>OZ007513.1:6984694-7645145 GCA_963931865.1 Axinella damicornis | reverse complement strand
TGCTTGTTGGAGAATTATGTCTCACTTTGATAGGAGCAGTTCTACCAGCTGTTCACTTTTTTCACCCTTTCCCTCGCAGGCACTGTGCAGTGGTGTCTTTTTCTCTCCATCCTTCACGTTCAGATCTAGTGGTGAAGCAAAGCAAAAACATCATGGTTGATACAAATACTGCCCACAGCAAAAATAAATGTTTCCTAGTGTTTCCTAATAAGAAAATCGTAACACAATGTGACATTTCGGGACTAATGTATAGTTAACGTAGGTATCATCCTTGAGTGTCATGTTACCGTGCTCAGCAACATTTGATAGCAATTAGATCATGGACGATGATGGTAGAAATTTCATTACGATTACTCTTCTTAATGCGTCTCGGGCCTGGGAACATGTCTAGGTAATCTTCTTCAGTATGGAAATCTTCATCAGGCATACTTAGTATGGTAATCTTAATACTCAGTATGGTAATCTTCTAAAGGCATATATACTCAGTATGGAATTCTTCTTCAGGCATACGCAGTATGGTAATATTCGTACTCAGTATGGTAATCTTCTACAGGCATATATACTCAGTATGGAAATCTTAAGGCATACTCAGTGTGGTAATCTTCATACTCAGTATGGTAATCTTCTAAAGGCATAATATATACTCAGTACGGAAATCTTCATCAGGCATACTCAGTATGGTAATCGTTATACTCAGTATGGTAATCTTCTATATACTCAGTAAGGAAATCTTCTTCAGGCATACTCAGTATGGCATCTTCATACTCAGTACGGTAATCTTCATACTCAGTATGGTAATCTTCTACAGGCATACGTATATAACTCAGTATGGTAATCTTCTACAGGCAGCATGTTAATCTTCTACAGGCAGTATGTTAATCTTCTCAACTGTATGGAAATCTTCAGGCATACTCAGTATGGTAATCTTCAAACTCAGTATGGTAATCTTCTACAGGCATAATAGGTATACGGTAATCTTCTTCAGGCATACTCACTATGGTGAAGAAGATTACCAGAGTGTAATCAATACGTACACTGCAAATACAGTTTGTTGTAAACTACCAAGATCGAATTGCTATCAAGTAGTTAATGCACTAAATGCAGGCTTGTATACTTGATCCTGATCCACCATCAATGAAATTGGGGGGGGGGGGGGGGGGGGGGGGGGGGACACTAGAACCACAAACTGACAAATACGTCTTTGTGAACGGCCAAAATGGAGTTACACTTGTTCTGGCAGGAGACAAACTCTGTCATGGCTCGGGAAGACTGTATGGACTTATATAATAGTCTCGGTCCCAGACCCAGCCAACCCCAGCACGGATCACTTTTAGTATCGATGCACACGGGTCTGGGAACGAGACTAGTATGGACTGTGTATAGCAATTGCACATGTTATAATGTAATGGATATAACATATGGCAGCCAACAACATTTTCAATCACACAAATGTGCAAACAATGGACACAAGCCCCTTCACCCTCTGCGTGGGGTGGTCTCCAGGAACAAGCTAATGCCAACCATAAGAAAGCTTACCAACGCCATGTTCAATAAGGAGTTCTGCAACATCCAGGTGGCAATATTTAGCTGCAGCATGCAGAGGGGTCTGCTCCCAAAAGTCATCTTTCCCTGTGAGAACTTTCATCTTCTTGTCAGGAGGGAGTGCATCCAACCACTGCTGCACAATGTCCACATGGCCTCTCCGTGCAGCCTGCAGAAGTGGGCAAGGGGGGTGAATTTAGTCAATGGCTACGTGCAGAGAAATGTGTCTGCTGAGCTAGAGCTTCTCTCAGTTGACAGTTGTAACTTTCCTCGCTGTACCTGTAGTGGCTTTGATATGAGTAATGAATCTGATGATGGTAGCCTAATGCTAGAGGCCCTAGAGACAGCAACGCTCCAGTCAGTATGGGGCTGACCATCACCAATTAAAAGGAGTTGCTAGTCCGCTTTTCTTGGTGTATGTACGTAGGTTGGGAGGGAGTTTTGGAGTGGGCTACTCTTGCTGTTGGATGTAGACTGGGCTAAAGTCTTCCTATTAAGGTTTGACTGCCAGATCATCTTGGCTCAGTGGCGGCGGAAGCGGTGTGAGATTGGGGGGGGGGGGGGGGGCTGAGGCAGGGACACAATTGCACGCTGCCGAAGGCAGTGCATAGAGGTGCGTAGTGCCGATCAGTCCGCGCGAAGAGTGGTAATAATTTTTCACCATCATTTTTCAGTTATCAGGATGGGCTCTCGTGGCACCTTTGTGTTTTGCACTGCAAATTCCGAGGATCGATGCTGTAGAGAGATGTCGAGCTAGCGCCATTCTGGTGAAGGGCTGGGGGGGGGGCTGGCTGTCACGTGGCCGAATGCATTAACCAGACATCACCGAATTGCATGTGAAGCGGATCGGCAGAAGACTAGTCAGTCAGATTGCGCTTCGTCACTGTCCGTCCGTGGCTGTAGATATATCCCTAGGTAAGGCTCTCTGTGTGACTAAATGAATGCCTAGAGTATTATGGTGCTTTCAGTGTATTAATATTGGGGGGGCTGAGCCCCGGCAATGAAAATATTGGGAGGGGGGGGGGGGGGGGGGGGGGGGGGGCCTAGCCCCCCCTGTTCCGCTGCCCTTGGCTTGGCTGTCAGTCTGTGTATACCATAGCCTGCCTGCCAGTCACTTACTGTCATGGATTGTGTTCGATAAAAATAGTGCTCAGGTACCGTATTGCTATGTTATCTTAACATCACAGAAATAAGTAATTGCCAGAACTAGAGATGGTCTATGGATATGATGGCTGTCATGGTAACAAGACTATGTGGTAAACAGCATACTGTGGTACAGTAGTTCCGCAGGCGGTCGATTTCACGTACATTTTATTTACACAGGAAATAAGTACAAGCATCACATCCGGTCGGCTCGGATAAAGCGACCTAAATCAACGTTATGTTCAACTCAAAGTTTCTCGAGGACCGTAAGGGCTACACACAAGCGGTTTGAACTGCGTGGTAGCTGAAGGCATCGTCTTTCTAACGGATCACATTAGAGCGCTATCGGATAAAGTTCTTGGTTTCTGCCACTGGAAACATCAGACTCCTCCAAATCGTGAGATAGCGATATGGTCTGGGAAGCTACTTCAGACTTCCAGCTCATACCAGGTAGGGACTGTTTGTGTCCAGATATGTGTAGTAGATGGGTGGAAGGCTCTTACAACTCTGTTACTGCCTGTGTCTCAGGTATAGTTAAGTAGGTACAGGCGGTGAAAAGTTTGGGATTTATAGCGTTTACTGTAAACAACAGGAACGTTACTGAATGCCACTGTGCTATTTTGTATAGCGTTAGAAGTCAAATTTGACTTTCAAAATTGATACAGGTTGGTGTATTTCATAAATCATTCAAGTACATATATATCTGAAAATACATATCGCTCATAGAAGCATATTTTCATCGCCGAACACCTCCCTCATAATATCATCAATTTCTGGGTTCTCAATTTCTATGGCCAGACACTGACTTTGAACTTCATCGTCACTGTCCTCATTGTCCTCATCTTCACTTTCTGAGTACATCTCTTCAGGTGTGTGCATCTCTTCAAGTGTGTGCGTCTCTTCAACTGTGTCTGTCAAGTCAGATGTGTGTGTACAATGTGGAGGCACCGGTTCTAAAGATGCTTCGGTAGATGGCTTGCTGATGTTGCAGCATTTTTCCTTTGAGCATTTGCATGCTGGACCACATTGTCTACCATTACGAGTGCAACCACATCGCCCTTTCTGGGGATTGCACAGCGTGTCACCCTTGCTGCATTTACAGCCTTTGGTGTAAAAATCCAGTCTCTGTTGTATTTGGCTGATGTTGTTGGTGGAGTCCCAAACAATTTTGAGCCCCTTGTCACTGTGTTCCCATCCATAGTCTGTAATCGGAAGCAGCTCTGGTGTCTTTCTCAACGCCTGATGCCACATGTTGATCACCCAGACCGATCGTCTCCAGTGGAGATACAAAGCATCCACCGATGGCACTTCGTCAGCAGGTGAGCCTGCATATACCCAACATGTTGACCGAATTGTATCTAGCCAAGTTTCATGTTGTTTCTCCCGGTCAAGTGATGGGTCCTGTATGCTGTTATATAGTGACTGAGGTGTCTGGTGTACGAATGCATCTAAGTGTGCTTTGAAGTACATGGTACCCACCAGCCTTGTGAAGGACAAGAATCCCAAGTGTTGCATGCTAGGTCCAATGTCACCAAGTGAGCCAGGGAATTCAGGCCCAGTTATGAAGGCTGCATGTTGGAAGAAATTTTTCAGAAAAGACACCTTTCCGAACCCATGCATGAATGATGTATAGTCGCAGCCAGTGACGACATACAGTGTCTGCAAACACTGTAGTTTAATTGCCGTAGGGATTGCTGCAAGATCTGGGTCACTTAACAAGGCTGCTTGAAGTGAAGTGAGGTGCATGTACTTTGGATTACTGCCGAGTTTATTAAGTTGCACATATATGTCATACTCGGACAGTCTAGGATCATCAAGTAAGCCAATGGCAACATGGAAAGTGTCAGTATCAGGGGAATAAATTATCTTGTTAGTGCCAGCAGAAGTCTTACAATGCAACCAAACCCTTGTATCCCCCTCCTCCATACAACTTTCCAGTGCCTCCACAATTTCAACATGGTTGTTTGCATGTACCATTACAGCCTTATCTTGCAAGTTTCCATGAAATGCTCCAGCAGTTATGAAGCGGGAGTTTCCACTCATGATTGATGGTGCAAGTTGAAGCATTGCATTAGCTAGGGATTCTGTCAAGTTACGCTTGCATGTTCTGCACTTGAGGACATCTTTCCAATCTATTGAACGAGGTAATTCTGGTGCAAAGGAGTGGTGTTCATGTTCAGTTGATCCAATACCTTCACCACGCCGCTGCCGCTCAAACACTTTAGGGGAGACTTGAAGTGTACTTACGTCATCAAATACTATGTGCACTTCAATTGCTCCCCCTTGGAAGTGTTTGAGGGCGTAGCGCTGCAACAGATGGAATGCATAGTCCTTAATGGTAAAGTGGTGGGACAGTGGGCTGGTATAAATGAGGAACATTCCCTCCAGAATCACAGCATGAGGCTGCCATTTTGATGGTAGTTTGGAAGTAACTAGTGGTACATCACAGTACCGTCTTCCTAGGAAGTCAACTGTCTTACTCTTTGCCCCTTTCAGTGGTAGACCTTCCTCATCTGCTAGAGCACGGGGTGTACTAGTCAACTGCTCACTTAATGAAGCAACAACTTTCCCCTGACTTCCAATCCACTGAATCCTCCTTCTCAAACACTTTTCTAGTAATTTTCTCTCTTTCTGGACTTGTTTCTCCCTTGTTTTCCTTTTCTTTGAGGTTGAAAAAGTGTTGAGCCTTTTCTTTCGGTGTGGAGCCTTTGTACTATGAGTATGAAGGAGGTAATAGTTGACATAATGTTTGAAGTCCTCTTCCCCTACATCATGGTAAGTAAGGAGGTCCCTTTGCTGTTCAGGAGTAGCTTTAACCCCATTCAAAAAGTTGACTAGTCCACGATCTGATACTACGACTTCAAAGGTGTTGCTCTGCTTAAGTGTGGACATCATTTCCGCTATGTTGGTCTCTATCTTTTTGGATGTGTACGGAACCTTCGAAATCACTTCGTCAGGGAGATGGTGTGAATGTTGGCACTCCTTGTAGGCAGTCCCAGCCACACTTGTTATACTGTTCTGTACCTTGGCGCGATAGTGCATTACGGTAGCTAGACGTTGCATATTGTCATTTGTTGGACGCACAACTAACTGCTTAATGCCTTTGTTAATTCCCATCTCGTGTGCTTCGTCCAACCCAACACTGTGTGATCTTCTGTCTCCAAGTGCAACTGCAAATGCTCCTGCCTGAAATTGAGTGATAATTATTTCGGGTAGGCATAGCATATCCATTATGTGGTCTGGTAAGATTTTGCTGTATATTGGCCTATCAAACGCACAGAACAACGGTGCCATCTGTTTGAGGCTGGCAACTCTCAAGTTCCAGTCGCGAGTCCGCAACCCAGTAAACAATGACATGTAAGCCACGAAATCAGTGCTAATGAAGCCTTTCCAAAACTTCCAAGTGGAATCAATTCCTGCAAGTTTGTCCACAAAACCATTGAATTCATCCTGGAAAGATTTAAGACTTCCTGTTTCCATAATGTCAACAACTTTTAATAATGCTGTTTTGATGACATCACTTGCACTATTACTGGCATTCAGTAGTGGTTGTGCTATTATGTTCACAATATCATCTGATGTAATTGAATGGGTTTCATAGCTACTTGTGCAGGAATGTTCCTCACGGTGATTCATAAACTTCGCAAACATCGTACGGAATACTGCTTCACCCATTTGCACAATGAAGTTATGCACAAGCCTGAAGTTGCTACAAGAAAGCAAAGAAGTTAGAGTAGTTGATCGAAATCCTGATGTTTCTGCCAGCTGCCGCAATCCAGCATCTGCATAAATGTTTACTATGACTGGATGGAAATTTTTAAGAATATGCCAGTCACCTGGAAATGGTAGCAACCATGTAAACTTGTTGGGGTGTTCTCTCTTTAGGCCAACTAAATGGTTGAATGTTTTTGCATCTCCCACTACAATCAGATACTGAGACGTGCCTCTCAGCACTTTGTACTTATCCTCCAGTAATTCCAACACCATATGAATGGTCTCCTTTGAATCAGCATGTTCATTCAAGATGTCCAGATAAGTCACATTTGATTTCTCTGTTGACTGGTAATGCTTTGATGTGGTACACAAAAACTGGTGAAAGTGGAAGAGTAATGTTGCTTTTTTCTCCTTGAGGGAGTGTTTAGTAGCTATATACTGGAACAGTTTCTGTTCCAATTGAGTTACTGCTTGTCTTTCAACTGCACTTTTCTGAAAGTCTGAGAAGGCAAGAGTCATGCGGGTAGACTGACTGGACATTGACATCACCCGGGACTCTGCTGCTGTGAGCGGAGGAACTGACGTAGACATTGACATCACCCGGGACTCTGCTGCTGCGAGCGGAGGAACTGACGTGGAATGACCCAACGTCGAAATCACCCGGGACTCTGCTGCTGCGAGCGGAGGAACTGACGTGGAATGACCCAACGTCGAAATCACCCGGGACTCTGCTGCTGCGAGCAGAGGAACTGACGTAGACATTGACATCACCCGGGACTCTGCTGCTGTGAGCGGAGGAACTGACGTAGACATTGACATCACCCGGGACTCTGCTGCTGCGAGCGGAGGAACTGACGTAGACATTGACATCACCCGGGACTCTGCTGCTGCGAGCGGAGGAACTGACGTAGACATTGACATCACCCGGGACTCTGCTGCTGCGAGCAGAGGAACTGACGTAGACATTGACATCACCCGGGACTCTGCTGCTGCGAGCGGAGGAACTGACGTGGAATGACCCAACGTTGAAATCACCCGGGACTCTGCTGCTGCGAGCAGAGGAACTGACGTAGACATTGACATCACCCGGGACTCTGCTGCTGCGAGCGGAGGAACTGACGTAGACATTGACATCACCCGGGACTCTGCTGCTGCGAGCAGAGGAACTGACGTAGACATTGACATCACCCGGGACTCTGCTGCTGCGAGCGGAGGAACTGACGTGGAATGACCCAACGTCGAAATCATCCGGGACTCTGCTGCTGTGAGCGGAGGAACTGACGTAGACATTGACATCACCCGGGACTCTGCTGCTGCGAGCAGAGGAACTGACGTAGACATTGACATCACCCGGGACTCTGCTGCTGCGAGCGGAGGAACTGACGTGGAATGACCCAACGTCGAAATCACCCGGGACTCTGCTGCTGCGAGCGGAGGAACTGACGTAGACATTGACATCACCCGGGACTCTGTTGCTGAGAACGAGGAAACTGACAAAGACGTACTCACTGAGACACACTCTAAGCCTGCAGTTGGTAGCACCCTCATGCGCTTCGCTGTATCCATCAGCACAGATGGAGACCTACTGGGGGTAAGTGCATGCACTCGCTTTTGTATGTCAGTAGACCTACTGGGGGTAAGTGCATGCACTTGCTTTTGTATGTCAGTAACACAAGGATGTGCATTCAGAACACAGGTTCTGGGCATGGGTTCGACACACTGAATAGAGGTACCGTGGTAGCTTCGGTGGGAATCTGTAGCATACACTTGTGCATGTGACTGCATAAGATCAATGTTATCTACAGAAACAATGTGGAATGCATTTGGGCTAAGATTGCGGTCGAGCAGTACCTTACGGTCAGCGGAAAGGTTTTGTAGGAACCTACTGTGGGTATCAGCTGATGCTACTGCTCCAAATCTGTTCAGAACAGTAACTAATTCTGTTGTACCTCCATGGCAAAGGATAAGGTCTGTTAAGGGAAGGTGTACAGGGACACAACACTGAGGGTTTGTGGTGAACAGTAACACACACAAGGCATACACTGTACGCACTGTATGCACATCCTGGCTGCTCAAACTGCGTTGCCTCTGCCTTTTTGACTGGGTCAACTGACATAAAAATTTCCATAAGTCAGGAAGTGTTGATGAAATGATGTTGTCCAAGGACATTTCAGATAGAGCTTCAGTGTGTCCTTTGTACTCCTTTATGAATGTTTTGGCTTGTTCATGCAGTAGGTTATTCATCACCTCTGTAGCACTGCTTAAGCAGTTATGATGTTTGTTCCCTGCCAGTGAGTGTGACAAGGCACACATTATGTCCCCCTTTGAGCGGTACAGAATGGTGCCTTCTCTTTTCACCTTGCAAACAAATGACATATGTGGGGCCAATTTCAAGACAGTCTGACCTAATACCCAGCGTAAACTTGGTTGGTAGGTGATTTTACATGCTTTGCACTGGGTTTGCAGTGTATGTAAGAACTCATCATATACGTTCTTCATGAGAAGGGCATGATTGCATTTTATTTCGGTCGCCACATTTAGGACTGTTTTGTTTAGAGCCCATAGGGTTATTTCTGTCTCGTTTTGAGCAGGGAAGAGACACACTTGTTTACTGAGGTCTTCAATTATTAGCAGTAATTGGTCATCACTACTTGAAGTGTTGATGTTGCTTTCAGAGATGATAAATCTCTGAAAGTCATAGCAAGATTTGCATATCACACTTGAGTCGTAAACAGGAGAACTAATGTTGTCAAGAAGTCTGTTGACTTGTGTGGCATTCGGAGGGTGACGACAAAACCTTGTCCCCTCTACAGGCGGTGCCCCACAACTGGCACAGGGAGCAGCCAAGTTAATACCCCGAAAGAATTCATTGTAGTGGATTGAACAGAGAGGTATGCCATCCCCTAAGTGATGATTACCTACATCACAATTTAGTATTTTCTCCAACTCATCAATCGCACCTATTGTTGTCATCTTTACAGAGCTTGTGTTTGTTACGCAATCAGGTATGACACACACTTTCGTGGCAGCTGTGTGTTCCAACTTTTTTACCCATCTTGGTGTATACTCACTCAAATGTACACCTCGTTTCACATCCTCTCCACAGGCTCGACAGATGCAGTCAGTTTCAGTGACACCTGGAACCAGTCTCTGAAGAAGGCTGATTTCACCTGGTTTCCAGTTAATAGAGTGTACATAAAATTTTTCGTTTTCATTGCACAATGTGCATTCACTACATTTCCGACCAGGATGAACCTGATTAGCCCTGAGTGCCCGAGCCTTCCCCCTTTTACGAACCGGTGTTACATCAGTCATCCTGAAGATTAATCAATGCAGCACTTAGACTTATGCACTGACTTAATAATGGCCTTAGAAGTACAGATTATACACTTTAAAACATCAGCGAGGATGTATTTTATGTGTTGTAAATTCTGAAGTATGGAATAGTGCATTATCTATGATGCTGATCATGTGTGGTTTTAATAATTTCTGTATAGTTTTAAATGAGCTGTGGCAGCTAAAGGAATGCATAGACACACTTTGTTTCTTGATGAAATACAAGTTGTACCAATCCCCCCTCAAATGATAGTAGTTCTGATTGAATTCTATTCCTAAGCTGGATTTCTGAAGTAGACTTGTGCACCATACCGTGTGGTCAAGATTTGTAACACTGGGAAGCTTTACTACTCCTCATTTACCTGGTTTCCTCTTGGAATTCGAGTGGGTGGAAACGTCAATAGACAACTCATTTCTTGTCATAACTGTGAAAACCACATGTTCATAGACCGTATAGTTCCTGAGAAAAATCGAGTTGCGGTAGCCGCTGATTTAGGTGAGCTATCCGTTCAATGACAGGAAGTGTAACTTCCGCTTTACGTGCTTGAAATTAAAATTCAACGGCTAGCGGAACTACTGGGTACTAGGTCGTAATTTCTCAAGTATCAAGTCTCGTTCCCAAGCTGTTCCCACCTCCAGTCCTTGATTGCTTGCAGTATGTAGAGTAGAGTTCTTCACATGCTAATTCATGCCAATTCAAAGAATGCATAGTGGGTGGCTACTAAAGGTTATTCAAGTGTTAATCAAGTATCAACACTCAGTGAATGCTTGTCCAGGACTAAATTCATCGAGTTGGCATGAGGCCAAATTGTCATCTCAGGTCTAAGTGTCTAAGTGTACCTTGAGGCTACTATTAATCACAAGTACAAACTTAACGATTTGCAGGTACACGACAGATTTGGTTGAGCGACTTAAACTCTTCAGCACCTATACAGGTCTGATCAGTCATAGCATCCCCATAAGCTTATGGGAATATAATTATATGGGGGATTTAATAGTATTAAATCCCCCATGCAATATATGACTGCAAGCACAGAAATCATACAGATCACAATTTCCAGCCAAAAAAGCATACGATAATGATAGCGGGAAATCTTGGTGGGTGCAAATTTTCGTATAAATGGCTGTATTAGTAACTCCATCGATAACTTTCGGGTGCATCTGCACATTGCTATGCCCCTTAGTTTCACACGTACACATGTTGGTGACATAGTTTTTGGTTGAAGCAATGGTACGACATCTACATGCAAGGACATCAAGGTTGCTGTTGGTAAGGAATGACTAATACAGCTGGCAGGTACATAGATGTGCAATGAGGCATACTCGCCGATTGCTGCCTGCTGCTCAGTGCTTCATGCAAAATATACGACAGTTGGACCAATCTAAAATTTCAAACCTTATGGTACCTCCTCCCAACTTACATGATACAAGGTGACTGAAGGTAGGGATATCCCACTCAGGTCCACAGGTTCCTCTCCCTCCTGCAGCTGGTCTAGATCTGAGTCCCCATCAACATTTGACAGCTTCAACGAGCTCCCGTCAGAGGACTAGAGAACACAGGATGCCATACTCAGTAGCGCATGCAGAGTTCAATCTCTGTAAAATATGTTTGTGGTATCACATGTATCACCAGCTCTTGCAGGCAGTGCTGTGCCATGTACTTTGATCGAGTATAAGTTTGGCACTGACAGAAAACTTCACTTGCATAGCTAGAGGTTTAAGTATTTTGCTATGTCTACCACTACCTCTGCTACTTGAATGTAGTTTAGCATGTTTCAATCTGCAGAAGTCATATCCCTCAAACCATAAGCAATGTAAATGTAGACTTTGGACTATATTTTGATGATCCGCATAGTCTCGCAGGCCGCCCCTTACTTGGAAGAAGAGGCTGGTGTCACACCAATTTCACGCAAGAAGGAATCTTACCGAAGAAGGGGCTTTCCCTATGTCCAGCTCTTGCTCAACATCGTCGTCGAGGTTGACTAGCTCAATACCCGCCATCCCCGAACGTCCAGCGATCAGGCAAGTGGGGTTCTGGTTTCCGCCCACAGGAATCGGAATGCCATTATTGTGTATTTTTTTTACTTTGTTCATGGGGCGTGGCCTAACGTAAATCACTTCCGGAAGCTAGCTCGAGAATGCGACATGTCGATAATCGGCCTCGACAATCCAAGTTAGTCGGCTACAGGAGTGCCCACTTTGAGATCTTGAGTGCGCAGTTCGGAACTTCTAAGGTAAGGCGGGGTAACTTGGAACAACGTTTCCAGCACAGGTGTACATGCTGCAGTTCCTGACACTACTTTTACTGAATTAATTATTATTATTATTTTATTTTTTGGGGGGAGGGGGGGGGGGGGGTTGCATCCACAACATGCCATCATGCATGCACAACACACCATCATGCATAGCATGTCCTACACCAGCATGCAGCCCATCATGGACACACAACTTGCCTGAGGAATACCATGTGGAGATATAGGTGCACGCACGTGCTAGCCTCGTACCCAGTCCCACGCCCAGCTTTTCGTCGCTGCTTAGTACAGTAAAGCGGGGAGGGCCTGGTACATTTCCTCACATGAGCATGACGTAATTGAAAAACCGCAAAATTTTCTGAACGAAGATGCTACGTTTTGCGTGTTATTCAGCCATCTACACGTTCAACGCTCGGTGAGTATGACAGTCGCCCCCCGCTAGCTAGATACGTGTGGTGTGTTACCTGGTACCTTCGCTCTTCTTGCTGTTCTGAGATCCACTACGCCCACGTTAAACTTAAGGTCTTTCTACCCTTGACGTCACTCACGTGAGGAAATGTACCAGGCCCTCCCCGCTTTACCGTACTAAGCAGCGACGAAAAGCTGGGAGTGGGACTGGGTACGAGGCTATGCACGTGCCTTATAACACGTGACTACTATACATAGCTGTCTATTGCTGCGCAGTCACATAGAACATCTTCACGTAATTCAGCTATTCATTGGAGCCTTGATGTAAAAGTTGTGAGTTTCTTGTGTGTGCGTGATAGTCACTTGATAGTGGAGTCATTTTGTCTTGCCCTGGAGACAGTGGAGAGTCTTCCAAAGCTTGCACAAACTTGTCCTTGTATTTCTCCAGAAGTTGTCAGTCGTCTGTCTGTCAGGCGACAAAGATTGAAATCTCGCCACATAGACCATCATAAACCATCGAAATGGAGTCAAACAATAGCAAATACACTGTATAGCAAAAAAACTGCTCTATGTGTACCTGACTGAAGTCAAGGCGCTCTGTTTCGCTGTATTTCGGCTATTTCCTACTTTTCATAACTATTCATAACATTCTCCACCGCTTCGTGACCTCAAAGTCCCATCAAGAACACGCCACGCAGTGCATTTGGAAACTTCATGCTTCGAGATGACAGCTAGAAAACAGTGTTTTCTCACGATCTATGTACTTCACAGACATCATGGCTACTGTTTCGGCTGTTTTTTCCAGCTATTTCCTATTATTTGTAACATTTGGCCCCACCTCTCCAGCTTCACAATATTATATACGGTAAGCGGTCACTCCCACACCTTGGATATGGCCATACACGAACACAGTATACGCAATAGCACTTGTTCGATGCGATCGGCAGAGATGTCACGTCGATTGTAGCTGCACTGCATGCATCCTGGCGTTCAGCTAGCACGGGGTATGTGTTCTATGAATCAGGGTTCTGCCCACAGTGGTCGGCAGTGGTCGGGCCCGACCACTAGTGACCTTAAAGCGACCATCACTCACCTGACTGCGACCAGTTCTAAGCGTTCTGACGAGGCGCCTAGGCACACTAAGTACGCTTGCATACAGTGTGCATTATTTAGAGACAAGTACTGAGCATGCACTCGACTGCTAGTGTAGGCCACACCCACTCACGTTAGTTGAACACGTGGCATGAAGTAGGCTGGTAGCTCACTAGCGATGTCTCTATTGAGGTATTTTCCGTGTCGTTCTGGCGAAGAACATGATCTACCCAGCGCAAAACGTAGTAGAATCGACGATGACATTTCTGATTGTGCTAGCTCTGATATTGAAGGCGACATTGGCCCTGACACAGAATTTGATCATCAGTCCTAAGTTAACCACCACTCCAGCAATCCTGGGCAGAACCCTGTATGAACACGTCTAGTTAGTAAAGTGTCCATGTGTAAAGCCTAGTAGATGTTTAGATTGGCAGTTAGAGGGCACCAAAAGTTGCACTTTTCCTATACGTTACATGTGGGGGGGGGGGGGGGGGGGGGGGGGGGGGGGGGGGGATAGCCTCGTTCCAGGCTCTCTTTCTCTGAAGAATGATAGCCTGGGAACGAGGCTAGTTGGGGGGTAACCTAGCCCCCCCAACCATAAGTAATTAGAAAAGTGCAATTTTGTTGCCCTCTAACTAGTGAGTCTACGTAACTCACAGACCAGAGATATCCACTCGAGAGGCTGAGAGAAGTTTGTCAATTAGCCCTGTTCTAATTTATACAACTTGACCCACCCTGTTTCTAGCATTACTGCCACAACTTACAGTATCTCATTCTGCATGTATGCTGTATTAAGATCGGTAGGCGCTAGTGCTAGACCCTATCTATCTCATTGCGTGCATGCTGTGTTAAAAACGGCAGTTGGCCATAATAAAGAAGTAGCACATGGGGTACGTGCTCGTGCTGAGCACCTCTAGTTGGCTTGATTTTCATTTGCGGGATGTACTGTGTTTTTGTTCAGCGGTATATACATTAGCTTCGTACCCAGGCCCCGCCCACCCCTGGTATCCACTGTTTGCGCATGAGCTTGAAATCTTGTGGACTACCATGTTAGTGCCAGTGTTCTTGCTAGGGCAGGCACTGTGCCCTTTGGGCTTCTAATGTGCCGTTTGTGGTCTGGTCTAAAAGCACAATGTGCCCTTTGCCAGCCTCTTCAAGTTGATTACTTTTAGCAGCCACTTGAAATACATGGCTTCACAGGGCCTTCTAAACAAATTTCTGGCCAGAACACTCAAAGCTATATGCTATATGGTTGGTGCAACTTTCCTGAGCAACGACAGATTTCGAGGATTGCTATGACCTTCAGTGGCTAAGTGCACTCCTGTGCACTCCTGTACGTGTTTCCAGCTGGAACAGGTAGCCTCTATTTTGGCTGTTTGCACAAAGGAAGACGATTTTACATGGCTCACCGACCGAGTTTAAAATGCCTGTGTGATACGAAGGATTACCGTTCGTCATGGACCGTAAGTTGACAGGAATTGCTAGCAATCCAGGGCAGTATAGCGCTAGTTGTCGTGTAGTTTCTGGTGGTATCCCAGATCGATTGATCTCGTTCTGGTAGAGCATCACACCATTGGCATGTTCTGTGTCATATGCCCCTCCCCCTTTGTCTTGGCGTAGATAATTACGCGCATGTGCCAGAAGTGGATACCAGGCAGGGTTTCTTTTGGGGGGGGGGGGGGGGGGGGGGGGGGGGCCCTTGAATCTTTACTGCCCCCCCCTTGAATGATACCCAAGAAGTGTTATGTATACAAAGCTATTCATGCCTCCCCCCCTTACCTCGCCACGCTACGATTCCTGGTAGAGCATCACACCATTGGCATGTTCTGTGTCATATGCCCCTCCCCCTTTGTCTTGGCGTAGATAATTACGCGCATGTGCCAGAAGTGGATACCAGGCAGGGTTTCTTTTGGGGGGGGGGGGGGGGGGGGGGGGGGGAGGGGCCCTTGAATCTTTACTGCCCCCCCCCTTGAATGATACCCAAGAAGTGTTATGTATACAAAGCTATTCATGCCTCCCCCCCTTACCTCGCCACGCTACGATTCCGCCCGCCCCCCCCCCCCCCCCCCACCCCCCTCCCCCGAACGATTTTCTAAAAGAAACACTGCCAGGCCTTTTCTTTCCCGGGCGGGTGGGGCCTGGGTACGAGCATATATGTACATGTAACTCTGATGCACGTGTGAATGGACATACCTTTGACTCTCTGATATATATCTGTGTGTGTCTAGGCAGCAAGTGGGAGATGATGGAGCTAATTCAAAGGGCTCTTCGCTTCTGCTTCTTTGGAAGAAGCCTTCAGATTTACGGTGAGGCTGCACCACTAATGCATGTCGGGAAACGTATCGTGTCCTTTTTTATGACCTGTACTACTGTAAAATGTAATGCCCAATGGACTCTTTCATTTAATTTTTTTAGGTGCTCTAAGCAAACTTGCAATTCTAAATTCCTACAGTGTGAATAAAACGCAAGCTGCCACTAGCTAGCACTAAAGTGTGGTTGCTTACACTATGGTGGAGGTGATCTAGCCTCGTTCCCAGGCCCCACCCAGCATTTCATCGCTTGCAGTGTGGAAAAGCAGGAGAGGGCCTAGCTGGTATCTTTCCAAACGTGAGCAATGACGTAATTGGATGATCGAGAAATGGCAGAAATTTTCAGAAAGAAAGAGTGATGTTTCGTGTAATGTTCAACCAACTACACGTTCAAAACACTTGGTGTGTATGGCATTTGCCCCCTGCTAGATAATTATATAGATACGTACGTGAGGTAATCACCTTATCTCTTCTTGCTGTTCTGAGCCCCAGTGCGCCAATGTTCAATCAAACCGGTTCTACCATCAAATTCTATCCTGACGTGTTGAAGTTACCAGGCCCTCTCCTGCTTTTCCATACTGTAAACAATGGAAAGCTGGACGGGGCCTGCAAAAGGGGCTATAGAGGTGATCATTATCGTGTGCTGTAAATAGTGTTCCAAATTCCAATGGTATTACACCGGACCCAGTCGACTTGCACTGCACATTAGTGGGAGGTGAACTCTTCTGGTTCCCCTGTAGGTGTGTATAGGCTGCCATTGCTCAACAAGCATGGTAGTCATGTGACATGTGCATTATTTGGAACTGGCCATAACCTATTTGCAGCATTTGAACAAAGCTGTATCTATGAGTAGCTGCGAGCTGTTACTGAGTCTGCCAGCTTTTTTTTTTTGCCATTTGTCTATTACCGTAGTCGCGCGTTATTAGGCGCATCTCACTTATAGGCGCATATTCGCTGTTAGGCGCTCTCGTCCCAGGTACTCGCTGTTAAGTGCTGCAGTCTTCTTCCAGAAATTCTGCCATTTTCGATCATACGGAGTGGAAAACAGCTATAATTCGAATTGAAGCGCACTTCCTATTTGAGGAATGTCATTATTATTATATTCGTTATTAGGCGCATCTCGCTTATAGGCGCATATTTCCTTCCTGTGGAGTTATAGGCGCATGCACGGGGCCACAGTTACCAAATTGCCAGATGCAATGCCAGTTTAGTTGGTTGGTTGTTTCTCCCCTCAGGCAAAAAAGTACTCAGAGTGGCAATTTGGTACTTGCAGGGATTCTAGCCTTTTATGCTGTCAAAACTGCCTCCTATCCCCCCTCCTAGGCCCTCTCGCTACATCCACTTCAGCTCTGCGCACGGGCGCTGCACCACAGGCGTCCTCTTGGTGGACGTGGGCGCCCGCAGCCCACTCGCTGCTTGTACCTTCAAGTGATTCGACCCAGCCAAGTGTTTTCTGACGTGATATAATATTATGCTCAGTGATGAGATCTGCCCCACAACTGCAGAGCTTTTTGGTAGGAGGACGCGCTTCTTCCACGGTCTCGGATGGTCAACACGCTTGTAAACCTTCATTGCACGTGTACATTACTCGTGCACTTCCGTATATCTTATTACTTGGACCGTATACCTCCGTATACTACACACACATCATTATGACGTCATGGTTGGTTGTTCGTTCGCAGGTCAAGGCAAAAAGGGGATTGCATCTGCAAAAAGGTGAACGGTGGCCCCGTGGGCGCATGTGCCTAATAACGCGCGACTACGGTACGTCATCATGCTCTCACAAGGAATGTACCAGGCCCTCCCTGCTTTATCGTACTGCATGTGACGAAAATTTGGGTGTGGGACTGGGAACGAGGCTATTCATGAGGTATGTATGAGTTATTTTCACCCCGCACGTGCGTGTGCGAAGCTGGGTTTAGCAATTGTTTTTGTCTGTCTGACATCTGTCCAATGAACCAGAAAGGAAATCTTGTGACATCACCAAACACCTTTTGTAGTGGACTTAGACGACAGCATATTGCAGCTGTTTCAGAAGTCAAGGTGCCTTGAACAGACGTTCATGGCTGCCGGGTTTACTGGGTTGTGTGAGAGCATCAGTTGGAAGCAATGTGCCCCACTGCTCCCTGGCTTACTTGACTTGCTTGCTGTTCATCTATGTACGTATAAATCGTTGTAGACTTTCCACAGAACCAAGAATAGAATGTGATTTTCTTATGTCATTTTTGGAGCTTGTCCCTGTGCATGATGTCGAAATGTATGCTATCACACTGATTCACTTATGCAGTCTGTACAGTTTGCTGACCAATGATAGTGTCCACTCTGACTTTGAGCACTCTCCTACTCCCTCCTTGATATGCCTAGCCTCCCATTGCAGCCATGCATTTACGTAGGAAAAGACTTGTATATAATATTATAGCTACCGACCGGGTTTGGGGAAGTCTTTGCACTGCAAAGTATCCGTGGACAAGCTAGCTATGTTGAGAGGTCTGGATATCATAATGAGATATCTCCATGTTTGACAATGTATGTGTGTGAGCAACAGAAGTGGGTTACTGGTTGGCATGACTGGTCTCTAGACTACTTTCTAATGCAAATGCCAAGGGAGGCAAGAACTTGGGCCGCAGAGAGCTGCATGTACATTTATGCAGGCTGGACTCGTGGATCAGTAAGGGAGGCGAGAGCTCACGAGACCTAGCTAGCCTCGTTCCCAGGCTCAATCTCCAAAACAAAAATAGAGCCTGTTTAAGTAACTTACAAGCTAAAAAAACTGGCCTCCATAATCTGTGGGTGCATGGTAAAGGGTTAACCCCCCAATGTTACATACCCTAGATAAGGTTCCCATCGGTTTTCACCCTCAAAACGCAGCCATATGCTTTCCACCTTTGTGATTCTGACCACACCCACTCATTAATGTGTGCATGATCAAGATGCTCGGGCGATGGTAACTCTCTCTAGCAGTAAATCAGCATTGAACACTGGAATTCGAGGCTCTGCAAGGCAAGTCCGCTGTTTTCCAGGCCCATTTATGCTTAAAACCCGAGAAATGGCCTACCCAGCTACAACCAAGGGGCTGTTCAAACCTGAGCCCAGACACGGCCATGCTGTTTGCACCCTTCGGATGCACCCACCCACCTCCCCCTGTCCCGCCCTTTCTGCTGACGCAGAGCCTATCTCCCAAGGACATTGCCGAATGTGACATTATGAAGCTGAAAGTCTCATGACGCCATATGACGTCATTGGGTGGGAAAGGGTTAACTTAAGGTTACAGGATGGTGTTGCGCTTGCCCACTGGTTCTTATGAAATTCAATATGCCACGTTACTGTAGGCGCTCTAATTATGCGTCCTTTCTAATTCTGCGTCAAAATTCAAAGTCACAAACCAATATTTTCCAATAATGCGTCGCACTCCGGGGACTAACTTGCGTAACACGATTATAACGGCAGCGTGGCAGCTAGCTCGAAGCGCACACAGTACAGTTGAACGGCGAAGAGGGTGCATCACATCACTGCCTGTGAATGTTGATGCATAAAGACACAGTTGTGATACTGCAGGGACATCAGGGAAGCTATGAGAAAGCAACTCACTTACGTAATTTGTGCCCCGGGATATGGACGCCCCGTGTAGGAGAAAAGGCAGCGACAGTCCAACAACTGGGAGCAAACACAACCGCTATGCAATAGCCTAGTCTACACTCGTCTGACTTGAGTACCTACGTAGCGAGGTGTTTTCTAATCATGCGGCGCCATTTGGCCGACGAATTTCTATTGTTGCGTTGGGTATGAGACTGTTGTATTTCGGTACTGCCCATGCTGTATAAGAAAGGAGGTGGGGGGTCTGGTTGTTGCCTGGAGTTGTGGCCTAGTGGTTAAGGCACTCGTGGCTCATGCGAGCGACCCAGGTTCGATTCCTGGCGACTCCAGATTTTTCACCTCCTTTCCTTCCTAAGCCTGTGTAAAAGCAAACAACTGCAATATCAACACACCAGGCTGCATAGAACCTATCTTCAATTTCAAAAGTAATTATTTTTTGAGCGACGCATAATTAGGGCTGCTGTGTACACAGTGCAAATTTTGCGTGCATGTGGCGCATGCGCTCTGCAATGCGACCACAAACAATTAATTAGCTTGCCTTGCTGTTATGGCTGGCAGTAGAGGCAGTTCCTGTACTTTGGCACCAGCAATAGCCTGCCATTTGTACAAGGGCGGACTTTTATGGACGTCTACAGTGAATAGATTCCTCCCTCGAGGGAAAGATGTTTTTAGCAAGTGCTTGACCCGGGTTGGAGTTATGACCTGGTAAGTCTCCTGAGTAGTGATTTTGTGGGCTGTGCCGGTAATATTTTGCTCCGTATAACTGGATAAATTTCCGTCAGTCGCTAATAACCATTCCAAAGATGCCACTGTGCACTAGCCTCGTTCCCAGCCCCCATCCGAAAATCGGAAAGTGCTTCCGTATCATTTCTGTCGACTATGCCTCACAAATTCAAGAGGAGCCAATCAGATTTCAGAACGAAACCACATGCAAACGTCATCCCTTCACGTGAGACGGTGTTGACTAGTATTATAAAGCACAAAATGGACCATGCAGAGCATTATAGAGCTTACTTTGCCACTCCAGACTGCGGCGTCCTCATCTCTTTCCTTCGTGGAGAAGTGCTGTCGCGTTTTCGGGAGATGGCTGGATGATCAAAATCGGAGAGCGCTGTTTATGCTTACAGGTCATCACGACATGTCGACAAACTTCACGACTATCTATCAGCACTAGCTGGAGTCCCGATCAACTGATATACTGTGAAACAACGCTCTCTCGGGCTCCACGTTAGTCTTTGTGACGGCGATAGTCAGCTGATCTGATGTTTGAAATGAGGCGTGTCCTCTGTAGCACGCGTTTGATGATGTGTACAGCATTGACAGATTTAACACAGAAGTGCTACCAAGTCCATTTATGATTTTTTGTATGGGGCCAGGCTAGCTGCATTGCAGCAGTTTCATGGGCAACGCAGTGCTGTGATAGCTTGTGTGGGAGTTAGTTAATTTATAGCGGCGATAACTAGCAAATTATACATGATCAGTGGGCAGTTTTTGCTGCATGAACTTAGCTATGTGTGGTGCGTACATGTATGTGTACCGAGTTTCGTTTCATATTTTCATAGTGTGGTTGGAAAATGTTTGTATATACCGTAGATTGGGAAATTTTCGTGTTAAAAATATTTCATGCGTAAAATTTTCATGGCGTTAAATTTATGTAGTATAGCTCATTAACAAAACGATCATGTGTCGACAATGGAGATGTACGAACGAGCTGCTGCGATGCCATGGTCTTACCGACCGATTTCAAAGCGTTCTTCTGGGCTGTAGCGATATCTCCTGTATGGCCCGCGCTGCTTCCCAACTTCGCTTGTCAATTTGAGTCCTCCGATTCGCAGAGGCAATACCTCGCGACGGAATGGAGAGCGACAGAGATCTTTTGGGATCGGGGAGTCCATCTACGGGCTTGAAGAATCGCAGAAGGGCCGTAGTTTTGACGGACAGTGTTCAGATTGTCTACACGTGTGAAAGCTGACTATTCGTTGCTGTTAATATCCGTTGTGAATAAATTTTCGTGCGTTAAATTTTTGTGGTCGAGGGCGACTACGAAAATATTTTAACCACGAAAATTTCCCGTTCTACGGTATAAAATCACTAACCCGTAACCTTAAGCAATTTACTTCCAGTGTGTTATCATTCATGTGATAAATGAGTGACACTCCTACTTTTGTGGGAAACATTGCGTGAGTGAGCCCGCTGTTCAGTATGGGCTAAACTCACGCGGAGACAACTTATGTGAGTGAAATATTTTTAGGAAATAGCTCCAGTTCGTGGGTACTAGGGCTAACTTTGGATAGTGCGGCGCCTGAGCCATTTACTTCCAGTGTGTTATCATTCATGTGGGCTATGCCGGTCGATCATACTCAATAGAAATGTTTTGCTCCATTATGTCTGGATAAAGTTCCGTCGGTCGCTACTAACCATTCCACTGTGCACTGCAGCAATTTCCTGGGCAACGCAGTGCTGCGCGTTAGCTTGTGTGGGAGTTAGTTAACTCTATAGCGGCGATAACTAGCAAACTATACATGATCAGTGGACAGTTTTTGCTGCGTGTAACTTAGCTATGTGTGGTTCGTATGTGTACCGAGTTTCGTTTCATATTTCCTCACCTCACTCACTCAGCTACTTCCTCCTCGTTTGCCTTGGTCCCCGATTACGTCCTCTTCAGCTGCTGCTCCTGATTGCGTCCGCTACTGCTCCCCAATTGCGTCAGCTTCGGCTGCTGCTCTCCGACTGTGTCCGCTTCGGCTGCAGCTCATCGATTGTGTCCGCTTCAGTTGTTCAAGCTGCCCAGCCAAGTTGTGGAAGGTTCCAATCCCAAGAATGTGTGACCTCCGTTACACACCCACACACACACAGTTAAAATCTGATAGTCCGTGGCACAGCCAACAGATACGGAGGCCAGGGAGGGCTCTTTCAAGGAGTCGTCAGTCTAGCAGCATGTTCAAGTTTTTTGGACAGCAACCTGCTCGCAGCTCGCTATTGTTATTCATAGCCTGATATTCATTGCTCTGTAGACATTCATAGCAGTTGTGTCACAAAACCACAAAACCACAAAACCCACAAGTTTAGCGAGCAGTGGTTAGGTATATAAGGAACAGTGGAGTCATTTAAACTGTGTAGTTTATATAGCAGACCAAGCGTGCAACGCTTTGTGGGTTTTAACCAATTTTGGGGGCTATTGGGAGATCCATTTGTGGATTCTCCTAGGCCTAACACTTTTATATAAAGAAAAAAAGCTCATTCTCAACTCCAGTATTGGTGCTCAAGATATTTGGCCTTATCAGAGAGGTGGCTGGAATACAGAAAAAGTCTTCTAAAGCGGTCATGTGACGTTTTAGTGTGATTGACCTCATTACAAAGGTTCTTGTGACACTTAGCAACTTTGATTCAAGTAAGTTCCATGAAAAAGACAACTAAGGACAATTTTCGGGACTTTCCCAAGCTGACCGCAATGTGGAGGTGACCGCCTTATTCAGGTGACCGCTAAGGCAGGTTTCACTCTACATACTGAGGATTTCCGGTTTCTTGTCCCAGATCCATTCAAGAAGTTAGCGCATGAGCATACGTATGGCCATGGAAACAGCCTTTGTACTTGAAGCCTAAGCTAGCTGGGCAGTGCAAATTACTGAGTTTGTTCGAACGATTGTGCATTCGTTTACGGCAAGACAGCTACGCCATATGAACGGCAAAGGTGCACACAGCGCACTCTCTCATCAGTGCACATGCGCCGAAAATTTGAAAGGACTTGAAATCATCAGTAAAACCGTGCGGGTAGAAAGCCTGGGAGATCGGCTCAGGGGCATTAACAGAGGACGGCCAAGGTTGACCTTTGCTAATCAGGTCTCGTTAAAGTGACGTGTAATCCGATAATATGGATGATGTAATGGATCTTAAGTACAGTACTTCCATAAACAATGTTTCGACAGTTTCCACCATCGAGCCCCGACGCAATCACCCGGAATATTGACTCATAGGGAAGCGTAGGTAACTGTTGTCATTATAAAAGGCGGAGCCCTTCAAGATTCAGCTGCAGCATGGCAGAAACGAGTGCAAGTAGTCTCCCGGGCCAGATGGTCCCCACGCGCGCCGCACACATCTGGCCGGCAAGACTCGAGTGGAGGTTTGGTGCCTTCTCGTTGATTTACAAAGTGCGTTCAATGATTGCCAACTGGGAATACTCCATAGCAGCCCCAGAAAACCTCTATTCGTAGGGCTATTTTGCAATAACTGTCCACTTGTCACATGACAAAGTCAATAATTACTCGTGATGTATGCGGTAGCCAACCTCTTCTGGGGATTAATATCGGGTCAGTTGAAGAAAATGTACTGTGTTAAGGGTTGAAGAACTGGTATACTATGAGAAGATTACTAGCCCTTTAGGGCTCACAGCGCCAAATGTCATTATGAGACTTTCAGCTTCATAATGGCAATGTCTTTGGAAGATAGGTTCTGCGTCAGCAGAAAGGGCGGGACAAGGGGAGGTGGGTGGGTGTGCCCGAAGGGTGCAAACAGCGTGGTTGTGTCTGGGCTCTGCCACAGAAAGGTCCTGGTTGGCACCGGGAGGGTCATTTCCGTCATATTGGGACTTAGAAAGTAGCCATCTTGCCTTGTAGGGCCTCCATTTGCAGCATTCATGGCCGTTATCAGCTAGGGCAGGTTGCCATTTCTCCCCCAGAGACTTGATTGCAACTTGAATCCTTGCATGAATATGGTTAGCCTGACTCTATAGTTGTGGTAAGATGGTGGGAGGTGGTTCTGAGGCTTCTGTCTGTTCTTCCTAGTGCATCTGGACTTGTGGTTGGCATAACCACACGCCGCCCTGAGCGAGCAAGTTTATTATTTTCTGTATCAATTATTCAGCTCTGTAGTCGCAAGTAGACCATATTTTGTCAACATTTCAATTGTACGGACTCCAGGGAGGGGCCCGAGTGTAAAAAGTTAGTTGCCGTTCAGGAGTTATGAAGCAGGATGCAACTGCTTGTCACAAGAATCTCAGCTCACTCGAGGAGGAAATGATTCTAGAACAGCCCATACTTACCTGGAAGGGAAATTTGCCTTCATGGGCTTGGGTTTGGAGTTTGAATTCTTGGGTGTTCGAATTCCATTTGAGAGCATCACTCACGATCGAGGCCTACCAGTTGGCAAGCAAACGTATCCACGTGATCAACAGGATTGTAACCACAACAGCCAGCAACACCTTTCCCTGGCTATAGAACATTGTGTAGCCATGCAGGGCAGAACATAGTCAAAACAGATGATTCAGGCCCCACAATGGATAAATCTCTGGTGCTAGGTGATGATTTGCATACTACTGCATGGCAACAAGGATTCAGTTGTTGATGCCTTTTAATACTCGTATTATTGTCCGTGCCTTTTAATACTCGTATTGTTGCCTGACTGTCTGTTCGAGTCCTGCAAGTGAATCGTCTCCTGGGCCTACTTCTTCAATCGCTATACAGCGATTTTTTTATTACTGAATGCAATTGTACGTGGGTGATTAGGTGATTAGTGATCAGTGGTGATACTGCGCGTGTGATTACTATCAACCGGCTCATTGCTAGCCTTAAACACTTGGTGGTATATCACAGTGATTTGCCATATCTAGTCGCTGGCGAAGCTGAAGCCTGGAGCAACCTGTTTCCATAGCGATTAATGGATGCCATGCTTAGAGCTGCAACTGGGGTTATCCAACTGACCCTGGTGTGGCTTTTTATACATCCACCATATATGGGATTGTGATTGCAGCCGCAGGTGTAAATACAGTGCTTAAAATATTGAAAGGACACGTCATTATGGAGGTTGTTCTTTATTTGGAGTGCCTTTTATTGGAGGTTCCACTGTGTGTGTGTGTGTGTGTGTGTGTGTGTATACTATAGTTCAGTACTTTGGGGAGGAGGGACGGGGGAGGAGAAGGTTACGATTACTTTATTGAACAGTAAGGCATTACTGCAAACTTACCTGAGGCACACCCTTCCCCTCCCTTCTCTACCCTTCCCCTCCCTTCTCTCACCCACTCCCCTTCCCCCTCTCCCTTCTCTCTCCCTGTCCCCCATCTCTCCCCCTTCCCTCTCTCCCTCTCCCTCTCCTTTCTCTCTCCCTCCCCCTTCCTTCTTGCTCTTTCCCATCAGCCCCACAAGCCATTGGCGGTGATGGAGTTCTGGACTGGGTGGTTTGACCACTTGAGTGAGCCTCACCTGCGAATACAGTGGAGAGCATCCTGCAGAGAGGAGCCTCTAGCATCTTCTACATGTTCCATGGTATGGGACAATGTCCTTGTTGGCGTTCCCATTGAAGCTACATGATGGCCTCATATTCTGTTTATTGAATGGGGATGTGTAATTACCCCCTTGTTTCTTTGCTTTTTCAAGGGTTTGAATATTCTTGCTTTCTTGTTTATTCAGGTGGGACCAACTTTGGAATCACGGACATAGGCAACTTGGGCAATGGAGACTCCAGTGCTGGCCAACCTACTATCACCAGTTACGGTATGTAGATTTACCGTAGTGTCCCGTTAATACGCCCCCCCCCCCCCCCCCCCCCCCCCCCCCCCCCCAATTAGTCTCGATTATACGCCCCCTCAAAAGTTTTGCTACGTTTATGACACTCATGTTCACAGTTACAAAAGTACAAACGATCGCCAGTACTGTTGGTGGTCATCATGCGTGGTCTCCCTAAATCGGTGAGAAGAGCTGCCACTTCAACTCGAGGGCCTTAACATTCTCGACGACTTTGCTGTAGCCATCCTCAAGAACAGCAGTACTGTCGGTCATGTACCATGGGAGGTATTTCCTGCAGAAGAGTGGCAGTGAGATGACTTGTACCGCCGATGTCAGCAGTGACTACTCGTTCTGAGAGACAATCTGAAAAGTTGCGCACATGTAGTTTGGATATTCCAGAAGACACTCACCAAGGGGAGTTATAGTGAGTCAAACTACTCTGTGCAGGAACTTGGGCGGAAAAGCAGGGGAGGGCATATTTTCGAAGGGGGCGTATTAGCAGGACATTACGGTATAGCTACACGACTGTCATAGTCTCTGTAAGTGCAGTTACGTGTAATCGTGCACATCACAAGAGGGTGGTAAATACAAATGATTGGAGGAGCTAAAAGTGGACTAATGTCCCTTTGTCTCCACACACCACACATGCACACACACACACACATGCACACACACACACACACAACATTGACCTCAGGGCACGTCGCAGGGGATACTTTGACGTGGTGTCAGCTCTGTGATATGGAGGTGGGTAGCACTGCTTTCCGTCCCCTCCTTCCCGCTCTCCCTCACCCATGCTTTGCAGCATTGAACGTACAGTCATTATGTTGCTGTTACATAGCCTCGTTCCCAGGCCGTCTGCCACTTCGTTTTTTTGTTGCATACGTGACCTTTTGAACCCTAGTCAGATAAGCTGGCAGAAGGCCTGGTGCCACTCCTACGTCATTTTCAAGCAAGGTGACACGGTTATGACGTAGGTGGACACGGTTTCATGTAAAATGGCTACGTTCCAGAAGTTCACGGGCTAACGGCAGGTTTCCTAGCGAGTTATTGTTGGCTTTTACGCTACCGTGGTGGACCACTGGAGGCGTCCGGTATGGATCTCCTTGTTGTACGGTTGTAGTAGCCTAGGTAACTGCAATAACTCTCTACAGTAGCTTACCAAGCGCTTGGTACGCCTGAGTAGTGAAACGTTGGTGCATGCTGTATTCCAGTTAGCGCTGAGTTGGCATCAAGTTGCTGTCTTCGTGGTAGCAATATAGACTGGAAGAGCATACGTGTAGTCAAGTTGCTTCATAACCGTGTCCACCTTGGTTGTAAATGACGTAGGAGTGGTACCAGGCCTTCTGCTGCCTATCTGACGGGGGGTTCAAAGGTCACGATGTGACTCGAAGCGGCAGACGGCCTGGGAACAAGGCTAGTTGTTACACCCTTTGTCTGGTTATCTTTGGTGCATGCTCTGAGCTAAACCATGTGGAAATGAGTATCATGCGTGACTTACGCGCATGGATAATACAGTCATGCTACACTATTACAGCTTAGACTACATGGCTGCTGATGGCAGGTGAGGACCCCATTGGCGTCTGAGAGACTTATGCTTCCTCGCTTCATAATTGAGATCTATTTGTGAACTGGGCTAGTGAACAACTAGGGGGACCAATTACGGCAAGGGGGAACTGCTTACAGTGCAATGGATGGTCCCAGGGGGGGACCAACTATTCTGCCACGGACAGTCCGGGGGGGGGGGGGGGGGGGGGGGGGGGGGGGGGGGGGCACTTATATGACAGGCATATTTGACCTTGAACCGAGCACGGAACTGTATCACTGTATGTACTTACTTCACATTGATCTACGTACCACTAATGCTCTTTGCTAGGGATGCTGTCACACAAGACTGTCGGTGCATCAGCGCAGTGAGCTATGCCACACCACAGCCTCAAAATGTGAGTCTTGAAACAAGTATTACAGTATGAATGTTAATTTAAATATTGATTACCGTTGTGGTCGTTATAACGGTAATCCCGATTCAGTGCACTTGTAACATGCTGGCACCATTCATGTTCAGGAACGTTGGTATGTGAATGGTGGCCAAGCACGTAGAAAGTAGCCTCGTTCCCAGGCTTCTCTGCAGCTTTTTGCGCATACTGTACCAAAAAAAATGAGAGAAAGGCCTAGAAGATCTCATCACTTGCACGATAACGTACTATGTGTGGTTTTATGTGTGGTTTGGTAATTGCAAGGTCAAAGCTGGCATTAAACCACACATAAAACCATTCATCGTACGTCGTCATACTCGTAATGAGATCTTCCAGACTCTCTCCCCGTTTTTACGTAAAGTATGCAACAAAAATCTGGGGAAGAGGCTAGGAACCTGACTGGGTGTTTGACTAGCTCCAGGTTTGTACTGTCCTTGTTTCACTGCTTACAGTAGCGGTCAGAAAAAAGTTCCCGTTCCGTTCCGGTATTGCGAGCGTACTACGCTAATACCGTACTCTCGCGAAAGTCCGCCCACTCCGCAAAGAGCGCCCACACCCCACTTTTGGCTCAATTTTCTATATAGGGTCAAAGTTTACTCGAATGAGCGCCAACCCTCACGCTATAGCCTCGTGCCTCACGTAACAGGCGATGGAGCGCATTAGTGAGATGTTCCACGTATCTGAGGTAAGAACCTCCTTGCAGCAAGTCTCTATTAGTCTGTGTATCCGTATCTATGGTGTCCATGTGTGTTGCCTGGCTTGACTGTGCTGACGATGGCCCCGCGGCCTCCATGCTGGACCTCAGCCAGTGCTTGGCGGCAGCGAAGATGACGTGGTGAGCGGTGATGTTGCTAGTGACTCCAGCGATGTAGATGTGCTGGGAGGGCTTTGACTCACACGCCCTTGCTGCTCGATCGCTGCTATTGCGCTACTTGTGTACGTAAACAAAGGTGGGCGCTCTTTCAAGGTTGAATGCGGAAACACTCGAAAGAGCGCCCACCTCCCTGTTTGGTGAGAAAGTAAGATGCAGCGCCCATGGGCGGACTTTCGCGAGAGTACGGTAGACGTTCGCGTTTCGTAATCGTTCAGTTTTTACGTTCCGTAATCGCGCTATTAGAGTAAGCGACTGATTATCGGACGACATGTAAAATCGGACGCGCTAGCGCCGAACGAGTATATTACCGGAAGTGGGCGGGACCTTCAGTCGACACTACAGACCCATCGCACACTGAGTTGAAAGTTTGGTGGTTCTCTGTTGCTTGGTTCTGGAACTACAGCCAGCCAAAGTTAGATCCGAAACGATGTATGATCGGACAAAATTGATGTATTATCGGATGACGCTCCCTGCTTTTTCTCTGAAGGAACTTTCTCTGAGATTTTTACATTTTCGGGAAGCCTCATGATCCCTCTGCCGCAGGCTCACTTTTTGTCACCGTGGCTGATTCGAGTGCTGGAGAATATCACCGAATGTTGACCATGGTCTCCGTGTCTAATATCGGACGCTGAAATTTCGTTGTAGTTTGGCGATGACACTCTCAGGTACACTATAGTGCTGCAATACGGATATCATTGGAATGTGCAGGTCCTCAGCAACAAAATGGTATAAGTCCCGTGTTTATACGTTGCCCCGTTCCTGAGATATAGTCGTTTACCCCAGAACTCTCCAGAAATACTGTCGTTGCTATCTTGGACCGCCCATACAGGAGCAAACTGGGGAAAGCAGCTGTATCTCAGGTACGGTGCAACGTATAAACACGGGATTTGCGCCATTACGTTGCTGAGGACCTGCACTTTCCAATGGTATCCGTACTGCAACACTAGAGTGTACCTGTGAGTGTCTACGCCAAAATACAACGAAATTTCAGCGTCCGATATTAGACACGGAGACCCTGGTCAACATTCGGTGATATTCTCTAGCACTCGAATCAGCCACGGTGACAAAAAGTGAGCCTGCGGCAGAGGGATCATGAGGCTTCCCGAAAATGTAAAAATCTCAGAGAAAGTTCCTTCAGAGAAAAGGCAGGCAGTGTCATCCGATAATACATCAATTTTGTCCGATCATACATTGTTTCGGATCTAGATTTGGCTGGCTGTAGCTCCAGAACCAAGCAACATAGAACCACCAAACTTTCAACTCAAACTGCGATGGGTCTGTAGTATCGACTGAAGGTCCCGCCCACTTCCGGTAATATACTCGTTCGGCGCTAGCGCGTCCGATTTTACATGTCGTCCGATAATCAGTTGCTTACTCTACGGTATGAAGCACATGACCATTCTCCGAAGTGTGATATTATTGATAAACAGAGTACTGACAGTCAAGCGCCTGCAAGGAGGTCTCAGGATTCAACGTACAGCTACCGCACAGCCGACAATGACTACTACGAAGGCTATTGCCGCGATCATGGTGTATTCGGGGTACAAAAAGCAGCGAATCCTCGCGTACTACTCGCAGGGATATAGGGCTCCAACGATCGCCAGGTTGTTACGACGGGAACAATTGCATGCTAGCAGGAGGGGGATTTGTAAGTTTTTACATCGGTACAGAGGATCTGGCACGATCCACAGAATGCCAGGTAGTGGGCTACGGTCTAAGGCTACGGAAGAAGTTCGGCAGATCGTGGAATAGCAGATGCGAAAGGACGATGAAACTACAGCGGTACAGCTTCGTGCCTTACTCCTGGACAAAGGCTACCAACTGTCCTTGAGGACCATCCTAAGATGCAGGGTCTCTCTTGGTTGGACGTTTCGAGGCAGTTCATATTGCCAACTTATTCGAGATGTCAATAAAGTGAAACGATTTGAATGGGCTCAGAATCATGTATCGGATGACTTTGGTGACGTTATTTGGACTGATGAATGTACTGTTCAACTGGAGACTCACTGCCGGTTTGCATGTAGAAAGAAGGGCGAGCCGCCGAAGAACAAGCCTAGGTAAGTAGTACCTTGTTGAGTATGCAAAGGGGGCAGCCTTGGGACAATGCTGGTATGTCCCATGCACTGGGACTTTACTAACCTTTTGTCCTGCTTATGTGCTGTGCAACAATTGGAACCTATACTATTATGGTGTGCATCAATTAGGATATATCTGTTCTGTTTTACTTTTGCAGAGCTAAACACCCTGTCAAGGTCCATGTTTGGGCTGGGATCAGCAGAAGAGGATGCACTGGGGTATGCATATTTGAGGGAATCATGAAGACACCACTGTTTGTTGAAATCATACGTGGCACTCTTTTACCATTTTTGGAAAGAAAGTTTCCTGATCATCACAGATTCATGCAGGACAACGACCCTAAGCACACCTCAATCCTTGCTAGGCACTTCTTTGAAGATAAGGGAATCAACTGGTGGAAGACCCCAGCTGAATCGCCAGACATGAATCCAATTGAAAACTTGTGGCACGAGCTCAAAGAGTTTATCCGAAGAGAAGTAAAGCCAAGAACCAAGCAAGAGTTGGTGGATGGCATCTTGAAGTTCTGGAGAACTGTATGTGTTGCAAAATGCAACAAGTACATCGACCATCTTAAGAAAGTCATTCCCAAAGTAATAGAACTAAATGGAGATGCCACAGGCTACTAATTAGCACTTGTACAAATACAGCTTTGCATGTTGAGATTATCAATTTTGATAAGGGAGTACCTGTACATGTGTTGATAGTGATAGTTGATATAAGAAAGTACATACATGTGTGATGATGGAGTCTACCTAAAACGCTTGCATGCTTGACCAATGCTGTCTACGCAGTTAGACCATATAGGTTCGAACAGTTCTGGTACTTCCCAATACTGAGGGAACATGTGGAAGATCGTCGTTTTAAGTTGGTAGAGTTCTTTCCGGGAAGCCCTGGTAGGTCTCTGCAACCGAGAGATGTACACTTTTTCATCAATTTCACACCAAATACTGCATCGCGTGCCATTCTCATGGCAAGAGTTGGTGCCTTGCTTTCATTCTTGAAAGTCTTATTTTTTCCAATCACCTCCTGTACTGTTTTCCTGCCTGGCCAATCCTCGATGGCAGATGACGGTAGAGCGTTGGATTCGTATCTATCGTCTAAAGGTTTTGGTAGAGGATGCTGGGAATCGTACATGGGTTCGGTCCTGTAGGGGGTTTGTTGTCCTTGATATGTGTGGTGGGGGGTTGATGATTGGGTTTCCTGCTGTCCGTACCAAGAAGAGGATGGTTCTTGCTGGGTGGAATACTGCTGCTCATAAGTCGGATGCATGTACCAAGAAGGGGATGATTCTTGCTGGGCGGAATACTGCTGCTTATAAGTCAGATACTGCTGGGTGGGTACAGTCTGTTGTGCATACCAGGGAGTCGGTTCCTGGGATGATCCTTGGTAAGTGGTTGAATGTTGTCTTGAGCGGGGTTGTGGGTAGTTGGAGTGATGATTCCCTTGCTCAACAGCAGCCAGTCTCTGTAGGATACTCTGTTGGTTGGCCTCAATTCTACCTTGCGTTTTTCTGACCTCCTGAAATAAGTTCTCGAGGTTGTACAGTCTGTTATCCATGTCGTACCATGCCGCCGCGTCCACTGTCATTTCCATTGCTAAAGGATCTGCAGGACATACATGTACAAGCATAAATGCAACTAATTGCACATGATAAAGTGTGCTTGTAGTCAAGCATACATGTACATTGTAGGTGTACTTACCAGATTCAGATGAATCTGAGTCTGATGATGAATCTGAGTCTGATGACGTGACTAGGTCCATATCACTACCACCACCAGTGTTCAATGGCAGATGGGTGAGTAGTGGCATAGGTGGTGGGAGGGGAGGTACTGAGTCGTCAGATAGATAGCCGTCTACCTCAATGCCCTTTTCTAACTGAGCTGGATGGTCATTAGCAACAGGTTGTGGGGTGTGGACAGGTGGAGAGGAAGTAACGTCTGAGATCATACATAACTATAGGTAGAAGGTGGGACGTACGGCTTTGTAATCCTACAAGTGGCCCAGGAAATCCTTTACCTTGGAGATTCTTCCAGAGTTTCCCCGTATGACAGCTTGATGTATCAAGCACTCCAGCAGCAGGTTCCTGGGCTCATCCTTCCATAAAGGGTGCATCCTCCAAGCACACAGCCACTATTTCGCAATGTAACATCCAGTTCTCATGTAGACAAGTCTCTGTTATGTGAAAAAATGAGTGGTTAGTATAGCTACCACACCCTGTACTTCAATAAACAATTATACTGTGACTACATTCTCGGGGTGAACCAAGGGTTACCAAGCACATTATTCAACTGTGACGGCTGCCCCGCCACGCCTCCGGATGTCACATCGACCCCCCATGGCTGGGAATGGGTTGTTAATCTCAATGCAGCGGACAGTCAATGCTACTGCTGAGCACCTAATACAGCCATATGTACAATATATGTATATTACTGTATGCTCCAATGCAGCTAGCTATAGTATTATTACCTGGAGCTGGGACGTCTGTTTAAGACGCCTTCCCATATGTCTGCCAGGGTCTAATCGTGCTGCGCAGTCAAGTTGAATTTGTGTTATGGTTCAAGGAGTTTCGTTCTCCCCCTCATTGGCCTGGCGGTGACATAAAAACATGTTTGTGCTCCAATGTTAGTGGTGTCAAATGTCAGCAGATGATGATAAAAAACATAAAAGCATGACCACTTTTTATCTTCCTGTACAAACATATGTAGAGACATGGAGTCTATTGGACAGTATGTCTAGCTCAGCTGAGTGGGCTCTCTGGGCTGGGCTCTCTGGGCTTGGTCCAGCCACCTCTTGAGGTCGATGACCTCTCTCTGGAGCTGGCCAACCTAGAGAGTGATAAAAGACAATTAATCTGAGACCCAACAATACAGTACCATTCAAAACCATGTATATTACTGTACTCATTGGTCTGGCGGTGACGTAAAAACATGTCTGGCGCGGAACGGGCGGCTGGACGAGATTGTCCAGTCCTACTAGGGCAGTGGTGATGCCTGTGAACATGAAATGAAGCATTGCAACATGCATACACACAGTGTCCATTTATGTCCCAATACAGCCAGCCGTAGTATTACCTGAAGCTGGGACGCCCTTTGAGCCTGCTCTACACCAGCCAGCCCCTGTAGCATGTCAGACTCGGTCTAGAATATCACACCTTAACTAATCGTGCAGCCCAGTTAGGTTGCATTCTGTATTATGTTTCAAGTATAGCTTCGCGCAGATAAAACCTCCACCTCATTGGTCAGGCGGGGAGCGGACGTCTGGAGAGGATTGTCCAGTCCCACCGAGGGCCACTGTGTTGTGCTCGATAATTAGGTTGAGATACTGAAAGAACAAGGTTTCGTACTGTTCGGAGTAGTATTGAGTATGTTAGTGGCTTCTGGGTTCACTACTGTGAATGGAGGAAGGCAATGCTGTTTGGGATGGTGTGGAAATCCGTACTTTTTCTGGCCTTTGTGGGATGTTGTTAAGTTCGATGATGGTAGTATAGGAATGTGTTAGGGTCGAGGTCAGGGTCATCCTATCCAACAAGATCAGCTACGGAATACTGTGTGACGTGACTCTGGGGTTGGGATCCTAGCACCTGCATTCTCCCGCTCCACAGCCTGTGGTACCAGTGATCAAACCTTTGATGAGATGATTGTACGTATGGTGACTGTGTTACACTGGGAGAAATATGACATTTCCTTTATCATGACAGAGCAAGGATATGCCATGGAAACACCACATTTCATTGTGACTGTCCTTCTGCACGATAGGTACTAATATCATGAAGCTGTCCTACTACAGGATAGGGCATTATTTCCTGTACCATTTCATCCTTTCGTCAGTTCTCAGCCCAGGCCGCATGTCCTTGTGAGGCATACCACATGTTACGGGCAGCCCAGGCCGCATGTCCTTGTGAGGCATACCACATGTTACGGGCAGCCCAGGCCACATGTCCTTGTGAGGCATACCACGTCATGGTTTTCTGGGTCTTCGAAAGTTTTGCTGGATGTGAGGTAAATTCACCCAAATAATCAGTTTCGCAAGGTGGTGGCACATCAGGGGGGTAGGACAAGGTAAGTGTGCACGTGATATAATTAACATTCCATGGGTATAGTGCATAATGATATGCAAGAGGATACTCTTCAGGACGCATTGAAGCACGAAGCATGCAGCCTTCTCCCACTGGGAAAAAGCAGTGGAACTACTTCAGACAATGACAGCAAACATGATCTTGTCCTACCCCCCCCCCCCCCCCCCCCCCCCCCCACAGTGCAGTGCTTAGCCCAGTTGCTATGACAATAACTACAAACTTGTGTGTAACCCATCCTAGAATGGAATTCAACAACCTACCTTGTCCTATGATCCAGCCTTGAAATTCGTCATCTTCTTCCAGCAGCATCCTATACACCCTCCTGGTTTGACGCTGTGAACAAAGGAGAGTTTATTATGAATCAGTATTGGGTAATCGTTGGATATGGATATTTCCATCTCATTATGACCACACAATTACTGTCTAGTAGTGATACATCTTTCCACTGCTCCTAGCTTTATGGTCACTAGTACTGCTGCTCGATGACACTGGGATGTATACATTCTTTTCCAGCTTTTCCATCGCTCCTCTGTCTTGTCAACACGGCTGAAAAGGGTGACTAGCATCTCATATTAAATTTAGCTAGCCTTCCTCCGAGGCTTCACTTACTTAGGAGCAGGTCACTGTGAGTCTTTGCCAGCTTGTTGCTCATCAGACGACTCCTCGCTTGCCGGCCTTGACTCCTGGAGCACGGCTATCGGGTACGTACACAGTGGCCCGACCGTTGAGTTTCTAGTGAGTCTGTGTCACAGCCATTCCTCTCCGCTTGCCGGAAACAGATCAAGGCCTCGCTGTAAGAAATCGTTGGGCACTCTACAGTCTGACACGACTCATGACAAAAGACTAGAAAGACAGTCACTGAGCATGACGACTCATGACTCACCTAGCTATAGCTAGCTAGCTAGTTTCTAGCTACTCGTAATTTGTGCGCGCAAACTTTACAAAGGTCAAAGGTTGCCAGCTGTCATGTCCTTGATCTGCACAGGCCAAGGACAGCTGATAGACCTAAATCGGATATCCTGTATACCAGGATATGTGCCTTTCCAGTTGGCATGTCCTTGATTGTGCAAGCCAAGGACAGCTGACAGACCTAATGTATGTCCTATGTACCAGGATATGTGCCTTACCGATTGGCATGTCCTTGAATTGGGTAAGGTAAGGAAAGTCAACGTATCCTACATTGGACAGTACACTTGGTGTGTCTGATAGTGGATAGACCAAGGACACATGCAGCACATGCAAGCTGTGAATTTCAGGCACCTTTCCTACACTATCGTTAGTACAGGAAATTCCATTTTTCGCCCAGTGTTATTCACTTCCTCGTAATCCACTATTACTTCCTGCGTACTCCCTCGATTATGATTGTACATCTCTTGCTCGGATACCCACAGAATGAGGATAAAGCTCGCTCGGCATCAAAGCTGGGTAGATGCTGAATTTTGGAATTCCCTGCCAAAGCTGTGGCTGAGGGCTGATGGGAATCAGCAGCCATTGCATTTCCTCTGTGTCTACTGTGTGATTCCCTTAGCCAGGAGTGGAGTGCTTGCATGTTGAGTTTGGCCTCACGAATGGCAGGTGCTTGAGAGCTGGAAGTGGGTGGAGGAGGCGAAGAACCTGAATGTGTGTTAAATCTGTATTGGAGTGAGCGCGCAAAATCGTGGAGGATTGAATCACCAAGCACAGGGAGGGATCAATGGTGTAGGAGCAAAGGATAAGCCTTCAGACAGCAATTTAGTTTCCGCAATCAACAACTTATACTCACTATAATTGTAGACTGTTAAAGGGGTGCAGGTCGAGCAAGCGCCGGCCCAAATAACGTTGCGACACAGACGAGGGGGGTGTCGTACAAGAACAGACGGTGTACAGCAAATTCTTCCATGCTCCACTCTACAACTGTGTCTCATTCTTGTCTGTTAAAAAAATGTAGTTGGTCTCCCACTACATTGGAATGTGCATGCTGTTATATTTCCCCTCCCATGTCACCACTTATGGATCAGTTTGATGGCAATTGTGTCCACTGTCTCTGGGGCATGTCAGTGGTCTCTTGAAAGTGGTTCTCAAAGAAAGTTGTGCCATCGGGCACTAAGTCATCCCGATAAGTCGCACATGGTAGATGCCAAGTTGTCTGTGGCACTCGTTAAACAGCATGCGCTAACAGTGCCTAACCCCCCCAAAAATTAATGACAAATAATATTTTATTAATGCGGGACTGGCCACACAGTAGAGTATTTGACAACAAAGCAACTTGTGTTAAAAGGTATATGCAGGCACTTCTTTTACGTCCTTAAACTTCAGCACTCTGAGGATAGTTTTCCTCCAACATATTAGCACCACTGTTACCTCTGTGGTAGTCCATTTGGAAGTACTTGTAAGTGAGGGGAGCACCACTGGATGTGAATTTGAGCTGAATGTTGACGGAAGGATGAGTCACTTTGGATTAGAGGGTTTTCCATTCCTTATTCACTCTTCCCCCATCACTGCACATGTACAATGCTAACAGAGGAAGACCCAATTGTATAGTGTTTCTGGTTACGGATGTCATTTATATAAGTGACATTCTGCGGCCAAGTCATTGAGGTTTTGGTGAACATCTGCATCACATGTTTGTGAGGAATGTGCTGTAAATTTAGCCATGCATTGTACATTTCCTCGGTGTGTGCTCCAGCAGGGCTTCCAATTGCCCGTGCAGGTGATGGAGTACAATGTACAGGTGGCAATCCCAGCATTCCACGTTCCAACAAACCAAATTATCACAAGCAAACACGCCTGAGACAATACAATATGTACGTACAATGTTCAGGCAATAATCCACACTGTATAACGAGGGGCAACCTCACTACTGGTAGCCGCGATGCAACCGGTTGCAACTTTGCTGGTAGCGCAAGCTACGCGTTGCAGTTCATTCCAATTAATGCACATGTCACTTGAGGACCATGTTCGAGTCGGCAATGGCATCCGAAGGGACGACAAGAACTTAATACAGCGCTCACAACTTTGCCAGCACGGTGAGTTTCGGCATGTGAGCGTCAGTGAACGACAGCGATCATGGCTGTGTGGTCAGAATCTTTGTGGGGCCTTCGTAAGACTGTACTGGCAATCAACGTCGAAGGGAGCGATCGAGCAATGGCAGCCGACAGCACAACAAAAGCGCTTGTATCTCCACCACCGAGGTGAGTTTCAACACCAAAATTGTACGGTTGGGACAGTGCATGATAGCGATCATGAAGGTGTAGTCAGAATCTTTGTTCGCCATTCCTATCACTCGAACGAGTTATTTTCATTAATTATATTACGCGGCACAATTTTTCCCCTACCAGGAGTGTAATTATGTTGTAATAATTATGCAAAAGAACCGTACCATAAAGAAATATGGAAATGTTACTGCCTATGTCTAAGTCCATTCAGCCTCCATTTCAAGTCATTGTAGCGCATATCTTCACAAATCTGGTTTGAACATTGTTTTGTGCAATCAAAGTGGCTATAATCATAGATCTATGCTATAATCAACCAACCCCACTGATGCACACTTGCATGCACCATAGATAATAGAACTACGTAGAAGGGATTGGAAACGCGCAAAAATTTTACGGGTACTACGTCATTATGCTGATTGCATGCTCGTTTCGGTCTAGTCACTAGTCTTGTCTGCGTAGCTAGCTGCTTAGCTAGCTATTGGCAGTACGCCCCACCCAGTACAGAGGAAACGCGATTAACGGCGGTTACCGCAGACAGTCCCTACTTGTACTTCGTGGCAGCTTTCTGGGGCTTCCAAGGGCGGATGTGCAGAGTTGTGACTGTGGATGAATACGTTTTACTGAGGTGAGTTGTGTTTGATAACACTTCATACTAGACGAATGCAGAACATTGTGGGGCGAGCCTGAGCGAGTACAGTTGTCGAATGTGCATGGAGCAGTTGCATGAGCATGTGTTCCTACATGGAGCAGATGCATGTGCATGACTGTCAGTGCATGTTATCTGAATGTGACAGAGAGCATAGCACGACTTAAGGACACAGAAGTTATGACACTAAAATACACCCATGCACTTCACAGCAACTGCGAATCAGGTTAGCCGAAGCAGTCTGGTAGGTAGCTAGGGCGTTACTAAAACCCGGGACGGGACGAGACGCACTTCATATAAGTGCACTTAAGTGAGTAAATGAATACCAGTACAGAGGAACGTGTATGCACATTGAGCAGTATGCACATTGAGCACTGAAAATGCTGTTAACCACAGGATTTAGATGGACAAAACAATCACAAGTGGAAAGGTGTGAGAGGCTTTGGCATCTGTTTTAGAGCAACCGGAGTACTTGTTGCCTACCCCCAGGAATGTTGCCATCAGGGACTCCACCAAGAAGCTTTTGGAAACTATTACAGCTGTCGGAAACATCAAAGTTTTTGAAAATTTCTCAAAAAATCTGGTTACCTCTATTCAGAGTATTTTCCCTGTCTCTAGTTCTGCTTCCGCCACTGACAATTCAATGGAAAAATTGCTGAGTGCATTCCACAAGAAGAGAATATCAGAATTGGAGGGCATCTGGCAATTTTTTTTGGAGAAACTGGGCTGGCAAGCGCCTGATCCTATGATTTCTCAATACATCAACCAAACTTTGTTTGACAGTCTAGTTATGAACCATTTTGGAGCTGCAAGCCATGCTAAACCAAAACCACCACCATCTTCTACTTCTCTGACTGTCGATGAGGATAATATTTTGAGGTATGTTAGCGGGTACATCCCATTTAAGCTGCTCAGGCAATTTGAAAAACAGACGACCGATAAAGCAGCTGATTTTGTCGAATGCCTGAGCCACATGGCTGTGCCAGGAACCAGTGCGGAAGAGGACTTTCCAACCTATGCTACGAAGTGGATTCAGCAGGTCAACCGTGGAGGACTATTCGTCGTCAATGATCGGGCATTTGACCTTTTCAGGCGGATCGAAATTGAAATTCGCGACACCTTACCAACCTTGCTGGGACCCAATCCACCAGAATCACAACAGAGAGATGCCGTGGTTAGTCGTGTGACTACAACGGAAGAAATCCAGGAACAGTGGGCCCTCCTGGCTGTGGACATAGATGATGACAACGATGCACAGGAGTTGCTCAGAGTCATTGTGAACTTGTGGATAACAATTAGGGCACATGCATTGGCAAAGTCCTGGATGGAATGCTATAGGTCGACCAAGAAGAGTACGTCTAAAGCAAAGGGATTGCAGAAGAGTTTGAAAAACACAAACACAGACACCGAGCAATGAGTATTTAATATAAAGTTGTTCACCAATAATTATTACACCAGTTTCTCTAGCTTTTAGATGTTCTCTTTCTTTTGGCAATGGGGTTTCATCAATCTCTTTTCCTGCCCGCCGCCTTTTCCGGCAGTTGCCTCTCACTGGGTCAAGTGCAACAGAACCCTGTACACGAATTGACACGGTGTTGTCTAAAAAGTTCTTAGCTGTTGAGTTTTCACTGCGCCCACCACAGGCTCGCTGCTTGCCAAAGAATGCCTCAAGACGATCCTGGCAGAATCGTTCGCTAAACAGATACTTTACCCCTGGTAGCTGAAGTAGGAACTCCGCCATCTCCACAAAATGATAGCACTACAGAAAGGTTGGTATCATAAACATTTTGAATACAGTGTGATTCCAAAAATGTGCATATACGTACACACCTGTCATTCGCAGACCAAGTAGGGTTTCTTTGCTGAGACACATAGTCTGTTTCTGAGCTTTTGTAAAGCCTTTTCGCTGTTCAATGCTGGTCTGCCATTCCTTGAGATACGATAAGAAGTCTTCCTTGAGCCACTGCATGAATAATTTTGTGCGTGTGTGCATGTGTATAACGTGTACGTGTGTGTGTGTGTGTGTGTGTGTGTGTGTGTGTGTGTGTTTGTGTGTGTGTGTGTGTGTGTGTGTGTAATGATGTGACTTAAGGTAAATGATGCTGCTGTTTGATACCTTAAGGCGATTATCCTCTGGGGAGCGGTAGGGTCTGAGATCAGGTTTCCGGTGCTCAAAACTCTCTGTGAAACAGCGGACATTCATACAATCAAAAAAACGATCAAAATAGCGGACAAATCTTTCTGTCTCTGTAGTGCTCTCATCACCGAAGTACGCAAAAGCATTTGCCACTGAAGAGCTCAGTACCTGAAACATAAGTGCGGGAAGCATGTCATAACAGCCCTGCAACATCAATTTGAATTCTCATCCCCCCTCCTCCCCAATAGAATTGCTGGATAGGTTGTAGTTGTTTTTGTCATCAAGCTTGCAATAACAGCTGCCCAACTAATACAAAAACAAACTGTAAACTTGTTGCTATGTTGCTGCACAACATCCTCAAGTTATGCTTGAACTATAGGCTATCATAGAGCCCTTAGATTATGGCATAAACACCCTGTGGGCAATAGGCCTAGGCCCTAGGGCCAGTGCAGTGTTAATTGGTCAAGGGTGCAGCCTGACACCAAGTCTTCCAAAGGGTATTAAAGTCCGAATTGGGGGGGGGGGGGGGGGGGGGGGGGGGGGCTCTGCTTACCTATAGACTATACCCCAGAATATTGTATGACACTCTGTGGAAGCCTGCCAACATCAAAGCTGCCATTAATTATTCACATATGTCATATTCATACCCTAGGCCCTGTAGCTACATGTACCAGTACATTGTTGTAACTGCTGACCCCAAACAAGATTGGGCATTCAGTCAATGTATTGGTCCCCACAGGTACATGTATAGGCCAATGCATTGAGCATCCATAATTTAACTAGCCCATCTAACCTGAGCAGCGAGACCAACCCTCATCCGACTGTATGAGTTAAGATTGAGGTGATCATGTTTGAGTTTCTTCAGGAATGTGAGGCCAGATTCCATGTGGGTCTTCCTGTAGAGATCCCTGAGGTGCTGCCAGCTAATATGCTTGCCATTGATCTAAAATTAATAAAAGATTATGAAGTGGTTATTGATCAGGCAGGAAGTAGGACGCTAAGTTAGGGTATAGTAGGACGCTAATTATTATAAGTTAGGGTATATTAGGGCCAGGGCCAGTGCTGAATGTGCATGTGTGTCCACTATACCTGTACTTAAAGTACGTACTTCCTGCCGGACCAATATCCACGTCAAAAAATGGTGTCTTGTGTGATTAAAACTCACCCAGAGCTTCCGCGTGTTTCCATGACTAAACGAATGTGACCAGCAATTCCGAGTCGTTTTGATAAGGTGAGGAACATCAGATATAAAGTATATAGGTCACTTGTCTTGACTGTAGGGGTTTGTGGTCTTGTAAATTGGCATTGATGTGGCTCTTTTCCTAGATTTTCTGGACTTGTCACCTGCGTCAGCTTTATTTGACATTTTTGACTTGTGCATCTTGAAAAATTTTCGGTTTGCAGAAGCTCCATCGCAAGTGATTGCAATCACCTTTAGCCCACAACATTCCAGATTTCTGACCACTTCCCATACAATTGGGAAGATGTTTGCTGCACACGTTGTCTTGGTCGCAAACTGTGCATACGGGAATTCAAGGTCTATGAACACCCCTCGCACCATAAACACTAACATGTGCGTTGCAACAGAGTTTGGGTCAAATTCAGAATCACTTGAATTCAGTGACATTAGTTGGTGGTTGAATTGACCTAAATTGATGTATCCAATCAGCTCAAATGTTTTACTATCATACACAAGGTCCTCCTTGATTTTCACTTCATCGAAGAGGACAACAACATACTTTTGCCACTGTTCCAAGGAGGTAACTTTGGCTTCCTTTATCAGCTGCTCATTAACATCAGGTTGGATGCCCAACGCACTTCTCACAAGGTGAGTGTAATCACGCAATGTTCGTTCTGACGGCAGAGTGATGAATCCAGATGTTCGCAAAGCATGGTATGCTGCTGATGATAGCATCTTGAGGTGCAAGCACCATTTGATTATCATTGGATGCCAGCGCATTTGCCGTTTATCCGTAACCTCTGTAGATTTCAGCTGCTGCTCCCAGAAAAGTCTCTGAAATGAGTTCTCAGAAAAATCTGATTTGATTTGCTCTGTGTTTTCGTCCATGATTTTCAGAAGATCACTGTTCATCTGATCATCTAATTCGACACACCTCGGCGACTCCATCATTTTATTGATCTTCTCTTTGAGTTTTTTCAAATGCCTCTCCGCTGTGTTTGTACGGGTTTTCATGTTCTTGTGTCTCTGAGCTTTTTCAGGGGTTTGAAGGTGGCAGAAGTTTGTACGGCTAGAAGTTGATGTGCGTTTAGATGGGGAAGTGGATAGTCGCTTCTGCCAGGAACGGTGTATTCCACGCAGTGTAGCACGATACGCCACACATGACTGACATTTGCTGCCATGGCACAGAATTTCACATTCAGATGTCCGAACTGTGCAATGATACTGCTGTCCATGTAGCACGACTGGAATGGCATCATCCCAATAGGCAGACGTTACCCCCTTTTGGTTAGCAATCTTTTTACCTTTCCTCTGGTGCATCATATCAGCAAATATCTGATCAGGGTGACCTGCACACAGAGTACTTTTATGCAGGGTCTCCAGCAACTCCTGCAGACCAGCAGGGTCGACACACTCTGGAATTCTACTGAGTGGTTGACATGTTGAATGATTAAGTTTGTGTCCAAATGCTGTAGCTTCCCACTTACCATCAGAATGGACAGTCAGACAGTGGGTGACTCTAACCGGCTGGTCATTGTCATTGGGTTTGCGCAAAATTTTGCACAAGCAGATAGACATTGGAGAGGACGATTGATCACTCCATTCGTCTGATGGTAGAGTTAGTGATTCCCTCAATGCAGACAAAGTTATCCTGGGTTCAATCTGCAAGAATAGAATTTATGAATTTAATGAATGTGTATGAGATCTAGACCAATGACAGTTTGAGAATGTACGTACCTGCTCCTTGTATCTCAGGTACTTCTTCGTTCCCCTTTTCGGTGGCCGTCCTTTCGGTTTGTGGACAAATTTTTGTTGCTTCTGCTCATGGCATTTATAAGCCCTACGTCTGAATCTTCTTGCACCCATTTCTATAAATCATGTGGTTAAGGGCGCATGGTAAACAGTACCTGACCTACTCAATGCAGAATATTTAACAAACAGTGAAGCAGCTTGTGGAAAAAACTACGGAAACAGTTGTGATTTCCAAGGGAAATTACACGACATTTTATTCAATAGCCTAATAATCCCAGTGACATGAACCTAATTTACCCCATAAGGGCATGTAAACTTTAAGGCCAAGCTTATCCCCACCCAATCCATTAGTGCATTAGTGGTGCACTTATATGAAGTCTTAAAAAACTACACAAACAACTCACCTCAGTAAAACGTATTCATCCCATAAAAACCCGTATTCATAACTCCGCACATCCGCTCTTTGAAGCCCCAGACACTTGGACAGCTGCTACTACAAGTGGGCGGTCTGTGGTGACCGCTGTTTCCTCTGAACTTTGACACTGGGTGGGGCATTTTGCCAAAAAAGGTTAGTTGCCATTATCTCGCTCGTGCGCGAAGCCGTCACAAACCGAAACGAGCATAGGACAAGGGTTACCCGTAAAATTTTTGCGCGTTTCCAATCCCTTCTACGTAGTTCTATTATCTATGCATGCACACACACCAAGCACGCAAGATGATTCTGCAATGACTAATGTTGGAGGGTTTGATTTGACTTGCCTCTAGTGCCATGGACAATTCAGGGAGACGAAAGGTTCCTACCAGGTGCTGGGATACAGCAGCCATTTGCAAGCTTCTGCTCACTTTTAATCGTGCCAGCCATAAAAAAGTGATGGAAAAAAGTATTTCTTCCTACACAAATTCCATAGCCTAACATACTCAATTGTCTGACAATGCCCAGGAAGTGATCTCACAAAGCATAAATGGCAAAGACAGCTGAAAATGGGTTAGTTAAATCCTACAGCTCTATAGAGCCTGGGGCCGGCATCCATGAACAGTAAGCCCAAACTCAGAAACGGTGGGTGCAGAATACTAAGAACAAAATTGCTGTGTATGAGGAAGAGTTAATTTCCTCTTGCTATTGCAGTATGCCGATCGGTGGGAGTTTCATCTTATAATGTTTCCAATCTGCTGAGTCACGGTAGCTGCTATCAACAGTCCCAGTAACCTATAATTGACCATTACTAGTTACTTCCGTCTTCGATCATTGAACTGAACTCAATCTAAAGCTCACACGTGCTGTATGCCTAATAGCGCTCACTATTGCAGGTGTGCATTATATTGAAGTCTCTAAAAGTTCATTCTTGAAGTAAAGCTGTCAATGTCTTTTCTCAATAATGTCAACAGCGATTAACAAAAGAAACTGGATAGTCCCGAGCACGAAGGCGCTGTTTAAGGTAGGAAACACGGCATCGGCGAAATCGCACAATTTTGCTCAGGAATAATTAATGAGATGACATCACTCGCATACAGTTATTTAGAGTTATTGATCTGTTTACGTTTTCCCATGGCGGCAACCGGAATAAACAAGGGGGGCTTCTCTCTTTGATGCGGCTAGCGGCCCTTTCGAGTTTCAAATCGGTACTCTGATGTGGCCGTGCGGTACTTTGAAGATTTGTTTGAACACTCTTTTTTTTTTCTTTTTTTTCTTTTTTTTAAGTAAGAAGCTATTCTGGCTTATTGAATGTAACGATGGGCTATCTGAGGGTGAATAGCTAGGTGGAGTGAGCAGGAATGTTTGTGGGTCTGCTGAAGTGGCCGAAGAACAGCCTGGAAAGTGAACCGCCTCCGACAGCTCCCTGGCCAAGGTACTCTAGAGAGTTGACCTTTCGGCATTACAGGCCCCGCCCATTTTCGTGTTAGGGCGAATTTGGCTGGTTTGGTAGCTGGACTGGGCTGGTGAGAGGGAGTAGATGTGTGGCCAAAACTCAGTAACCGAGAGGTGAACGTGGAAAAGCATCCCTAGTTTTGCAGGGGGTAGGTTGACCTTTTGGAAACTGGCATTGGCTTTGGTCTGTTTTAGTTGGTGTGCGTGGAATTTTTTTTGAAAGCCTAGGGTAGCCAAACCTCTGTTTTTGAGGGTGGCAGTGAGTTTTGGGCTGTAGCCTGCAAGTGAGGAGAGCAGGTGGTAAACCATCCGTAGTTTTTGGGCCTGTTTTGTGTGTGTATTGATGATGGGGTCAGAGTGTGGGTGGGGCCTTGGAGAGGGTCCAAATTTTCAGTTTCGTAGAGGGCCTTAAAATTGAGTTTTAGGGCATTTTCAAGCAGAGGGAGCAGTTTGATGCAAAGTATTGCTGAAACTTGTGTACGCTTTGATGCTGCCCATTTATCCATCAACTTGGTTTCGGAGATCGCGGTACCCATGTTTACTACCTTAAATTTAAATGTTTCAAAAGAAGAATTAGTACGGGCATACTGGATACATTCACCCATGATAGGCCTTTAAAAGTTGATCTATGGTGGGCAAGAGGTGTTGTGATGATAAACTCAGGGGCTTTTGGAATTGGAAGGTACATTGGTCCAAAAAGTCTGAATTGGAGAAAAACGTTCACCTTTATATATGGTAAGATCAAAAAAATCGGCTGTAGTGCTGGAAATGTGAAATGTGAAGGTGATGTTTGGATGGTGTGAAGTTAAGTTAGCAATTAGAGCAGGAATGTTCATCATAATACCATTTCCATCCATGTCAACCGACTGCTTGGCAACGAACATGTGGGCGGTCAGATTTGTAACAGCAGAGGAGGAAGAGTGTGTGTTGCTGAGGCAAATCAGGTACCATGTGAAATGCGCCATGGTCTGACCATGGTGCATGTATGTATCATGTCATATCACCTGTATACGGCGAGGAGGCTGCCTTCTTGCAATTGGGGAGTTGTATTGGGGAGATGGCTCGTGGGGGATTGGTGGTCCTGCATTTGGGCCCTTGACTCCTCCACATCCTCCGATGCTTCCTTACTTCCCAGATGGTTCGAAAGTCTGAGAATAATTGTGGGTCATCTTTCTGCAATGCTTTTGTCACTCATTAGCTGATAGTGTGACCAATCCGCTCCCTTGTAGAGTGAAGTTGTTGTGGTACCGCAGAGGCATCCTTTATGTATGCATAAATTGCAAGGTCCAGGTTCTTCTACCCAGAGAGAGTTGATGTGAGACACCTAAGGCATCTTCTCGATTCAGCTCTTTGAGTGCCCTTCCATCCATTAGCTGCATAGCATTAAATCCTCTGTTGAATGCAGAGCTCCAGTGTGCATCCGGGTTGTAACGCACATTGAACCCCTTTCGAGCTCTTTGGGTGACAGAAGGGATATCTTGTGCTCAACATACGAATTATGCTGTGTTGCATGGAATACTATCAGAACTGCTAAACCATGGCTTTTATGGCCTTTTGACCAAATAGGGAGATGATGGATTATATGTACAGTCCACAGTTAGGGTCTTCACCATACAGTCAATTGCTTCCCTTAAGAATAGGGGTGCCATTACCAGGCCACTCCTTTATGACTGGTCATGCCTACGAATCTTTTACGTTCATCCTATTTTCCACGCCTCTTCAGGGAACCTTCCTGAGTAAGAACTTGGTGGTAGGTGTAGGTAGCAGCTATATGAAAGAAAGGCATTACTTAAAGAAAATAGTCACACAGTGAATTCCTCCTAATTTAGAAGAGATGCATCAGTGTTAACCACCACATATGTATGTATACACATGCGTATGCCGTGCATGTGTGTGAAATATTCCTGGTACATTAGTCAGAATGTTGCACTTTACTATGAGTTTTGTTCAATATGCCATAATAAAAGCTTGGAACGCGAGCAATACCCATGCACGATATATATCGCACGTTTTCTGGTGCAAAGTCAAGATTTGGTGCATACTTAACAGCTGCATTCTTACACGAAGCCATGCTGCTATATGTCTTAATAGCTGAACAATGACTTTTTTATCTTGCATGTCTGGTGGAAAGCGGTAGACATCCTGGACCTGTAACTGTCATCAGGACCCCAGCATAAGTGTTGCTGGCAAGGCACTGCGAGCCCCAGGGTACCAACCTGCTGAAGGCAGCCAGGATGTAGCTGACGTCCATGCAGCTGAGGCCTTCGTAAACTCCTCTGACGGGGGTGACACCAATAGTTGCCATTGAGACTCGGACACCACTGGCCGAAGTGATTGTGGTATAGACCCACTCTTTGAAGTTAGTGGTGACTTCAGCAGCTGGAATGTCTAATTATGAGTTGAGTCGATTTTCCCTGTCAGTTTTGACGAGTCAGTTGTATACGTACTTTGTCATGTGCTATTCTAAGAAGGGTAGATACGTAGACGTGGTCTATTTCTGCGGTTGTGTTTACCCTCTAGATAAGCAACCTTCAGTAGCTAGACAATGTGGAGTGTTAGTAGTACCGTTTATTGGGCTTCCTCTTAGGCTTCACGTCCTCTTCGTCACTAGAAATAAGTATCATGCGCCCTCCTTGGTGTGCGCTAGTAGGCTGCAGATGCTAAGAGAGGCAGTAAAACGACGACTAAACAGTCATGTCTATGTTCAAGGAGGTGCAGCTTCTTGTCCAGACGTACGAGACTTTGTTGTGAGCGAGGCCTTCCAAATGGAGTGTGCTGTCTTTCTTGTAGGTACTCTGTTGCAAGGCTTTTAACAAGGAAACGTCGAAAGTCAAGGTGAAATTGTTTCTTCTGTGGGCCAATGCACTGAGCATCCCATGTTGTCTGCCTACTAAGGATAGACAGAAATCGAATCTGATCTTGGTTCATCAGATGATATAAGCCTTGCATGCTGGCTCCATTCCCCCTGGTCACCAGGCACCCTGTGGTGATGCTGGTTGCAATGGCATCCAGCCACTACTGCAAGTGATTGATTGGGATTCCCCCCTACATGATATACATAATTACAAATTTATACAGCAAATACAAAGTACAGTGCTCGGAGCAAGACATCAAGTAATGTCATCCTGTAATTTAGGCATCCTAGCTGTCATTTTCCGATTGCCGGTGGTCCCAGCCGGCTCCACTGACACGACTGTGCCAGCAGAGAGAGGAGGGGCGTGGCCAATGCACTGAGCACCCCATGTTGTCTGCCTACTAATGATAGACAGAAATTGAATCTGTTGAACTTGCTTCAACAAGCTGGTCCTGCATACATACTTATGTCATGTCATATGACCCTGTCAAATCTTGTACAATTGCAAGATGACTGAAGAGATTCTGAAAAGAGCAGGCCAAGTAGCTCACTCATCAAGCAAACATGCATTCTGGCTGTTGCAGACTGGTTGTCTGGCGCTGTGAATTGAGTGATCCATCGGCAGTACATTTCACTACTCACTCATCAACAGGAGTGTATACAAAATGAGTGTCAGTGGCAAACATACTGGCTGTTTAGACTAGTTGTCCGACAGCATGACTGCAGTTTTATTGCATGCCAGTGATCTGCTCGCAGTACATTTCACGGCTCACTCATCAAAACGAGAGTCAGCCTATGTACACAAGGAGTGTCAGTGGCAAACATACTAGCTGTTGTAGACTGGTCATCTGACAGTATGTGCAGTTATTATTACATGCTGGTGATCCATAATTGGCTGAACATGTCACTGCATACTCACTCATCAAGAGGAGAGGCAGCTCAGAAGCAAATAATTGGGCTGTTGAATTGTCGTCTGACAGTATTGTACGGTTTACAGCTACTGTTTGTTTTAACATTTTCCGTGAAATACCATCAGGCCCACTAGCTTTGGTAGTGTCCAGTGAAGATGGCATTCAAGTGCAACTTTGATATGAAGTCTTAAAAGTCTGTACTTGCTAGTTCACAATCTTTAATCAGTAAGTAGTGTGTCTTCGGTTCTCCAAGAACTCTGGATATCATCAGCCAACTTTTGTAGTAGTGATAAAACCCCATCTTGTGATGAATAACGCATGCACAGTTTGTCTTTATGCCCTTCGTACAGCTGTGTTGCACGCTTGTAATCACTGTCACAAAAAAAAACCCCGATGGATGGGGAGTTGAGGAAATCTTCCATGAGAAGTTTAGCTGAATTCCTCCGTGACCCACTGTGGCATCGCCCCTCTCCAGGCCTCATTCATTTGCAAACTACGTAGCTTCTGATACATTGCCATGTCCCAGAGCAGTTATTTTTACACCTGTGATAATTGAAGGTGTGTCAGCGGCAACTAGCGGTATAGAGTAGCACTATACTAGTTTGAATGCCGGTCATTGGATCATGTCAGTTCTATGCTGGTGTGTGGCATGAGGCTCTAGCACATGAGTGGAGAGCTACATGGGACAAACAGTCGAATTTGACGGGATTAATACCTTGGGTATGCCACATCAAACACGTATACGTAGCATGCTAACAGACATACCGTTGCTTTGGTGAAGGTAGCAACTGTTGCTGAACACAAATCATGTTTTCAGGAACTGAGAGATACGTACGTATGAAGGAGATCACCTCCTTAAGCCAAAATAAATGGAGAGGAGGAGATACATATTACTATTATTCACCCACAGAAAGGAGTACAATAACGTAAAGTATATACAACTTAAGAAGTAAATCCAATTCAGCAACATCAAAACCCTGTACTATACGCTAGGTCAAGGTAACGCTAGCTACCAGGCTTACCCTGAGACTAGAAGGGAGATGACAAGTGTTGGAAAAGTAAAGAAAGAGGATGGCGAGGGGGGAGATAGTAACAGGGTTTGGAAAAATAATAATGAGAATCTAGAAGAGTTGATCAACATGTCTCAGGTGGGGAATCCCGGGAGTGTAAACATAACAACTAATACAAAACAATGGTGAAGGAATACACCAGAGAATGAGGGCGAATGGGATTGTGGAGAAGGAATGATAAGGAGACTAAGACATACATTCCAAATGGCAGGTTGAAGTCTTGATTGAAGACGCACCTGTAAACCCGTTCACTCACAGGATGATTGTCGGCTTCAGAGCAGTGCTCCTTGTAGAGCAGATACCTCTGTTTGGAAGCGGGCTACAAGCTGAATTTGTTTGCAAATTGTATTGTGGATTAATGATCTGGGCAGTTGCAACAGTAGCTGTGAATACATATCTCACATTCAATGCACTTTAGGCATTGAACTCGACACCCCATGCTACGCAATGGTTGCGCGGCCTATCACTGGATATAACAATCCAGCTGTGTTTGGAAGTGGACTACAAGGTGAATTTATTTGCAAATTGTATTGTGGATTAATGATGTGGGCAGTTAGTAGAGTAAATGTAGCACATATCTCACAGTGCATTGAACTCGACACCCCATGCTTCACAATGGTTGCGCTGCCTATCACTGGATGTAACAATCCAGCTGGTGTCACTGTGCTCTGTCACCACGTCTGCAGACAGTTTCTGGCTGGCAAGAGTCTGGCCACTATGACATGTACGTATGGGTGCAGTTCACAAGTCTCTCAAAGGCCTTCAAATTTATGAAGAACATGCATACATTTTATCAACTTGCTTGTTCACTTTGCCCTCCATGTAGAGTTATTTAAGCACATGATGAAATGCCTCTACATACATGTTGGTATTAATGAAGGCTGCTTTACGGTGGCACGCTACCACTGCTGTTTTGTGTTGGCATAGTATTGGGAAAAGTGTTTACCGAAATGCTTGCATCGCAGGTTTAGCTGCTGAACTTAGCAATGATGCTTGTGGGTAGGTGGTGCTGGTGCAGACCACTTCTGTTACCACAGCAACTCCCTAGCTACTCAATTAACTTCCCAGGAGGAGGAAACACTTATCTTGCTTTGATTAGGCACGTGCAGGTAATTTGAGCTGTAAAAGCCCATCAAAGTAATAGCCTTGTGATGCCAGGATCCACTTCTATTGCAGCAACAGTAGGCACAGTGCACTTTCTCCCCTGACTTTAGCACCACTTGCCTTCATGGACCAAGACTTTCTTTACTCTCTTTCGAATTCTCTATTATACTCATCCATGGTATCTGTTGGTAAAGATTCTTGCCTGACAAGTATACTTGCTGACGTGCAGGTATCATATCTTCATCATTTGTGACAATCTTGTTCTCTCTCTTCATTTCAATCCCATGGTTTACAGATAGGTGTTGACGTAACTGTGTTAGTACATGTGGCACTCCCAGGTAGATTTCAAATACTTGGTCAACAATGAGTTAGTAGCGCTAATCGGAGCCTTGGTGCTTTTCCAACACTGTGCGGAAGTACGAGTAGTTGTGCCAACGATAGCGCATTGATCTCGGGTCATTTACCCAGTGTATGCACATGGTACTGTCAACATGTCAATGCTCTGTATCGCCGGTTGTGCGATAGCTACGTACGAAGCTCAGCTGACCCTTCTGTACATAAGGTACAAGAAGTAAACCCTATAGCTCTAGGCTAATAATTTGAGGTTGCATTCCGTAAAGAAGATAAAATAAAACCGTAATAGAAAAAGCGTTTAGCTCCATAGTCACTTGAGCCTCCAGGGATTCATTCCTTGCTGGTTGCCAAGGTCCTGACATCGTCTGCATGAAGAAACCCCCCAGCATAGAAACTATCGATGGAGAGTCCTAGCCCAGAAGACTGCAACTCTCTCAGCAGAGGATCCGGGACCAGCAGGAAAAGCACAGGCGACAGCACTAGCTGAGCTCTGTTTCCAACTGGATAAGACGCAGACAATCTCCCTATCATACGTTCCCGGCAGCCTGGCTGGTCGGGTAGACGTCTAGTCTTGTTTGTTCATGAAAGATGGCTGAACTGGCAAATGGAGGAATTAACTTTAGCGAACAAATAGGCTGAGTAAGGACGTTTAGCTGAAAAGGGCGTTTTATGAAATTTTGGGTGAGTCCAGTAGTCCAGTCCAGTTGTCCAGTCCAGTAGTCCAGTCCACTGTTTGTGTACAGCCTGTATCCGGGGATAGCATTTCTGCATTCGGTCTGCTTGACATGTAGCCATATCCTTGTGTCTGTCTCTTCTGCATTGGAGGTATATGCTGGGTGTGGTTGACATATGCCATTTCCTTGTACAAACTAAGTTGTATCGGTCAACATTACGTCAAAGCCACCAGCTACATACAGAGCCTCGTTGATTTGTAGGTGAGTGTGGATTTTGTCAAGGAAGTAGTTAGTTAAAATCCTGACAAAGCTACATACGTTTACACTCTCTGCAATTAAGCAAGCCCTTCCTCCACTTCTTTGGAACTTTGGAAGTATGATAGTGACAGCTGTCTTCTACTGCTCGTCCTTTTGTCATTTTACATTTTCAATAAATTATCCTGAGACCACCCAAACCTATCGAATGCTTACCATTTTCACTCCTGCTGGTTTGCAGTCCACGGCAGCTGCAACCACACGTGTGAAAAAATTCCAGCAAATTATTCATGACTTTGAGTGACCATATCTTTGTAACTATAAGCTGGAACAGGCTCAATTTTCGGTGATGAGCACAACCAAGGTACATATTTTTTATGCTAGAAGTTTGCTAATTTGCCTAAGCATGCCAAAATTTTCTCCAGACTCGATTTGATAGAATGGTATAGCGTCATGGACTGCTCCACGTTTATTGCTGTGGAGCCATTTCGAAGCGTGACTGGTAACTGTAATTTTGTTCCTGAAAGTTCAATAATGGATTTAGTTAGCGCAGCAACTGCACATAAGAGAAAATATAGCTGTGTGAATATAATGAGAATTGATGGTGTGCGTTACTTCATACCGAAAGTTCAGCTTCCGCTGCAAATGAATTTGTACGGGCGGCATGGACTTCCGTTCCGTTGGCAAAATGACTGCACTATGGGGGAGAATGAAGGACAAATGCATAGAGGTACGTAGCTGCCGAACATCTTAACTTGGTTGCTCTGGAACAGAGTTCAAAGTGTATCCATGGTACAGCCTACGGATAGCTCTAGGAGACTGCTCTGATTCTCCAGCATAGAGAAGCTGTGATACACTTATATCAACAGTTGTTTCCATTAGCTGAAGCACTTTTGGTGGTGTTAATCTCTTTCTCAGCATTGACGGTACGTACATGCACTGCAGCTAGGCGATAATCACCTCCTCATTCCTTCTTTGTTGGTCCGTAGTCAAAATGCTGCCTGGCCCTAAGTTCTTCCTGTAGCTGTTCAGAACTCAGCTGATCAAAAGGCTTGGTGCAACCCTCTTTCTTACCAGCTGGCCCTACAGGGATTGTTAGAATAGCAGTGTGTGAAATTAGGGTCCAAGTCAAGGTTGCCATGGTGGCCACCAACTTCAGAAAGCAACATTTATGTCACCATTAATGAGCATTGCTTGGTAATTTGGGCATATCCATTTCCTTTTGATCTTTAGATCGTGACGGAAGTCTACACCTCCAGTCTCGATACAATGTGGTCATATACATACGGTGGTTGAGGAGCTGACGGCCATGAGCTTTCTCAACCCAGTATACTAACCTAGCTTCGGTCCCAGGTCCAAGGAGGATAAACCGCATAACCTCCGAGTCGACGTATTAGATCCGGCTTCTACCACAGACATAACCTCCAAGTCAAGTTAGTAGCTGGATCCGGCTGCTAGACAGCTACAATTCTCTGATTCTCAGCACAGCGTTGTTCGATTACGTCATAGCGGAGGATAACCGATTTATCCTCCGCGGTACATCAAAGGATCGCCCACGCACTGTGGTAGAATACAACGAATTATAGGATTCTTACAAGAATCTTACCTCCAGTATCAATTATATGTAATCACAATCACATAATAAATTTATGCATTAACCTACGTATGCATATGTAATAACCACTACAAAGTGCATATGCAAGGGTTCGCTTGTTCAACAGCCAGATGTTCATGATTTGCCTTGTTCCTGGTGTCAATGAATGCCTGGTTGAGCTTGCTCAACATGGCAGCATTGTCCCACCCCCCAGGAAACACTTTGGCCACTTCTACATGGAGAAAGCAGGAATGGAGCCAAGTTCTATTCATTAATCAGCCAATCTGTGGTCATTGCACCTTTGCTCCAGGGCTTGGGGGGAACACTTGCAAGTTGACAATTCCTCCTTTGTGAAGAATTTGGGCAGGAGTTTTCTAGTCATTTTAAAATGGCGTTGGCGCCTTTGATGCTGCGGCCAACTTCACTGCGTCGCTGCGTTAATTTTGACTGTCCCAACACTGACTGGTGTATGACTGGTGTACTGTACCTTTGTGGGTGGACATAGTACTACAACTGAAGGTCTGTGGATGCATTAATCAATTAGCTCACAGGGAACTGTGGCTTGGGCCCAGGAGGTAAACGCTCCTCAACTTTCACAGGAAGCTGTAAGGGTAAGGGAAATATATACATCAGCAAGATAAGTGCGGTACTCAAGTTCATCATATATGGACATTTACCCTGACTGTGATGAGGTATATAGACTAAAGATGCTCACAATGTTTAAACTGAAAGTTTTGGTGGTGATTCACAGAGCACCACCTCCTGTCCTACATCTGGTTCTGGAGAAAGCTTTGGCCGCAACTTGGTTTCAGTCTATGACATAAAATTCCCAACTTATCACTTGTCGCTAATGAAGAATGGGCCGCAGTAGCATTCGGAACTCCGCAGTAGTGAGAGACTGGTGTTTTCAAGAAAACAACTTCACATCATTATTAAGAATACCTGAGTGAGGCCCTGTTGCAGTTTCACCTGGGGACTGTATGAAAGTATAAAGATGTTGTGATCGAGTAACAGTATTATAATATATCACATACCACGATGCTTGCATCCCAGCTGGATTCAGAGCTGCTGTCTACACTGAAGTACTTCAGTTGCTCCTGCCGTGTGGTGCCCTGCCGCACAACCTTCACATTGGTCGATTCCTTCTGTAAACGTGAGCATGTAATGCTAAGTTCAACAGTTCTTATTCTATCAAATAATTATGTAGAAAGGTTTGTTTAAGGCCGATGGCTGAAGTACTAGTAAAGTATGGCAAAATTTCAAGTATACGTATAATTATACATCTTGCATTTTTCTGGTACATTCCTTGCTTGTGACTTCTTTGGAGTTTACCCTATAAAGAATTAATGAGTACTTTCATTCAGGGTTTCAGTTCTCTGTATCACTTTTCACAAAATAATGATACCACTTTTATACCTGTTTGGTGCCTGGAGTAGCGCTGCCAGGGGTGCGTATTTCCAGTATGGTGGCACTGTAGCGTGCCCCACTGACCCTGCAACACACCTCATCACCCTCTTTTGGTGATTCGAATTCACCATTGTCTGGCTCCACCTGGTTGATGTCTACCACTTCCTCTTCTCCATCCTCGTACTTCACCTCCAGTTTCACTGTGGATTTACTACCCCAAGGAGTCCCACTTGTCTTGCAATGATACCGCTTCAGCCAAACTGTCTTCCTTGTCATTGGAATCTACCACGCCAAGCTGATGTTGTTCTTTGGAAATCTCACCAAATGTGAGAATTTCCCGCTGCACTGCTCCTGTGATATGTAGCTAGGTCTTTGAGCTTCGACACAAATGTAAGTGTCTTAAACACCTCAGGTGTACTGCATTAGGGAAGTTATCAAGCATTGCTGTAAATAACACACACTCTCCATCTGTTCCAGCAGCTTTCGTCCCCTTCAGCTTTGTTCGGAGCAGGTCCTGGGAAGCTTTCTTGTTGGGCTCCGTAGCTCAGTGCACATTCTGTACAATTAGCTAGCAAGTGAGTGCCGTCGTTTGTGCCTAGGAGCGAAGTTTTCAGGAGAGAAAAGCTGAAGTACTCCTGCTTTTATCGCAGGCAATCCATTTTGTAAACAAGCCATTGATGCTCTTGCAGTATCGCTCAAACCTGTATGGTCGTAGCCTTCAAACATGCATTTATCTACACAATAATTATGCACTCAGGAGCGAAAAAGAGATCCTTGAATTTTTGTGTTTGTTCCCTTGCTCTATGTCACAGTGGCTCTTTCCTCTTCCCAGTTCAGAATAATTGCAGATTGCTGCCGAGCAAAGCCACAGTTGACTTTGAAATGGACAGTGGACATAGCCTACATGAAGATAGGAGTGAACATCTGAAAATTGTCACAGTAGATAACAGGGAGACAGTCAGCTGCCAATTGCAGATAATGCTACAATGCCAATAAGAACAGTAAGTGTTCGGAACACGATAACATTGTCAGCATTGTTGCGTTTCTCCCTCTTTAATAGTTCAATAGGATAACCGTCTGGTGGTCGCCTAGTTCTGGAGGGGTAATGATGTCCTCTTCCCGAATCCAAGTCCGGAGACGAACACAACTCTGAGTCCAGAAGAAGTCACTGAAACATGGGCTATTATCAGTCGGAACCGTCTCAGGAAGACCGAACTGGGCAAACAGGCATCGTACACACTCTGTGGTGACATTGGAATTTGCTGCTGTTGTCTTGAAGACTTCGATCCGTTTCGAATGCGCATCTATGACCACAAAGAACATGTGACCCAGGAATGGGCCAGCGTAATCCAAATGAATGCGTGACCATGGACGGGAGGGCCACTTTCAGGGATGTAAATGAGCGGGAGGCGACTCAAAAACTAGATCACCAGTGAGAGGACACAGGGCCAGCTACAAGCTCATGATGAAGACAGGACATGAATGTCCACAAATGTTTTTGTGTGCCACACAGGAAAAACTATCTTAGCGAAAGAAATTTTTACTTATTTCAAGAAATTTTCATGGCTCACTGAGACAAGAAAGCGTTTTCCGGTTTCAAGAAAGTGCTGTTCTTCAAAGTAGAAAGTGTTTTCCAGTTTCAAGAAAGTGCTGTTCTTCACAGTAGAAGGTATTCTAGAATGGAGACTATTATTTCTTTCTTTAAGAACTGTTCTTTTTGCTGTGATCAAGAAATATGTTGCTCATGCAGTGATAGTAAAGGTTGTCTGCTTCACAGATAACGTTTCTTAAAACCAGGACGGTATAACATAATAGCTGCATGCATGCAATAAACATAAGATACCATTATATATAAACAGTGCAGTACATATATAGTATTGAGGTACATGGCTTCAGTGAGCTTCGGTACGCTGCTCTAAAAGTGTGACAGTACGGAACAGATTGTTATAAGTGATGCCGGTCTTTGTTGTGACTGGTACGGCTGCCAGCTTTTCCTCAAGGAATTTCATGAGTGGGGCTACCACCTTTGGGTACTCCAAATTGTAAACACTACAAAAAAAAAAGGTTAAAATAATAAATATTTTAATGTTAAATCAATTGAAACTGAGTCGACCATAATAAAGTGTTATTATTACCTATTTTTAATCATATAGCGTTTTAATTCACTGTACTAAAGCTGTATAGTAAGAATGCAGATTTAGACTGAAATTGCACGGCTACTGACCAATGAAATGCGTATTTCACTTTTTGCACGGCCTAGCAGTGCAAAAAGTGAAATACGCGTCTCATTGGTCAATAATGGCGCTCTCTGGCTAATCAGGCACGTAGCAACGACGGTTGTAAACAGACGAGACCATGAAACAGAGCAAGAAGGCAGCTTACCTTGTTACTCGCAGCGAGTTGTTCTTTGCGTCTACCATGGTGTTTCTTATCGAACAAGAGTCGGCGAATTCTACAGCGCCCTGGCACGCTATCTGGCGACGAAAACACAATTTGAGACCGACATGATTGCCACACCTACCACCCCTCCCACTACCCGGCGCTACGTACACCGCTTACCGTAAGCATCTCCGTTCCACAGTAGCGTCTTCGATCGAAGTCGTGCATTCGTAGATTCTGGCTGATTCTGTCATGACATTGTCTTCTTGTGCCTACTCTATTTATCTTAATTTGTTGGAAGAGAGCCGTCTAGCTATATGATTAACATGTGATAGCATGGCTTGCAGTGCAATTTTGGGATAAATTGCACTCGTAATGCATTCAGGAAGGCAAATTGCACTCGGCTTCGCCTCGTGCAATTTATCGCCTTCCTGAATGCATTACTCGTGCAATTTATCCCAAATTGCACTGCAAGCCATGCTATTACATATACAAATCATGGGAAAATAACATCACTAAATGGAGGTGTTTCAACATAATATCTATAAGTTATAATAACAAAATAACAGTAAGTTATAATAACAAAATAACTATAAGTTATAATAAGGAAATATAGTATAGTAAAAGTACATTATTTCTATATCAGTTGAAATTAGTAATAATTAAATATTTAAAACAACTAAGTTTATTTAAAAGAACCTAATATAATGTTTGATAAATGTAATACAATTTACTTATAGTAAACTGTTTTATCTTTGCAGGTAACCTTTTATTAACAGTAATTCTAGATGGTGATAGTTGGAACTGCATAATAATATTGATCATTACTACTTTTTTTGTTTGTTATTACTTTAAATATAACCTGTTGCAAGTATATAGCTTTGTTTATATTATCACAATTTCAAACTACTTTTACACTTCATTTTATCAGTATTGACAATTATGAAATGTATTTTCAACAATTTCACAATAAAGAATGTTGGACTCGTTCCAAAAAAGGGTGCACATGACCATGCATGGGTGGGGCCATAACACAACTGTGGATGATGCATATGCATGAATGCCTAATCTATCAGGCAGTTCTGGATGTCCGTTGTCACAGTGAGGTACGTAGCAGTTTTCTGTCTCTTCATGCCACTTGTGGCAGGCAACTTGAAAATAAACTCTAGAAAAAAGAGAGCAACCTCCTTAGCTTTGGTACTGTACTCTAGATTAAATGCGTAGTGTGATATAAACCACAAAATTAGAGCATGTGGAAAAGAACTAACTACACACAAAACCTCAGTTTCAATTAACATGAAGAATTGGCACTCTTCAGGGAAACAGGCTACCCTTGGAGCAGATCGCTTCGGATCACGGAGTGCCACCTCCTTGGGGTCATCTGTCATCTGAAAATGTGGAGGAGAGTAATTATAAGTACAATGGCAACAACAATAACAAAACAACTGACTGAACACACACCCAATGAGAATGCTATTTCTATCCCCACTCTTCAGGCCTTTGATTAAATTGCACTATCATTGAGCTGCCATGCAGTGTTGATGATGAGTAAGCATGAAATCACAAGCTCTAGGTAGTTTACAACCTTGAGGTATTACTATCTATTAGGTAAAGCTTAATTGTACTTGTATTCTAAGAGTAAAAGCCCAGGAACAAGGCTATACTTCATGTACACTACGCCAATGAGGGAAATGCCTTCATAGAATAAGAGCACATGCAAACTATATATAGCCTCGTTCCCAGGCCTTCCGCACCTCCAGTTTTTGATCGCTTGCAGTATGCGAAAACGGAGGGGGAAGGCCTGGGGAATCTTCTCACATGATACGCGGCATGACCGTCATATGTTGTCACGCCTCAGATCAACAGTCGGAATCATGTACGAGACCGATCTTGCATTCTGTGCTACCTACGAAGATGGGACAAGCGCCAACTGAGACGAGCGTATGAAGCATACCCAGGCTACAAGGCATGACTCCAAAGGGCTGCCGAGTGACAAACCTGAAAATGCCCAGCTATGATGCAATCTTCCCGTGGACGGCACTATTTGGAGTTTCACCCCTTGTATCACAGCTATCCCTCAGCGGTTTTGCTTCGAACCTGGATATGTTTTACAGGTATAGGACCTACCTCTTCTCTGAAACTGTAGCTGTGGATGGGAATGTAAATAAGCCACTGCGTCTAGAATCCGTGACGTCAGCTGTGCCACGTATCACGTGAGAAGATTCCCCAGGCCTTCCCCCTCCGTTTTTGCATACTGGAAGCGATCAAAAACTGGAGGTGTGGAAGGCCTGGAAACGAGGCTAAACTATATATGCATGGAATGTGCACAGAACACATACACTTCACCTTGCACTCCTCGTAAATGTACAGGATGGCATTATCGTTCCCCTTCCTCGAAAGAGCCTTGCACAACACAACCAGAGCCACCTTCTCATCCTTCAAGTCATCACCTGCATATATAGGTAGAAGAATCACGTGTGCTTTCATTGCGGTATAACTATCTCACAGAATTACAATTAAATAGGTTGGACATACTCGCAACAACACATGTATTTCTGTATCAGCTCATTGAAGTACCTTCATAATCCTTCTCAGCCTGCATGACAGCGGTAGCAAGCTTTCCGGTTGATGCTCTGGAATACTCCAGAATAGCTGGAACCCATTTAGTCGTCCAGTCTCGCATAGCCATCTTCAAAACATCTTTTTTCTCAAGGATTAGGTCGATCTCCTGTTCAAGCTAGAGGTATTCAAAAACACTAGGGTTACACGACTACAACTTGCCTGCATGCTAGCTACTCTTGTTGTAACAGTAGTAGTCCCAAGAACACATAATTATGCTCGCATGCAATATCTGTGCACACACATGGAGACGTGGGGAATTTACGGTGGTGCACTATGCATGTGCTAAGTATACTTGCTGGTCCTAGAAGCTTAAAGCACGACTAACAAATAATATTATTGCCAGCGGAGTTTAGCGCTGATGACTATTGACCTTGCCAAGGTCAGCTTTCACACAAACTGAGTCCAAATGATATAGCTACACATACCACATATGGCTTTGTTAGCTCCTTAAACTGTAGGACAAGGCCATGAACACTGACATCATTCTCGGACAAGATTACTGCGCGACGGGCACAGTAAGTGTGGCGAGCCAATGTCAAAACAATCTCTGCGTGGTTTGCACTTTTCAAGTTCCTTCTTCAGTTGCTCGACATTTCTTTCCACTGATACATTGTCATCTCCAAGATCTCTAATAGGGGGATAACGTGTTAACATTGGCGACACCTTGGGCCTTCCACGCTTCGGTTTCGGGGTATCTTCTCCATCAGAAGGCCTCTTTGTCCGAGATTTTAGGTTGTGCACTTTCTCAATGAGCTTTTTCTCCCACGATCCCTGCATGTATAGTTATGAGGAAGTTGCTGTTATACACATGGCAATGTATGATCCAGTAATTAAGTACTAGTTAGCGGCCCTGGGTTCTATATCACTACTGTGCCCATGTCTAATTGGAAGCAGTGATTAACTAGTTTGTGATGCTATGTAAGCTGTGGTGTCATTCATGTCACCAATCCCTATGGCAACTATCAAAACTTGCCCTTGGGTGTGATTTAAAAAAAGGCTTTCTTAAGTTAATTGGGTTAATCTGCACACCAAATGGTCATTAATTGGCATACCTGTGCCTTTGAACTTGTATGGTACCATGCACTTAGTATAATCAATACCAATGACTATAAATGTATATTATTCTCTCCAATTTCTTTTGCTCAAATGCTTAAAGTTGGACATCAAATGTTCATACACCATGTTAGTAACTTACATAGCCAGAGACTTTCTCCCCCGTATCCTGCATAAATGGATATTTTGCTACTAGCTTTTTGGCCACCAAAGTGCAGAAGTCCTTCTGTGGTTTGGGGTCATAGCAAAACATTTGCGTCGCAACCACTCGAACAATTTCATTTCGAATAGGTGGGGTCAAAGCCCGCCTTTGTTCTTCCTCAGTGGTCTGTTGTAGACAGGCCATGATAGATGGAGGCCACGAATCTGGGATAGAGAACTTGCGCTTACTCACTACAGTTGCTGATGATGATGATGCCAAAGATGCTGTGTCGTCACAGTCACTGTAGCTAGGAGGGGAAAATGTACGTGAACGGGGCGAAAAGGGGCCCGGAAAGATAACCTCACGTTCACTGGAACAACCGTGCAGGGAGCTGATTGTGAGAGTGGGACTCGGTGGTATGTCTGCAGACAAAGGACTAGCAAGGAGTGCCTGGCAAACGTTCTGTAAATGACAAGATAAATGCAATTTTTCACCAACCAGACACATAATAATTATATTGAAATTTATCACAGAAGCAATGTGACCAAACTCTTTCTTATCTACAGAAATCAACATCGGACATATAGATACCATGTACTAAGAATCCAGAATTAGCATAGCTGCTACTCTAGTTAGCTAATTACACTACCACGCTGTCCCTCAACTAAAATAATATGGTGGAGCATGCTAGCATACCTTTTGGAGTCGCAAAAGTTTCTTGACAACTCCGAGCTTCGACACCATGGACTTTATATCACTTTCCGACAAGTCCAAGAAAGCTTTTCCATCAATCTCATTATCTGCAGGACAATGCAAGCCATCTTTACAGTCAATTTCCCAGAAATCAGTTAGCTACGTATTCAAGCATGGCTAGGCTTGGGGGCCAGACAGGTTCTAATTGCTTCCGGGTACGTTCTTTCTACATGATCCCCTGTGCTATCGCATACAAAAAGTAGCACCATACCTTCAAATTCACTGCAAATGTCTTCAGCTATGCCTTCTTTCTTCAGATAGAGCGCCACATCTACGGAATCCTTCGCTGTGAAATCCAAAGTACCGTCATCTCCCCCACTGTCCTAAGTGAATGTCATCTCGTGCTCCACACGTGACCCTGAAACGTGCTGAACTTGCCATTCTGACTGCCTCGAACTGCCATTCTGACTGCCTCGAACTTGCCATTCTGACTGCCATTCTGAACTTGCCATTCTGACTGCCTCGAATACCACACCAGCTGACAGACGTCGTGAGTTCTGGAGATCTCCACTCCCAGCAGAATGGTGCGTGCTCTGACAAGACTTCAATATTCAAACAAGATTCAGCACGTTCAAGATTCAAACAAGATTCAGCACGTTTCAGGGTCACGTGTGGAGCACGAGATGACATTCACTTAGGACATAGCCTCGTTCCCAGACCGTTTGAAGGTTTCTCAAGTACATGTACATGGCTGGGAACGAGGCGGACTAGCTAGCTAGCTATGGCTACCGACGTTATGGATTGCCCGTTGTGTGGATCTCCATCTCTTAACTTCAGGCTTTACGTGAGCCACCTTCGACTGGTGCACGCAAAGGACCAATGCTTCAACATTATGTGTGGAGTGGATGCTTGCAGAGAGGTATTCAGAACATTTTCAGCCTTCAACAGTCACGTTTACCGTCATCACCGAAATAGGTTTGGAACTGGTGTTGATGACTCTGTCGCCACAGCCGCTGAACAAAGGCCAGCCCCATCCTTGGTGATGCCAATGGAGGCGTTTTTATCTGACACAGAGCAACACTGCGCCCTTGCTGGTGATAGCGACGATGAACTTGGTAGCTCCCCTGTGGTCGAAAAGCCTGACACGAACTGCCAATACTTGCAGGCAGTTACGTCTGCTAAATTTCTGCTCAAACTTAGGGAAGGGCACCAAGTTTCTCAAGTTGCTATTGCCGATGTTACAACTGGGTGCAAGACTTTATGCAAGCAGGCAGTTGATGTGTTGAAGCAGGGCATTGAGACAAGTCTGGCAAAAGCTGGAATTAACATTGAAAGTATTCCAGGCTTAACAGATGTACTAAACTGTGATCCAGACCCATTTGTATGCGTTGACACGAACTATCGCTTTGAGAAATTCTGTGTTGAGAACCTTGGATGCTTAGTGAGTCATGTCCACACATACATGTATACATGCATGCATGCATGCACACACACACGTTCATGCACTCACAACTTTATTTTGTTGGGGGTGTACGTTATATGGGCAAGAGTATGTGCATGCATGCATAGCAGTGAAATTAATACCCTCTTAATTGGTATTGCATGCATGGTGAGTAATTAGTAGTGCATGGGAGCTGTGTTATAGTTAATGCATGCTAACACCTAATTTTGGTATTGACTCTTATCTATATAATGTCTTTATCTGTTCATATAGGAAGCAACAGAAATTCGTTTTGGAGAGGCATATTATGTGAATCGTTTCAGTGGCCCCAAGCGCAGGAAGGTCAGTCAGACTGACAAATTCTACTATGTACCTATACTGGATAGCCTAAGAGGACTCCTAGAACTTGATGACTTTCAGGCTGAGGTAATGAACCCCCACATACATAGTTCAAGCGATCGTTTGGGAGACTTCTGTGATGGCTCTTTGTTTCAAACCCATCCCATGTTCAGCTCGGATCCATATGCTTTACAGGTGATTCCCTATTACGATGAATTGGAGGTTGTGAACCCCATTGGTTCGTATGTGAAAAAGCACAAGTTAGGATGCCTGTTCTTCTTCCTTGGTAATGTTAGGCCTCAATATCGATCTACATTCAAGGCAATCCATCTTGTTGCTGTGGCACGGAGTCAGGATATAAATAAATATGGCATTGACATGTTTTTATTGCCTTTTGTTGAGGACCTCAAAGTACTCTACTGCGATGGGATAACTGTGTCAGTCGGTGGAGAACAGCACACATTTTACGGAGCAGTGCTAGCCTTTCTAGCTGACACTCTAGCTGCTCATTGTCTAGGTGGCTTCAAGGAGAGTATGTCATTTGCTTTACGGGTGTGCCGATCATGCATGACCACCACACAACAGATGAAAGCAGCCTTTGTGGAAAGTAGCTGCACTTTAAGGACTCCAGAAACGTACTTAGAACAGTGTTTGTTGTTAACAGGTCCCCTCTGTAATCATTATTCCACGACGTTTGGAATTAACAGGTTGTCGATACTTGAGGAACTCCCAGGCTTTTCAGTTATCAATGGTCTTCCCCACGACATAATGCATGATTTGTTTGAAGGTGTCGAAACAGTCGACAAGACAGACTTTTGTATCATCTGATAAATCTATATTTGTATCTTTGCCATATGTATATTAACAAGAGTTCATAATGTAGACACATACAAGATTAAATGAAAGTTTTGTCTTCGTCCTTAATGTGCACTGCTTTTCACCAGTCCTCATAGCAACACCTGCACAAGTAATGTGAAATATACATGTATGAAGCAATAATGTATACATGCAGCTTGCTAAATCTTAATGATGTGTATTCTGACAGCCACCACTGACAAAAGAGCTAGAGAGGTGTGGTGTGCATCATGTGCATGTGAGCAAACAAACATCTTCTTGTTCAATCTTATATCATACTACACATTAATAATAAGTTAGGGGTTAAAATATTCTTGTCATTTGTTCTAATGCTGCAAGGTTAAATTAATCTATTACTTTGATTTTAAATGACATTAATAGCTGATCGTTTCTATCAAATCTTGTTGACTTTACATTGTTATTTGTTTTAAATATTTAGAGTTAAGTAAATTAATCTTTATTGTCCAACTTACGTTAGAAAATATTTATTATTACTGCTGTTAATTATAATAAATGAATAAATTATTAAAAATATTCTTGTCATTTGTTCTAATGCTGCAAGGTTAAATTAATCTATTACTTTGATTTTAAATGACATTAATAGCTGATCGTTTCTATCAAATCTTGTTGACTTTACATTGTTATTTTGTTTTAAATATTTAGAGTTAAATAAATTAATCTTTATTGTTTAACTTACTTTAGAAAATGTTTATTATTACTGCTGTTAATTATAATAAATGAATATAGTATTTTAACCATGTTAAGTCTAAGTAAATTAGCTTTAGTAAACATGTCGCACTTTAATTTGGTTAATATAACACGCAATAATTATTTTTACACAACATTTTTTGTAGTGAAGGTGGTAGGTTGCAATGAGGACCAGCAAGGCAGAGCAGATATTTGCTTGGAGGAGTGTTATGATCTTTCGTTCACAGACAATACACATCTCCTTGATGTTGGTGATCGTTCCCTCGATACAAAGGAGTGGAGCTGTGTGTTGTTTGGCGTGTGGCACAGCATCAGAAGGATCCTGGAAATAGTTGTGGGAAACCAGGATAGGGTAAGATATGCATGTAGTCTTGCCTGACAGAGCCATTTTCTTAGTCCACCAAGGGTGGCTATAATTATATTTACTGAGATTGTGATGAATGGACAATACTGTAATTATGCTGTGCAGGTCAAAGTTGACACAGACTTGGCCGATTTTTTGCACTCGTCTCATTCCCAGACAATTTTCCCTCACGAAGTATAGTCTGCATAGTCAATGGCCTATTTGTCTTCATTCCAAATTGCGTAATAATTGATGATGTCACATGATAAACAAACACCTTCCCGCTTTATGCCTTAACAACACATGGTATGTAACATGCACATCTCTCTGATAAAGCAATCTGATTGGGGCACCAAGAACTAGAAATGGAATAGGCCCCCTCTGCCAATCGTCTGGGAGCGAGACTATCTTTGCACCTGTGCACATGGCGTAACAAAAAGCAAGAGCTATGTAAGCAGGAGCGCATGAGCCGCCGAAGGCGGTGAAGGAGCGTCGAACTAGTATAGACATGTTGTAATCCTCACGCCTTACAGTCATACCTTAAAGGTAAAATTTAGGTATGTATGTGTGAAGGACTACTACTTCGGCTAGGGCATGCATGCTGAGTTCAATGCTCCTTTGCCGCCTTCGGCGGCTCCTGACGTAAGTATGCAGAACTCCCATTTGCAACAAAAGCAAAAAAGTAGGTACTTGAAAGATGCCACCAAAATTTCACCTCAGAGATGTGTATGATCAGCTTGAGTGTTTCATCTTTATTCTCTCGCTTCCCACACTTCAGCTCCCCGATGACAAACTCCAGCACAGACAGCATACGCTCTGGTAAGAAATGTAGAATGATCATGATTATTATAGTACAACTTTATCCCAATGCTCCGTTCATCTTATTTGAAACACCCTAAAGTTATTTCAGAGAACTGTTGGTGCAGATTTGTTCATTTTTGTGTCGCCATACCCAGGCCAAAACGAGAAGAAAAGGTGGCCACTGATGCATTTGTTCGTGTGTAGCCACTCACCATAGACCACGTTTTGTTAAAATGATGTGCATTAATTGGGGCAAGACCTGAAATCTGATCTGTCTAAGGAAGTGGTTCTCCTGGCACAGTTTAAAAGTTGAAGTTGACATGAAATCTTGGTCTGTGCAAAGTGGGTCACATACCATTGGTAGTTGTGCCATTGGCGATTGTTTTCCCTGCCATTTCCTCAATCGCTGGCATTGTTTTCTTTACAAACCGATCGACTGCTGCTGCGGCCTTATCCCTTAGACCTTGGGTTGTGTCCAGCTGGATCTTTTGAAGCATCAGGAATTCGTTGTAGATCTGAGAAACAAAAGCTGTACACCATCGTCAGTTGTACAAAGGGGTGACACTCCCATAGACACTCCCATAGACACTATAGTCACAGTTGTGACCAGGCTTATCAGCGAATCTTAATTGACCCATATACTAAGGAAGGTGTATTCTTCCATGTAGCTACTATCGGGTCAAGGGCAAAATGTGTGTGCGGTCAAGCGGTCAATGGCTGAAATACAGCACAACAGTCTACAGTCTTTCGTGATGTGATCGAGTGGTTAAGCAGCTAAATGACGGTCAAGATTTCTTGACCTGGTCACAGCAGTCACTGTGGCGTCTATGGGAGTATCACCGCATTGTTGTACAATGCACTCTTCACATACCCACAGTGGATTCTTCAGCCATGTGTAGGTGCTAATGTTTACAGCAACCCTTTGTGGAGAGGCCATTGTCATCAGCCATTTCTGGCGGTGCATATTGGTCAACTGCAGCAGTCGAAGAAGTTTGGCACTGTTCTGCTGCTTTTTTAAAATTCTTTTTCAATTTCTGTGCAATGGTTGATGAGTGAGTGAGTATCTTCTCCTGCAGTGGTGTGCGTATCTTCATCTTCTGTCTCTTCCTCCATTTTCCTCCTCTTTACTTCCCCTGCAGCCTTCCTCATGGCGAAGTTGTGGTTGTAAAACCATTTTCTGATTTGTAGTTTGAGGCTACTCTGCTCAGAAAGAAAAGGTTGCATAGAATGCTAATGGTAGGTGAATATAATGTAGTCTTATAAAAATTAATGTACTATCCAATCTTTTAGAGTATAGCTAAAGTAAATGCTGTATTCTGATTGGCCAGTTACCATTACTAAATGCCATAGTTGCGGGTTTTCTACATGAGAAAACTCGGTCATTCAGATTTTCTATATTTAACAGGATTTGTACATGAGAACATGTCTGCTTGTAATGAATTATTACAGGTTTACATGTTCATTGGAATGCTACACTCTAAATCAGTTAGACAACTCGACCAATGGGATCTACGTGATTTAGAAACCCTCGGGCCCTAAGTAGCACCCTCGCTGCGTTCGGGATGCTACAGCCCAGGGCCCTCAGGTTTCTAAATCGCGTAGATCCCTTAGTCTCAGTGTCTAACTTATATTTATGGTTTACATAATGGGCACACTGATCAGTGGTAAGGTGAGTCAAATTGATCACATATCAATGGTGTAGTTTTACATCACAACTCATGATGTTACCCTAGCTCCCATTCCTGGATCGAATGGTCCATTTTCATCAATTATTTTCCTTCATTGCTCTGCTGACGATTTTAATATGGCACTGAACCTTAGGCTAAGCTTAGCAATTGACAAAAGAAGTATGCCAGCATGTTCACACTAGCCTCGTTCCCAGGCCTATCCCATTCCCGTTTTCTTCGGTTTGCATTGACAATAACACACAGATGCAGAAGAGCAATGCCGCTCTTCCGCATACGTGTATTATTGTCAATTGCAAACCGAAAAACAGAAAACAGGGTAGGCCACGAGGCTATGTTCACACCAAGATTACCTACTGCAGGATCCTTGTTGATTTTTGCTGGGTCAGAGAGACTTTGCAGGGCCCGTTGCAATAGAGCCTCCGCAAGCTCTTCTTGGTTCTTAGCGGTCACCTCGGTGTCACTTTCTTTAGTAAATCCGAGCCTTCCTGACTATTTTGGCCCGTTTTTGCGGGTTGTAGACGGCATCCTTCCGCAGGGCCATTTCGATATCGGGGTCAAACTTCGGTAGTTTAAACTGAAGGGTTGTCCCAACGGATCTCTTTGGCCTTGATGGTATAGACCTAGTTGGTGTTGTAGGTTTTGGTGGTGTAGGTTTGGTAGTTTTGGGTGTGGAGATGGCATTTTCCTCATCGCTGCTGAACAGCTCTATACTGTCGTCTTCGTCGTCCCTCCTTGTATGCAGGTCCTCAATCACCCTAAAGAGTCGCATTCCCAAGAGAAACTCATTCGGAAAGAGGAGAGCCACATCCTGTCTTGTCATCTGGAGGAATTCCTCCCCATCAATGTTGTATTCTGAAGACAAAGACAAGTAAGTCGTATACAAGACACCATGTGTAGAGGAAGTTCTTGCTATGATAAGTATTTGGTTGTAACTGATGAATGACTTTCTTTGGCTAAATGCTTCTTGTTAATGTTTGACTTGTATTGACAATATACACATGCATTTCACTCATGCGTGTACGCACTGGCCGTTATTGACAGTGTATTGTAGCATGCTGAGGTGACTGCCTTATTCAGGTGATCGTTAAGGCAGGTTTCACTGTACAACAACATCGTTTGCAGTCAATAAGGACAGCAGCAGCATCAGAATCCCAGTATTAGGACTAATAATTTTGTCATGGTCCCCTCCGACATGAAAACTACATTTCTTCTCGGTATAGAGCTGAATACACCCAAAAGACAAAGATACAATATAGTTGTTGCAAGTGGACCTAGGCCACCATACAGCAATCCATAATATGATACTTACTGGCCAAGACTTCCATAATATGATACTTACTGGCCAAGACTTCCATGCTGGTCACTGGTCACTGGAAAGCCTCCCTCCACTAGCACGTCAACCAGCTCATGCTTGCTCAAATGCTTTATGTTGTCATATTTTGGTGGGGGGGTTGCCATCATCTATATGTGTATATGTAAACAAAGTGCATGCACGATGGGTCGATGACCAAATTAAAATGGTCATTTTTTGCAGGTGTAATTATTCCGAAGATATTCAAGTCGAATGATATGACTGTAGTATTGTCTGGTATGCTATGTAGGTGCTCTTGTGAATTTGTAAATGTCATTGAGTTCATCAACATTCCACCATGTCATCATTTTCACATAAAAAGAAATTTGAAATTTTATACTGAATTTCATTTTGTGGCAGCTGCATGCATTATGCATGTTAAATTTTACCCAGTTAGCTGTTTTTAGGCCTAACTGTTTTGGAGCAAGTCAAAGGCTACCAATTAGAGGTACTGCATAACAGTATAGACTTTAGGCATGTAGCTATAATCCATAACATGTTCACTTGTTTAAGTTGTTAGCTATGTTAGTATTATCTGCATGATAATCTACTGTAGCAATTGAGCAAGATAAAAGAAGTTTACATCAATGTTGTTTTAGTTAACTAAAACTAAAACTAAAATGCATTTTAGTATGGCATATTTCACTTTAGTAATTAAAACTAAAACTAAAATGAGGACTGTCTCAGCCTGTTAATTAAAACTACGACTAAACTAATATTAAAATCACCCAAAAGTGGTGGTTACTAAAACTAAAAGAGCCTTTACTAACCCTTTTGAGATTTAGTAATTAAAACTAACACTAAACTAAGCAATGCAACTTCTACCTAATTAAAACCAAAAACTAAACTATTTCAGTTTTAGATAACTAAAACAACATTGGTTTACATGCTCTCCTCAGGGTCTTGTAAGGTGGAAACCACAAAAGGGCCGAGAAGGGTGTTTCTGCAGTTGTAAGGTGCAGGTTTCAAGAAGTTCCGTACCCAGCTCCGCGCAGAAGACAGCTGCCGAAAAAAGGAGACAGTGTATAGTGCGCATGCATGCACCGGCGCGCGCCTCGTAATGGCTTGTCAGATGAACCGAGCTTGGGAATGTACGCTTTGTAGTGCATTTTATTGCGATTTGTCATCTGCAGTGAGCCACATCAGAGATACCCACTCTTCCGACCCAGGTCTTGCATTTTCATGCAGTATACAGGGTTGCCCCACCACTTTCAAAGTACCAGCAATTTTTGTCTCGGCACCGAAGTGCCGAGACACAGTGCTGGATGCGTAGGCCTGTAAGGTACGTACGTACGTACGTACGTCGCTTTTCGCAATGCGCCCGCGCAAGTGCTGCATGCTCTACACGCTTAATAGGGTGTCAAACGTATTTATAGCCTGCAAGTAGATCTTCAAAAGTGATTATGGGGTTGCATGGCTGCTCATGAATCCTCTTACCAAGACTCTGCTACGCGTAGCTATAATACTTAATTCAGGACAATGAATACTCACTCATCCACTGCACTCAGCCATCCCAAGTGCATACTAACTCACTCAGCTCTAGCTAGCTAGCTATATAGATAAGTAGTGAAAGAATTGGCCGGGTGGCTGGTGGCCTAGCGGTTAAAGCATCCGACTGCTAATCTAAAGGTTGCAGGTTCGAATCCCACCATTGCCATAGGAGAGATTTTCTTTCTCTCCTAGGAGTTGACTCAGCTCTACCCTTAAAAATGAGTAGGTGTGTTCTTGAAGGTGTTTTCACCTGATACAGTTCACACCGCATCCTTCGGAAGGGATGTAAAGCCGTTGGTCCCGGGGTACTGGTTAATATTAGCATTCATGCTATTCCGGTTACATCGTTAGCCACTCTACATGGTGGTTTCTCATAAAATAAACATCAAGCCCAGACACAACCATACTGCTTTCACCCTTTGGGTGAACATTCCTGACCCACCCCTTGCTCACACAGAACCTCCAAGGATATTGATGCTCACTTAAGCTGACAGTCTCATAGCTAACAGGTTTTGCAGTCATAATAAAAGGTTAAGCAGCTGTCATGTCCTCTGCATGATTCTAGCTGATACCAAGTCGTGCCGAGACACATCAAGTCTTTTAAAGACTCACTTGTTACAGGCATGTTAGATATGCACATTTGGAGCTTTACGAAGCGAAACTCATTCCACGCACTGCATTACCAGAGACTATTCGTGACGATCCATCAAACATGGCTAACAGTGATGTTAATATGCATGTTAGCCTCATCGCTGACGACACAGAGCAGGGGGATGAAACATGCACTACTGTCACAAGCTCTGCACATGCAGCAGAAGGTCCAGCATCAGTTGCTGCTGGCTTCCTTCTACATTTCAAAGGAAAAGCAGGCATGACTCAAACAGTTCTGACAGAGCTGGTTGAGATGAATCAAGCAGTTGTTGGCTCGGTTTTAACAAATCTTTCCAGTGAACTGAGTGATGTGCTTGCCAGGAATGATGTTGATCTTGCGTCACCACTTGCTACAAGAATCCTGGAAGCTGTTGAGAGGCAGAATGATCAGCTAGACGGTCTTCAAACCACATATCGTATTTCCAAACCCAGTATCCAACAGTTGTAAGTTTACGTAAGGGTATTATGCGTACATATGCATGCATCTCCTGTAAAATGTTGCATAGCCAACTTTTTTATACCATGCACTTTACTGCATGATAATACCATAATTACTGTGTACATATAGAGCTTGAATTCAAAAAAGTATAGAACAGGCAAACAGCAGTATTACAACACACACAAACGTGCACCTGCAACACAGCCTGCAGAAATACTAATACAGAGTTCACAACAAAGTCACTAACAAGTTGGCAGTCTAGAGTGTGTGGCTGGATACACCTTATCATGATATTACAGGTTCCAGTGCGGAAGGAACTGGGTACACATCTGGGAACTGTGAAAATAAAGGGGAAGGAGGTGTTGGAGAACATCAAAGATGAGGTGGTTTACATTCCATTTCTGCAAAACTTGGAAATTCTACTGCAAAATGATGCACTCAGAGCTCAGGTACTATAATATTATATTTATAGTCAGTTGTACTTTAGGGGTTTGTCGTTCTTACAAGAACAAAAGGTTAGTCGTTCTTACAAGAACAAAATTGCTGTGTATACTAATTTATCTTTCTTCCTTCTGCATGCTCACCTTTTGTACCTTTGACAGCCAGGGGGCTATCCATTCACTATCCACGGCCAGAAACAAAGTTTCCAGGGTGCTCTGTTGGCATTTAGTGGGGACACTTCAGCCGCATGCAAGGTTGGTGGTTTCAAGGAGGGAGTGGGCTTTGCTGAACGGAAGTGCCGCCACTGCATGGCAACTGCAGAAGATATGAATGAGAAGGTATGCAATTTGCAAAACCTGTCCAATTATACATTAACACAGCACCAACTATGACAATATCCTATTCATATATAATATGCAGTTTCTTGAAGAGGAATTCACGCTCCGTACCAAAGTTGCGCACAGAAAGCAGTGCAACACAATGACCGGCAAAGATGTGTCACAAGCTGAACGCCAATACTACTCTAAAGTATATGGTATCAACAGGGCCAGTGCAATATCACATCTTGACCACTTTGACCTCACTGAACAGCTCCCGCAGGATGTTATGCATGTCTTACCGGAGGGAGTAGTGCCTCTCAACACAGGTCTCTTCCTGCATCATGTGATTGTGGAAGAGGGTCACATCAGCCTAGACGCTGTTAACCACAAGCTTCGCTCATTCCCATATGGGTACTTTGAGAGCGACAAGAAGCCACCAGTTCTTTCGTTGGCAGCCATCCAAGCTGGTGATCTCACTGGGAAGCAAACAGGTAGCTAACTCATATAGTGCTCCAGGGACGTATAGTATATAGTTTTCGTATAGTATTCCAGGGACATCAGGCCCTATAGGCATGCAAATCGCATGTGGCGATTACATATTGTGTTTTGCCGTCTCGTGTAGCTTCACAGATGTGGTGCATGTTTCACATCCTGCCACTGATTCTTGGGGAATAGTTCCAAGAGGATGACCACTACCAGTGTCTTCTACTGCTACAAGATATCTATGCTGTTGTCTTGAGCCCAGATATCTTAGCCGAGCAAGTTCCTCTCCTTCGTGTTCTGGTGCAGGAGTATCTGTCCACTTTTTGTACCTTGTACGAAAGGCCCTTAACTCCCAAGATGCACTACCTTGTACATCTTCCACGGCAAATTATCAGGTCTGTATATAGTACAGAAATGGTAACAGTTATAGTCTGTTGAGTTTGTGTAGAATTAAGTTGATGCTGCAATGGGAAGTATTCTGCACCATTATTATTATTATATTGGTGCAGAATATACTTCCCATTGCAACACTATATATAAGGTATAGATGCAGTTAGGTTGTTGCAGTGCAACGTTACTTAAAATCTAGACATTAAGAGAGTCAGAACTTCCTTAAATTTCAGGCTTGGGCCGCCCATACGAGTGTGGACAATGCGCTATGTGTAAATTAGCTGCATCAATGAATATGAAACTTAGCATTCCTCTGCACCAAATTGCGGCAACATTTGCTGCTTTCTTTCCAACTCCAATGAGCGATACGTTGCTAACATGATTTGCAATTACCCAGGTCCTACTGCTCACAGTGTGGTTCCCAGGCAGGAAGAGGATCCGAGCGTGTGAGGAGATGCAACTGATGGACAGTTGGAGGCATTGCTCTAGTGTGAGGCAGGAGGAGGTGTAGCCATGGCATTCCCTTGGATGTGGGCTGATGACAAAGTGGTGTTCATCAGCAGCAGTAGCAAGAATATTCAAGTATGAGACAAGAATAACTGTAATCAGACTCCAGATCATTATTTTATCTATTGTGAATCAAACTGTTCTGATAACCTGGATATAGCAAGTTGATCACTTTATAGCTGGGAAGATATTTAGTTTACCACGTGTAGTTTACTATACTTTTGTGGTATGTGATTATGCTATTGAAGTGATAATGCCTTGGGATAATATTACATCATCTACTTGGGATGATAATATATTTGGGATAATTTTATTACTGCATCTACTTGGGATAACATTGCACCATGAAAAGCAATGCCTATTGTATGCTACTCCAAAAGGTACATAACAATGGGACATGGAACTTCCCATTTCCCATTCCTGTTAGTTGCATTGAACTTATAGTTTTGATTACTTGTCTTGTCGCTTGACACATTGTTGAATTTGGGATGTATATCACACGCTCAATGTTATCAAAACATTACTCACTAAAAAACTTATTTTCTTTTGGGATAGCATTATCAAAGCCATGGATTTCCCAATTTCAGAACAGCTAGAAGGCGAATTCCATTTCCATGACTGGCATGTGCTGCAACCGGTTACAGTTTGCAGGCATGGCCGTGAGATAGTAAATGCATGCTCTGCATAAAATATTCCCATTGCTTATAATGGTAGGAAGAAAAGGATAATCATCTCTTGCAGAAGGTCTTATCCTGGACTACTGACTGCGTGTACATTTCGCATCCAGTCTGGGGACAAGGTCCAGAACCTGCATTGTCCATGCAGCTAGCTAGTTCCATGCATGCTCTGCATGCGCATAAAATATCCCCATTGATTATAATGGTAGGATGAAAAGGATAATCATCCTGGACTGCATGCTGACCGCATGCACATTTCGCATCCAGTCTGGTGACAGGGTCCAGAACCTGCACTGTCCATGTGGTCACTCATGTTAGCTAGTTCCACGCATGCTCTGCATAAAATATCCCCATTGACTTAGTACCCAGGATAGTAGTCTAATGGTAGGAAGAAAAGAGTATCAGACGGTCTCATCCTGGACTGCTGACTGCATGTACATTTCACATCCAGTCTGGGGACAAGGTCCAGAACCTGCGTTGTCCATGTGGCTAGCTAGTTCCACGCATGCTCTGCATAAAATATCCCCATTGACTTAGTACCCAGGATAATAGTCTAATGGTAGGAAGAAAAGGATAATCATCCTTTGCAGATGGTCTCATCCTGGACTACTGACTGAGTGTACATTTTGCATCCAGTCTGGGGACAAGGTCCAGAACCTGCATTGTCCATGCGGCTAGCTAGTTCCATGCATGCTCTGCATCAAAGATCCCCATTGATTTTGTTCCCAGGATAACAATGGTAGGAAGAAAAGAATAATCATCAAGGCCTAAACACCAGCTCATAATTTCATGATGTACAGGTAACTCAGGAAATAGCCACCTGATGAGAATGGGACTAGCTAAAGCTAACTGGTTTTGCAAACATCCCAGTGCAGGAAGAGCCAATGTCAATTGGAAATGCAAGTGATTCGGAAGGTATTCTTGACCTTGCCGGTGGCAGTCCAAAGAGTAGGAATGGCAGTGTCAGCCTACCGTGTAGATTGTGGAAATATTGCTCGTAGGAGTTACTGTGACTGAAACTATGTTCTCACTGGTACATCTCCGGAGTGTAAGTTTTCATCTTTCCTGCTGAGATCGAGAAATCTACCGAGTAGGTTTTCAGTTAGTTATGTGTACATTCAAATGGTACCACACAGTTCGCTCTAGCTAAGCGGCACATAATCTGTATATCAGCCTTTGTGTATGTTTATGCTGGTAACGCCCACTGATGTCACGTAATAGTTATGACGTAATTGAATTTACAGGATGTGTGCATGCGATCATACCAGTATACATACAACAGTCATGTGGGTGCTGTACTGATGCATCACATTACTGGAGATGATGATGTAATCCTGTTGCCATAGTAAAACAATTAAGTGTTCTTGAGTTGACAGCATCTTTGTGTGCTACTACATACATAATATGGAACTGTTCCTCAGCTCAGTTAGCTGGCTGTTGTGGGTGGGGCTAGGTATATGGTGTGACTTTGACATATAACCTCCAAGTAACATTGCAGGGTTGACCTCAGTACTGTAGATTTCAGTTCCGTTCAAATGTTAATTGTGCAACGCGTATGCGTTTGCGTGTGCAACGCTTATGCGTTTGCGTAACGCATTACGCAACATTTGGATGGAATTGAAATCTACAGTACTGTTGATTTTGGCTCCCTTTGACAGCACTAGCTATGTAATTTCATTGACTTCCCTAAGTGGATACAGACAGGTTTCTAAATGGTTGATTCAATTATGCCCACTTACATGGTAATGAACCATGATGATGAAAGAAATACTGCATTCAAAGTGAGCAGAAATCAGCAGTAATAAACAAGTAATAGAAAACATTAAAAATGTAGCAGGATGTAGGGATACCAGAACGGCAAAAAGTAAGGAAACAAGAGGGATGATCGAACATAACAGTGAAGTATACAACCCCCCCCTATACAGAGATCTTCTTCCATATAATATACATGTACAACGAAAAAAGATATGTAGGGGTGATTGTATACTTCGCTGTTATGTTCGATAATCCCTCTTGTTTCCTTACTTTTTTAATGTTTTATATTACTTGTTTATGTTGGCAGCAGGCGCATGTTTGAGCTGAAGGTTGCTGAAGAAGTCAGTGACCTCACAGGCACCTGGGCAGTAGGTGTCCTTGCCTTGGTATATGACTCAGGTATTACACTTCCAGCATTGGCTGAAGAATCAGGCCCAGGCATCTCTGTCTGAAGACCATGGCATAGGCAGTTTATAGTAGGGACATTCATATGGGCGTTGAGAGTTGAGATAGGCATTCACCCTGCTCACAGAATACAGTATAGGTAGCAATATAGCTAAATCATGTGTACAGGGACTAACCTCTGTCTGATTGCCTCGTTTGGTTTATATTATCTATGGTTTGATTGAGTTATACATCAAAGCCACACAAGCAGTTTATGAGCAGAGCTACTTTTTGACCACAGTAGTCTTGGACTTGAAAGGGTTTTAATTGATGGTCAAGATTAGTTCAAGTGACTTTTGAAGCTCCACCCTGAAACCAATGGTACTGATGGATTTCACTTGATGTACCATGTGCAAAAATGCCTGGACCAATCCAACTATGGACTGTGAAGCACGCTGTGAAGTGACTATTTTAGCAATCATTTAATATTACAATATATTTTCCCCATGAGATTAGATGCTTGGTTTGAAGTGACTTTTCACGATGAAATTTAGCTTGAAAAACCATAGGTACCATTAGTAGAGGGTGTTAATAGCCGGACCACTTGCGTTGAAGGTATGTTTGTATATAACCTCTCATATAAAAACACAAAACAACATATTTTGATCCGTTTGAAGTGACTTATAAAGATGAATTTTAGCAGGCATAGCTAGTTGAAAATCAATATGTACCATTAGCAGAGTGTGTCAGTAGCCGGCCACCTCCGTTCATACCTGTTGAAGGTATGTTTTTATATAACCTCCCGTATAAAATCAAAAAACCCAGATTTTGGCATTTAACTCTCTATAAGCATTGTATATTTCTGACAAAATGGAAGTCATAGAAGCATTAGTAACTGCATGCAGTTTGCAAACATGGTCACTTGGTTCTTGGGTTCTAGCATACTTGATTCAAGGTTACTTCATCTTAGATTTTTCATTGGATCCCCTAACGTATCGTTGCTAAGTGATCGTTTAAGTGCGCATGTGTACAAACGTGAAAATGGCGTGACAAACGAAGCCATAGTTAATGAGTGGGCAGCTGCAGCCGCCTGGTGAAGACTTGGAGGTAGCGAAAAAGTGATGGGTCATTGCACTGCTCGCAGGGGCGTAGCTAGGATTTGGAGACTGAGGAGGCATGGAGTTCTCAGCGCACGCGGCGAAAAATTTTCGAGCTAATTTACACTCCTGGTAGGCGAAAAATTGTGCCGCGTAATTATTACACTCCTGGTATAGGAAAAATTGTGCCGCGTAATCTAATATAATATAATATAAATAACTCGTTCGAGTGATAGGATTGGTCTACGAAGATTCTGACTACACCTTCATGATCGCTATCATGCACTGTCCCAACCGTACAATTTTGGAGCTGAAACTCACCTTGGTGGTGGAGATATGAGCGCTTTTGTCTCGCCGTGGACGCCATTGCTCGAGCGCTCTCTCCGACTTCCGGTGGCAGTACCGTTCTTAGGAAAGGCACGCGAAGTTTCTGCCGTTCACTGACGCTTACATGCCGAAACTCACCGTGCTGGCGAAGTTGTGAGCGCTGTATAACAAGTTTCTTGTCTTCTCGATCTCCTTGGGCCGCCATTGCTGACTCAGCTTAATCGATCGACGCGAGCGCTCATGGTCCTCACGTGGCATGTGCGTTAATTGGAATGTGTTGCAATACCTATGCGCTATCGTCGAGCTGCAACCGGTTGCAACGCGGCTACCAGGAGTGCGGTTGCCCCTCGCTAATAATGCAAATATAAACAAATAAAAAACCTCCCAGCCCGCAGAAAGGACCTACAAAGGTTCTGACTAAATCTTCATGATCACTACTGTATCGTGCAGTGACCCAACCGTACAATTTTGTTGCTGAAATTCATCTTGGTAGTGGAGTTGTGAGTGCTTTTTTGTCTTCCCTTCAGCCGCCATTGCTCGAGCGCTCTCTTCAACTTTCAAAGTTTCATTGCCACAAACACTATGACCACCCAGCGAGTTGCAACCGGTTGCATCGCGGCTACCAGGAGTGCGGTTGCCCCTCGATATAATATAATATATATAATGTTCGAGTACTTAGGATTGGCCTACATAGATTCTGACTACACCGCCGTGATCGCTATCAAGCACTGACCTGAATGATGAAAGTTGGTGCTGAAACTCACCTTGGTGGCTGAGATATGAGCGCTTTTGTCTCGCCGTTGGCCGCCATTGCTCGAGCGCTCTCTTTGACTTCCGGTGGCAGTACCGTTCTCAGGAAGGCACACGAAGATTCTGATCACACGGCCGTGATCGCTGTCGTTCACTGACACTTGCATGCCAAAACTCACCGTGCTGGCTAAGTCGTAAGTGCTGTAATAATATCTTGTCTTCCTTTTGGACGCCATTGCTCGCGACCGACTGAGCGCGGTTGCCACGTGGCATGTGCGTTAATTGGAACGAATTGCAATAATATATATATATATATAAATTTTAATGACAATGGAAGGCCGGGGGACCCATATGTCAAGACTACAGATAAATACATACAAATACACACTTGTTAAAGTTAAAGTTTACGCTTTGCCATAAAACTTTGGTACACAAACACACCTGTGAGCCAAATGATATGAACATTCTTTGAGAGCAAAATAAATATTAGCTTGTCAATAGAGCTCATGTGGGGAAAGGAACTGTTGAGGGATCTGCAGCAGTTAAATAGTTCGTCTCTGTAATGACCTTGCCACAACCGGCAGGTGATCAGAAAATGGGTTTCATCCTCAATTTCGATACAACTTGGACAGAGGCGTTCCTCCAGTGGAGTCGGTTTAGGGAGGGAGTATCGGCCCGTTTCAATCCTTAGTGAGTGGGAACTAGATCGTAGTCTAGCCAGTTGTATACGAATATGTCTTGGGAGGTTGAGGTATGGTTCAAATTCAAGCCTTGTTTTGAACAAACGGTATGTTCTCAATTTTCTGGATGTGGCCAGATCACTTAACCATTGTTGTTGATATTGGTCCCAAAGTCTTTGCGTAAGCTTTTCAATGAATAGGTCATGTGGAATACTGTCTGGGTTGTTCCAGATATGGGAAAACCCTGCTTTGTCGAGCACTGTCTTGACTGTCTGTGCCCACTGACTGGGCTGCTCACAAATATTTAGCTGGTACGCTTCCTGCAATAATGGAGGGATGTCCCAGTGTGTTGAAATACGTAACCAATACTTTACCATAGCAATCTTTCTTCTGTTCTCCAGGGGACACCTACCAAGATCTCCATATACTGCTGCATTGCAAGCAGACGTTGGCAGCCCAAGAGCAAACTTACAGAACCGTTTATGAACTTTTTCCATTTCCTCTGCTTTGTCAGAGGCCCAGACTTCACATCCATATTCTGTAATGGGGCGTACTAATGTATCAAATAGGTATAGTAGTGTTGTTGGTTTAGGATGACCGAGGTGCATTGAAGTCTTTATCAAGGAGAAGGTGGCCTTATTAGCCTGGGATGCCAAGATCAAAATGGCTGGCTTCAGAGACCCATTTGCTGACAAGAGGACACCCAGGTATTTGTATTCTGATGCAATGGTAATGGGTGATCCACTCAAATGGAACATGTGTGACATTGTTGTTCTTTGCCGTGAGAAGCAGACAACCTTGGTTTTCGTTAAATTTACTTGGAGGCTCCATTTTAGGCAGTACTTGGACAGGCTGTTTATGGAAGACTGGAGTGCCTCAGGAGATTCAGAAAGAAGAACCAGGTCATCTGCAAAGAGTAGGAGTCGTAACTTAGAATGAATGAGATCAACACCTCCAGCCTCATCTGCTTCTAGGTGCTGTTCCAAATCAGCTATAAACAAATTGAACAGTAGGGGACTGAGGTTACACCCTTGACGCACACCTTTTCTACATGGGAAGTGAGAGGAGATCTCAGTTCCCAGCTGAACTACTGATATGGCGTTCGCATACATACTTTGAAGCAGGGTGAGTATCATATTGCTAACTCCCAGCGATGCTAGCTTGGTCCATAGGGCACCATGACTTATTGAATCAAAAGCCTTCTTGAAATCCACAAAGCAGGCAAATAAAGGTTTGGCTTTCTTCCTGTAGAACTGGATAACTGAGTTTAGGATAAATATTGGATCAGTCGTTCTTCGGCCATGTCGAAAGCCAAACTGTGTTTCATTTATAACATGTGTTGTTTCAGCCCAATCTAGCAGTCTGGCCCTTATGATGGCAGTGAAAATCTTGCCCATGACACTGAGGAGGGTAATGCCTCGGTAGTTGCTAGGGTCCTGTTTTTCACCACTCTTGTGAATAGGTTTGATAACACCAATGCTCCATGTTGAGGGGTAGATGCCTGAGGTTAACACCTGATTGAAAATGTCTCTAAGGAAAAAGACCAGACGAGAGTCAAAGAGCTTAAAAAAGGCTGGCGTTAAGCCATCCCAACCAGGTGCTTTGTGAGATTTGAGTTGTGCAATTGCCAACTCTACTTCTTCCATTGTAATGGGAGAGTCCGTCGATGGATTTCCCAGTCTGCTTCCTCCCGGAGTGACCTGACTATCCAGTGGGGCTGGGCCGAGATTGAGCTCCTCAAAATGTGTTTTCATTGCATCCAGAGGGATAGGGATACGTTCAGGTGTTTGCTGCCCTGAGGCTCTACGGACCCACTTCCAAAAGGTGTGAGGGCTCCTCATTCTAAACGACTCCAACTCATCATGGAGATTCAAAGCTGCTTGGCGTTTTTTCCTTCTGACCATGGCCTTGTAACTCTTTCTGGCTGTTAAGTACTTATCTTTTGTCCACGGGTCGTCTGCCTTAGATTTGAACAACTTTCCCAACTTCCTTGTTAATCGTTTTTGATCCTTACATTCATGATCAAACCAAGAGTTTCTGGGGAATTTCTTATTTGTTCTAGTAGGGCGTTTGTTTGCATGTTTTCCCAGGACATCTTGAAGGAGGTTTGTAAAGTGAGATACCGTTTCTTCTACTGGTCTAGAATTGATAGCGGAGGAGAGTTCGACAAGTTTGGATTGGAAGCCAGTAGTGTTCAGTTCTGCTGCTACTTTCTCTTCGACTTCCTCTGACCATGAAAAGGAAGAGAGTGAGAGAGATGGTTCCGAAGTTAGTGGGTGACTGGCCTCATATCTGCCAAGGAGGTCAAAGAGCATATCCTCTGAGGTGTTCTGGAGGTTATGCAAATACACCATTGAGTCCTTTCCGCAGACAATGCTGGTACTCACTGAGCAGTGATCAGACAGAGTGGAGATTTCATCTATCTTAAAGTTGGAAATTCGCTTCAGCAGGTTTTCTGATACGATCGTATAGTCAACTACACTGTTTCCTCGTGGTGTCATACATGTAAACAGACCCTTCTCCTGATCCTCACCTCTTCGACCATTCAAAATCCTGAGTCTAGCACTTTGGCAAATGTCGACAAGCTCATAGCCATATGCATTGTGGTGACTGTCTTGGGAAGTTCGTTGGACACAGGAATCGGTTATGTAGTCGGGCGGGAGTGGGATATGGTCACATGAATCATGAGGAACGAAGTCAGATAATCCACCAGTGCGTGCATTGAAATCACCTGTTAGCATTATATCACCATTTGTTGCAAAGTGAGCAATCTCTTGTCTTAGGATGTTCCAAATGTTATCACGAGACGTTTTGTGGCATGATCTCTCTGGGGTAATATAAGCAAGACATATGAAAAGGTCTTTGTGAAGCCCAAAAAACTGAGCCTGTAATTTCAACCAGATCCTATCCGTGATCGGATTATTGTCATGAACAAATTCGACTCCATCGGACAAGTCCTCACGAATATAGCAAAGCAATCCGCCTGAACCTCTCTTACATCTCTTGTTGTGCGAGTGTCTGCAAACCTTGTGCAGGGTAAAACCCTTCAAATTGAAATTGAACTGATTACTGGGTTTCAACCAGGTTTCACACAAGAAAATAAAATCGTATTCTTTGACCTGATCATAAAGGTCAACTAACTTATCAACCGTTAGGCCATTGATATTCCATGTGCATATGTTTAGTGCATGAAGAGCCCCCCGGCCTGATACCTAATTAGAAGGCAGTAAGTCCCCGATCAGATCCGCATCAATGGGATGGCGGTCGGCAAAAAGTTTCCCACTTGAGATTGTAATTCTCTTGCCTCTGAAATCAGGTAATTCCATTAACTGTTTCCTCGTGGCTCTCAGTTTTTTTCCCTCCTCCTGTTGGGCCTTAGTCAAGTCATTATTCAGGTAAATCTTGGTTCCGGCTAATTTGGCTCTATTGGACATGATTTGTTTCTTTGTCGACATAGAGTCCAGCGCCACCAGGACCGGCCTGGGTCTTGTTCCATGAGGCACTGACCTCTTTCCCAGGCGCTTAGATGACGGAATGCTGATGTTTGACAGTCCAAGCTTTTCCGCAAAGAGTGAGGCAACACGTTCATTGACAATTTCCTCTCCCTCCGGCTCGTCCAACCCCATAATCACAACATTTTTTGCCCTATTAGACCTCTCAGTTAGTTCCAGCAGCTTTTGTTGGTTTGATAGAGTAGCTGAAATAGTTTCCACTTTAGCGCGGAGGCTGGCCATGTGGTTTTCCGTCGTAGGTATATTTGGCTCAGATGGGATTGGTGGGGTGGTTAGAGATTGAGCTTCCACCTGATTCTCCAGATGGGTGATGCGTTCACTTTGTTCTTGAATTTTCTTTCGCAGGTCCTTGGTTAAATTTTTGTGCCTTGTGTCCTGATCCCTCATTTCTTGGGAGAGCCCATCTATCCTGGCACACAGCTTGTCGATCATTCTCCATAGTTGACCATTGTGAGGTCCGTCCTCTGCACTGTCTGAAATATGTGTAGACACACTGGCACCTGGTCCAGGTACTGGGGACTCTGTGTACACTTCATGCAGATTTTGAGACAATGGGAGTGATTGGTCCAGCTGTGTTTGCGATTCTTGGAGTAATTCTTGGGGTTTCTGCTTGTCTTGTTTGTCTGGGTTGCTACTGGCAGCATGATCTTGTTGTGCATTGGCAAGCCATTCCCCAATAGGTTCACCATTGTATTTTATACTTCTCCTCCACTTCTTTGCGGAGTGTATCCCAGACAAGTTTTCAAACTCCGTTGGGGATATCCATTTGGATTGAAATAGAATACATTTGCCAACTGTTTTACCAGACCGCATCTTGCTTAGCTACGTAGAATTCAGCTTTTGTTTGTCCACATGTTATTGGTAATATCATATTCTCAGTCCCCCCTTCCAGACCCTGACCCTCACCAATGCCATCACACTTAGGTTGAGCCATTATCTATATGTACTTACTGGTTAGCCCGTTTGCTGTTTCGTGGCAACTGGAGTGGTGACGTGCAGAGCTGCAGCGCTGTGGCCTGGTAACGGTGACCTTTTGGCTGGAAGTCCAGTCCGGGTGGTCTTCGCAACTGCTTGCGGGTAGTCAAGGGCGGGATGGAGGTTTGGACTCCCTCGGCTGCCGCTTCGCTTCGCTGAAGTTGCCGGGACTCAGTAGGCACTCGGAGACTCGGAGCAAACTCAGCTCATTAGCTGTCTGTTTTTGGCTTGCGCTACGGCCGCGAGGCAACGCGGGGTTGCAACGGCTACCAGGAGTGCGGTTGCCCCTCGTACAATTAATCCAATATAATGTTTGAGTACTTAGGCTTGGCCTACAGAAATTCTGCCTACACCGCCGTGATCGCTATCATGCCCTGACCTGAATGTAAAAAGTTGGTGCTGAAACTCACCTTGGTGGTGGAGATATGAGCTCTTTTGTCTCGCCGTGGTCGCCATTGCTCCCGCGCTCTCTTCGACTTCCGGTGGCAGTACCGTTCTTAGGAAAGGCACACGAAGATTCTGACCACACGGCCGTGATAGCTGTCGTTCACTGACGCTTACATGCCCAAACTCACCGTGCTGGCTAAGTTGTGAGTGCTGTAGTAATGTCTTATCTCCCTTTTGTCGCCATTGCTCGCGATCGTGGTTGCCACGTGGTATGTGCGTTAATTGGAACGAATTACAATACTTAGCTTGCGCTATGGCGAGTCGCAACCTGTTGCATCGCGGCTACCAGGAGTGCGGTTGCCCCTCGTAATTATTATTATTATTTTTGTAAAAAATTTTTTACAACATTTATGCATTAGCAGGTTGGTGCAATGCAATGGTTACACAAATAGCTACATAAGCTAGTCTGGTGTGTAACCTACAACTAAATTACATAGCAATAAGTTGTACAACAAATACAAAAGGAGATGATAGACTGAACAGAGTGCATATGTACTTATAATGCAAGTGCTAGATCTACAAAAACAATGGTGCTGTGAATAATTTAAATCTATGTATGGAATTTTGCATGTAAAGCTTCAGAAGGGAGATGGTTCCATACAGAGATTGAACTAGGAAGAAATGACTTTTGGAGAGCAGTAGTGCGAGCATATGGGCAATGAAGAAGAGGGAGTGTGTGAGGAGAGTATCTGCTATGGTGATTCACAACTAAATCATTAGGAAAATATAATAAACCATGCACAATTTTGAAGAGGGTACAGAGTTTTAAGTGCATATGCCGATTTCCCATGTTCTGGTTATTCTAGCAGTGCTTGATAGCCAAGACCCCATTGTTTCGTACACATTTTTAAAGCTTGTTTCTGAACGTTCTCAATTAGTTCAATGTTCTTGTGTAAATGCGGTTCCCAGACCTCAGTCGCGTATTCGAGATGTGGTCGAACAATTGCCGTGCGCGCAAACAGTTGCTCTCGAAATGCTACAGCAATATGCCGGTGCCCTGACTGTCCCAGACTTGCAGCACTATCAGCGTTAAGAGTATACACCGGCTCATGATCAGCCTAGCTCCTGTCTCTGTCATCAGATCGAACGCACATCGTACGCGGAGTGTGCGAGACTCCGGACACGCGCGTCATTATCCAGAAAGGCGAGGAGGCATGCAACTGCCTCCCTTGCCTCATTGCTAGCTACGCCCATGGGCTCGGTTGAAAATGTTGCTGTTTCGTGCAAAAACCATCGTGACAGATTGAGGCAACTTTGAGCTAAGTTGTCTGAAGAAGAAGAAAGAAAACAATTTGCCCGTTTTGCGAGTGCCTGGTAGTCTCGGTACCAGACTAAATGGTGTGAGTGTTAGAACCACTCGTATATGGGCAGACCATTCGCCGTGCACGAATAGTCTGGTACCGAGACTAAGTGCCTGGTGTGGTACGTTCGCGATGGGTTTCACAGGGAAAAATTTGACTTTTACTAATGTAGTAAATGATACAAAAACATGCACTGGTGAAATTTTGGAAAAGTATGACCTTTTTTTATAATAGCATCAATTTTTTTTGCCTGATGAAAAGAAACTTAAGACCATTGGTTGTACATGCACCAATCTTTCCATTTGTGCAATAAACAAAATCTCAACAAATCACTACATTTTTACAACAAATTTGTACCACAATTTTCATTTTATCACACTTTTGTACCAATTTCTAAGTTAGTAATTTGGACATTTTTCCCTGTGTTTTCGCGACGCGAGGAGTCTTGTTGGTCATGAAAACACTCAAAGAGGAACGGTATGTGGTTATAAAGGCTTATAAGTGCACCGTTTCTGAGATTTGGAGAGATTTTTTTTGTATTAAGGTAACGGAGGGGTTTTCCGGACAGTCTTTTAATTCCGGACACGCACTTCATGTCCCTTGCATTCGCTCCGTTAGCAGTTCTTCCGGATTATGGTAAGTGCGCATGCATACCCTACCTTCTCAGAGAGTGAAAGCTGGGGCCGTGTCCGGAAACCCCCTCTGTTAACTTAGCATATATTGCGTGTATGTCGTATCCCTACATGTCCGTGGTGTCCCTAGTGTCCATGGTGACCCTAGTGTGTCCCTATGTCCATGATGTCCCTAGTGGCCATGATGTCTCTGGTGTCCGTGGTGTCCCTAGTGTCTGTGGTGTCCCTAGTGTCCATGGTGTCCGTGGTGTCCCTAGTGTCCGTGGTGTCCCTAGTATCCATGGTGTCCCTAGTGTCCATGGTGTCGCTAGTGTCCATGGTGTCGCTAGTGTCCATGGTGTCGCTGGTGTCACTGGTGTCCGTAGTATCTATGGTGTCGCTTGTGTCCGTGGTGTCCATAGTGTCCGTGGTGTCCATAGTGTCCGTGGAGGCTCTGGTGTCCATGGTGTCACTAGTGTCAATGGTACGTGTCTCTTGGTCCATGGCATCACTGGTATAAACTGGTGTCCATGGTGTCTCTGGTGTCCATGGTGTCCATGGTGTCCATGATGTCCAGCGACACCATTGACACCAGTCACTGTGGATACCAATGACACCATGGACACCAGCAACACCATGGACACCAGCGACACCATGGATACCAGCAGCACTATGGACACCAGAACACACACACACACACACACACACTAGGAGCACTTGATAGGAACAAAACTGGAGGTGCTGTACTAGTTTGAAGCCCAGGGCAGAGCGGAGCTCAGTGTGGGTGCAGGCCATATGGTGACTCTGCTGTGTACCCATGACAGAATTGGCTGCACAGAGTGGTGACTGGTTGTGATCAGTGACTCCAAGAAGGGCTATATGTGCCAGCAACCTACCAACCCAGAAAACAGATAGCAGCTGCAAGGAACGCACAATTAGAAACTCCTTACACTGGAAAGGAATTGCAATCCAACATCTATGGTATAGTACTCCCATCCATTGGACAGCTCAGGGAGGTCGTTTGGATGTATATACTCAAATTCTTCATCGCTAATCAGAACTGTAGTCTGAACATTCCAGGCTGGTATGGCGGAACCCCTCTTCACGACACAGCTGACGTCACCTGCACATAGTGAAGTGATGAACAAGGTTGTGATCCATCACTGAAAGGGACAACACTTCGATCATCTTGCTGCAAACAGAGGGCATTTAGATATTGTGAAATTCCTTACACTGGAACTTAACATTATTTGTTGATGATTGTTTATCCGTGTTCTCTCTTTGCAAACTGACTCCAGCATAATTTGTGTGAACAGTGAGAGGTGATGGAGTTGAGAGAGTATAGCTACGTATTTACAGGACCTGCCCGTCTGCATGCTCCTACAATTAGTGTACCATGCATATGGATGATCCCTGCCCTTCCCTCGATCTTATGCAACAATGATAGCCTGAATGCATGGGAAGGCCAGGGATATAAACTGATCTGGTGGCCTTGTTCCATTCAGGCCTTCACTACCTCCAGATGCTCAGGTATAATTATACTGCAAATTTGAAGACTAGCTGGAGGTGGCGAAGACCTACAAATGTGGCTACTGGTTAGGATCAAGCATATGCACAGCCACACAAACATACCATGATAATGATTGTACAGCTAGGGAGTAATTATTACATCAAACCGATAATAATAACATGGATCAACTATAAGAACAATGATGGGATATCTGCAGGTCTACAAGCATAAACAATGACACAATTGAGTACAAATATGCAAGAAACTGAGTCTACACAATGAAGTGCAAGATAGTATTGTGTATGTATATAGTCAGCTTGAACATTCAAACTTCTGCAAATAGAGAGCCACACTGACATGGCCCCTGGCTTTAGCAAACTGATGAGGTGTCATACTATACTTATTTTCCAAACTGGAATGACACTTCAGCTCCTCAACAAAGAACTGAACCACATGTAAGTGGCCCTTCCCTGCTGCATAGAGGAGAGGAGTATCGTTCAAAACGGTTCGTGGGTTGGGATTGCAATGCTTTTCCAGTGTAAGGAATTTCACAATGTCTAAATGTCCATTGTGTGCGGCACAATGAAGTGGTGTCTCTTTCTCTCTATCCAAACATGGTGGATCACAACCTTGTTCATCAATCAAATACTTCACTATGTGCAGGTGACCTGCTGCTGCAGCATAATGAAGAAGGGTTTTGCCATACCGGCCTGGAATGTTTGGACTACAGCTCTGATCAGTGATGAAGAATTTGAGAATGTCCAAATGGCCCCCCTGAGTTGCCACTGTGATGGGAGTGTTACCAGAGGAATTTCTACATGCTGGATCGCAGTGATTCTCCAGTGTAAGGAATTTCACAATGTCTAAATGTCCATTGTATGCAGCACGATGAAGTGGTGTCACTTTGTTTCTATCCAAACATGGTGGATCACAACCTTGTTCATCAATCAAATACTTCACTATGTGCAGGTGACCTGCTGCAGCAGCATAATGAAGAGGGGTTCTGCCATACTGGCCTGGAATGTTTGAACTACAGTTCTGATCAGTGATGAAGAATTTGAGTATGTCCAAATGGCCTTGTTGAGCTGCCCATGTGATGGGAGTGTTACCAGAGGAATTTCTAGATGCTGGATTGCAGTGATGTTCCAGTGTAAGGAGTTTCACAATGTCTAAATGCCCACTGTTTGCAGCATTATGAAGTGGTGTCTGTTTGTCTCTATCCAAACATGATGGATCACAAGCTTGTTCATCAATCAAATACTTCACTATATGCAGATGACCTGACTCAGCAGCGGTGTGCAGAGGAGTTCTGCCATGCCAGCCTGGAATCTTCGGACTACAGTTCTGATCAGTGATGAAGAATTTGAGTATGTTCAAATGGCCTCCCTGAGTTGCCACTGTGATGGGAGTGTTACCAGAGGAACTTGTACATGTTGGTTCGCAGTGATGCTCCAGTGTAAGGAATTTCACAATGTCTAAATGTCCATTGTCTGCAGCACGATGAAGTGGTGTCACTTTGTTTCTATCTAAACATGGTGGATCACAACCTTGTTCATCAATCAAATACTTCACTATGTGCAGGTGACCTGCTGCAGCAGCATAGTGAAGAGGGGTTCTGCCATACTGGCCTGGAACGTTTGGACTACAGTTATGATCAGTGATGAAGAATTTGAGTATATCCAAATGGCCTCGCTGAGCTGCCCATGTGATGGGAGTGTTACCAGAGGAATTTCTAGATGCTGGATTGCAGTGATGTTCCAGTGTAAGGAATTTCACAATGTCTAAACGCCCACTGTTTGCAGCACTATGAAGTGGTGTCTGTTTGTCCCTATCGAAACATGATGGATCACAACCTTGTTCATCAATCAAATACTTCACTATGTGCAGGTGACCTGACTCAGCAGCAGCATGCAGAGGAGTTCTGCCATGCCAGCTTGGAATCTTTGGACTACAGTTCTGATCAGTGATGAAGAATCTGAGTATGTCCAAATGGCCTCGCTGAGCTGCCCATGTGATGGGAGTGTTACCAGAGGAATTTCTAGATGCTGGATTGCAGTGATGTTCCAGTGTAAGGAATTTCACAATGTCTAAATGCCCACTGTTTGCAGCATTATGAAGTGGTGTCTGTTTGCCTCTATCCAAACATGATGGATCACAAGCTTGTTCATCAATCAAATACTTCACTATATGCAGATGACCTGACTCAGCAGCGGTGTGCAGAGGAGTTCTGCCATGCCAGCCTGGAATCTTCGGACTACAGTTCTGATCAGTGATGAAGAATTTGAGTATGTCCAAATGGCCTCCCTGAGTTGCCACTGTGATGGGAGTGTTACCAGAGGAACTTGTACATGTCGGATCGCAGTGATGCTTCAGTGTAAGGAATTTCACAATGTGTAATTGTCCATTGTCTGCAGCACGATGAAGAGGTGTCACTTTGTTTCTATCCAAACATGGTGGATCACAACCTTGTTCATCAATCAAATACTTCACTATGTGCAGGTGACCTGCTGCAGCAGCATAGTGAAGAGGGGTTCTGCCATACTGGCCTGGAACGTTTGGACTACAGTTCTGATCAGTGATGAAGAATTTGAGTATATCCAAATGGCCTCGCTGAGCTGCCCATGTGATGGGAGTGTTACCAAAGGAATTTCTAGATGTTGGATTGCAGTGATGTTCCAGGGTAAGGAATTTCACAATGTCTAAACGCCCACTGTTTGCAGCACTATGAAGTGGTGTCTGTTTTTCCCTATCCAAACATGATGGATCACAAGCTTGTTCATCAATCAAATACTTCACTATATGCAGATGACCTGACTCAGCAGCGGCATGCAGAGGAGTTCTGCCATGCCAGCCTGGAATCTTCGGACTACAGCTCTGATCAGTGATGAAGAATTTGAGAATGTCCAAATGGCCCCCCTGAGTTGCCACTGTGATGGGAGTGTTATCAGAGGAATTTCTACATGCTGGATCGCAGTGATGCTCCAGTGTAAGGAATTTCACAATGTCTAAATGTCCATTGTATGCAGCACGATGAAGTGGTGTCACTTTGTTTCTATCCGAACATGGTGGATCACAACCTTGTTCATCAATCAAATACTTCACTATGTGAAGGTGACCTGCTGCAGCAGCATAGTGAAGAGGGGTTCTGCCATACTGGCCTAGAATGTTTGGACTACAGTTCTGATCAGTGATGAAGAATTTGAGTATATCTAAATGGCCTTGCTGAGCTGCCCATGTGATGGGAGTGTTACCAGAGGAATTTCTAGATGTTGGATTGCAATGATGTTCCAGTGTAAGAAATTTCACAATGTCTAAACGCCCACTGTTTGCAGCACTATGAAGTGGTGTCTGTTTGTCCCTATCCAAACACGATGGATCACAACCTTGTTCATCAATCAAATACTTCACTATATGCAGATGACCTAACTCAGCAGCGGCATGCAGAGGAGTTCTACCTTGCCAGCCCGGAATCTTCGGACTACAGCTATGATCAGTGATGAAGAATTTGAGAACGTCCAAATGGCCTCCCCGAGTTGCTGCCGTGATGGGAGTGTTATCAGATGAATTTCTACATGTCGGATCGCAGTGATGCTCCAGTGTAAGAAATTTCACAATGTCTAAATGTCCATTGTCTGCAGCACGATGAAGTGGTGTCACTTTGTTTCTATCCGAACATGGTGGATCACAACCTTGTTCATCAATCAAATACTTCACTATGTGCAGGTGACCTGCTGCAGCTGCATAGTGAAGAGGGGTTCTACCATACTGGCCTGGAATGTTTGGACTACAGTTCTGATCAGTGATGAAGAATTTGAGTATGTCCAAATGGCCTTGCTGAGCTGCCCATGTGATGGGAGTGTTACCAGAGGAATTTCTAGATTTCGGATTGCAGTGATGTTCCAGTGTAAGAAATTTCACAATGTCTAAATGCCCACTGTTTGCAGCACTATGAAGTGGTGTCTGTTTGTCCCTATCCAAACATGATGGATCACAACCTTGTTCATCAATCAAATACTTCACTATGTGCAGGTGACCTGCTGCAGCAGCAGCATGCAGAGGAGTTCTGCCATGCCAGCCTGGAATCTTCGGACTACAGTTCTGATCAGTGATGAAGAAGTTGAGAATATCCAAATGGCCTCGCTGAGCTGCCCATGTAATGGGAGTGTTACCAGAGGAATTTCTAGATGCTGGATCGCAGTGATGCTCCAGTGTAAGGAATTTCACAATGTCTAAACGCCCACTGTTTGCAGCACTATGAAGTGGTGTCTGTTTTTCCATATCCAAACATGATGGATCACAACCTTGTTCATCAATCAAATACTTCACTATATGCAGATGACCTGACTCAGCAGCGGCATGCAGAGGAGTTCTGCCATGCCAGCCTGGAATCTTCGGACTACAGCTCTGATCAGTGGTGAAGAATTTGAGAATGTCCAAATGGCCCCCCTGAGTTGCCACTGTGATGGGAGTGTTACCAGAGGAATTTCTACATGTCGGATCGCAGTGATGCTCCAATGTAAGGAATTTCACAATGTCTAAATGTCCATTGTATGCAGTACGATGAAGTGGTGTCACTTTGTTTCTATCCAAACATGATGGATCACAACCTTGTTCATCAATCAAATACTTCACTATGTGCAGGTGACCTGCTGCAGCAGCATAATGAAGAGGGGTTCTGCCATACTGTCCTGGAATGTTTGGACTACAGTTATGATCAGTGATGAAGAATTTGAGTATATCCAAAAGGCCTCGCTGAGCTGCCCATGTGATGGGAGTGTTACCAGAGGAATTTCTAGATGCTGGATTGCAATGATGTTGCAGTGTAAGGAGTTTCACAATGTCTAAATGCCCACTGTTTGCAGCACTATGAAGTGGTGTCTGTTTGTCTCTATCCAAACATGATGGATCACAACCTTGTTCATCAATCAAATACTTCACTATATGCAGATGACCTGATTCAGCAGCGGTGTGTAGAGGAGTTCTGCCATGCCAGCCTGAAATCTTCGGACTACAGTTCTGATCAATGATGAAGAATTTGAGCATGTCCAAATGGCCATGCTGAGCTGCCGCTGTGATGGGAGTGTTGCCATTGGAATTTCTAGATGCTGGATTGCAGTGATGTTCCAGTGTAAGGAATTTCACAATGTCTAAATGTCCTTTGTTTGCAGCACGATGAAGTGGTGTCTGTTTTTCCCTGTCCAAACATGATGAATCACAACCTTGTTCATCAATCAAATAATTCACTATGTGCAGGTGACCTGCTGCAGCAGCATAATGAAGAGGGGTTCTGCCATACTGGCCTGGAATGTTGGGACTACAGTTCTGATCGGTGATGAAGAATTTGAGTATGTCCAAATGGCCTCTGTGAGCTGCCCCTGTGATGGGAGTGTTACCAGAGGAATTTCTACATGTTGGATTGCAGTGATGTTCCAGTGTAAGGAATTTCACAATGTCTAAATGTCCACTGTTTGCAGCAAGATGAAGTGGTGTCTCTTTGTCTCTATCCATACGTGATGGATCACAACCTTGTTCATCAATCAAATACTTCACTATGTGCAGGTGACCTCTCGCAGCAGCGTCATGGAGAGGGGTTCTGCCATACCGCCCTGGAATATTTGGACTACAGTTCTGATCAGTAATGAAAGATTTGAGTACGTCCAAACAACCTCCCTGAGCTGCCCAGTGGATGGGAGTGCTACCATACGAATTTCTAGATGTTGGATTGCAATTCCTTTGCAATGTAAGGAATTTCACTACATCTAATTGTCCATTCCTTGCAGCGACATGAAGTGGTAAATATTTGTATCTATCCAAACACGATGGATCACAACCTTGTTCATTAATCAAATACTTCACTGTGTGCAGGTGACCTTTGTCAGCAGCGTAGTGAAGAGGGGTGGCCCCATGCTGGCCTGGAATGTTCGGACTACAGTTCATCTCAGAAATGAAGAACTGAACAATATGCAAGTGACCATACATGGCTGCATAGTGTAGAGGATTGTTTCCAAACTTTTCTTTGAGATCAGCAAGAATGTCCTTCATTGGATTGTACTTCTCAATCTCCTTTGTCAGAAATGTAACAATGCTGAGATCACCTGCTATACAGCTGTAGTGTAGTGGAGTTCCTCCATCCTTATTCTGACACAGAGGGTCTACCTGCTGCTCAGTAACAAGGTATTTGACCACATCAAGGTGACCTTTGTTACTAGCGTAATGAAGTGGTGTTCTCCCATGATAACCTGGACATGCAGGGTTGCAGTTTTTCTCACTGATGAAATACTTGAGCACATCTAAACTCCCTCCTTCTGCTGCTGCGTGAAGAGCAGTGTCTCCATTCTTATCTTTCTGAAGTGGGTTTTCATGCTTCACCTCTGTAAGTAGCCTGACAGTCTCAAGTTCACCTCTCCATGCAGCACGGTGCAGTTCAGTTGTTCTGTGGTAATCACTGGATGCCTCAGACGGTGACTGATGGCTATGAAGTGTGTACTCAAATTCCTCCAGTTCTCTATACAAAGGGTCCTGTATTGAAGTTCAAACAAGAGCACAATGTAAACACTGTCAGTACACTATCAATTACACGGACGTGCACGTGGGCTGACATTGTCCAGTGTTGTAGTAATTGAATACCCAAATAATTAATTACGTAATGATTACAGTTTTTCAGGTACAGTAATTGTAATTGTACAGTTTTCACCTCCAGCAGTAGTGTTAATCTGTAATTAACACCATGTAAACTTCTGGACTGTATAATTACAGATTACTTCATGAAGCCATTATATGTTTAAGGGATGGGAAGGGACTGAGGCTTGTTAATCCTTGTTTCTTAGGTTTTTCGAGAGGAAGAATACATCACTAAATCCTTTTTGTTTTTTTGGAGAAATTTTTTTCCCTCTAGTTTGTGCACTTTTTTGAGCGCATGAAATGCATAGCTCATTAGTCATGCATGGTGTGTGCAAAATCACCGTAAGGGTACGGGGGTACTGGATGTGTGCCCTGATGTCAGATTTTAAGGTGCTGTTAGCTAATCACTTAAAGCTACGACGGTTTCTCATTATGGCGATGTGGACATTCTGCTGGGCATTGATGCTTCATTCTGTTTCCCTATGCATTTTTGATGTTGTTCTTGTGATCAGTGTTTATTACCGTCTTTGGGAGGGGGTGGGGCATCCACCCTTCATCAGATCGGAGAGCTCGATGACAGTCATAATATCACAAGTAATGAAAAAAATTTGAAAATGTAACAGGATGTAGGGATACCAGAATGGCAAAAAGTAAGGAAACAAGGTAGGGATGATCGCACAAAACAGTGAAGTATACAACCCCCCTACAGAGATCTTTTTCCATACACGTGTATAATGAAAAAAGATATGTAGGATGATCGCACAAAACAGTGAAGTATACAATCCCCCTACATATCTTTTTTCAATATACTGTACTCTCGCGAAAGTCCGCCCATGGGTGCTGCATCTTACTTTCTCACCAAACAGGGGGGTGGGCGCTCTTTCGAGTGTTTCCGCATTCAACCTTGAAAGAGCGCCCACCTTTGTCACAAGTTACGTACACAAGTAGCGCAATAGCAGCGATCGAGCAGCAAGCGCGCGTGAGTCAAAGCCCCCCCAGCACATCTACATCGCTGGAGTCACTAGCAACATCACCGCTCACCACGCCGTCTTCGCTGCCGCCAAGCGCTGGCTGAGGTCCAGCGTGGAGGCCGCGGGGCCATCGTCAGCACAGGCAAGCCAGGCAACCGGATACACAGACTAATAGAGACTTGCTGCAAGGAGGTTCTTACCTCAGATACGCTGGAACATCTCACTAATGCGCTCTATCGCCTGTTACACGAGGCACGAGGCTATAGCGCGAGGGTGGGCGCTCATTCGAGTAAACTTTGACCCTATATAGAAAATTGAGCCAAAAGTGGGGGGTGGGCGCTCTTTGCGGAGTGGGCGGACTTTCGCGAGAGTACGGTACACATAATATATGGAAAAAAGATCTCTGTAGGGGGGGGGGGGGGGGGGGGGGGGGGGGGGGGGTTGTATACTCACTGTTTTGTGCGATCATCCCTGCCTTGTTTCCTTACTTTTTGCCGTTCTGGTATCCCTACATCCTGTTACATTTTCAAATGTTTTTTATTATTATACTTGCAATGGCTCCAAGTAACTAAGTTCAAAACTCCAGCCACACTCACAGTTCTGGTCAGTATTGGTACATGTTCTGCACTGTAGCTGTACTTCATGAAAACAAAGCCACGCTACCATGATGGCATATAGCCATGTTAGATCTTGGGTTGGAAGAAATTCTCTCACTGTCAGTGGCAGTGAGCCACAAGATGACACGGATTCAGTAAGTGTCTCAAAAGCAGCCATCACAAGCAAAAGAAAACAACATGCGCTTGCATGTGAACTGCGCATGCGCCATTGGCAGCCTGAATTCGTGACCTCTGGTGGGCTCGAAATGGCGTCGTGCTAGAATTCCATAGAATTGTAGCTAGCCAAACTGCTGGTCTTGCCAGTTTGCAGACAAAAGAGATCATGGTGGGTACTACATGTTGTTCTGTGCGTAAATTAGCTCAAGAAGTGGTTTAGTTGGTTAGCTATCCTTGACAGAAGTTCTGTATGAGAAAGAAGAAGGCTTGGTTATTGACTCCCACGCACTCTAAGGTACGTTTGCGAGTGGTTTTTTTAAACCTATAGGTAGTGTCATTCTGTCTGCATGCTTGGTTTAGGGGTTTTTAGCTTCTTTGGCCGTTTTCCTGCTAGTGCATCCAAAATTTCCTTGGCCATCCCAAAATAGAAAAACGTTACCGCGTTCTCTGATAGACAACCTACATGAAGTGCATTCAGGGCTACTGTCAGGGCTGAGTTTATTACACAGAGCACCAGAATCTCATCTTTGCATGGGTATTCACATAATGCAAACTCACTGACCTCTTCATCAGTGGCAAATGTGCACATGCTATTGTCATCTGTGAAGATGCTGCCCCCCATGGCAGAGTCTGTGTCAAAGTCTTGCCTCGTCAGTGCCGGCTGAAACACTGGGTCCCTCAGCTCTGCTACAGGATCTTAAAGGGAAAAGTCAATCATCTCTTGATAAACAGTGTTTTCCCTAGAGTGTGGTAGCAAGGCACTGTGCCCGCTACTATATTGCTCCACCTCACAACATTTATAAACCATAATGTATTCCGCCAACCACGGGGCCACTGTTCACGTTTTTGCTGACGCAATCCCCCTTTTCGCCTTGACCTGTGAACCAACAACCAACCATGACGTCATAATGACATGTGCGTAGTATATTGAGGTATATGGTCCAAGTAATAAGATATACGGAAGTGCACGAGTAATGGACACGTGCAATGAAGGTTGACGAGCGCATTGACGATCCGAGGTCGTGGAAGAAGCGCGTCCTCCTACCAAGAAGCTCTGCAGTTGTGGGGCAGATCTCTCATCACTGAGCGTATATCACGTCAGAAAACACTTGGCTGGGTCGAATCGCTTGAAGGTACAGGCAGCGAGTGGGCTGTGGGCGCCCACGTCCACCAAGAGGATGTCTGTGGTGCAGCGCCCATGCGCAGAGCTGAAATAGAGGTAGCGAGAGGGCCTATAGGGGGGCATAGGGAGGCGGTTTTGATGGCATAAAAAGGCTAGAATGCCTGCAAGTACCAAATTGCCACTCCGAGTACTTTTTGGCCTGAGGGGAGAAACAACCAACCAACTAAAGTGGCATTGCGTCTGGCAATTTGGTAACTGTGGCCCCGTGCCGCCTACTCCTTTTTCCCTTTCAGCCATGCATGGGGTTTGATCGAATCCCCTCTATCCTTGATTCTTTTCCACGCACAAGGTGTTAGCTCACTAAACTAACACTGTATCACTGCTACGTACCACAATGCCATAGCCTAGTAAAGTATGGCACGACATTGTGTCTAGCTGGGCGCAGCAATATTGATGTTGCATCACTAGCGCTCCCAGACTGTGATCAGTCTTGGAAGTATATCAACTCATGAATTGTAGCATGTGACGTTATCATCAGGATAAAAGCCGTATATTCTCTGAGCTACCATGTGGGGAGCCCCCATCCCCCTGCAGCTGGTGCGCCTGGCTACGGGCCTGTGTATGACAGCATAGGTTCGAAACAGCAAATACCTTTAAAAAATATCAATGCATATGTACTAGGCCTACTATATTCCCCACTGGAAAAAAAGTTGCCAATCACAATGCTTGCAATTCCCAATTCTCACAACCAATTGGAAAATGTATGTACGCTTGTGTTTCAAATCACAACATTTTTACAATACTGGTCACACTACACACCATGAAAGGAACAGCTTGTTGTGAGACTACCTCCTATAACCTTTGAACTCAGAGAACATGAGCAGTGCTATTCACGCACATATTTTTCAGTGCTCATGAGCTGAAAATAGTCTGGTGCGTTAATCTGGACTCACTAGTGTCTTCTCGTTCAGATTCATCCTCCTTTCCCTGTAATAACAAGAACACACATACTAACATACAGAAGACAATTCATAGTGTACTGTGAGATGAAACATGAATTTCAGATAAAGTGGCCCGTAGGGCAAGTGGACTTCGCGGAAACGACGGAAATGGAAAACGGAAACGGAAAACGAACTCGACTGGAGTGGACTGGACTCACCCAAAACTGTGTAGGAAAGAAGCTAAGCATACTTATTCATTCACTAAGTTGCTTGCATAGCTTGTTTTCGTGTCTTTCCTCGAGTCGGTAGAGGTCAAATGTCACGTGCATATTTAATGAGCTTCAGCAATGAGATTCAGCATTGAGCTTCAGTCAGATAGAGGAATATTATTTCTTTTTTTCTATGCTTCAGCAAAAGGCTGGAGTTCGGTTACTCAGTAAATAAATGCTCTTCTAATCTTTTCATTGAAGCTCATTAAATATGCACATGACCTTTGACCTCTACCGGCTCGAGGAAAGACACGAAAGCAGGCTATGCAAGCAACTTAGTGAATGAATAAGTACGCTTAGCTTCTTTCCTAGACTGAAAAGGCATTTTATACAGTTTTGGGTAAGTCCAGTCCACTCCAGTCCAGTCCGTTTTCCGTTTCCGTCGTTGCCGCGAAGTCCACTTGCCCTGGCAGTCTGGCACATACGTACCTTGTCAATGAACTCATAGTTTCCACATGTCACCTTGATCACTCCCTCTTCTACCAGGCCCCTCTCTTGCTCACTGGACAGGGGAAATATCTTTTGCTGCACAAACGAGGGAACCTGAAACATGACCTGGAAACAACCTTCCTCCACTCGACAGAGACGAAGAACACCTTGTGATACACCGAGGATTCCATTAAGTCTGTATCGAAATTTCTTTACTGCCTCCAAAGTGAACTGTTCATATAATGAATCTACCTTCAAAACTAAATCAACATGATTAGTTTTGCTCACAGGTCCAAAGACCGGGAGACATTCATAAACTCTACGCTTTGAGTAACGGTCCAGTTCTTCCTTGTAGTTACGAAGCCCAGCTTTGTCCTGCTCTGTACCAAGTTTTTTGACAATGTGTTCAATAACATGATAGTTGAAAAAGGAAAAGTAGTCTTTAATATAAAACAGCACCTTTTCAATGCTTCCCGCATTCTGAAGTTTTTCACTGAAGGCTTGAAACACTGGTTTCTGAGAACCCTCATAGACGGGGTCAAATGCACCCCACGACAAGAGATGAGTGGCTAGCCTGTCCACAGGAATGTTTTGTGTACGGAGTGACTCATAGATGGTGGACAGAAGATCCTGGAACTTAATCATAATATCCTCTGACTCCACAGACAGCCTGCTTTGCAGTTCCTGCTGTTGCTCATTCGTAAGTCCACTCAAATAAAGGCATGGGAACGAGGAAGCTGAGGGGATGGGGTTTGGGCATCCACTCTCAATATATCCTAGGAATGTGCACTCACCACACCCACACCCAAATGGTGGTTTCTGTGATCCCTCAGTCTGAGTGGGAGAGCTGGGCCTGGGACTGACACTAGCACCATCAGAAGTGAATGCATCATCCGATACTGTGGTGCTAGCACATGAGACTTTTTGACTTTTGATGGGAATTTGCTTGGGGGGTTGAGTAGTAGCGGCTGCAGGTGGGTTGGAGAATAGATTAACTTCGCCTCTCTCTGATAGTGGAAAGCAGAGTGATCCATTGGATTAAGATAAATTGTTGGATATGAAGCTAGCCAGTACCTTTATCTCGCTTGCTGTATGTTGTCCATATGGGGGGGGGGGGGGGGGGGGGGGGGGGGGGAAGTTATCTATGTGTCAATGTGTCAGTCATCAACGTTTGGGCAGTTAAGGGTGGTCAGAACTAATAAATTATTCATAAGGGGCGCACGCGTGACTGGTTGCTATGGACTGTATATCTTGGTTAGAATAGCACTTATAAACCTGAATATGTTCCCGTGCCAATGTCCAGGCACTCGCCAAATTTGAAGTGAGATCAACCCTGTAGTCTGACACATCGACCAGGTACGGTGAACTGGGCTGGTTCAACACCAACTCAGAGGGTATGCGGGGATCCCTCCCATACAGCAAGAAGAATGGACTTTCCTTGGTAGATTCCTGAACGGATGCACGGTAAGCAAATAACAGAAACGGGAGATGCCTATCCCAATCTTTACCTGACTGCTCTGCAACTTTTGCCACCATACCAATCAATGTACTATTAAACGTTTCGACCAACCCATCGGTTTGAGGGTGATAACCCGATGTATTCACCTTCTTGATCTCAAGCAACTTGCAAACACCCTGAACCAATCCACTCAAAAGTTTGGGCCATGATCAGAAAGGAGGTATGCTGGTGCACCGTGGCGACAGAAGATTTCCTCCACCAAAAGTTGTGCGATAGTCTCTGCACATTGATCAGGAATTGCGAAGGCCTCTACCCATTTGGTAAGGTACTCAAGAAATACTACCACGTAGCGATTTCCGGCCTCTGTCAATGGAAGCTGCAGCACATCCAGCCCGACATGATGGAAAGGGCCACCAACCGGTCCCACACCACTATCAGACAATTCCACGGCACCATTAGACTCCTCAACACAATCACAAAGGCCCACACCTGGACTAGGTAATTCAACATCACAACCAAACGGCTCCACACAACCCAGCTCAGTCCCTCCATCCAGCTTTACATCATCCCGCCTGAAATTCTGCAACGGAACCAACACCTGTCCACTCACTCCAACCTTCAACAATGCCTCTTGACAACTGAGTCCCAGTTCCTTCAGTGCTCGTGTATTGGGTTCAAACAGGAGCTCATCCCCCTTCCTGATGGGACCATCAATAAGGGCCTCAAGGAAGCGACCCTTCCTTCCAGGTAGATTAGAACTCTGAACAAGGCGTACCACTGCAGTATCTGGGGGAGTACTCAACCTTGCAGACTGAACCAGAAGTGGGCGACCATCTGCCTGCAAAAACTTCAACCCAAGTGATAAAGCAGCATTCGTACCCAACAGACATGGCTGTTCACTGTCGGGCTGCACGAAGACAGGCACACTAACTGAGGCCGACAGATTCAGGGTTACCTGCATGTGGCGGTCAAAGAGGCAATCGTCCCTTGAATATAACAGCACTGTGCTGTTATATTCAAGGGACGATTGCCTCTTTGACCATCCTTGCCATATAACCTAGCCGATGGCTTCTCCAATTGCGGCGGTGGTCTCCCTTGGCTATGAAAATGCTTCCCAATGTCTTGTAACCCCTGACGAGAAATGATTGTGGACTGAGCGAGTCCACTAGTGCATTGACTTTTACCCCTTCTATCTGTAACTCAAGGAGAAGAGTAGGACCAACCGCACTTGTTGGCAAGTTCTCAGCAGTGACCATGTCTGCCTGACTCCCACTAGCAGTGGAAGTTTGCTGGAGCAACTCACTTTCCTGCTCTAGCCGACGCTTTGCCAACATCTCTTCTAATTCTGCTACAGAAAATTTTGTTGAAGATGGATTGGCTGTGAGTACTGCCGTTCGAGCAGGTGGACCATGTCCTGAAGTCTCAGTCTTGGAAGCTGCCTACCTCCGAGATGTGTACCATCCTGGTGCCTCAGATTGGGGAGGGACGTGTGTGCATGACCTCGCAAAATGACCTGTTCCACCACATTTGAAGCACCGGAGTCGACTGCCTGGCATAGGCCCTGGACCCTGATTTTGGGACAGCTGTGGCATCTCTCCCTTGGGTGCCTTTGACTCCCCATCACTTCCGGGCTTCACCCCTCCTGGCTGGTGATCCCGTCGCTTCTGCCTGGCAAAGTGGTCATTTGATGAAGTGGGTTTCAACTCTGCCCTGGAAGCTGCTGTTGCAATATATTGCTGTTCATGCCTCTCCCGCGTCCTCGCTTGATCATAGAGCTCACTAAAGGATTCTTCAGCCTTGGGTGCACCAAGTTTCCGTTGCCACTTTGTGTGGAGGGCCCGAAAGAACCGACCTTTCAACAAACGGTCAAACTCACGTCCCTAGGACTGGGGGAAACCTTTCCGCGCCAGTTTCTGCAAGGCAATTCCCAACTGCTCAATAGACTCCTCAGGTAGCTGCATCCGCTGGTGGAATTCCATCCCCTTCAACTCAGCAATGTCAACAGGACAAAAACGCTCCTTGAGCCTCTTGACAGCAGTGTCATACTCTTTCCGCTCCTGCTCAGGCATTATGCGGAAAACCTGGAGTGCTGTACGCTCCAGATGAACCTTGAGTTGGTACAGACGCTGGTCCTTGGACCATCCAGCAAGGCCTGCACGTTCTTCAAACAATTCAATCCAATGCTCAAATTCATCATCTTCATACTGTAAGTTTTCACCAGAAAACTTAGGCAATGGGGGAAACCCCTGAACAGCCGTCACCTGTGCCTGGGCTGCTAACATTTCTGTCTGGGCAGTCAACAACTTGGCCATGGACTCGACCAATACAGGATGCTCCCCACCCTGCAACACCTTTGCCATGGAATCCAGTACTGTATGTTCCCCACTAGTACTTTTAGAACTAGATTCACTCACTGGGGGTACAATCTGAGTCTGCCGCCCACTACCTTCAGCCTCACCAACTGCCGCCTGTCCCCTTGCTGAAGGTGTAACACTCTCTCCTTCACCTGCCGCCTTCCCTTTAACCACACACATTTCCAGGCTCCACCCTATCGCCAACACAAACACGCCCACCGTCATCATCATCACTCACCTCACATTCCACGCCAGAACCAGAGCCACATTCACCTTGTGGTTGAGCCAATTGCTCATGTCGTTCCCATGCACAGAGTTTATCCTCAAGGGTGTAAACTCTCTCTTCGAGACTGCATTTCTCAAACTGGAACTTCTCCTCAACATACGAGATCCAGGAGTCTGAACGCTTTATCTCGGCGTCGGCTCGAGCTCGCTCATCGGCCAACCGCTTCTTGTACTCCTGCCGCAGCAGGTCCAAAGTGTGCAGCCTATCAAGTTCGGACTGCGTCTCTAGTCCTTCATACTGAGCCCGACGAGCCTCGGCCTCTTTCTTGTAAAATCGGCTCTCGTCCAAGGCTTGTTGGAGTTGATAGTGAACTCGTTTAGCTTCTTCGTTGGCCTTCTCTCTCTCGGCGATCAGCTCAGCAGACTGCCGCTCAGCTTCTAACAGCCTCTTTCCGAGATCAGCCGCTTCGGGGTCGCCACGTGTCTCGGGCTGTCGGTGAGATCCACTTCCATCTGGCAGTGGCTGGGTCGGTTTACCCTTCGGCATAGTGCCAAATAGCCCAGGTGATCTCGTTCCTTGTTCTATCCTGGCAGGGTCGCCAAATGTAACGGTTTATGCCCTTAGTTCTTCCCGGTTTTGGGTTTTAACAACTGACTTCCATCTTTTATTATATCAGAGAGGCCAGGGACTACAACACGCATGCGCACTAGTAATAATAAAATTACATAACAACGATAACTGATATTATAACAGATACCACACAATAATGCATGGCATGACACACAACTCTACCTTGCCCTCGGGCGGGACACTGGAGCAGCCAAATCCAGACCTATTTCTTGATAAACGTCTCAACAAAGCGACTTTACACCTTTGCAACGTCGCGTACAGGGCTATTTGCACGAGGGGAATCCAGTAACGTGGCGTTTTTCACTGTAGTCTCGTTCCCAGGCCCCGAATGCGCACAGGGAATAAGCAGAAGCAAGCGCTTTTGTATTTTTCTCAAATATGTAGCGTATAAAAACTTCACGTTACGATCGAGCCCACCTCCCAAGGACGACGAAGATTGTACTGAAGTCCCATTCCGGTGAACACAGGTCATGTTTTACTGAGTTATGCGAACCACATTCACTCGATTTCACTAATTGTCACGGCAACACCACATTAACCCTTTAACCACCGAATTCTTCCCACCAAGACAACACATTTTCATGCATTCAGCGCACACCACTTTCGTAGGTACTCCTCTCCCACAGCATTTGCTCCTCAGCGGCCAAACTTGGAGGGGCCCGCACACATGGAGAGACCCCTCTGGCAATACCGTTAATGATATTCATGACCCCCCACAAGCCCAGCAATCGGAGGTCAAAGGTGGATCTCAGCCGGATTTTCGCCCAGCATTTCCCTAAACTTGGGCCAGATCTGACTGATGGCACACCTTACACCACCAATTTGCAGGTTTTCTTGAGGCCCTGGGTGGGGTCTATGAATATCATTAGAATCAAAAATTCTCGAGTCAATGAATCTCATTAAAATCAAAAAACGCCCACGACAGGCGAAAGGGGGGCTGCCGCCCCCCTTTCGATACCCCCCCGCTTGTACGTTTAGTGGTGGAGGCGCGCCGAAATCTGACCAAATTTTTGAGTTCGTGCCTCAAAGTCGTCCCTAGGCCCTCTGAAGCCTTTTTGGTCTCTTTTTGGACTGACGAGAAGCCCTACAAGTGCATAGGGTCTAAATGACGCCTATAGACGTCAATGGGGCTTAAAGGGTTAAGTGATTATGAATTTAATTATCTCACGTGCTGCAGAAGTTGGTACACCCATGGCGAAGATGGCGACAGTGGTGTGTGTGTTGACGGTTACCTAGCCATCCTCTGGCAACCAACGAAGAAGAGGGGAGGGAGAACTCTGTCACTGCCCCCTCGACCCGTTCTCAAGATCCAAGCATCAAAGCCTCCGCCGACATAGCAGCACTTCACAGCAGGTCTACGGATGAAACCAGTAAGCGACCTTCTGTCTCGCAACGAGTGACCAGGTTGCCAGCAATTAATTTAAGTTTCTAGTACGCTTACAGGAACTACTAGTCAGCCTGGACCTCAGCCAGCAAACCTGTTGATAACAACCATGGTCAAGGTGATGCAGAAATACAGCAGGCTGCACCATAGATATATATAGTGTCTTATATCTATGACTGCACGTACACAGCAGCCCCTGCGCTCAGCTGATTCCCTTTGTCCCATGGCCCAGCTGTCAAGTTAGTGGCATGGTGTCTAGCAGATGGCAAAGATGTGGCAAGGAAACCTGACGGAAATGTGGACGGTGCACGTGAGAAGGACGATGTTGTAGTGGACGCAGTCCGAGTCGCAGACATAAATGGACAAGTGTGTGTGCACAGGAGAGGCTAGACATACAGACTGAGAGAAACGGTGTACAGATCATAACAGATGTTGATTCAGGCTGAGAGGACAAGGGTGTGTGCACATTTATATGCTGAGAGATTTAGAGATGTGAAGATGACAGATGGAGTGACAGACTGAGGATTGAAGGATCATACACATATGAAAGATGCGTAGAAAGTCAACTGTACTAATGGACTTCTGTGCCTTCCTGAGATATACGTACTTCTGTCATTGTGTGGCCGTTATAATTGTAATCAACTTGCATGACTGTATCCTGCTGATGGACGATTTGTATGTGGTATGTAGCCAAGCATACTGCGGTGGCTTTCATTTTCTGGCACTGCTGTTTGCTCTTGGGCGCTTGACTGGGCACACTTGGGGGGAAAATCCATATTATATTTCATTGAAGCACTATAGTGTGCAGCTATGGCAATTCCCACTACATTCTTGTGGTCATCAAAATAATAGTTGTATGACAACAAGTTCTTAATTGATATTACATATTTTGGTGTCCGCATGGTTGTTAGTTCTGACCATCCTTAAAGTCCATCTTGAGAGTCATCTTTCCACACTGAGTAATGCAACAGCATTTCTGTGCCCCAGTAGCTTTATGACAAGTCAGTTTTCCCCATACACGTTCCAATAGCAGGTATACAATGCATGTATACTAGAGGGTCATTCACTCATAGCTAAAACCAGTCCAAGATACTTTGGAATAACTTACTATCACTTGTTTGCTACCAAGCATGCACACACTTGCCGTGAATACAATGATTATGTGTACAAGTAGCTTCGCTCGCTTCGCTCACTCAGCTACTTCCCTCTCGTTCGCCTACCGTGCGTAATCCGGCGCCGGACAGCTCACTGTGCAGAGCTGCTGCTTAGTCCCCGATTACGTCCGCTTGCCCCCCGATTGCGTCCGCTTCAGCTGCTGCTTGCCGCTTGCGTCTGCATCGAATCAGCTGCTGCTCCCGGGCCCGATTGCATCTGCTTCAACTGCTGCTCCCCGTTTGCGTCCGCTACCAGCTGCTGCTCCCCGATTGCGTCCGCTTCGACTGCTGCTCCCCGATTGCATGCATCCCTTTGCAGCCTAGCCCAGACTGGATTCCAGCCCAATGTTCTCGAACATTCTTCGTGGAGTTCGAGGTTCAGTAAATAAATTAACTGAGTACGAAGGTCGCGCATCACTATAGTCTATTTCCGCCCCATGAACATCCCACTTCCGTCATGCACAGACACACAGACACACACACACACACACATTAAAATCTTAATGACATTGTATTGATAGTCCTACAGTGTCACGTTCAAGTCCAAATATGGCATCAAGCTAGCTAAGGGGGTGGCTAAACTCCTCGTTCCCAGGCCATTCCCACCACCAGTATATGATCGCTTGCAGTATGCAAAAACGGCGTGGGAAGGCCTGGGAGATCTGGTCACGTGCAATGACATCAGGTAGACAGAGGATAGACAACACTAGACACATGGGGGGCGGTGACTAACAGTTATAAGATCTGTTTTGAGTCAATCCGTTGCTGGCGTTGTGAACAACGAACAGTATTGAGCGTCTGCCTTGTGAACGCTCCAACATCCTGCCTTTGGATGAATAGTACAAGAAAAGGCATTGAGATTCTTCGTTGGGCACTGTCTCCCGAGGGGGCCTACCATCTGTCTACCTGATGGCATAGCATGTGACCTGACCTTCCCCCGCATTATTTGCATACTGCCAGCGATCAAATACAGTGGGAAAGGCCTAGGAATGAGGCTAGGTGGAGTTCAGGCAGCTGCCGTAAAAGAATGTGCACTTGCCACACCCACACCCAAACAATTGAGACCCTCACTCTGAGTTGAAGCGGAAGAGGTGGGCCAGGGACTGACACTAGCACCATCTGATACTGTGCTCCTGGATGTTTGTGGAGCAGTAGTCGTACTTGTAACCACTGCAGAAGAGATGAGTCATTGCAAATATGGGTCAAGCCTGAACATATTGTGTTGGTGTGTGTTAGACGTCATGCATGAAAATTCTTTTTCACCTTCATTATTCAGTTATCAGGATGGGCTCTCATGGCAGCTTAGTGCTTTGCACTGCAAGTTCCAGATGTAAGAGGATTGCAGTTCCTGGTAGGAATGAGACTACGGACTGCGTTGGTCACACTCACGCTTTCGTGCATGCCCACCTGATAGATCTATTTATTTTATGTAAGGTCAAAACTGGTACGGCCATGGCCGGACTGGCCGTAGTGGCTCCACATTTATACTGACGATGGCAGCCTGGGCAGGTGTGGGCAATCCACTTCTCAGGTCAGTATACCCTGACTATGCCACAGCTACTTATGAGCTGCAGTTATTATATGGACATCTAGCCTCGTTCCCAGGCCCCATCCACTTTTCTTCGCTTGCAGTACGGAAAAGCTTGAGAGGGCCTGGTATCTTTCCTCTCATGAGCATGACGATATCAAGAAATGGCAAGGATGACAAAGCAGTTTTGTGTACATGTACCATATAAAACGGTAGAATTTTTTTTCAAAATTTTCTATCATAGTATTGAAATCATAGAAATTCCAGGAAATGAATTTCTACCGTTAGATTGGATGCACTGTTGTAATAGATAGAAATTGCCATGCACTGCGTTTGGAGAGAAATTGTTTGTGACCAGGAAATGGGCATCAAACTGCCTTGCCACGTACTACATTTCAAGCGTTGTGCCCATAATGATAGCAAATCATCCAACACACTAATCTGTTACCTGAATGATTCCCTGCAATGCTCTGGGCGAGTGCACAGTTGTTCCCAGCTGCCGAATGTCCCACCACTTTCACCACCATTCGCCATGTTGGCTCACCAAACTGCTCTACATTGTAGTTTCTCCTCAGCCAGTGCTTTAGCATTGCAGACATACAATCCCTTGGATTACGATTTTCCATTGTTTCAATTTGCTCAATAGCTCCAAGACTGAGTCGGAGCCCTTCACCAATGGCCTTCCATCTGCCAACAACTGGCATCAACTCTGCCAGGACATCAAAGAGATCCTTTTCTCCTGTGGAAGATAAGCTAAAATAACTTAATATACCTATATGTTCACTCATTTCCGACTAACCTAATGGAGAATCATCCACACCAGTGAGCATCTTATCCACTTCATCTGATCCTACAGAGAATAACCCATTGCTATAAGAAGGACATTCATGGAATTCATTTGGCAGTAATTTGCCTAAGAATGACAGGAATTTACAATGAATTCATTTATGTAACACATGAGCAGCCATTTAAACCCGAGTACCTTCCTTCCCTGTGGGCCCAGGGTTTCTCTCAACGTCTCCTGCCATCAGAAGTAGAGACAGCACCACTGCACACACTCGGAGCAGCAAGCACACCCCGCTGCCAACACCCACCATCCCTCTAGCCTCTGCATTCGGGACTGAGCCACCGCCCAGCTTGGGACAGCGCACCTTGCCACACCCACCCCTCCCATGTGGACAGCCACCAAACCTGCGGAACACGTACTCCAGTATCATCGACAGGGAGACGACTGCCATACAGCCTTGGAGCACTAGAGGGGTGCTATTCACAACCTCCACCACCCCCCATCTGGCCGCCCTCCTCTGGGCAGGGAGTGGGCGGTAGGCGTACCGACACAGGTTGAGCCCTATTCGAGCTCGCCACGTAGCGAGATCGATCCCCATTTCACTTTCTGCAGACTTTTCAAACTCAACAACACAATTCAGAGTTCTCGCAGTGGAGGATGCCTAGGATCCCTTGACGTTGCCACTTGTCCGTAGGGGGTGGGGCTAGGCTCGCTTCCATAGCTACATTAATTTAGGGGCTGCCCCACGGATATCTGCCCATCAGCAAGTCATGCAAGCAGCAAGTCCACGCTCACTACCGCAACAGAACCATTCCAAAACTCGTAAGCTTTATTATCATGTTGCAGTTTCCTGGGAATAAGGTGGGGGGTGGGGGTAGTCTCGTTCCCAGACCGTTTATCCAGCGCGTGTATCGATAATACAGTATAACGCGCGGAATACTAAAAGCGATCCGTGCTGGGGTTGGTTGGGTCTGGGACCGAGACTAGGGTGGGGGGGGGGCCCGGGGGGGCTAGGTGCTGGGAAAACACAAACTAAGTAGATTCTGTGCCAAGAATCTCCTGCAACTGTTGATACTATTGAAGTATCACCATAGTACCAAGCTATACCGGAAAATATCACGAGTTTGTTGCCGTAGTATTGTTACGAGTGCGAAGCACGAGTAACAATGCCGAAGGCGACAAACGAGTGATATGTTTCCGGTATAGCTTGGTACTATGGTGATACTGATTTTATCATACAAACCTGGAATTTCATTGCACATTCCTCTACCAATGAACGTAGCGAATGCGCGTTACCATAGCTTGCTCATGGCGACAATATTTTCATTTCTGGTTGCCAACCCTTCGCGTTAGTACGGCAAGCTTCAGACGCTTGGGCGAGAAGGCCTGCGTACCAAGCCCAAGGTGGAGCCACACCGATAACTGGCAGCTGTACGGTCGGTCAGTTGTACGGTCCATTTCAAACGGAGTATACGAACGAGTTCAACCTCGACTTCCGGAAGTATCAAGATGTAAGTCAGCCCTCTTCAGGAGCCCAAAAGGTAGTCAGTACCAGCTAGTCCAGGTAGTCTCTGACACGAAACTATCACAGAGTTGCTGCAGCGCACGTGACTTACTGTACATAATACGGATTTCTCGCGTGACCAACAGTACTAATACGGATTTTTCACGTGACCAACAGTACAAAATACGGGTTTTTATCAACTGCGCTTGCGTACCAGGCTTTTCCATTGACTGCTGTACATTATTCAAACGTAGGTGTATGATAAAAATAAGGTAACGGAGGGGGTTTCCGGACAGTCTTTTAATTCCACGGCATTGATGCCCCTCACATTCGCTCCGTTAGCAATTCTTCCGAATTATGGTAAGTGCGCATGCATACCCTACCTTCGAACTTGCCAATGCTGTGCAATTGTTAGCAAAAACTGCTCCTAGAGAGCGAAAGTTGGGGCCATGTCCGGAAATCTCCTACTGTCCGGAAACTCCCTCCGTTACCTTACTCACATACTACCTCTTGTACCTCTGCCTTACATTAGATAAGGGCCATCTTGTTCCCAGGCCTCCACAGGCTCCAGCCAGCCTTTGCCACTTCCAGTATGAACAGTGGGGAAAACCTGGGATAGTTTATTAGGTGAGTGGTGTCAGTGGTAGCGAGTGGTAGGGAGAACTTAGTTGAACATCAGTATTCTAACTGTAGCAGCATACCCACACACGAAACTGGATTGAGCGCTTGACTGTTTACTGGTTGTGAGGGGATTGTGTCATAGATAATATACTACGAAACTACTTTCGTAGTATATTATCTATGATTGTGTCCACCAGCTCATGCTTATGACACACTACTCCACATGCATGGCATCATAATTATGCTGCCAACGACAGTTGAAGTGAGCAGTGGTTAGCCTCGTACCCAGCCCCACGCCCAGCTTTTCGTCGCTGCTTAGTACGGTAAAGCGGGGAGGGCCTGGTACATTTCCTCATGTGAGCATGACGTAATTGAAAAACCGCAAAATTCTCAGAAGGAAGACGCTACGTTTTGCGTGTTATTCAGCCATCTGCACGTTCAACGCTCGGTGAGTATGACAGTCGCCCCCCGCTAGCTAGATATGTGTGGTGTGTTACCTGGTACCTTCGCTCTTCTTGCTGTTCTGAGACCCACTACGCCCACGTTAAACTTCTGGTCTTTCTACCCCTTTCTACCCTTGACGTCACGTGAGGAAATGTACCAGGCCCTCCCCGCTTTACCGTACTAAGCAGCGACGAAAAGCTGAGCGTGGGACTGGGTACGAGGCTAAGCAGTGGTGACCTTGTGGGAAGACACAAACTCCCCTAATTCCACGATTTTCAGTGATTCGTCTTTCTGAATGTGTTGCTGCATGCTCGATGTCAGTCATGCAGACTGTGCATTTACTCTGAGTTCCCAAATGTTAATTTACTGGACCATAATACTTCGCCTTGTTCCCAGGCCTTCTATGCCTCCAGTTTCTCAGTTTGTTTCTCACCACCAGGGGTGTACCAGGAGGCCTGTTGCCTAGCAACCAAATATTGGGCAGTCCCGATGTTGCCATGAAGCTTAATAGTTGCATCATGGCTACTGGATGATCCCTTGGATATTGATGACCTTTGTATTTAGCCTCATCACCACACATCTCTTTCGGAGTACGAGCTACAGCTCTTGTCTGCACATATGTGCATACCAGTCTGACTCATTGATGCGTTAGTTCCACCCCTTGTATAGTACTGCTGGAACCAGCTGATTTGAATCCAAGACTTTTGCCACTAGGCCACTCTGCCCATAGTGGCAAATTCTTTCCCAGGATGTGGTTTCCTCTTTCAACTAACAATCCTACTGAATACTACAGTAATATTTAGGGTCTGCTATGGTAGGCTAGTGCAACAGGCTATATTGCAACAGTACACACTCACTATTCAGAATCAGAATGATGTCGCAGGTCTTGATCTCACCTTGTGGATACCGTAATCGCTTCAAGATGGACACTTAGAGCTCTTCCTCAGGCGGCGAGTCAAACATGAAGTTGAACTTTCAAGTGAGAGATACAGTGCAGTATGGAAGTTGAAATGACAAGCACAGATGTGGTGTAACTGAGCCTGAAGACTCCATATACCACTGGGTATACAAGGACATAACTTCTGGACTGCTTGATGCTCTGACAGTAATTGGAGGGAAGTAGAGACGGCATTATCTTAAAGTAACTGTTCTTACCCTGTGTAGATGGTGCACAAGCTGGATGCTGGAGCAGCCCACCGAGATCCTATGCATGTGCATCACCACCAGAGGGACGCTTGGAGCTGATCGAGTGATCTTGCAACTGAGGGAGAAGTTACCAGCAGCTGGAAGGGGAAGCAGCGGTATGAGGAGTGTCTCCATTATGAATCTCAATTATATGCAGCTCCAACCATCCACATTCCAAGGTGAGAAGTTGAGCCGCCATACCACATACCTTATAGGGTGTGTGGTAGTGCACTGAGTCTCTCCAGTGCTCAACTCAGGCTCTGTCCTGAGTACGAATCCTACTAAAGCCTTTGGTTTGTCTTTAATTACCCTGCGCGCGTATGCGTGAAGCAGGGTTAAGCAATCAGTTTTGTCCGTCAGTCAGTCAGTTGTCTGTCTGTCTGTAACCGCGAAAAAATGCCACATAGACCCTCATAAACCATCGAAAGGGAGTCAAACAATAGCAAATAGCAAAAAAGTGCTCTATGTGTACCTGACTGAAGTCAAGGCACTTCGTTTCACTGTATTTCGGCTATTTCCTACTTTTCATAACTATTCATAACATTGGCTCCACCTCTTCGTGACCTCAGAGTCCCATCAAGAACAGGACACGCAGTGCAGTTGGAAACTTCATGCTTCGAGATGACCGCTAGGAAACAGCATTTTCCCACTTTTCCCACTTTTTTTTTGTACTGCACAGACATCGTGGCTATTGTTTTGGCTGTTTTTTCCAGCTATTTCCTATTATTCGTAACACTTGGCCCCACCTCTTCAGCTTCACAATATAATATGCGGTATAAAGCGGTAGTCTCATTCCCAGACGATTCTTACTGTGAAGTCTGGCCCGCGAGACTAGGTAAGCAGTCACTCCCACACCTTGGATATGGCCATCACGTCATGTCGATTGTAGCTGCACTGTATCCTGTAGACGTTCCACGCGGGGTATGTGTTCTATGAACACCTCTTATTTGGTTGAGCAACCGTTATCTCAATCGAGTTCAGTGATGATGTCATCACCATCCCTTGTTCAGAATTTGTAGGTTATCAAGTCAAAATGCACCAAACTGAACTCTTCTCATCTTCATCGTCTGTTGGGCTTCACTGTTGGCACAAGAAAATTTAATGTGCTTGAGCTTCTTGTATAACATCCAGTTCTTAGGAGAGATCTGCATCAGCAGAAGGGTGGGACAGTGGGTAGGACAGGGGGAGGCGGTGGGACAGGGAGGGGGGGAGAGTGGAGACAGGGAGGTAGGTGGGTTTGATTTCGTAGGCATGATAGTCAGTACAGATTGTTTCAGAACGAGCACCTTGGTATAGTCAACCGTTATGGTAGAGCATTCAAGCATGCTACGAATTCATTCTGTAATTCTACTACAATGTGACACCATGTCAGGCACTATATACGTAGGCTAGGGAGGTTCTACTGCATACATTCTAGTGCAGTGAAGTTGAGGTAGCCACGCCCATTTAACGTGACTCACTCCAGGGAGGATGTGTAGTATTGCGGCATGACCCTTGTTCATACCATCCAATAGATGTTTCTGGAAGACTTTCTACTTCATTTGCTAACAATAAGCCTCTTGCAGGCCTATGCACTCTGTCGGAATCAATAGTAGTAATATATCTGTTGCCATGTCAGCCACTAGTCCAAGGGGTAGCTTATATCATCTACCCCCCCGAACCTCCATAAATGTATAATGTGACTCCCTCCACAAAGTGGATGGGAGTGTGTGTGATGGCCCCTTGTTCATTTGAATATGACACACCTGTGTCCTTTGCACAGGAGATGATACCTGTAAAAATGGAACTGGACATCGTCAAAGCTGTTGTCAAAGTTGCTCCGTGATCGCATCGTCCACTTGCCATTCGGGTCTTGGTGGGAACACTTGAAGGTGTGTTTAGGCAATGCTGCTTAGAGGAGTGCCCATAGCTGTGTGCATGGTCTACACTGGAAACAACATAATATTCATGTATGGCTCCCATATCACGGACTCAAACGGCAAGGGGACGGTATGATCATGGAGCAACTTTGATGATGACAGTGCCTGTCCAGTCCCTGTCCAGTCCTGTATTCCGTATTAATTTTACAGGTAGTTTTTCCTGTGTTGTTTCTGGAATATTATGCCTCTTGCATGGCCACTCTGTGGGAGTCATACTGTGAGAAAAGGTCCACGGGACACACAGACCTAGTGCGAGATTATTCGATCTCTATTGCTCCACAGGTGCAGAGGAAAGGAGGACCAAAGGAAGAGGAGCAGGAGGCCTCACCAAGAGCAGGAGGTGCGTAAAGAGGAGTGGCAGGAAGTGGAGGAGGAGAGTGGAATGTGCAAGAATCAAACTCGAGATCTGTGAATCAATGTGTGCAATGGCACTTCCTTTTTTATATCACAATGCATTTACTGTATTTTACAGCTTTCATAATTATGTGTATACATCTTTCTTAATGATACAAATTGACACAAGTTTCCTACATTTTATAGTCTCATGTGACCAGTCCCGGCCGTTCCACCCTTAATTGGTGTGGAATGGGGTGTGGCCACACAAGACCCCCTACATGTCATACACACTCATGAATACTGAAGACAGATGGATGCAGTAGTTCTATAGCTACGATGAAAGGCATGAATGACACAAATTCCCATGCATCCATATATAATTACAAGTAGCTGAGCTCGCTTCGCTCGCTCAGCTACTTCCCGGCCCCCTCGTTCGCCGGCGCCTGCGTGAGATATCCGGCGCCGGACAGCTCTTTGCAGAGCTGCTGCTCCCCGATTGCGTCCGCTTCAGCATGGCTTCAGCTGCTGCTCCCGACGAGATTGCCACTCGATCCGCTTCAATTGCTGCTTCCCGTTTGCATCCGCTTCAGCTGCTGCTCGCCGCTTGCGTCCGCTTTCAGCTGCTGCTCTCAATTGCGTTCGTTTCAATTGCTTCCCGATTGCGTCCGCTTCGGCTGCTGCTCCCCGCCAGCTGTTCTGTCCAGCAAGAGTTCATAATATTATGGATACTTGATTCCACTACGTATTCTCGAACATTCTACGCAGTCGAGGTTCAGTAGTACGAAGGTCGCATAGTCTAGTCCCGCCCCACGAACATCCCACTTCCGTTACACACAGACAGACGAACAGACACACACACGGTTAAAATCTTAATGTATTGATGTATTCTAGATGCAGACACATTACGAATTTTAAGAAAATTAATCGGCTTGCTTGATTACAAACTACAGCAAGATTCAATAAACTAAGATCAGCATTTCAAGAAACAAGCTTACACATACAAAATCAATACATGCTGAGATTTGGGTCTGGTACAGAGATTAAGACTTTCATCTTGAGTATGAACATCTTCTCGTGGGACGTAGCTAGGACGTATTGACCTACAGGTGGGTAAATGTAATCACAACATGTAACACCAGTAGTACATGAGGCCTCAGTCTGGTTGCTAGCCCCTCTCCACCAGGCCAGTTATGTGCACATGCGGTGAAGCAGTGCACAGAAGGTGGAGAGGGTCTAGCAAACATTAGTGCTACTCATGTGACCCTCAACAAATCAGACGCCTCAGAATCGATCACATGACTGAGCATTAAATCACTTAACACACACTTATAATTCAAAGACCAACGGCTGTTTCGGGTCAGTGAGTTGCGCTAAGAAGTTTAGATCCAGTTTGCAGTGCATTGCTGGGTTTAGTGCACTCGCAGAATCCATACATGTAGTCAACGGTCTCAGGCGGATAATGCACTTGACTGCGGCTTGTGCATACGTACTTACACTAGCATTTGACAAATCGTATCTCACTGAAGCAATTGGTTTCAATTTTATTCATGATTCTCCTGGTTGTAAACTGAGCCACAGGCATGCATGTAATCAGCCCAGAAGAGAGGATGCTAGACATTTTGTCCAACCTGGATGCCTCCAAGGATACAGCTATACAGGCCTCATCCTCAACTCTACTCCACCGGTTCACAGGTACATCTAATTGACGTTCCAAAGCAACGTGATCAAGTGCAAATTGAGTTCGCTATACCTTCTCCACTTTCCGCACGCACGCGCCGGGTGGAGAGGGGCTAGCGGCCAGACTAATGAGGCCTTGGATTTGTATGGTATAAAGTGGCATGACAGCACCTCAGGTCCTACACTAGGGACCCTTCATCAAAATGAGTCATTCTGTAATGAAGTTAGTGAATTTCCTTCCTGTGGAGGTCTAGGCACCAGCACCTAATAACAAGCGACTATGGTTCATGAGCAGACACTTTGAAGCACTCAAAAGAACTAACAGCACCTCAGGTCCTAGCCTCGTTCCCAGGCTCCTCCTAAGCTTTTTGTCGCATACTGTACAGTATGCGACAAAAAGCTGGGGAGGAGCCTGGGAACAAGGCTATCAGGTCCTACACTAGGGACCCTTGATCAAATGAGTCATTCTGTAATGAAGTTAGTGAGGAGCACTGGAGCCTCTACAGGGCAGTGAATTGGTAGGTAAGAGAGGACAAAATTAGGATCACGAGGGAGATGAGGAATCTTCGCTACAGGGCCCCAGAGCAAAAGCCTTCCACTTCTCTGCAAACACACCCCACTTTCATCTCCAGTACTAAATGAATAACAGGCCTGGGTTTCATACGGAGGGGGAGGGAGGAGGGGGAGGGAGGAGGATGGAGAGAAGAGAAGGGAGAAGGGGGAGGGAGGAAGGGGAGGGAGGGAGGGAGGAAAGGGAGGGAGGAGGGAAGAGGGGGAGGAAGGAGGAGGGAAGAGGGGGAGGGAGGGAGGAGGGGGAGGGAGGAGGATGCAGAGAAGAGAAGGGAGAAGGGGGAGGGAGGAAGGGGAGGGAGGGAGGGAGGAAAGGGAGGGAGGAGGGAAGAGGGGAGGAAGGAGGAGGGAAGAGGGGGAGGAAGGAGGAGAGAAGAAGGGGAGAAAGGAGAAGGGAGGGAGGTGGGGGAGGGAGGAGGAGCGAGGAGGAGGGAGAGGGAGAAAAGGATGAAAGAAATGCATATGGTTAGTCACTAGAAACCTATTACACCTAGGAAGGGAGGAGGGGGAGGGGGGAGGGGGGAGGGGACCTAGTACAGACATGGAGGAGTCAGAGTCTGAGGTACACTGTGAAAACACATTCAAAGTAGAGACAGTAAATAGCGGGGGGAACACAGGCAGCAAGTCCATTGTGAGAGAAAACTTACTGCAATGTACTCATACACTCCACACTCTCAACCACAAACACAAACAAATGCATGTACATATGTAGATACAGTGATGTACATGTACACAAACACACACACTCACACATACACATTGCTCGTACACCATAAACACATACACCCACACAGACGCAAAGCAAAACTCACACCCACACAGACAAGTAACCCTTGTTTCCCAATGATGTAGGGTAGTGGTTATACAGTACAGAAATCGGAAATATTTATTCGGTTGGTGTGTGAGCTAATACACTGGGCATGGATACACCCAACCACACATGGCTTTACAGAAGTACAGAACTCACGTTCATGCGTGCATTGAAGTAGGGTAGCAGTTCTGAAGTAGAGAAAGAGAAACATGTCATATGACAAAGACTGTAACTTGAATGGGCCACACTGTAACTTGAATGGACCACACTGTATATTGAATGGACCACACTGTATATTGAATGGACCACCCTGTACAGAGACAATAGTCTTGCGGGCCTGCGGCCGCTTTTTCCTGTTTAGTGAGTGTAGCTGGAAAGGGGGGGGGGGGGAGTCTGGTGTCTCTGGCCCATGCTCCGTTACAACATGGAAAGCAATAATTTGTGAGGTCACATGGTAATAATGCTATAAAGGCGTGCTATAAATGGAAATTACTTATAGATCAGCAGAGTAGCCAGTGTTCATTATGGCTAGCTAGTAGTCTTGTCCGCACGCTAAACCATCGCTTTCTTGATTGAAGTGGAATCCTGATAGATATTAAATACTTTTGGCAGAGTCATGTGACAGCTACATGTACATATGCTATATATTCCTGCGGAATATGGCCCAGAGACACCAGACCCTTCCCCCTCCCCCGCCAGGCTCTTCCGACCACACATCCCAAACAGGAAAAAGCGTCTGGCCCGTGAGAGTAGTGGGAACATACACTCTCTTCACCGGACCCTCTACTGCCGTTTTCATGTAGTCTCGTGCCCAGACCACACCCCGCGAGGGGAGAGACGGTCTGGTGGACGAAGTCGAATTTCTTGGGCTTGAAGCATACTATGGAATGTATAAAAATTGTATAATCCCATGGTGTTAAGTGCCTGCGAAATCTGCAGAAGGCTGCCGTGTTGACCAAGCGCAATCATGGCTACTCATATCAGGAGAGAAGATGTACTAACTTTTTCCACTCACCCACGGCCCATAGAAGGCTTTGAAGCATCCTTCCCTGTCCATACAATCTGCTTCCCATTTTTTTGGCAGTCCTTTCAGCCACTTCAAATACGATGAACGGCCCCTTACGGCTAAGGTCAGCATTAGTTACAGTAGAGGGGGCCTTTCGTTGAACTTGACCCCTTTTACTGACTTCGCTTCCAAAGCTCTCAACTTGATCTTTCATAAGCAATGTCACAGGGCTCACAACTAGCACAATCGAGCGCAAAAGTCTTCAGAAGTTGTCGCCACGACGTAGAGTTGCCTTACACAGTCAAGTGCTAAAGGCAAACTGGCATGGCAAAGGCTCTTGGCTGTTGTCTTCTCCAGCTTATGAGTATTCAAAGCGATTACTACGTAATTATTGACAGTCTCGCAATCTCATTGGTCCTTACTACATTCCGGTAATAAGCCCAAGAAATTCCTACTTTGTTCACCAGACCGTCTCTCCCCGCGAGGGGGTGTGGTCTGGGCACGAGACTAAGTTCTTTGGACCGTAACGTGCTCCAGCTTGATGTATAGGTCCCTAATGCTATTGTTATTCATAGCCCAATATTCATTGCTCTGCAGACATTCATGGCAGGTGCGTCACAAAACCACAAACCCACAAGTGTAGCAGGCAATGGTCAGGTATATAAAGAACAGTGTGGCCATTTCTTACATTACAGAGTCCATCACACTCAAAAGTGTACTAATTTTTGGGGGCTGATTGGAGATCCCTTTGTGGATTCTCCTAGGCCTAACACTTATATAAAATTACACTCCTGGTATAGGAAAAATTGTGCCGCGTAATATATTACACTCCTGGTAGGGGAATAATTGTGCCGCGTAATCTAACTAATCTAAATAATTAAATAATCAAACCTCACAGCACGCAGGAATGGTCTACAGAGATTCTGACTACACCGTCTTGATCGCTATCATGCAGTGACACAACCGCACAATAATTGTGCTGAAACTCACCTTGGTGGTGGAGATACAAGCACTTTTGTCGTGCCGTCGGCCGCCATTGCTCGATCGCTTTCTTCGACGTTGGTTGCCAGTACAGTCTTACGAAGGCCCCACAAAGATTCTGACCATACAGCCGTGATCACTGTCCTTCACTGACGCTTACATGCCAAAACTCACCGTGCTGGCTAAGTTGTGAGTGCTGTAATAACTTCGTGTCTTCCCTTTGGTCGCCATTGCTAGCGATCGACAGAGCGTGGTTGCCACGTGGCATGTGCGTTAATTGGAACTAACTGCGATACTTAGCTTGCGCTACGGCGAGTCGCAGCCGGCGTTGCAACGGCTACCAGGAGTGCGGTTGCCCCTCGATATAATATAATATATATAATGTTTGAGTACTTAGGCTTGGCCTACAGAAATTCTGCCTACACCGCCGTGATCGCTATCATGCCCTGACCTGAATGTAAAAAGTTGGTGCTGAAACTCACCTTGGTGGTGGAGATATGAGCTCTTTTGTCTCGCCGTGGTCGCCATTGCTCCAGCGCTCTCTTCGACTTCCGGTGGCAGTACCGTTCATAGGAAAGGCACACGAAGATTCTGACCACACGGCCGTGATCGCTGTCGTTCACTGACGCTTACATGCCCAAACTCACCGTGCTGGCTAAGTTGTGAGTGCTGTAGTAATGTCTTGTCTTCCTTTTGGTCGCCATTGCTCGCGATCGTGGTTGCCACGTGGCATGTGCGTTAATTGGAATGAATTACAACACTTAGCTTGCGCTACGGCGAGTCGCAACCGGTTGCATCGCGGCTACCAGGAGTGCGGTTGCCCCTCGAAATAAATAAAAGCTCATTCCCAACTCCAGTGTTTGGTGCTCATACTGCTAATGCTGCTACTGAGGATTTCAGGTTGCTTCTCCCTGATCCATTCAAGAAATTGGCGCATGTGCATAAGTATTGCCATGGAAATAGCCTTTGTACTTGAAGCCTAAGCTAGCTGGGCAGTGCAAATTACGAACGATTGTGCATTCGTTTATGGCAAGACAGCTGTGTCATATGAACGGCGAAGGCGCACTCAGCGCACACTCTCATCAGTGTGCATGCGCCAAACATTTTAACTGACAAGCAACTTGAAATCCTGAGTAAAACTGTGCGGGTGGAAAGGCCTCGGGGGCATTAACAGAGGACGGCCAAGGTTGACCTTTGCTAATCAGGTCTCATTAAAGTCACGTGTAATCCAATGATGTAACGGGGGTTAAGTACAGTACTTCCATAGACAATGTTTCAACAGTTTCCACCATCGAGCCCCGACGCAATCGCCCGGAATATCGACTCACAAGGAAGCTGAGGTATCTATTGTCATTATAAAAGGCCGAGCCCTTCAAGATTCAGCTGCGGCATGGCAGAAACGAGTGGAAGTAGTCACCTGGGCCGGATGGTCCCCATGCACGCCACAAACATCTGGCCGGCGAGACTCGAGTAGAGGTTTGGTGCCTTCTCGATGACGTGCTGCCAGAAACGGTCTTCTATTCGTAGGACTACTTGCAATATCAGTCGCATGACAAAGTCAATAATTACTTGTGATGTATTCGGTGGCCGACCTCCTCTGGGGCATTAAGGTATGCGTCAGTAGAAAATAAATGTAAGAAAATGTATTGCGTTAAGGAGACTAGTTTTCATGGTGGGGCTGACTAGTCAGACTCCTCGCAAAAGGCGGAGGAGTCTGATCGACTGCCCACATATGAGTTGTTCTGACACTGACCGTGACTACCACAGCCAAGTGGGTGTGAACCACAGTGCTTCCTTATATGGCACGTGCTTGCTTACATAATGCCTTGGAATAAACGTGTCGTATATGGAAGCGCTGTGGCTTGCACATACTTATCGCCCACCCTGTGGGTGTCAGAGCAAGTTGTACATGTATATGGCGCTCAACCAGACTCCTCTTGCCTTGCGCGAGGAGTCTGGTACCAGACTCCTCTGCCTTGCGCGAGGAGTCTGGTACCGAGACTAGGGCTGACTCACGAGATTACGCCCGACCCTGACGTCATGACAGGTACATATCGACTTGCAGCTGTATCCATCCTCACATGCAGGGCGTCATGGCAGTAGAATATCCAGAGCTGGAGGGTGTATAATAATTGTACGCAAGAGTTGACTGATCACACATAGACTATGTGAGATTCAGATGCCTATGCAAGTTCTTATAACTTCTTACCGCATCCAGGGACCCCTGGCCCTAGACACTGCATGCTCTGGGACAGCTTCACTCATGCTCGAGCTAGTTTCGGAACCAGACCCTTCGCACGGGGTCTGGTTCCGAGACTAGCTCGCGCTCAGGGCCGGGGCCGGCCAGTCTCGCCACACCCCACAGTGGGTGGGGCGAGAAGCCGGCCCACGCAGCTCCAGCGCCTCGTGCGTGCGCATGTAGTAGTACTAGTAAACCTTTACTGCCGCTTTTGAATTGGAGATGTACGTTGTACAGGAACTGCTGTGAGTGTTCTACCTGGTCTTCCATAGCTGGGGAGGAGCCTGGGAACAAGGCTAGCATTACTTAAACAGCTGCCCCTTGTTCCTCTGCAGGACTTCCATGTGGGCCGCGGAAACTTTGCAGGTAGACGCCTTCTCACGACAGCTGTATGTGCGTTGCCAAACTCGCAAAAATGACTTGTTCTGGTACCCATCTCGACCGTTTGTTGTAACTACCCAAATCTGGGTTATGTAATGCCTTGGAAAAAGCGTACCGCACAGCCGTATATGGAAGTGCTGTGGTTCGCACCCACTAGAGTTGGCGTGCCGTGGGTGTCAGAACAAGTCTTATGTGGGTGGTTAACCAACTAGACTCTCAGAGTCTAGCCTCGTTCCCAGGCCGTTTTGGGAGGGAGAAACAGCCTGGCAACTTCCGCGAGTTCAAACTGTATACGGACATAATGTCACGCCAATTGCATTACCTCATTCAAGCAGTGAAGTCCACGTGATACTTCTGATATTTAACCGGCTGAGAACGGTCTTTCCTGCTCATGGAAGCAACTGTTTGTGCAGGTTCTGCGACGGAAGGCAAGCAGAAGACGAACGAACAAAAGTCATCTTGCTGAGTACCTACACTAGCGCGATCGAGCGATCAACTATTGTGACAAATGGGCGTGACTGCGACGTTTCAATGCATGATGCAATTCGGTTTACTGTTGTCATGTGACAGCAATCTGAAATCTGATTGGGTCTTCCAACTCTGGTAGTGTCAGTACGTACGTAACAGTTTGAACTCGCAGAAGTTGCCAGGCCGTTTCTCCCTCCCAAAATGGCCTGGGAACGAGGCTAGTGAGAGTCTGGCTATGAAACGAGACTAGGTAATAAGTGCTATCTCAGTGAAACCATAGGGTAATATTTGATTCAATCAGGAGTATGGTGTTCAAGTCCAAATGGGAGGGCTCTAGTGTCGCAGGCCAGACTCTTTTTCATGTTTGGGGGTGTGGCCGGAACCGCGGAGGGGAGAAAGAGTCTGGTGTCTCTGTGCCATATTCCGTGGCGTCTGCAGGAATGTGGGCAGATCCAATGAAATCGTAGCTGTCGCATGATTCGGCCAAAGCTATTTTATATCTGTCAGTATTCCACTTCAATCATGTCAAGAAAGCTATCATTTAGTGCGCGCGAGCAACTTAGGCATGCGGAATAGACTACTGAGCGAATCGAGACAGCCACCTCTGATCTCTGAAGCAGCTCAACTTCAAGGGCAATGATGTTATCGTTAGTCTGCCTACTGGATCATGGAAGCGGCAAGTCTATCTGTTGCTGGATGCTCCCGCTGCCTTCAACGCTTTATGTGATTGCTGTTTTTGCTTGCCGTAGCGACACTGATCTACTTACTAGTAGCTTGTTTCCATTTATAGCGCGCCTTGTTAATTCAAATCCCATGTGACTTTACCCATTATTGCATTCCACGTTGCAACAGAATACGGCCCAGAGACACCAGACTCGATCTTTTTCCCCTCCGCGCTTCCAGCCACACCCCCAAACAGGAAAAAGAGTCTGGCCTGCGAGACTAGGAGGGCTCTATTTCACTTTAATCATATCCCAGACCAATGAAGTTACACTGTGCATGCGGAAATTACATCATGTGGGTATGTCCCTATGCAGAAGTTTGGAACTAGAGTGTTTGCAATCAAAGTAAAACAAGCGTAGCCTCGTTCCCAGTCCTTCTCACACCAGTGTTTGTCGCTTGCACTACTAATGCGCGGGAAGGCAGCTCGTAAACTGGTCACATGCAGTGATGTAGATGGACGTGTGGAGGAGTGGCACATTCCCGAGTAAACTGCAAGGCCGTGTGTACAGACACGATCGACCACCAACAATGTTCAGACTAGCATTCAAGTGACAAACTCTGGGATGAGAAGGCCTGGGAACAAGGCTAAATCAATCATGCTAGAAACACTATGTAGTGCCAGTGGCTGCATTTGTGTGGCTAGCGTGCTTGTATAGCTAATTGGGCGAGCGTGAGCAAGCCCCACACTAGTCGTAGTCTCACATGTGCTGCTATATGGCGCTGTACAATGTATATGTATGTCGATCTGTCTCCCATGCCATAAATCCAGCGCGTGCAATATAACATACGAAACATTGCATTCATTTCCGAATGTCGTACCGTAAATCTCCACCGTGCGCGAGAGTCTGGCACCGAGACTATGGCAACAAAAGACACCGATTGATCATGACCTGCCTACCTCTGTACCTCCCCAGTGGCGGCAGCAAAGACGAACACTGCTGGTGGTCCTACTATTCATTGACCTCAGAGCTGTAGCTACGTGTACGTGTCCTGCAGAGCACATGGTGTGCTGGACCAATGTCCGGTGCAGCATGCATAGCTATAGGTTTTGTGTTACCTGCCATATTGCCGCTAGACTGCTTCAGCTAGCCTCACTCTGTGTTGTGCATATGCAACAGACTAGTGTACTTCTGGTGTGATATTCTGTGGCCTGAGCTGTAACTCATGTAGTCACATTCTGATGACAGTCTTGCGCACAGTCCCCTATTATGGCCAGTCCCCCACGTACGTGTATTCGCGATTCCTGACTACTGGTACCAGTGCTTATGATAAGATTTCTCCTTTGCTCTGACACAATGTCAGACCATCCCAAATTTGATCTGACATCCACACATATTGTCCTGACACTTGTTTGACCGGTATGGTTCTAGTTCATCCATAGGTACTAATACAAGTATGTGCGTAATTATCCAGATACAGTGATTGAATATGCCTGTTACATGTACACTAACTAGCTAAGCACAAGATGTAGCAAGGTTGAAGTTTGCTAGTAAATTTCAAATATCATAAAATGAATGAGTGAATCATGATATAATTATGTTATTGTGAGAGGTATATATTCTTTTAATAATGATCAGCAGAATGTGATATAATGGCAGTAATTTAAACATTACTTTACATTATAGCTACTAGTTCAAGCTACAAATGTGTCCCAGTCCTCCAGATTCAATATATATGCTTCAGTGGTGTCAGTATCTTCAGAGCGAGAAGTGCTGGGTCCAGGTGCTGCTCTTGTGTCCTGAACCTGTCTACGCTGCTTACTCCTCCACCAGAGGCGTATTGCATCAGTAGCATCCCACTGAGCTAATGGTGGCCCATCAATGGTAATGCGAACAAGATGGTCAAGACTGTCTTCACTGAGACTGCTACGCCTGTCAGTCTTGATCAGCTTCAGAGCTGAAAAGACTCGCTCTACTCTTCCATTTGACATCGGAAGGCAGAAAAGCAGTTCTATTAAAGACAGAACATTACCCCACTTGTTTGACGCATTGGCCGCATTAAATAGCTTCCACCAAATAGTGCGGTAGTCCTCCTGTACTAGGCTAAGGTAACGCCTAGCATAATCAATCAAATCCTCCCACTCCTCTTTGATTACACTAGTATCTACTCCAGCCTTCTCTAGCGGTATCTGGAAGTGAGAAATGAGGTTGTCAAGAGCCACATCAGCAAGGTCAGCATTCTCTGGCTTCTCCCACCCCTGAGTGGCAAGAAGAGCCAGGGTATGAGAGAGTAAACTAGAGTGCTGAACTTTCACTCGCTCTTTCAGGCAAGTTAGCACCTTATCCACAAACTCATTCTTGTGTGACCTGAGGAAAGTCACACCTTGCTCAAACTTAGTGAGTACAACACTCTGATAAGTGTTTTCACCTTCATCATGTTGCACTCTACCCAGAACCTTTTTGACAGTCGGAAGGTCATCAAAGGGTGTGCTTCTCAGGCGCTCAATCGCCTTGCTGGTTTTAAGGGTGCTTTCAATAGCACTTACAACACAAATCTCATCATACTGCAAGGTCTTACACATTACAGCAGCTGGCTTCAAGATATCATGAAATAGCGCGCAGCCAAGAACCATCTTGCAGTCACGCCATTTCAAGACATATCCCTTCAGCTTTTGCCTATCTACCTCTCTCACAGAAGTGTCTTCAGTAAGAGTCGTGAGGTGAGCTAGGTAGGCACCATAGCGGTCGATTAACCGGCCAATGGCTGCAACTTTGTGGCTAACAAAACGAGTACCACATGCCCGCAGTGGCCTACTGCCCCCCTCATCAGGCAAGTCACCTGGTTCCAAGCACAGCCTAAGAGCAGCAATGACTTCATCCAACTCGTGGCACTTTTTGGGTGAGTTCTTGTACAAATAGTACACCCGTAGGAGCATCTCGTCTACTGCTGAAAACAGTGTGCCTTTAAGGGCATCCTTCAGTGCCAGTTCCAGGCGGTGTGCAAGGCACCAAAATGCTATCACCCATGGAACTGACTCTTCAAGGTGACCTCTAAGGCCATTAGCTCCCATGTTCACACTAGTGCCATCACACCCCAACCCTACCAACTTGCTCTCCCAGCCTGTGACACCTGCATAGGTAAGGGCTCTAACAAAGCACTCGTAGAGTCCCTTGGCGTCAGAGCGTTCAGGACGCCTAACTGTCAGGAACCTACTCTGTACATGCACTGTCCCATCCTGGCTGTGTGCATCAAAGTACAGGGCTAGGAACAGCTCATCCTCTACATTAGCAGAGTCAGTGCTGCCATCAGCTTGTATGCTAAAAAACTTAGCTTTGTCAAGCACAGCTGCAAGCCTCTCCCTCTGGGACTGGGCTATGTAGCCTACAAAAGTAGCGCATGCTTGATTATTCTTGTACCCCGCCCCCAAATCCACCCCATGTTTCTCCTCGAGTTCGCACACAGCTGCCATCTTTGTGAAGGCCAGGCCTTCCTTACACAACAAGTAGGCTACCTCAAACTTGCGCCTTAGCTTGCGCTCGGTGTCAGGGTCTAGGGTGCTAAGAGCCTTCGCAATCGGCGCGTACTGTGTCACATCGCTCGATCGGCTCTTGCTAAGAAGCATCATGGAGCGTTTGTGCATCTCTGAGGCAGCGTGGTCTTTGAAAGCCGATCCTCTCAGGTTCTTCGTGCCTACAACAAACGCTGGGTTGTAGTTACGGCAGCCCCGCAGCTTCTCTTTGAACCTGGCGCACACGGAACACTTCAACTTCGCCACGTGGTCGCGATCCAGCTTCTCAAAGGTAAGCCACGTCGACGTGTTGAGAGCTTTGTCATTCTCCACTTTCTACTTATTTACAGTAGCTACCGTGACCTTGCGTCTTTTCGCTGGAGGGGCGCCCTCGGGCGTTGTAGCTTCAGCCATCCTCGACTTCAGTGACTTGACAGGCATACACTACACACGTGCGAGCCTACCTCGCGGAACTTGTCCGGACAATTTTTCCGCTCAAACGCGTAATTGACCGGACATACAGAGAAATTGATCGGAAAATGTCCGATGACCGGCTGTTATCATAAGCACTGGTACGGTACATTCCCGTATTCTTGCACATGCGCAGTATAACTAAGGAAACCTAGGCCACAAAAAAATTGGTGTCAGCATTTTTGGTCTCGGAGAAATATCGCTACGTAGCTACAACTGTTCCACGTAGTTAATTTCACACATGCGCTCACTCACGCTCGCCCCACAATGTCACTCATGCTGTTGTGAGACGTAACAATGGAACCTGATGCTATTGTGTAAGTGTCTAGATAATAGCTGAGAGATGTTTATAAGTATGTGGGTTAAAGCCCTCGTGAAATTGTGAGAGCTCTATGCATTGCTATGCATTGCTTGACGACATTTCATTTATGGCTCCACCCTACTAGGTGATCCTGAAGATCCTTTCTGCTGTTTCAAGACATAACAATGGAACCTGATGCTATTGCGTAAGTGTTTAGATAAAGACTGTGAAGCTGGTTTGCTGTACCGTAGAGACCGGTTAATAGGCGCATGCAGCTATTAAGCGCATAATTTTAAATAAGCGCATACTTCCTTCTTGTCCTTACGTATATATCAATTAATTAGCGCATACAACTAACAAAATGCTGACGTGTCGATTTGTGTTCGCGAGTTAGCGAGACACTACGATAGATGGAGCAGAACCACTCGGCACTCTCAAAGCTACGCTGGACAGCGAACACTTACATGACAACTCGAGGGACGTAGCCTACTACCATCGCTCTTCGTTCCCGGCCCAAGGCACACACTGTGGCAAAATGGATGGTGCAGCAATTGTTTCTGTCCTCGTGTGTAAGTTGAAGAATCTCGCCACCGACATGCAGTATGGGACCATACTCCCTTGTAGATATCGATGACATCGCTCACAGCATCTTCGTCAGTTGCCATGATCGGGATCCGTTGCCGCTAATAAGCGTATACTCATAATAAGCACATACTTTCTTGCTGCTGCATGCGATAAGCGCATGCGCCTATTAACCAGTCTCTACGGTATGGAATGGTGGGTCAACCTTGCAATGAGATTCATAAGAAGCCTAACCACTTGTATGAGTAACCCCTACCCTCTAGTAGTGCGTTTACTTCTTGCAACATCAATCAAACCAACAACTCCGCATGTGTTGCAAGCAATCATGTTGCTCGTTTTTTCAAAATGTTTGGAGTTTATTTAAGCCGTCTTTCTGGAGTCGTTTTTGCTTGCTGCTACTTCCTGATGGCAAGAAAAAGTCTCAAAGCATCATAGCAAAGCCATGAAACTCTTATGCTGAGATTGACCCACCACACTTAGTGTAGTTGCGGTACAAGATGCGACAATCATATCATTGAGTCAGTAGACTCTACATGTGGGGATACGACAGGGGAGAGGGATGGGGAAGAGAAGGTGAGGAAGGGAGGAGGAGAGGGGGGAGGAGGAGAGGGGAGGAGGAGAGGGGAGAGGGGAGGGGAGAGGGGAGGTGGAGAAGGGAGAGGGGAGGAGGAGAGGGAAGAGGGATGGGAGGAGCAGGAGAGAGAAGAGGGATGGGGGAGGGGAGGGGGATGGGGGAGGAGGAGAGGGGAGAGGGATGGGGGGAGCAGGAGAGAGAAGAGGGATGGGGGAGGGGAGGGGGATGGGGGAGGAGGAGAGGGGAGAGGGATGGGGGGAGCAGGAGAGAGAAGAGGGATGGGGGAGGGGAGAGGGATGGGGGAGGAGGAGAGGGGAGAGGGATGGGGGGAGCAGGAGAGAGAAGAGGGATGGGGAGGAGGAGAGGGGAGAGGGATGGGGAGGAGGAGAGGGGAGAGGGATGGAGGAGGAGGAGAAGGGGGAGGGATGGGAGAGGGGACAAGGGGAAGAGGAAAGGGAAGGCGAGGAGGGGGAGGAGAGTTGAGAGGGATGGGGGGAGAGGAGAGGCAGAGTCAATAAGCAACGGAAAACATATTATTCGTACACAGGTTTGAGGTAGAAATTCTGTGGAGATTAGTAACTGCACCCTGCTCCTCCTGGACCTCTCCAACATCAAGTACATATATACTTGGGTAGCCACTGCACGACTGACCAAGGGCTGATAGAGGTTGTCAATTATTTCTTATTGTAATCATTACATTATTGGGTAAGAGTGCACAAAACAGTTGCCTTACAAATTAACTATCATGGAGTCGGTAGACTCTATATGTAGGGATACAACGTACATGCAATATAAGCTAATACCGTAGTCTCGAGAAAATACGCCCATGGGCGATGAATTTAGAATCTTCTCAAAGAGGGGGATGGGCGTATTTTCGAGGACCCTTCTCCCGAAAATAGGCCCACCCTTTACTCGAAAGTAGGCCCACCCAATTCGAAAGTACATGTAGGCCCACCCAAGTACATGTGTATACGAGTGCAATACTGCAACAGTCATTCTAGCAAGGCTTAACTACTACTAGTCCCGGAGTTTCTTGGTGAGCAGGAACAATCTCTTCGTGTGAGTAGCTACAGGAACAGCAAACAAGACGCAGCAGGACTGCTTGATTGCTGCTGCTGCTTCCTAGAAATCAGTAGTGTGCTAGTGCTACGCTAAGGCGATTGCACACGCGAAGACACAAACATGCAATGCACAGCCGTGCATGGTCTCATGTCATGCATTCAGTACACAGCTGATTATGCAATGGCATGCAACATAATGAAATTCGTTGCAAATAGTACAGCGTGATAGCCAGCCTTCATTTCTTAGTCCAACCTCTTTGACAGTGCTTCTTCCGGAGCTATTCAAGTGCTTTCCTGTTCTAGCTAATAGGGTGGGTGTACTTTCGAGTAATAAATGACCCTTTGCAACAACTTGTCGAAAAGGGGGGTGGGCATATTTTCGAGAGTACAAGAAATCTTTCTAAATTAATCTCTCTAAATCTCAAAAACGGGCGGCAAATACGCCTTTATGACGATTTACTAGTCATCTTCGAGTGTTTTCCTGGCCAAGAAGACTCCCAGTGTCGTGAATACCGTAGCGAAAGTACCACCTTTACAATTCCGCACACCACTCGATGACAGATGCTTTAGTAGGCTAAAGTAACAAGGTATTGCAAAGCTAATTGAAACATAATCGCCTTGAAGAATGTCAGTTGCCTCCTCAAACAGCTCAAGCACATCCACCATCTCCTTCAAAATGGCCTTATCATGCCCTGTCAGAACCAAGCCCTCATCGTCCACGACTTCACTTCCAAAACCCGCCTTATCATCTTTACCTGACTGTTCCAACGTGTCTCATTTCGACTCACAAGAGTCTTCCCAAAGAGAGTTTCAATCTTCTCAGTTGCCAGGGTCGATTTTTTTTACGTGCTTCACAATTTTTCCTGCCTTCTGGATGGCTGAAAGCAAAGCAGTAGCTGCTTTCAGTCCATCTTTAATGCACAGCTGCAGTGTATGGGCAAAACAGGCCAGTCTTTCGGGACCAATTGGTAGATCTCTCAGACATTCATCTAGTGTTTCGATGGTGGTATCCTCTGAACTGTCTGACCATGAGTCTGAACCTATGTCAAGAAACTCGGCAATATCGCTGTCAACTCCAGGGAAGTTTCACCTCTGAAAGCAGCGCACATATTTGAAGCATTGTCCGTTACAACTTTGAACACTTTGCCTGTGAGGTTATATTAATTTGAAACAATGCTGTCGTACTCAGACTGGATATGGTCTGCAGTGTGGCCCCCACTCATTTTGCTGCAAGCAAGCAAATACGTGAGTAGCTTCCAACCATCAGTGACAAAGTGGATCGATATCCCAATGTAGGCATGCATCCGCCGACTAGACCAGATGTCAAGTGTGAGGTTACAGGAAGACACTTCAATGAGAAGGGAGTCAAGGGAATGCTGAACTCTGCTCAACAACACGGGGAGGATGTGTCGGGTGATATGTTGCCGAGAAACCATCGTGTAACGTGGTTCCAACAGTGAGATCAGGTACGAAAACCCTCATTCTCCACAATGCTAATAGGACGAATATCTTTGACGATCATTTTAACCATGGCTTCCAATATTTCTCGTTGTTTTGGAGAATTTCTCTCAAATTTTTGCACAGTGTGACAGGTAGACTTTTCTGTGAGTTTGGGCTGGTTTCCGGAATTAGGTTCACCCTTCTTCGTGCCTTCAAAACCTGAATAATCCTCAGGGTGTTTTCTCTGCATTGACAAAACAAGCAATTTGAAAACAGAACACATCTGTGCACAAACACATAAGTAGTATAGTGGTCACATGCATGCAGCTGCAGTCTCTCAGGTCTGGCTGCACAATCGTAACAACAATTTTTAAGCTTCCAGTCCAGTCATTCCAGTGATTGGTAGTGGAGCGATTTGTGACACCCATGAAAACATGCAACATCTGTACAGTCACAAGTTTAACAACAATTGACAACTATTAAAGACACCATAATTGCAGTCACATACCTTTTAATGTGTAACAAAGTTTGAAGTCACGCCGTACTTTCCCTGGATTGTGTGATCACACTTGGTACACTTCCCCTTTGTCGCCTTGCTCGAATCGTCGACAGAGATATCTTTGTAGTACTTGAAAATTAACGGCCTACGTTGTCAGTTAGGCGTCTTCGTAACATCGCTAGACATGGGAGTAGACGGCTCACTGTTGAGGCAAGAAGCGTCTTCCGACTCTGGGGTCTAATGGGGTTCTGGGGAGCAAGCAGAAGTCGAAGTGGATGCAGACGTCATGTTCTTGAGTTTGTGCTTCACACACGAATTCACCCGCAAGGCACTTCACCAACTGAGCTTCGATTCATACATGTGTACACACTGACCTTTAAGCTTCTGACCTTTCCACCTGTGTACACGTGTTTGCACACGTCCACTTACTTGTGTATATACGTACGTATGTGCTTTTGCACATGTCCACTTGTATGATTGCTAATTTTGTGTACGCGTGCTTTTGCGTACATACTCATTAACAAGACCGCGCCGCGTAGCGTACCGTACTTAGGCCTGTGCACCGTAGCAGGCCAATTCACATGGCATGCATGCAAAGTAATTTTGAGGTAATTGTGTATTTAACTACTAGTTTAGCTAACTTAGGAATTACTTACACTACATGTGTTTCCTGGGAAAGCAGGTAATTACAGTTCTGGCATTTAGTCAAAACACAAGACAACAGGCATACATACGTACAAGAAACCGGGATGTAATGTTTGTTAGTGATCACCAAAGAGGTCGCCGTAATGGCAACTCAGTTACCTCTCTGGTCATGGGTAGCCACTGCAAGGTGTTGGAACTGATAGGCACATCTCCCACGTCACCTCTGACCCTCCCTCCCAGGTCTCGTGGTCCGATGGGCATCGATCGATTCTGTTCTCTGGTGGTGGGAGACGCTGTAGAGAAGGCAGAGGAGAGACTGAAGCAGACATGGTACCCTCGCGTGACCTCCCTATTCAGTGGGGAGGGTGAGCCATATATATACCAGCGGCTTCCACGACTGTGTGTCCACACTCATCAGTAACCATGTGAGTCAGCGTGTGTGAGTGCATGTGTGTGTGAGTGCATGTGTGTGTGCGTGTTCATGTAAGTATGTATGTGTGCATGTACATGTATGTATGTACGTCACGGGTGTTTTCATTGGACGTAATTAAACATTACGGTATCCGTGTTGTAATATTCACACATTTCCCTAGCAACCAACTTCGCGTAAGTGTGCTACCGTTACTATGTATTATTCATGTGCACTGCGGCTACACGCTCACAGATACACTGTGCATGTGATAGCGTTGCCACGGAGATCATCACTGTGGTTGACCTTAGAGTTATCTTGTTGCGTGGGAGTGTGCGAATGTTTTGTATGGCTTCTGGTGTGACTAACTATTTTTTTGAGAGTGCAATTAACTATTTTTTGAGGGTGTTGAATGGTAGTTTACTTGAGGGATATGACCGGCAGCTGCAGCCACGGACCACCGAACTGGGCTGAACAAACATTGTAGAGTATATATGAGCTGGGCTCTACAAGAGGAAGTATGCATGTTGCAAACTCAGGGATGGCTTGCTCCAGGCATTAGGAATTAATGTAGGGAAGGATAACAGGACTGTCCACCCTCCTTTGTGAAGAGCAATCGCGACTGGTCACTAGTGCACTGAAAATGCAAGAGTGGACACCACACATTGATGGGGAGTGTGGTGTTTGCAGTCTTTTCGCCAGCCAGCAGAAAGGAGGAAGACCGAGGAGTGAGGGGAAGAACGGAGGGAGATCGAGCAGAGACAGTCCTCAGCGGATGATTACTGCAGTCCACCAGCCAGGTTTAATGATTGCGTGACCATATTCAAAACAGCCGACCAAGAACCACACAATCATATATTCGAGAAACTTATGAAGAGTGTGAAGTTACGAAAATACAAGACTACGGAAAGACCTTGAAGAATCTAGCCAGATTCAAGAACCGTCTAGTCATCTCCCTCCGGTGCAAGAATGCCGACATCACACCGTCCAGCTTGATGATCGATCCTCCAGTAACACCAAGGGAGCGACTACTACTTCGCAAATCTCAGAATCCTGGAATGCGACGCTCATGATTGATGTTATCAGGAAGAAAAGCTCGTAACCAGAAGCAGAGCGTGGAGAGAGAAGCTCAAGACCCAGCAGCCTTGGAGATAGACTCTGAACCAGCTTGTCTAGACTCTTTGGCAGTAGCTATTTAATAGCTGTAGTCCATGTATTTTCATTGTGTGCCCTGAGGAAGACTAGCACAGCCTAGTCGAAACGTTGGCATTAATTATATATTTTAATTATATATTTTGATGAATAGTTGCCACTGGTTGGATAAGTGTGAACATGCACTATTAAAATAGGGTGCTACGTAGCACCCCTGGGGCACTATGCTCTCCTGGCAACATTTCCTCCATTTTAATAGCCAGGAGAGAATAGTGCCCAGGGATGTTATGTAGCACCCCATTTTTAACAGTGTACTAGAGGCAAAAAATTTTCTCCCAAAAATTAAAAAGGATTTAGTGATGGCCTGTCACATTCGGAATTATTCAAACTCCCGAAAAAGCTAACAAACAAGGAGAATGCCATTAACCAGGCTCAGTCCCATCCCATTGAAAAATGTAGAATTTAGGGATGGGATGGGACTGAGGCTGGTTAATGGCATTCTCCTTGTTTGTTAGCTTTTTCGGGAGTTTGAATAATTCCGAATGTGACAGGCCATCACTAAATCCTTTTTAATTTTTGGGAGAAAATTTTTTGCCTCTAGTTTGTGTACTTTTTTGAGCGCAACTTCATAGTCATGGTACATACAACTTCACGGTAACTTGGGTATGGGGGTACTGAGCCAGATGTTAATTGCCATGTTAGCCTTGTTCCTCTTGATGGATGTGGACCTCCTGCTGGGCACTGAGCAGGCTGGGATGCTTCCTTCTATTTCCACTAATGATATTGTATTCCATGCATTTTTGATGTTGCTGTTGTGATCAATGTTTATCTTGTTGCCTTTGCGGACGTGGGGGTGGGGCATTCAGATCAGAGGGCTCGATGGCAGTCGTGCACGTCGTGTGCTTGCAATGGCTCCAAGTATTCCAAAACTCTAGCCTCACTTACAGTTCTGGTCAGTAATGGTACATGTTCTGCAGTGTTCTGCAGCCGCTGTACGTCATGAAAAGAAAGCCACGCCTCCACGATGGCATAGTCACGATAGATCTTGGCAAGAACAGGTTAGTAGAAATTCCTCGCATCGGTAGTGAGGCACCAGATGATGGATTCACAAGGATTCAGCTGATCAGCAAATACCCGAAATGCAGCCATCACCAGCAAAAAGAATGCAACGTGCGTTTGCATGTGAACTGCGCATGCGCAATTGGCACGCGTGACCTCTGGTTGCATCAAAATGGCTTCGTGCTAGCAAAGTTCACGGAATCGTAGCCAGCGAAGTGCCGTTCCTGCCAGTATGTAGTCAAAAGGGCCGAAAGGAGCTACTACGACGAAAGCGATGTTGTTTTGTGAGTGAACTAGCTCAGGAAATGCTTTTGTTAGCCAGCTATGCTAGTCAATGAGAAAGAAGAAGAAGAAGAAGAAGAAGAAGAAGAAAGAAGATGACGAAATCGGAATTTTACAGCGACTTGTTTCTCGACTACCGCGTACTCTCAGGTACGTTTGCGAGTGTTTTTGTGAACTGCTAGGCAGTATCATTCTGTCTGCGTGCTTGGTTTGGGGGGTAGTAGCTTCTTTGGCCGTTTTCCTGCTGGTGCATCAGTATGGTATTTTGAAATTTCCTTAGCCATCCCTAAATAGAGAACGCTACCGCGTTCTCTGATACAGGTGTGTAGCTACCATTAAGTACTTGTTACAGTTAATGTATAGGTGGTTGACGGCATGGGGAATCCACATGGCCAGTGAGAAGCGCCAGCGAGGTCTCTCAAGGCATCGACTGGGGACCAATCTTGAGGTGAAGCAGCACCTTTTTCCTTCCCTTCAAAGCAAGGTGGTGAAGATCTTCGTCCTGCCCCGCTAGTGTATGTCCCTGATCTGGTAGCCAAGGTTCTCCAGGTGCTGGAACAGAATGAGAGGTACTCATTCAATGCTGGATGTGACCGTCTCTGGACAAACCACCCATGCTACGTACATTGTCAAAATAAGGCTTTATAACACACTTACTGGGAGCAATGGTGCAAATGCTGGTCGTTGGACAAGATCTTCGGTGGACCGGACCTGATCTTGTCCCTGTGGATTACACAACATTTTAAATGTGACTAGGCACCATCAAAGGACACAAGGAACTTTTGCTGCATATGAAGAAGTACCTGTTCATCCCTACTTTTGGTCTCTTCCTCCTCTTCTTCTTCTCCATCTAGAGGCACTAGAATTCCAAATGTGCGCTTCGCACGTGCCTGATCCCCACCGAAGTCCTCTATGTACAATGTAGTTCCCAAGCATCCACTGCTGACCATCGGGAAGTGGAGCATCCCTAACCAGGCCATTAGGAACGATCAGGGAGAGCTGGTTGGGGGTGGCAGCTACACTCAGCCCTGTAGCACCTTTTCTGATGACATCTGCAAATACGTCTGCATTGCAAACCCTGTGACTTGTACTTTACCAGGCGGCATCATCTTATACGTGAACCTTCCAGACCTACGACACTTGGCAAAGTTCAGCTGTGGGATAGAATGCAGCACTATTATCAATTAATATACTTCCACTGGTGACCTTCAAATGAAAAAACATACGGAAAAGGTCCTCTTCGGCGCCTCTTTCACTGAGTCCTGCTTGCTCTACTTTGGTTGGGCTTTCGGTCTTCGATCGTCCGCTTGTTTGAGCACACCGGCTGGAACCATAATGCATACCTGAAGTTCTGGAGGGCTGCGTCGCTTTCGGCCCTTCTCACTTGAGCTCGAGCTCTCACTTGAAGAAATAGGGGTTGTATGATGTAGCTCAAGCTGCTGGTGTTTGTCTTCAATGCTTGCCATCCTCTCTTCAAATTCATTCAACCTCCCTTTGACATCCTTAAAATTGTTCTCAATGCAACTCTGCATCAACGAGAGTGGATACTTTCTGCTCCTTGCTCTCCAAGCATTCCGAGGCCCACTCGCTGTATCACCCCTCCCCTCTCAGTCTAACTTGTCTAACGTTATTCTTTCCAGATCGTGATGCAGACACTGCACCCTTTCGGAGCAATGGACTTGATGATTGAGTCTTTCGCCTCTTCATTCTCCCCTTGCAGCTGCTCCCTTGGTACATGAGAAGGGGGTCAAACTCATCACTGTGCATCTGTTGGCGGGCAGCCAGCAGACCCAGGTATATCACTCTGCTTTTCTCCTCCAGTACTAGTTGTGAACATGCGAGGGAGTCCATGCATGTATTCTTTCGGCGTGGACTTAGAGTTGCGAACATGAATGTGTCCAAGGAAAGTTCGTATACATTGCATTATTCTTCCAACATGGTTGTGAAGTTCATCAAAATCATCAATGGGAATATCTGCCCTGGAGTCACTCCTGGTACATACCTAGAACAGAAATAGATTCATACCCGCTAGTACTTAATTGCACACTTTAACATGAATGTTGTAATGCATAATTCTAAATATAGAATCCAAGCGGACAGGCACTGTAAAAAGTGACAGCCTTGTTCCCTGGCCTGCGAGCTGCTTTCAGTTGCATGAAAGAATGCAGTTCCACGACATGATCTTCCATCATGTGCATTTTTGGAGTGACAGTGGCATTTGGAAAGGAGGACCGGTCATGGAACACCACCGCCAGATATGCCCCGACAGCATCATCAGGCAACCCTCCCCCAAAAGATACAAGAGGGCAAGGGATGATATTATTCTTACACTTGTGTATCACCCCTCCCCTCTCAGTCTTCTCATCTATAACACTATGGGCCTCCCCAGGGAGAGCCTAACTCTGCTTTGTTAGCTTGCTATAGCATTTAGCTACCTTGGCTATACGTACATGCAGCTAGTTACTTCTGAATCACTTCATGTGCTTACTTAATGTAACATCAGAATAATCAGTGCAGTTTTGACCCTACGTAGTAGGCATAGTAAAATACTTAATACAACAGCACTCTCCTCATCCGTTCCGTACACTCCAGTCTGTCTCTGGGATGTGATCTGTCTCCCTGCAAAACTTCAGCAGTGGTGCGGTAGCTATTCAAAGGTAGAAGAAAACCCCTTGAAACACGCCACTGGAACGCACACTAGCCTCCTTCAACACACACGAAACTCGTACCGTTCGAAAGCTTTCTCTGTGACCTTTGCAATGGTGTGACAACACACCCCTTAGAAGGATTCATTGCAGCAGAAGTGTTAACTGCATTTTTATGGCTACTGCTGCTGTGCGTGGTTGCTAGGAATTTCTGCACGCATCCGTGACGTCATCAAGTTGTATTACGTGTATGCAATGAAAACACCCGTGACGTATAATGCATGTGTGTATCTATATATGCATGCATGTGTATGTGTGTATGCATGCATGTATGTGTGTGTGTACAATGTGTGTATGCATGTATACATGTATGTGTGTGTGTGCATGCACAGCCGATGTCCACTTGCAAGCATAGCTAGATACCTTGCTGTTCAGCCAGCTCATTTCATAGCTTTGCTTGTGAATATAAAATTTGCTATATGCCTCTTTGATGATGCAGACGTGTTCGGAGTGTTATTCCCTCCTCCCTCTCCTCCTGCAGATCCGTGACCGGCTCACCCGTAGCATTGAGGCCTATGTGTCCCTCTGTGATGCTGCCAACACCACACGGCTATCCAGGTTCAGGCTGCATGCAGCTGTGTCTGGGGGAGACCAAGCTGAGTTCTACCCCTCCCTCTCCGACCTCGAGGCTGCTGTGCTCAGCGTTGCGGATGTTGTGGGTGAGGCCATGAAAAAAGTACCTGGTACCTGGTTGTAATGGCAACCTCCTCGTTCTGAATTTCAAATGCCTCAAAGTCTCTTAGTTCACGATTGAAGATACTCTATTCAGTTAGGGTCTGAACAAGTAGTCAGCTAACCTACTGAACTGAGGCTGGCGATTTACATTCCTTGCATGTCAGACCAGCCTTAGTCCGTAGCTTGTAGAGATGCTAGTTTGTTTGAAGTGTCAGTAGCCAGCGAAGTGATCTGTGCCCATACAGAATTGCTGTCTACAGCTACTTATGAAATGATGTCATTCCTCCCAATTAAAATACATGGGCTAATTTGTTGGCTAGGGAAATTCCCTTGGTGTTTGATCCAGTACATGTATGCACCTTTAACTCTTTAGGGCCTAAATTTATTTCTCTAGGTCATTTTCAGTCTATAGAACACTTAAACATACCCTAATTTCTGTTCCCTGGCGTTGCTGGGCTCGAAACTGCTCACACAGGTAATTTCAGCTACACTAAGCATATACGTGACTTAACCACACCCACCAACTAACGAACTTGCAATCAAGCCTCCCGAGAAGTAGCCAACCTGCCGTAGCTAAAAAACTGACCATGAACACTGGAAATGGAGGGCCTACAAGGCAAGACAGCTACTTTCTAAGTCCATTTATGCTTAAAACCCGAGAAATGGCCTACCCGGCTCCAACCAAGGGCCGTTCAAAGCTGAGCCCAAACGCGGCCATGCTGTTTGCACCCTTCGGGTGCACCCACCCACCTCCCCCTGCCCCGCCCTTTCTGCTGGCGCAGAGCCTATCTCTCAAGGACATTGCCGGATGTGACATCATGAAGCTGAAAGTCTCACGTTGCAGATATGCAACGTTAGATCTTAAAGGGTTAAGCATATGACCTACACACATCATCGTGACACATGCACACACACTGACACTCTCAGCGCAGCTTGTGGGCCAGCTCGTTGAGAAACACATCCACGAGAACAGAAGGTGAGGTTTGTGAGTGTGTGTGTGTGTGAGTGAGGCTTGTGTGTGTGTGTGTGTGTGTGTGTGTGTGTGAGTGAGGCTTGTGTGTGTGTGTGAAGTGTGTGTCTCGATATCATTCTCTTGAAGTGTGCATGTGAGGTACATGCATGTACGTGTTTGTAGGCCTCCCTGAAACGGCTGGGCTACCTGTGTGTGTGTGTGTGTGCGTGTGTGGATTGGATGAGTGGAAGGGAGGGGAGGAAGTGATTTCTAGCTATATTTCACGATTACGTATACTCCCTGATGCTCTCCACTTGTCCCTGTAAAATCAGTAGCCATTTTCTGTGCATTGTCACCTCATCAATCACAGTGTCATGAATACGATTAGTGTAGCTAAAGTGCATAATCAATTAGTCGTACACGAATGCAATTTAGTAACTGCTATATAATTAGTATGCAAACCACATCTCTCACACTAACACCCCTCACCCCTCACACTGACACCCCTCACATTGACACCGGCCTTCACATTGATACCCCTCATGCTGACACCCCTCACATTGACATCCCTCACATTGATACCCCTCACATTGATACCCCTCATGCTGACACCCCTCACATTGACACCCCTCACATTGATACCCCTCACATTGATACCCCTCATGCTGACACCCCTCACACTCGCACCCCTCACACAGCTGTCGGGCATTGTGGAGCTAGTCTGAGGGAAGCTGCCGAAGCAGACTCGTGTCACTCAGGAGGCACTGGTGGTGATTGATATCCACGCCAAGGACACTTTTCAGGAACTCACTGAGAAAGGTACATGTTGTACCAAAAATGTAACAGCATGCACACAGTAGCAGCAGTATAGTGGCATATCCCTCCCTGTTTTTGCTTGCTGCTTCCTGAAGGCAACAAAGAAGTCTCAAAGTGTCATAGCAAAGTCATGAGTGACCCACCACACTTAGTGTAGTTGCAGTACAAGGTGCGATGCGATCTTCAGACATGTACCTTACGAGATACATTCTGAACCCCCCTCCCCTTGCTGTCTGTGTTCACTGGACTGGACTGAGGTTGAATTGGTATCACAGAAATATTATAGGGTTCTCATTTCCTGTGGTGTGTTGTATGCCTCCAAACACAAGAGCTACTGCTAGCCACAACCAAGAGTTCATTGTTATGATTTCTTGCCACAACCTATACTGGTCGTGCCCAGTGTTGTCTTGACAGTCTATCTATATCCTTCTGGTGTTGGGTAGTCTGTTTCCCAGAGCCAACCCGCAAGGAAGGGTCTGGGAAAGTGACCTACATGTACCCTTCTGTGTAGCCGAGCACTGCATTCCAGTGAGAATATTGATTAGGGGAAACTACCCTTTACCTTTAGCGTGTGAATTATGCGTGCACATGACAGTATTCATCAGTTGGGAGTCTAAAGCCTATGGCTTCTCAACTACTCACAGCAGCTAATAATTCCTTGGCTACGCGGAAGGGTAGGTCATTTGCCCAGGCCCTTCCTCGTGGGTTGGATCTGGGAACCAGACTAGGTATTGGGGGTGGATCTGGACTTCCTGAAAGACATCCTGGGATCCACGTGTATGAGTCTTGGGAGAACATCCGAGGTTCTGTTTGTTGTCTCCATACACACAGCCCTCTTTGCTGTCCCAAAGATCCCAAGGACATCCTAGAATCTTTCCTGGATGTCCCCACACACTCAGTCCATGGGACATCCTAGGATCTTCCCTTGATGTCCCCACACACACAGTCCAGGGGATCCCAAGGACATCCCAGAATCCCTCCCTTACACACACTGCGTCCCATGCTGTCTGGAGGATCCCAAGGACATCATAGAATCTTTCCTGGCTGTCCCCACACACACAGTCCAGGGGTTCCCATGGGACATCGCAGAATCCCTCCCTTATGCACACTGCGCCCCATGCTGTCTGGAGGATCCCAGGGACATCATAGAATCTTTCCTGGATGTCCCCACACACTCAGTCCATGGGACATCCTAGGATCTTCCCTAGATGTCCTTGTACGTATAGGATTGACTGTTACGCCTGGTCCTCCGCACTGGTTGTAGTTCTGTCAATAGCCCTCACTGTGTGTAGTGTGTATGTGGAAGGTCAGTGTACTCAACTGTGTCTGTCTGTTTGTCTGTCTGTCTGTCTGTTGCTTGTACAAATTGAAAAGTGAGAGTGCTATGATACGGCCATGGTACGTACATATAGAGTGTTGACAGTGTCGAAGGGTGTAGAACCTCGCTAACGTCTTCGTATTCTTCCTGGCAACGCTTAGCCATCTTCAACCTCAATCAGCAACTTCGCACAACTTCGAACAACTAAACTTCGCACGCTGAACTGACTTTCGCACCTTCGTTTTTCTTCCACAGGAAACCACGCCTACTATACTATTACAGATTGTGAGCGTGCGCGCGCGAGGCACCGACACTGCGCATGCGTATTCCTAGTCTTAACTGTAGTACCATAGTGTACGTATCAAGTGCCCACCCCCCTCTTCGAGCGAAAGTTACTGCACAGGGTCCAAAAGCAGTGCAGTAAGGGCCCACCCATCACAGAAGTTTTGAGCACCATTTCTTAACCTCAGGGCGAGGTTGTGCATTCAAAAAGGCCGATTTACAGTCCACTACGGTGAGCTTAAAGATGCGGGACCAATTTCTATGCATGAAAAATGGACTTAGATATTCATAGCCGGTCATTGATATTCACAGCTTAACACAGCTGTTTATACAGTGCTGAATGGGTGGGCTAATACGTACTTTAATACGTACTGTACTCTAGTACTGTACTCTACGGTAGTACACATACGTAGTGTTTGTAGGAGTATGAGAGGTACTGTAATGCTATTTCCTTCTCGGACATACAATAGACAACTAGTCACAACTGTGTAGCTGCACTTGAATGCATGTCAATCCAAAACTTAGATTTCGATCTGTTGAAGTGGGGGGGGGGGGGCTCTGCCCTCAATATTTGCATCCTTCACCACCTATGGATCCCAATAATTAACAGTATATGATTAATTTTGTACCTGTACTTAAGCTCCATTGAAGAGTGTGCGATTTATTGTGTTGTGTGTTGAGTACTTGTACTTGTACGATAAACAATGCTGAGAACTGTAGTAGCAAGCAGATTAGTTGAATAAGTGTGCGAAAGGTGTAATAGTGTGCTGGCTGGATGAATTGAAACAATAGCAATGAATAAACCACGCCTGGTACAAAGCACGACATTGACGAGGCTATGGCCCAGCGTGTTATGTGACATCTTGTATAGTGCAGCATATGATGATGTGACTCCTGCAGTATATAGACTGTATGCTGTTACTCTACCAGTGCTGCCTATAAGAGCACATTTGTTGTCTTAAATACACACCAGCGGGTGAGTTTGTGCAGGAGGTGGTACTGTATGCCACTTAAGCTGAGTTTCTGGTGGATGTAGTCTCAACTTAGGTATATATTGTGGTTCAGAAGTCCTGTCTGGACTAAGTGGTGGAGATCAGAGGTGGAGGTCAGTTGTTGAGGTCAAAGGTAGAATTCAAAGGTGGTGGTCAGAGGTGGAGGTGGTGGTCAGTTGTTGAGATCAGAGGTGGAGGTCAAATGTGGAGGTCAGAGGTGGAGCATATCAAGAAGTTTGAGCTACTATTTATTTCGTCACCTGATTCACTGCGGCTACTATTCTAGGGCAGCCACTAATCAAAGGCGGCGTTTATTAAACTCAGCATGAACAAGGAAGCGAAGTAACAGATTGGAGCACCGTGTATGCACTAAGAAGAAGTTTTGTTTCAGCCCTGGGCTGTGTGGTACCATTGTAATCATCCCTACAAAACGGTAGGAAACGCCAAAGCCATTAGGCCTACTGTCATGGAAGATTTTGCTGGTCACACGTCGCTCGGCCCCTGTGCCTCACCCTCAAAAAACGCCAACAGTCATGGTCCTCAAAGGCTAGACAAAGTGCTTCAATCGATCGCTGACCACTCAAATATTAGCCACGGCTGCTAAACAAGGGCGGCGTTTATTTCTTTCAGCCCTTCTGGAGGTACGGCTATTATTCGAGGGTGGCCACTAATCGAGTGCGGCGTTTGATCGTGGAAATACGGTATATAGTTTCCTGTATAAAATCATTTGGTCAAAAGGTGTGAATTGGTGTGAAAAGTAGCAAATGCTCACTAGTTCTTGATATGCTAAGTCAGAGGTGGAGCTAGGTCAGAGGTGGAGGTCAGTCATTGAGGTCGGAGGCGGTCATCACACATTTTAGATCATGCATTCCTTCTCTGACTTACTTCCCAAGTTACACTCCTGGTAGGGGAAGAATTGTGCCACGTAATGTAATGTAACCTTCGAGGAATTAATGGCCTACAAAGATTCTGGCTATACCGTTATAAACTCTTGGTATCAGGGGAGGACATGGAGAGAACGGTAAGCATATATACCAACAGGTATAGTGGGTAACCATTGACTTGAAACCATTCAGAACAGGAAGATGCTATACCTGCTACCCTTCTGAAATTCTAACAGGTGGTTAATCAAGAGCAAACCTGATGAGACCGATATCATACGCGCTGACAATGTGGGCGCCCCTGTACTGTAGACAGATGACACCTCCCATGTTGACACCTCCCATGTTGCCACCTCTCATGTTGAAACCATCCAGAGTGCACTTCAAACCATACATAGAGGTTTTCCAGACCTGTACAGGGAAAAGGGATGAACACCAGCGTGGGAATTTTTATTCTGAAAAGTACCTGAGCCCCCCCCCCCCCCCCCCCCCCCCCCCCCCACACACACACACACACACACACACACACACACATGCAAATGAAATTCTGTGGGTATAATTTATGTATGTTACTACCTACTGTGTTTTGTGAATGCTACCACCTGGTATAGCTCAGCCTAATACTATCGGGTCTTCAGCGATCAGACGGAGCGCTGGCTTAGTATCCATCCAGAAAAGGACTTGAGATGCTTGGGTCTGATTCTTCAGCCAATGCTGGTAGCTGGGGGAGGACATGGAGAGAACAGTAAGCATATACCAACAGGTGTAGTGGGTGGGTTGAAGGTTAAAACGTATTGATTGGTAAGCCTTATGGGGTTTGAGTGACCGCATTACAGACTAGAACTTCTTTTAAGGGCTCATTGGACTGTGCCTCTAGCCTCTTAGCCCATTACTTGTGCTTTTCCTTGCGCAGGGTCGCCTTCCACTGCAGAAGCATCTCCTGCATGTGGGAGCTACAACATTGCTATCTTGGGAAGCGGTCCCCTCGATAAGGAATTCAATTTTGGAAGAGTGAAAATCGAGAAATGAACTCTAATTTCCAGATGAAGTTGGGCCCAGTTGGTGCATATCCTTTGTGATCAAAATCAAATCAGAGGACTTTATCAAAGGTGTGTAAATTGCCTGCAATATACATACGAGCTGGAAGTTATTTTCGGCAAAGTGATTTATAACACGGCATACGATTTGCGGCACGACGTACAATGCAGACAGAGTTGAGATGACTAGAAAGGGGCTCGCTTACGCTCGCCCCAATTAGTGGCACCTTTTAACTGGTAGGGTCACATGATTATGCAACAACAGTAATATCCTGCACCTTCCTCCTTTCCTCAGTTTTAAAGATGGAAAACTTCTTCCTTGACCACTCCATAGATCACCTAACTTGGCTTTGTTGTCTGACTCTCCCATCAGGACATCCACTGTGATTGCCTGCAGCTGGCTCATGTACTTGTTGATTGCATCTGATCCAAAAATGCAATAATGTGACCGGTGATGCAACCATGGGATTGGCAGAGTACAGGAACTTGCTTGCATCTACTGCCATTTCAGCGGCCCTTTTTTCCACTCCATGACTTGAGGCTGTGTATGACCCTGGAGGGTTTCAAGGAATGTCTCTCAGTTGTCATACCCTGTTTCAGCTGTTTGCCGGACTTTGTAAGGTGAAAGTTAGGCACTTCCACCATTGTGTAGAAGAAAATTTGAATGAGGGGCATTTCAAGGCTGTTTCGGCACTTCCGCCATTGTGTACGAGAAAATTAGGGGCAGTTCAAAGCAATCCTCATTCCCGATCAGCTACTGTGATCTGGGAACAAGACAGGGCTCTAATACAACCTGTCTGCCTTGACACAGAGTTGTATACCAAAAGTGTATTGTGGGATGGTGTGTTTGGATCTCATGTTTTGTTGGAATTGTAGGGTCTTTTCGATAGACACTTTTGTACTGAGTAGTTTTCGGCATTGCTGTTCTTGCCGATTCAAGAAAATCTCCAATAGTGGCGAAGTCATGCTATTGAAAATGAGTGGGAAGGACCCACAAAATGAATGAAGTACATGCTGGTCTTGTTGATATAATATTGCACTGATGCAGTGTTATGGTTTATAATCGAGGCTGTTTAGGCACTTCCACCATTGTGTAGAGGAAATTTGAATGAAGGGCATTTCAAAACAAACCTCGTTCCCGATCAGCTACTGTGACAAGACAGTGCTGTAGTAGTAACGTTGACGTAGTTATATACGTACCAAAAGTGTAACGTGTGGGAATGACCCACAGAATGAAGCACATGATGAATCACTGGTTTGTTGATATAATATTGCTCTCATGCATTATAATCAAAGTTGTTTAGGCACTTCCGCCATTGTGTAGAAGAATAAGGGGCATTTCAAAACAATCATCGTTCCCGATCAGCTACTGTGATTTGGGAACAATTGAGACAGGGCTGTAATACCAACCTGTCTGTGTTGAGTTGTATACCAAAAGTGTAATGTGGAAATGACCCATAATATTGCACTGATGCAGTGTTACGGTTTATAATCGAAGCTGTTTAGACACTTCCGCCATTGTGTGGAAGAAAATTTGAATGAGGGGCATTTCAATACAAACCTCGTTCCCGATCAGCTACTGTGATCTGGGAGCGGTTGCATGTAAAACGCGGAACGTGGAATGGAATGGAACGTGGAATGGAATGGAACGTAGAATGGAATGGAACGTGGAACGGATGTAAAATGTTGTAATGAGTCCAATAAGCATGTTAATTGGAGCTGGCGCGAGCTTATCTCGCACAGTCGAGTCCTGGTAACAGTCATATCGCGAGAGAGAGCTCAGCCTAGGCGCCTGGCCACGCGAGACTACCGGCAGGTTGTATGCCCTGGATGTAAGAAGTTCACAAGATGCTACTAGCCTAGTTGACATGACTATGCCATCCGAGTGAAGCACTGCAGGACTGTCTTCGAGTGACGAATAAGCGTGAGCGGGCCAGTATAGCAGCCAGCTAGGTCTATAGCACTAGCACGGTACACATTCATACAGCTTACACTAGTGATGCTGCTCGCGCTTTAATATTCGTCAGAAGACAATAGCCCTGCTTCACTTCGCGGATCGGTCAACTGCATGTTTAATAACTACTCCATCCAGGCCCAGGCATAACAATCTGTAGTGACGGGTAGTCTCGCGTAGCCAGGTTGTCACTCGCGCGACGATTGTCATCAGCCACCATCTCCCTTGACTCACTGTCTATGCCCGGCGACTACTGCATGCTTGCTCGCGCCAGCCCCAATTAATGCCAACCTTAATTAACACGCTTATTAGGCTTATTAGGACATTTTACATCCGTTCCACGTTCCATTCCATGTTCCATTCCACGTTCCATTCCATTCCACGTTCCGCGTTTTACATGCAACCTCTGGGAGCTGTAGACCTGGTGGTAGTAACAGAGATGCCAACAACGCCCTAACAGTTTTTTTCCTTCAAAACAGAAGAGACCAACAACAGCTTCTGCTACACCCAGCTCCTTCCTTGCCTGACCAAGGACCAACAGAATCCCAGCAGCAGCACCTGCAGTCTCAGTCTTAGACTCTCATTACCCAGGAACAGAGCCAGCAGCCAGGCCCCAGCAGGTTTTCCTATAATAATTTATGCTGGATAGCAATAGATACATGAGTAGCAAATACGAACATGTACCCTGACAACACATAACACGCTCGGAGCCTGATTAATCTCCAGGCATCGTGGGCATAGCTAACAGTGGTGGTGATGCCTCGCCGCAGTCTAGTGCTGGAGCAATGCCCTCTCTGGTCTGTATGTTCATAGTTCACATGGGTCCGTGTGCTCCTGATGGGTCCATGAGTGTATGAGCTGCTAAGCCCATGTGCTCCTGATTGGTCCAGGCCTGTATGGGCTGCAGGCCCATGTGCTTGTGATGAGTCCAGGAGGGCCCATGTGCTCCTGATGTGCATGAATTGCTGGCCGTGGTCGAAGATACTTCCTCTGAAAGCAGACCCCGCGGATCCGGCAGTTTGTGTCTGAATTCGCCTTGCAATACCTGTACAGAGCCATCCCAGATCTTGTAGTCGTCAAATGCAACAAAGTGTGAAGTGGTTCGGCGTCACTCATGTCTAAGTGATCACATCCGAAGTGGGTATGGCACTAGGTCCAAGTTGAATCGTGAAAACTGTGCAAACTATTCACCTCTAAACTGTTCGTCTTTCCTCCGAAGGAAGCCTGGACAGCTTGTGTTTCATTAGTATCCGATTCTGATTGTGAGCAGTGTGTGTAGTTGGAATGGAATCAGGAATAGGGAGCAATGCTGGAGGGCCAAGGGACTGCACATATCTCATTTGCTGCTTGATGGTAAGCAACCCCCACCTCCTTAACTGCTCCATGCTGCCGTGTAGTAGTGGGCAGCTGCAGCAACACCCATGTTTTGCTGCTCACCTGCTGCTCTCGGCTTTCTGTTCAGGGGTAAACTTCGTGTAGGGCTCTCTTATCGCTTGCTGGAGCTGAAGCACATTTGTCACCTCCCTGTTAGCAGACATGATTTTGGTGCTGTAGGGTATGTAAACATAGCCTCATTCCCAGGCCTCAACGCCCAGCTTTTGTCGCTTGCAGTACAAAAAGCGTGACTGGTTTCGTGATGTCACAAGTAAGTGGAATAATTTGTAGTCTCCTACCTCGAAGAGTTTGTGCGAGTACAACAACTGTTTGATTACAGCAAGAACAGACAGCAAGAAAGGAGAGATCCAACAGGAAGCAAGAATGAAGGCTGATGGGTACATGACATAAAGGATCCCTCAGAGCTCAGTGAACAAGGAGCCTTGGAGCGGGATGAGCTATGGCCATCAGGCCGAGAGGTTAGTATTTGATATAGCTACGTAGCTGTGATGTATGCGTGAAGATTGGCTAGGATACCCGGCTGTGCTTCATTCTCCCAGTATACCATCTTGAGGCTTTCCCACAAGAATAAATACTTGTGCAAATTCACTTTGCTATAATCTCAATGTCTATTACATGCAGATTACCTACCGGAACCTCATGGACCCACTGGAATTGCATCAAGCGATTCACTTCACTGGCAGACCGCCTCTTATCTCCTCTGATGTTTTTGCATGTGGCCTGGTCGCCTACAAACACCTAAGTGTAAGTGTGACATTGTAGTATGTATGTATATGCCATGTATATACGTATAATGATTGGGGCGAGCCTGAGCGAGCCCCACACTAGTGTGACTTCATTGCGCAGTGCGTGTGTATGTTTGCTTGTTTGCTTGGATCTTGCATTTACCGTAAATTTTAAATCAGCGGATTTCACTTGCACGTACACAATAATATTCAAATTCCTACGCGATTCCTCAAGGCAAGGTGAACCGTGCCGTCTACCTGTTCGACAGATGATGGCGACAACAAAGACGGAGACCAGTTGTGAACCTTACCTATTTATTAGCTAGAGCACCGTGAACTTCTCCTCGGTGGCGACAACAAAGACGGAGACAGCTCGTGGGTGTACCGCCATGGCCGGTGACGTACCTGCTAGACTGCTTCAGCTAACGCTAACCTGACTGACTCACAGTTGCACGAGTGTATGTTTAGTGTCATAATTTCTGTGGCTCATTGCCAAGTCACATAATTGAGTCTGATGACAGTCTCTATATGAATGCAACTGCTCCAAGCATATACAACACGTGCACTTCGCTCAGGCTCGCCCTCCAATGTCCTGCATTCCACTAGTTATTGTACAGAGTTTGTGTACATGTACCTGTTGGTTGCCTCTAAATTTACAATCCTTGATATACCGACGAAGAATGTTTTTATCTGTATATTTCCGAGGGGCAACCGCACTCCTGGTAGCCGTTGCAACCCCACGGTTGCCTCGCCGTAGTGCAAGCTAATTATTACAATTCATTCCAAGTAACGCACATGCCACGTGGCAACCACGCTCAGTCGATCACAGGCAATGGCGGCCAAAAGGAAGGCAAGACATTATTACAGCACTCTCAACTTAGCCAGCACGGTGAGTTTCGGCATGTAAGCGTCAGTGAACGACAGCGATCACGGCCATGTGGTCAGAATGTTCGTGTGCCTTCCTAAGAATGGTACTGCCACTGGAAGTTGAAGAGAGCACTCGAGCAATGGCGGCCGACGGCACGACAAAAGCGCTTGTATCTCCACCACCAAGGTGACTTTCAACACAATTATTGTGCAGTTGTGTCACTGCATGATAGCGATCATGACGGTGTAGTCAGAATCTCTGTAGACCTTTCTTGCGTGCTGTGAGGTTTAGATTATTTAGATTAGATTAGATTACACGGCACAATTTTTCCCCTACCAGGAGTGCAATCATCCCTGAAAAGCAACTCCTGCGGGATGACCACTGACTTTTCCGTGGAGGCAAACCTTCGTCTGGTGGTGAGGAATTGTGCAAGATTCTTCAGACTTGCTCAACTAGGATCTGCATGGTGTATGCCACAGCTCTGTCAAAGAACTGTTCATCATCATCCGGCCCTGGAAGTATATCCTCTACTGTGAGTTCTTGCCTACTCTTCTGGGGGGTGGTATATCAACCCAGCTAAATTCCCAGGGTGGAAGGTTGCGAATTGATACTGTCAACCTTGTGGTAGTGTTGAGCATCACATCTGGGAAATGTTTCATTGGCCATTGGTCATGTAAGTGACATAAGTATAACGCTAACCTTGGTGTTCATGACGAATCCTCTGGTGGACATTTAGGTTGTCATAAACCCAAATCCATGCCCCTTCCTGAGCACGTTGGCTGAAGTTGCTCTTGTGCACAAGGCACTTGAAACATTCCCATGTCCATTCATATGACAGGCAGATAGGATAAGTTTTAATATATATACAGGTAGTACTGAAGTGTGTTAACATTATAGCCTCGTCTCTAGGCTGTCTCCTGCTGTTTTTACGTCACCTTTGAACCGCCTGGTAGTTCAAAGGTCACTTTGAACTACCCGGTGGTTCAAAGGTCACATATGCGGCTAAAATGGAGCAGTAGACGGCCTGGGAATGAGGATATATGTTAACATGTCCTACTCATGTGCTGGTCCCTTGGGCAATTGACATCACAGACAGGAATAGTTGCAGCCCATTTGCTCTCATTGATCTGGTATTGAGGAGAGTACAGAGGGAACCCTGGGCTTTGATTTCCTCTGCAGCCAAACCCTCTGCATTATCTGCACCATTCCTCTTTGCATGTCCTAGGTGTTGAAAACCGGATCAAGTCAGGAGCTAGAGACTTCACCTCTGACAGAATCGCTTCGAGGATAACTGCTCAAGTTTGCCAGTACATGAGAGACCACCGTTCCTGAAGAGAGGAGCCTACTAATTTGGCCATCAAGAGTGGTGGTAGACTGGATAGTCCTTGTCAACTGTTGGTTCTGCTCTTCCAAAAGAAGCCATATGCTGTCGCAATTGAGGCCCTTATGATTTCAAGATGGGTACATGTACCTGTATGGTAATGAATGCAGAACATCTTGAGAAGCTTTGACTTTGAAGACGTTTTTTCAGTTTTTTTGATGGATTGAAATATGTAGTTTTGAGAAAAATAATTCATGGCTTTTAAATTTTGGAAGAGTCTGAAACTACCACAAGAACCACCTTTTAAGGTGTGTTAAACAATGCGTTGGTACAACTAAAACAATATATGAAGTAAAGGGTCCTTACTGTGCTCCCACTACTTGGACTACAGAAACAAAACAGATGCCACAAAAGGCACCCTTAAGGCAAACAGAAATTATTGTAAGCAGTCTAAAAGATGGTGTTAAACATTACACAAGTTGGCTGCTTCTTTGGCCATACGTACCTGGATTGGGGAAAACGAATGATTGAGTACAACAATATAAGCATAAGTGTAAGTCATAGCAATGCAATGTGCACCTTTCAGTGACTGCAAGTGCACTGTATGCAGGATTGCTTCCAGTGATAGGGAGAGAATTTGTTGAGACCAGGTAGCTCTAGTATTCCTTGTTACTGTGTGGGAGGCTGTTGCCTCAGTGATGATTTTTTTTCATACAATGTATTTGGAATACACGAAGAATAACTACATGGGGAACATTATCTTGCACTTGTAGACTGATTGAAGGTGTTCTCGGATTTGCTGATACGTAACCTTTTGTCGAATCGGTTTGTTGCCATCAAATGTGTAAACACCAGTGCGACGCCAGCTGACAGCCCCAACGCTTTGTTCTTCTACGAAACATTTGATCTCCTTCCCTATATCTAGGAACTCCACCAACAACATTCTTTGGTGATCAATTCCATGCTGCAAACTCACAAAACTTACAGCACGGATACGTTCCACCACTTTCTGAATAGAATGGTCTCTCTAGCCAAGGAATCATCCCGCGGTTGATGACAAGTAGACCTTAATATCAAGAGAGCAATTCAGGAAGGCTCATCAGATTTGTATTCACTTGTGAAAACGGGCCGGAATGGACAGGAACGGACTGGTACGGAGTAAGGATGAATACAATGTGTGGTATACAGTACGGTATGTTGTCTATTGGTAATTCTGTGGTGTTACTGGAGGACCAATTCTGTGGGTGGAGTTGCAGGAACAAATAATGAGTAGACAAGTGTAATAGTAAGAATAAAGAGAATCCACAAAGCCAAACAAACTGCACCACCAAAAATGACTCCACAGCATAAAGCAAAAAACATCTAACGAAGTAATACAACCGATAATTTACCAACCAAAAAAGATAAGTTACCAAGACACGACCTTTTTAAAACCATATTTGAAATGTTTTTAAAAAGGTCAATTTTATGGCCAATGGTACCTAAAACAGAGGCCGCATTACCCCACCCAGTACTACAGCAGAGATTTCTGTATAAGGTATGTGAGAGATTTGACACAACAGGACAACAATATCAGTTAGGTCTTGCTGCTCTTCCTGCCTCTCTCGCTGCTCTCCCAGCACGGCAATAAGCCTAGCCAGCTGCTCCTCCTGCTGTCGCTTCACTGCCCTCGGTGGTCATTGCATCCATCCCACCGCTGCCACCAATGTATCATTCGGGCTGGATAGTTGCACACAAGAGCACACCGCGGCAAACACCAGCATATAGCAGCTGAACAGGAGCTGATTGAACCACATACACTGTGCTTACTGGTTCTTATGCAGATGGCTGCTGTACAGAATGCTCCAGCTTGTCCGGTTACCTCCTCCATATATGGTGTTTCCTTCCATAGGCCAGCAGCCTTGGCAGCTTCCCTGATGGTATACTGAAGGGAAAGAAAAGAGGGTAGTGACTAGTGGACTAATCTCACAAATACAGCTATCATACGTAGCTGTACCGGCTAGGTATGAGGTTTCTCATGTGCAGTTAATTATTGCCTAATTGTATCATGGGAAGCCAATAGATGAAAGACGCCGACAATGCGTTATTACACTAAGACCACGTTAACAAGGGCAATATCTATATTACCCTGGAAGTCCGGGTAAATTTACCCGGAAGTGGGGGAAATCAATGACAATCATCATGAATATATACTTCAAGAAAGCGTACATGGTACCACAAATACATAGCAAACGAAGTCAACTGCCTGCGAAACCAGCTAAACATCCTCAGTCAAAGTTAACATCTTGCACAAGATTATCAAACTCTGCCTCAACATCGGTCTCAACTTGAACTGATGAATACGTGGGATTCACATTCACAGTACAACTGCCAATTGAGCAGTTAAGAAAACCACAAGTTTTCCAAGGTCACCTGTAGTACGTTCTTGTCCAAAAGAAAGACAATCTTCGGCTTGATAAATTGATTCAGGATTCCCACTTGATAAAGGTCTTGAGTTGATGTCTTGTGTGCGTGTGTGTGTGTGTGGGCATATGCATATATGTGTGTACATGGGCAGAGCTCATTTGGGGTACACCTAATAAGACATTGTATAAAATGGAAACATAGATGGAAATGGCTTTCTTCTTCCAAAAGGTTAGCTCAGATTCCAATTCAAATTTCTCTCTCTTCAGCTTTCTGATGTCTTCAGAGAGCTCACCACACGCTAGGCAGTCTCCAGCACTATTCAATTGTCCCAGACGTTTCTCCCTGTACGAAACACTTTCATTAATCTGCAATATTTCTCAAGTATCCCTATCGCTTAGGGTGGCCTATTGGAGCTGATGCAGAATTTGCTTCGTGTTTCCTCTCAATGTGCACTACGTATCTTTTCATAGTGCCTGATACAAGTGCTTTTCTGAATCCGTGTGGGCAATGTCCCACTCTGCCAAAACTGTCTCATCTGGCTCAAAGATATGCGATTTGATGAACGCGCACAACCCTATCGGAAGCGATTTTGTGCGGAGATCCGCCTTGTGATGATCCGCCTTAGTCATAGACATTACAGACTTTCTCATGTCTGCGCAATGTTCAACATCTTCGGCTTTCAATTGTTGGACTTTATCTGGGGTAGTAGGAGACGCAATCACTGATTCACCCCATCCGAGGATTATATCCTCTTCATCCCTTGCTAGCAGATATGCACACTCCCATCTACAAACTACTCGTCTGTATATATCCTGGAAATGCAGGTGCTGTTGACCTTCCTGGTCTCCTTCTGGTATGGTCTTTTCTTTCCTGTCTGTCTGGGCTGGGTATTCTCCCGGTGGTTTCATTACGGCAGCAAATGTAATAGTACCAGGATCGGATATAAAATTATTATTAACTGTTATTATTATTCGCTCCTATGCTCAAGAGCTAGCTAGAAAACTCAGTGTGCTCTCAACTACATACTACAGTTGCAAGTGGCAATCCTGTATGATTATTTTATTTATTTATTTTATTTTATTTTATGAGAAACCACCATGTAGAGTGGCTAACGAGGTAACCGGAATAGCATGAATGCTAATATTAACCAGTACCCCGGGACCAACGGCTTTACATCTCCTCCGAAGGATGCGGTGTGAACTGTATCAGGTGAAAACACCTTCAAGCACACACCTACTCATTTTTAAGGGTAGAGCTGAGTCAACTCCTAAGAGAGAAAGAAAATCTCTCCTATGGCAATGGTGGGATTCGAACCTGCAACCTTTAGATTAGCAGTCGGATGCTTTAACCGCTAGGCCACCAGCCACCCCTATTATGACCATAACCAGAGGATGTCGGCCACGATTAATTATGCAAAAATGCGAGGAGGCACATTCAACCCGGAAGTCGCAAGATAGCCATGCAGTTCGAGGGCGTACTTTTGGGGTGCTCTTAACAACACAGCCACCACTCATAGTACTACCTCTTGCAAAGCACCCATTTCACGCTGTGAAAGGAATGGTCACAGATTAACTACATGCACTGTAAGACACTTGATGCAATCACGCAAAGGGATTCTACATTGGAAAGGAGGTATATGTATTTGATGGTGTCCTCTCTTGGAGTACTTAAACACCTTGGGAACCATGGTAGAATTAATTGGAGCACATGATCAGTTATTCTAGGTCCAGTTCGCCCAAATCTATGACCTAGTTTATAGTGCATGAGGCTGCTTCAACATTCTGAGGAAAGAATAATTATTCTCATCTGTGATAATCAGCTCTCAAACCCTCATGCACTGCAGCTGTGGATAATTGTATAATCTCTCACGTCTGCATGTTGGTCTGTTCCATGCTTATCTCAAAAAGTAACAAAGGTTACACATTTTCATAATTCCTTTATTCTTTGTTTCATAATATAGACTATCAAAGTCCCCGACGTCATTGATCGACCTCCAAGGGAACTGAAGGAATGGAAACATTGGAAGGGTAATTACGTGTTATAAGTGTACACTCCCGAGCACATTGCACATGTGTTTGGCATATCACGTGCAAGTGTGTCACGTGAGCCTGCGGTTCTCCCTGGTCATTGCAAAGGGAAATCCTCTCATGAGGGCCCCTGACTGGAGATGGCAGGGGGTCCAATTGTCATCTTCTGGGTAAATATCAACAAAGTCCTCACAGTCGTCTTCTGCATCTCCCCTCACAGTCTGGTTCCTGAGCTGTGAGTCAGGGTCTTTAGAACTGCATTTTGGAGGGCCAGGAGGGGACGGTAATATCACAAATGAACTCTTTGGTTACAGATTAGAACTGTCACCTTAAACTTGAATTCTACTAAGTTTCAGTTTTAGGTTAAAAGCGTCGCCTGGAACTTCTTTATCAAATTACCTTTCAGCTCGGGTTGAGTCCACACCTGAAACCTGAAATACTACATAACAGGTAGACTTAAAGTATGTCAGCAACATCCTTATAACTATCTAGGATATCCTTGGCCAGACACTCTGGTAAATTTATCTACACATGATGATATTCAGATCACAAAGGTCATGTTGCATACATACAGAATGCAGAATATTAGCTAGTGTGTGTACATGTACATGATAAAGAAGGTCACTGTGCAAAAGAACGTACAATGTTCCTACAACAATATGTACATAAGGCGGAGAATATGCTACGTTAGTGTGTTTACATAAGGAGGGTCACTATACAATTTTCCTACGTTAGTGTGATGTGGGTCACTGTGCATGCAGTGAAAGAATGTACAATGTTGTATGAAATTGGATCAAATCCCACATGGTTCAGTGGTCAACACTATACTACTCATCCACTTCAACAAGTGTACTAAAGGAAGTAGTCAGGGAAATGAAGAGTTTCACAGCCTACTTAAAAAGTGACCCTTTACTATGTAGGACATCCTGGAACACTTCTTCCATGATAGGGTATCTGTTGAAAAAATCACACTCTCGCACTTGTTGCAGGTGTTCGTGATGTTCAGGGGGATCTGTACCATACACATGCTCCTCAGTCAAAGTGCCACCCTGGTTTTGGTGTAGCTGAATTACTTCAGCAGTGGTTGGTATTGCTGTGGTGGCCAGGCACGTTGTCTGTGGGGCACGACCAAACAGAACATTTGGTACCCCTCCACGAATCCCAGGAATTCTTTGTGCATTCCAAGCAGCTACAAACTTTCCAATAGCTGATTTGATGACATTGATTGTTGTCCACGAAACACAAAATTTCACTACATCATCTTTCATATCCAATGTCATCGTTCCTTTCCATTTCAACTAATACTCTCTTGGCAGGATAGTTAATGCGCTGATTGATCTCAGGCCACAGTCGTTCAACACAGTGGTTTTGCCCATATGCTCGAATTTCCATACTTTTCAGTGTCTAAGCGAGCGCATTCCTTACAAGGGGTGCTTGCTATTGGCGTATGGGGTCAAAGGTATTTCGATTGATGATAAAAATTTTTGCAAATTGCCTGTTGCTAAATATAGAACGGGCGCACGGCGCACGAATAGCTGGCCGACTACTGCACATGGCTTGCAGTGTGCGACATCCTCGACGTCGACAGTAGCTATATTTGTTGCCAGTGACTCAGTAGTTATTCTGGCTTCTGTTGATTGCAATGGTGGTTTCACCTGCCAGTGATGGCGAGCCAAGCTGCCGGCCCCAGTAGCCGACGTTGTGTGTACCTTGTTCGGCCATCAGAAAGTTCTGCAATGTTGGTGTTAGTTATGATTTTTCAAGTGAGTGTAATCTGAATAGAGATCACTGTTTTGCACTCTTCACACTGGGAATTCCCCTGTGGGAAGTTGTGTACCACAGTGTAAACACTACTCCACATATGGCTGTCCTAGCAATAATGGGCAGGTCCACTTATACAAAGTTTCAAGCAAAAACTCCTAACCAAAAACGAGTTATGGATTTAAAAAACAACAATAAATAAAAAAAACTGCCTATTGGACCCCCTTAATTGCAGTGGGTACCGATAGAGTTGGCACAAACATCACAACAAAGCAAATGGTCGTGGTGGGTAGTTTCAAGTAATTGAGGATCAAAGTAGTGCAGTAACTGGACTCTGTGACACTCCAATACGTACTGCCTTACAGCAGCCAGCCCGACATTAGCTGGAATGCTTTGGTCTCGTCGCAAAGGAACAGCTGCCTTCCAGACAACAATGGATTTTGCTTACTCTCCACTTCATCCTGCATGTCCACTCTCCTGGAAGTAGTCTTCAATACATGAGGGAGCTCCGTAGTGTATGGTAGTGTTCACTCCGACCATGTTCACACCCACGCCTAGGGCAACAGACGCGAAAACAATTCGAACAACTCCATGAGGGTCCTGCATGTTATGAGCAGGTGTTGTGGCATGATGCATACCAAAGAAACTGTTGTCACCGATCTGCTCTGCACCTGGTGGATAGTAACTTGCATCACCAAACGTATACAGAAAATGTGCATACTAATCGGCCACAGTGTTTAGTGACCTGCAGTATAGAATCACTCGACTAGCCTGGATATTCTCAGCTTGTAGCGAGTTCACAAGGGTTGAAGGTCATCTTCAACGGTTGAGAAGCGGCTAACTTAGTAGATGTTCAGACGATCTGGTGAAACACTCACCGTCTCACACCCCTTCATGTTCAGCTTGTCAATGAAAGGGTAACTTTCCCACTTTTGTCTTCTAGAATGAAGACTTCATAGTAGGCCTTCACTTCTTCTCTGTCAGTGATCGTTTTACGGATCATTTGGTTTTTCGTTGCCTCTTCTTAAGTGGTTCCTTCACACTCTGATATGTAGGCCTCCTGACCCGTGAAACTGAAAAACAAATGCAAAGGAAATCAAAGTATTTGGAGGAGGTCTAGAAACAGATGCTATAGAGCAGTTGCATGTGTTCATAGCAATTCAGTTGGAGTTTGAGTGTTCATTTTGTTTTATTATGTCCATGGCACATGGGTTTATTCTCCAACTAGGCCAAAGGTGACTGATGGGCTTCCAAGAATTGCAATAGCGTGGCCATGCAGCATGTTATTATGCAGCATGTTTATTCTACAACTTGGCCAGAGGTGAAGGCAAGCTATAAAACCCGGAACGGAAACAGTGAAACAGAAACCAAATGAATCTAAACCAGAAACCATACCCTATCAGTCGGAGCTCGCCTATTAATGGGAAATAAAAGTTACTCGTGCTGGTAATAATTAGCAATTACTAAATCTGCCCAAGGAAAACCAGCAAGAGAAGGTACGTGAAACCAGTGAACTGTACGCACACAAAAGAGCTATTGATCCCAAAGGTCTGGATAATGAATAACCATTGTTCATGGTTATAACTTGGTTCCAACTTCTTGTGGATTTCCAATCTCAAAAGGATTAAAGGAAAGACATCGGATAGGAGGACATGACAGATTGACGTGGTATAGTGAACATTCATCATGCCAGATGCCTGCTGTCTTCATGTCACAACATTGTAGTAGAGGTGCTGATCCTTACGAACAAGCATGACGTCAGAAAATGAGTTCCCATCTTGATTATAGCTGCCTCTGTGTCTATATACAAGCAATGTAAATTCTAAATGTTGCAAATGCATTGTACACAAAAGTAAAAATGCATTGAGTCATACTTTGGTGACCAAACTGCAGTTGGATTGGACAAATCTGGTATCAATGGTCTCCATTCATAGTCTGAATTTAGATTAATTGTACACCCAAACAAAGCTAACTTTCTAATTTACTACACAAATGAAATGAGTTTGACCAGTTGGGATGTGTTCCTTATCTATTAGATAACACTTAATCACTCATTCAACCGGCTATATGATATTACTCATGCAGACCTAACTAAGTGGGAACCACATATGCCCTTGCACTCCTTGGAGGGTAAGCTGAGGCATGGCAGGGATCGAGCCGCTTTTACCCCCAGATAAGGATCCCCCCACCATACGAGACTTGGGGGGTAAACCTGGGGGCACAGCTCCCAGCCATGGCCCAACTCCATCACGTCTGAAACAGACGGAGAAATAAGGAGACAACCATAGGAGGGAGGGTATATGGGTGGGATTTTTAGTTTGCCAGCAGCTGAGGAAAGGCAGCGTGCAGTGAGCGCCAATATTTGCACATGCGCACTACATGAAGGGGCTGGGCTTAGGATGCCAATCGTGATTAACCTTGTTTAACTTCCTTAAACCTCATTTAATCACTCATTCAACCGGCTATATGATATTACTCATGCAGACCTAACTAAGTGGGAACCACATATGCCCTTGCACTCCTTGGAGGGTAAGCTGAGGCATGGCAGGGATCGAGCCGCTTTTACCCCCAGATAAGGATCCCCCCACCATACGAGACTTGGGGGGTAAACCTGGGGGCACAGCTCCCAGCCATGGCCCAAGGGACGAAGTCCTACCCCCCAAGGAAAAGTAGAACAGTTTTTATTTTTATTTTTTAATTTTTTTCGAGGGGCAACCGCACTCCTGCAACACCGCGCGCGATCGCCTCGCCGTAGCGAAGCTAATTATTGCAATTCGTTCCAATTAATGCACATTCCACGTGGCTCAGTCAATCGCGAGCAATGGCGACCAAAAGGTAGACAAGACATCATTTACAGCACTCACAACTAAGCCAGCACGGTGAGTTGTTATGGCATGCAAGCGTCAGTGAACGACAGCCGTGTGGTCAGAATCTTCGTGTGGCTTTCCTAAGAACGGTACTGCCACCGGAAGTCGAAGAGAGCGCTCGAGCAATGGCGAGATAAAAGCGCTCATATCTCTACCACCAAGGTGAGTTTCAGCACAATTATTTTGATTTTGTGTCACTGCATCATAGCGATCACGACGGTGTAGTCAGAATCTTTGTAGGCCACTCCGAAGTAGTCAAAGGTTATTTAATTAATCAATTACATTATTTACGCGGCACAATTTTTTTCCCCTACCAGGAGTGTAATTTAAATACACAGGAAATGAACAAGTAATGGGCTGCTGGAATCAGGGATGGTAGATTGTTGACCTGAGGATAGTTAGCAATGTAAGAAGCAAGATTATTGCAGGATAATGAATCTGCTAGCTATAGGAGATTACAGGAGCCGGGCATGTGCACTGCATATATTATTATACTTTGCAGCAATGAAGTAGAGACAGCGCATTAGGCCCATAACAATGGGGTCAATGCTAGTGCCAGTGTTTATGATATGCACTACAGCTTCATAGGGCTGAGCGATTGTGGATTTACCAACATCACGATTATTGTATCCAAATAATCATGGCACGTGCACGATTATCGATTATATCACGATTATGCTAAAAGTTTCCGTTTGAAGGAGGCCTGCATACACCATGCAAAGTCACAAGGCAATGGTGGACAGAAGCCATGCTTGAAAGAACCCACAGAAGCCTTGGATAGAAGCCATGGCCACGCAGTGCTTATCTATTCATTGTCCTGATTATTGCATTCACAGTCCTGCTAAGTATATTCATGAAAACCCATAAGCACTTTTGCGCGTCTGACTAACATCGCAGTCGCGATTGCTGCAATCACCATCGCGATGCTTAGAGATAATCACGATTAATCGCATAATCGAAATAATCGCTCAGCCCTACAGCTTCATTATTGCACCGGCAGAGAACAGATTTTTATTCTCCCAGTGTTGGCCCCAAACTGCTGTGGCAAAGACAATTGGGAGCAGTTCCTTAACGGTAATGTGGAACTCTCTAGTGGAATCTGACCACTGGAATTGAAAACAGGATGACTGCCAGAATGCCCCCACAACCCCATGTAGAAATTTGTTAGGGGCTGAACGGAGGCCAAAGGGTAGGGTCGTATCTAGATGCAGACAACCCTCCCACAGCATACCCATGCAGCAGGTGGCGATCATGCGGGTGAACGGGGATATTGCGGAAAGCGCTTTCCAAATCAATTTTTTGCCAAGAGAGTACCTAGACCAAGGGCCAATATCCTCTTCACCACATCATTTACCCTTATATGATAGGGAACATGCAGCTTTATCAATACCGTTGTTAACGCTGCAGCCAACTGGATGGGAGGTCAAGGATTAACCTCCACTTGTTGCTACTATGCTTCTTAGGAACAGCGCCCAGACTGCTAACATGTATGAAAGGGTAGTCATTGGGGGCTAACGGACCTTTTAGGCGGCCCTACGCTAACTCCTTTGTGAGGGCCTCAGAGATGACCGTGGGATGCTCAATTGCCGATTGGTGGTTACCTTTCGCAGCAGAGCAGGTATGGCTGGGGTAAGAGAAACCAATCCTAAAACCGTTGGCTATGCCATCTAGGACATAGGAGGCAAAGACTTGGTCCGGATGCAGATCAAGCCAGAGCTCCCACGCATGAAGATTGAGGGGAGTGACAATTTTGCTTAGGATGCTTGGTAACGGCGGTGGAGAATGGTTAACGCAGGCAGACAGGGCGATCAGATCCGATGTATAGGTGTAACGATTATCCGTACCTGTGTAGGTGTGTGGATGCATAGTTAGTTATGTATGGAACCCTGTTATAGCGTGCAGGGCAGGAAAGCCTGCACTAGGTACTGGAATGATAGCAACTGTTACAGCACTTGCATGGGTACATGTGGGCTGCAAAATTCAAACCACATAAATGCAGATCAATTAATGATAAAGTGTGAGGAGTGATATAAACTGAATAGGGATAAACAGTTGTTTTGATGCCAATAAATGCTTGCACGGGGAGATATGCAGTGGCCGGAAGCAGTTCAAACACCGTCAAGGATATGAGGAGTTGGACTAGAAGGCACGAGGGCGCATCTGGCCATTATGGGCCATTCTGGTAGGGCAAGCTGTATTAGGATGAAAGTCCTTCCCACAAAGAGAGCAGCAGTGCCTGTACAGACAGGAAGCTCCATAGGGGCAGGCACCATTGTTTTTGTTGTACAGTATGCAGTAGTCCAGTTTGGGGCGCTTGGGCAGTGGGGGGCGTGGGAAACTGGGGGACGCCTGTGGGGATTGAGGGCTCGGTTGTGGGGGGAGAGCTGGTGTTGTATACTGCTTGGGCGGAGGGGCAACCACGAGGGAAAAATTGGGACATTCATACGTGTGGCATCCTCCCTCGACCTGACACAATGGGCATGGAGTAAAGCTCAGTGTTGACAACCGACCATTTCCTTAAGTTATTGGCAGCAGCACACTTCCTATATTCTACGTCATAGAATAGCCATGAGGGGTACCGAAACCGTTTACTGTGTTTCACAATGAACAGCTGGTAGGCAACCAGCTCCGGGAGGGCTTGAGGAAAGGCGGTTGAGATAACCAGGAGATAGGTACTAAACACTTCAACCCAGGTGGCTATATCAGGGATTTGCAGTTTTTTGCGGCGGTTTGTGTCCCAGAAGGGCTCGGGAATAACCACGATCTGGGAGGAGCTCGAGCCAGAAGAGCTCAGCGACGAGGAGGTACGCAACTGCTCGGGAAGTAGATCGGAAAGGTCAGTGTACTCCCATGCTAGTATTTTGTCTGATAATTTCTTGGGGAGTATAGGCATTTTTCCCGTCAAGGTGGCTAGGGGTTGGGCTGCAGCAGAGTAATTGGCAGCTGCCGTACTGGAGGCCGTAGATGGGGCAAGGGGGTTGATTGGGGTAGTAGCTGCCGAGGATGTAGGGGTTAGGATGCTCAAGTTGGGACCAGGAGCTGTTGCCTGGAATGTGGGCAGGTTCAGGGCAGAAATTAGGGGAGGGGGTGGAGGTATAGCTATGGAGATGGTGGAGGAACCTAGTAGGCAAAGAAAGGGGGGAAAAAAGGAATAAAAAAAAAGGAATTAAATTTGAGGATGATCGGCATGGGGCAGCAGCATGAATAGAAGAGCAGTTGGTGCGACGGGCATGAATGGGCAGCATTTATAAGTGACTGCGAAGAAGGCACAGGGCAGCGGCATAAATGGGCAGCATTTATACGTGACTGCAAAGCAGACACGGGGCAGCAACATGAATGGGCAGCATGTAAAAGCAGTGGGTGTGAGCAGCATGAGATACGTGACTGCGAGGCAGACACGGGCAGCAGCATGAATGACCAGCATTTTGCAGGCCCGGGGCAGCAGCATGAACGGGCAGCATGAATGGCAGCATGGATGTGCAGCATGAATGGGCAGCATGAACGGGCAGCATGGATGGCAGCATGAATGGCAGCATGAACGGGCAGCTTGAACGGGCAGCATGAATGGGCAGCATGAACGGGCAGCTTGAACGGGCAGCATGAATGGCAGCATGAATGGCAGAATGAGTGGCAGCATGAATGTGCAGCATGAACGGGCAGCATGAATGGCAGCATGAATGGCAGCATGAATGGGCAGCATGAATGGCAGCATGAATGGGCAGCATGAACGGGCAGCATGAACGGGCAGCATGAATGGCAGCATGAATGGCAGCATGAACGGGCAGCATGAATGGCAGCATGAACGGGCAGTATGAACGGGCAGCATGAACGGGCAGCATGAATGGCAGCATGAACGGGCAGCATGAACGGGCAGCATGAACGGGCAGCATGAACTGCGAAGGCAGCAGTCTGGATGTGCAGCACATAAGAGCAACACGAGTGAGCAGCATGTATGAGCAACACACCCAGCGGCAGCCTAAGAAAAACAGACTCACCGGATGGCGCGGATGCCGAGGGGCCAGAGGTCACAGTAGGTCCGCCCGCGTTGAGGGTACTCTCAAGGGCCAGCAGGCGTGCAGAGATGGAGTCCGACAAAGTCCAGACTGGCAGAAGCACTAGCACTGGGCGTTGCTGAGGTCGAAGGTAGGGTAGACGTAGAGGCCATGGCTTTTTAGTTTGCCAGCAGCTGAGGAAAGGCAGCGTGCAGTGAGCGCCAATATTTGCACATGCGCACTACATGAAGGGGCTGGGCTTAGGATGCCAATCGTGATTAATCTTGTTTAACTTCCTTAAACCTCATTTATTTATTTAAAAATACAAAACCCGCCAAGACATTTGGGGTAACTTATATTAAACACATAGTAACTTGCCATCAGCATTTTTACAGCTAAAAGCACTGATTTTACCTTGCACACCACCTCCCTCTCTACCACTATAAATAGGTCCATGGCTCCGTCCATTTGCACGACTGCAATATACGAAAAGTTGCAAGGAGTCCTTGAAACTTCTTCATCCAGGTTACTTGCCTGTGTGTATGATAAATGATCGCATCGACTGATATCTACTGGTAAAAATACAGATTTATAAGTGCGAAGCTTGTCACCAAGCATGCAGTATCTAATTTGTAAGTAGCAGATTCGATGCATGCATGCCCCCAATAAATTACAGCATACGAACGCAAAACTGATGCCAGGGGAATCACAAGTACCGTCTTACTTTAGTGGCATATTTATCAGTTGGTTGGTTGCTGAACAGCTTCCCTGGACCTTTTCTCAATTGCTGATGATTCCTTAGGGTATCGTACCCGGTTTTTGCCACAGCCAAATGATTGGGGTGAGTGTACCTTGCAGTCATCTGCTTTCAGCTCTTTCACCTCTCCTAAATTCTGATTTTCTACTGCATTGTGTCTCTATGTTATGTATTGTCTGGAACAGAGAAGACAGGACAGAAAGGACAGCCCAGAACACGACAGTCGTAACAAGTAGATACCTGGTAATCTATTCCAGATCCATATAACAAGATGGTAATTAAATATAGCAGAACTGTTCATGCAAGTGTGACAGTAGATATATACAAGGCTACTCCCACATGGCCTGGGAATTAAGCTAAACATACACACTCACACACACACACACAACCTTGAAGGATGAGACAAGTTTTGAGCTTACAGTGCTCAAGTCCAGTTCAACATGTGAGGGTACCAATGAGTTGGGATCCGAATGGACAAATGGGATGGGAATCTAAATGGTAAACAAACAAGTGTGTGTATAAGCACAATAAAACCACATGTAGTGGTAAACCAGTAGACAAGAAAGCTGTTCCTTTCATAAGTTGCCACGTTGCTATTTGTCCTTCACCATTCATCACTATGAAGAGGCTGTCATACTGATGCATCCACTTTCTATCTTCTCTGAGGAGCCTGTGTTTGCTGCTACCTTAAAAGTATGGTCAAAACTAATGCTGTCACCAGTTGGAATTGCAGTCATTTCTGTCAAGTACAGTTGTTTATATTGTAGAATGTGGCTAATTTTATTACCTGGCTACATGCAGTAACTATAGCACAGTAATGCTCTGAATACTGTCACATTGTTCACTTACTGAAAGCATTTGTATTGCTCTGCAGCAATGGACACCAAGTTTGCCACGTTCAAATCGAGGGCCTAGAGGGATGTAGTCCTTGAGACTGCTCCGACCACCGGCTGGGGCAACACAGACACATGTTGAGCTCCGTAAGGAGCGGCACCAATATGAGCAGCGGCACCAATATGAGCAGCCGCAGCAGCTTTACTGAAAGGCTGTGGAAACTTCTTTGGCAACTGAGTGCTGGTTTCCTTTGATTGTCACTCTTGGCAGCAGCCGTTTTTAGCTTTCTCCCCGCCCTAACCTCAGCCTTCTGAATGCGCTTTTCGTCACCTGAGTTGTCCGTCAACTCATCTTCTTCAACTGTGGCCCAACCATGTTCAGACCTATCAGCAATGTAGATAAGTCTCTCACTCAACAACTTCTTACCTTCCTCCAGGAGGTTCTTTTCTTTCTCCACAGCTGGTGGTGTCTCCGCTAACACTGGGGTCGCTTCCTCAACTTTTGAAAACACCCCCTCGTTGAAAACGAATTGTTCGCCTCCTGCTGGCATCTGCCTCGGCTGTTACGCGGAGTGTCATAACGCTAGTCATCGTGATATGTTGATGCAGTCCAGGTCGTTATGAAAATAGGCAGCCAACCTTTTTGTTTTCGTAAGCCTTCTTAAATGTCAGCATCTTTTCCAGCTTCATTTTCATTAACCGGCAGTTGTCAGCACCTGCCTCTCCGGAGTCAGCTCCTGCTCAAGCGATGACAGTTCATCCCACAGGTAGAGCATGCTGCTCCTGCATGACAGCTCAGAGATTTATAATTTTGCTGCTTTGGCCACCATCATGTCCTCTGGAAGGTGGGAGAGTTGATCCAACATCAAATCTGGATGGTGTAGCAAATACAGTATCAGCAAGGTGTGTACACTGCCTTGGGGTGGTAGGAATGGTGAATCAAAGTCTTGGCCCCTTCACCCATAGTTTTCTTCATTCTCCTCTTCCCAATCTTCATCAAAATCTACTCCAGATTTGTCTTGTAACAGCTCACCGGGGCTGTGTAGCTAGAAGGACTAAACCTTCCTGACGCAAGACGCGTCCAGTCTCTCAAAATGTGGTGTTGGATGGTTCTAGTGGAGTATGACGACTCGCACCGGATGTACAAAAGCTTGTAAACTACCTCTGTACAGTATTATAAGCTGTACATGTGGAGAGTACAACTTGGAGTACCAATAGCTTTGTACACTTTCGGTAGTAAATTTGTTGTAAAGTACAGTGTGAACTTCAAGTGTAAAACCTAGTAGCTATAGAGTGTTGTAAGCTGTGCCTTCTCGAGCTGTGCTACATAATGTGTATATATATATACCTGCATATGTTCATACCTTAAATTATTAATTGGTGAACTGCTATGAGTTCATGTTCTTACATGCGTGGTTTTGCCATCCCTTATTCCTCTGCAGGGCTTCATCCGGGCAGTGGAAACTTTGCCAGTGCCATTTGTCGGTAGCAGAATGGACGTTGTGCTGGCTGACTACTGTTCACAGACCCTGCCATCCTCTCACCAAGTAGATACAGCTGCAGTAGGTTAGGGGAGGGGCAGAATTCCTAATGAGTCTAGGAGCAGCAATTATTAACTGCCAATGCTGTTCTTGCCTCGAATATACATAAGCACAGTGCTTGTGGTGGCTCGGTACAGTACTGTTCAATGATAACTTCAAATCTAATAACTGTGTGACCCTGACATGCACACACACACACACACGCACACACACACACATGCATGAAGTGTGCTAGCCTCCAGGCAGACTGTGAGGCCATCTAAGAGGAGGTGGGTCATCAGGCATGCAGGAGATCTGTGAGTCTGAAATGGAAAACACTGCTGCCACTGCCTAGTTCGAAGAGTGGTAACGTACAGCAAAGCAACCATCAAGGAGGCACTGCTCATGTTGTAGAACAACAGGCTCAGAAGGTATTGCTGAAGAAGGCACTGCATATGTTCATTTTAAAGTAGACAATAGAGTTTACCCTCCTCTCCTCTTCTTTCTCCCTCCGTCCCCTCCCCCCTCACCCTCTCTCACCCTCCCCAGGCAGTCAGACCAGAGTTACCAGCCTACCTGGAAGGAACAAAACTGAGGCCATGGAACTACCTCCGGGAGCAGAGGGAGAGCTGGAGATGCATGTGGGGCTTGCTACAATCATGTAAGTGGCTGCTAAAAATTCATTGTCCTTTTATCTTAGTGTATTTTGGCTACTTTGCTCCTTGACTTCTTTGGCCTACAGTTACAATCATCTCTACAGTTACAATCATCTCTGCATGAAATGCAGCCCAACATAAAGCCAATTGTGATAAAGAAGAAGAATGGCTGCTCAAATTTTTGACTACAAGCCTTATCCTGACAACAAAGCTATAGTGCATGTCCTAATCACATCAGGCCTGCCAACTTCAGTGCTGATCTCACGGTTACCCAGCTCAAACTCACGGAACTGCTGAGAGACTAGAGCTTGAACACATATACCCGCAGACTACCTATTGGGCTTTGGGACGAGTATTTTGGCAGCCTCGTTCACATGCAAGCGTTGGCATGAGACCAGACAATATTATATGCGCATTTGTGCACAATTTCTGTGCAAAACGTTGATTTTGAGTACTCGAGTGACTGCAGCCCTGCACCAAGTCTAGTAGAAGAAGGCACAGATTGTAACAAAAAACAATACCACAGAATGGATGTCATCTTTCAGGCATGATAATGTGCACAGTTCGCTTCTGTTTGAGTCATGCCTAGTCATGTGTTGCCAGATGTCATAGCAATGTAGGGGGAAACATTTTTATTAGAAATTGAACGGATGCCCTGTCGATCAAGTCTTGATTCAATGGAGTCTTGTCATCCGATAGCTAGAGGCTGGCAAACACCGATTCCGTATGCGGAAAGATTTAGCTGTGTGTTTTTGATACCCACATGCTATGTCTGAAGGTTTTAGCCCTTTCCCAACCAATGACGCCATATGGTGTCATGAGACTTTCAGCTTCATGATGTCACATCCGGCAATGTCCGGCAATGTCCTTGGGAGATAGGCTCTGTGCCAGCAGAAAGGCGGGGCAGGGGGAGGTTGGTGGGTGCACCCGAAGGGTGCAAACAGCATGGCATTCTGTGTGAAGTTTTGAGCGTGAAAACCGATGGGAACCTTATCTAGGGTATGTTTAAGTAGATTACAAGCTAAAAAACTGACCTCCATAATCTGTGGGTGGTAAAGGGTTAAACTTCTGAGGTTGGCAGTACTGTCACATGCATATCATATTTTGTTGCACTAGTCCATCTCTCCCTCTCCTTCTGCTCTAACTCTCTTTCCCTCAATCCTCACCTCACTCAGGTCACAGCGCCTCTTGAAGAGGGGGGAGGAGGTACATTTGAACAGGCTCAAGACCACATACCATCTCTAATAACCAGGGTACTTCATGCAAGTTCCAAAGAGTATCACTGGGCCTGATGGTTCTGAGATCTCACCAAGTACAGTTGAACTTAAGAAGCCTCCAAAGAAATGGAAACCACAGATCATATTCACAGAGATTACTTTAGAGGATGTCAGACATAATTACTGACTGACATTTGTCAGACCACTTATACTCATCATTTGTATTCCATGTACATGTACGTACCTGTTCTCTTTTTTCATTACGGAGTTTTGAGTTTGAACTCCAGAAACTGGATTTGTTAGCAGGCCCTAGAACAGATAGACCACCTCAAGTTATTCGTGACAAACTCCTTCCTCTGTTGACTCGCAAACTGTAGTGAGAATAGCATAAACCAGAAGAGTACAATCGTAAACAAGTGTGCCTTATTATGTGCATCATTCCACAGATGAAAAGAAGTGATCAGGCTATTCATAGACATTGACTTTTCTTGCAGTCCACATCGAATCATAAAACATTGATGTCTTTAAAACAATAGCCCATTGTCACTTTCATGAGGCTGCAATTAGCCCTGCACCAAAGCACACTTCTAAACTATAGAGGTATACCAAGGTTTTCACAAGAGTTGAACAGTGAAAACATAATAATAGATCTTCCTTTGTGTTTTGAGGGCAAAAGCTTGAGTCAAATACTAGTACCGGTACCTTGGTGAAATTTACTACGATGCCAGCCCATGCCTCATACAGACTGGACTCAGTCCCAACCTGTATGCTGGCTAGGGACATCGCTTTAGATCTATAACGCTCTGAGCAGTAACTGTTGTAACTGCATTGCCATGCATGTGTACTTTGGCCTCAACTCTCTCCTGGACGATTTTGTATTAGAAAGCCTGTGGAAGTGTGGTGTCTGAATCTACACCTAGAAACAGATAATGGGTGATTATCTGTTTCAGTGTAGATTCAAACAACGTCAATGAGAGGAAAAAACTGATCTTGAGTAAACCTTTGGTACCTTCTATTCCATATTATTGAATGAATGTCAACCTAGGCAGCTGGAACAGCTGCTAATTATAACTTGTACTTCCAATGCATGATTGGCTGTTGGTAGGTGTCTGTTCTATAAAGTTCCAGTGTACGTACCTCTCAAAAGGAAGAATGATGATGACTTGTTGTAGACTTCAAATACCAACGTATGTGCATGTTTGGAGTTAATAACTCCCCCATAGACATGGGCCTTGGCAACAGTGACCTCAGTAATTATTTGTAGGTGGGAGTAGCCTAAGCTTGAAGCCATGCAGCAGAAAGACTGCTTCCAGCTTTGGATATAATTCACATGGACAGAATAACAACAAGACTATTCATTCATGGTTAGGTCAATGGATGCACGCTGAAAGTCGTGCAAAGGAAACCCTACAAGTCATACTAATCAGGTTTCGGATAGTTACTGGTATGTTCCACCAATTTAAGGTAATCTAACCTGGTTTTTGTAGGGGTTGTTCATGTGGTTGTATACTACTGTTGTAGATAATAGTTTTACATGATGGTTTAAGCATAGTTGAATATATTGAAGGACAGATCAGTAACTGCATGCATCCAAGTGAGGTGCTCGTTCCTTAGGACCTGGTAGCTATCATAAACCACCTCACTTGTAATTTGCCTCCCTGTTGAGGATGACCAGATATAATATTATAGAGTACATGGGCACCATGCAATTGAATGGTTTCCATCCTGTAAAATCGCACTGATGCATGCCACTGACATCCATGCACTCCATTATTATGCATTCTCAAACATGACTTCAACCAGCCATAGCAGGAGTCCCACCCATTTTGTAGCCAATTTTCCAGGAGTATCTGTTGGAACCCCAACCACCTTTTGAATCTTCCAGTCAGGAGCCCTATTTGCATTCACGAGCCCCACCCACTCGCGTTCCATGTTTTCTGAACTTCGACCCTGGATTTCCCGCGCCCGCGCGCAGCGCAGGCCGGCCAAGGGGGAAATCCAGTTCTGAAAAGCGGCAGCTAGCGTTTCTGTTTGGCGATGGAAAAACCAAGACAGGTGGTGCGCACCAATCTTCGTGACTGCGAGTGAGATGACTAATTGGTGATGGGTGTCTGTTACGAAAAAGAAGAAGGAAAGACGCAAGTCCTGACCTTCAAAAGAAACTGAACCTGGGTATGGCGATTTTAAATAAGTAGATTCATTATTACTGTACCAAACAGCCCCTACTGCTACTAGTTCTACCTGCCAGCTTCTTCCAACCCCCTCTGGGGTTTTATGCAGCCAGTGCATTGGAACTCACCAGGTCACTAGACTGGAATATGGACTGGTTGAATGGACAAGAGAATTCTTTATGTACACAAGGCGCGGAGGAGGGGGAAAAGAGCGCCTGGTATCCACTGTTTGCACATGCGCTTAATTATCACGTGGATTTATGCAAATGACGTCGCAAACCTTTCTGAGTGTGAACAATGACGTATACCACACAATGAAACCATGAAGATATGGTCGCAGCTTTCACTCATGTTTGGAACTTGGTCTGTCGTCAATACCGTGAGGGATGAGACTACAACGACTACGCTGTCATCTTGGGCAAGCTTCACATCAAACACGAACTGTATATAAACACTATGACTTAGCAAAACCAGTGCGTAGACAAGAGTCTCTTCGTCTACTCACTTCAAAGATGCCCTCTGCTCAGGTTTGAGCATCATCGCTGCACACCCAAATTGCTGATGGTATGAAACAGCCTTGTATAAAGTCTCCATTATTGACAAAATACGATCGTGATACGGTTACGAACACGTATCTGATGTAAACAAGCCCCATGAATGACGCGGTCTTATCCGGGATTCCCGGAATGTCGGGGAAATTAATCACATGCGCAAACAGTGGATAGCAGGTGCTCTTTCCCCCTCCTCCGCGCCTGGGTTCGAGGCTCCACCAGATGGTGCCATTTCTCGCTTTGTTCTAGCTTCTTGCCTACCATTCCACTCTGTCAGACGTCAGAAGAGTCTCCTTTTATGCAGGTAAGGCTACTGGCTACTTGCAGAATGCTTTGTTGAAGCTTACATGTAACCTTTGATGCCTAAAGCTTCGAGGAGGATGTCGAGCCAGGCCAATACAAGGCGTTAGTGAGTAAATTGGGGTAGTGGAATGCAGTTTTTGGACAGTTTGTAGTTTTTGGATGTGAATTCCAGAATAATATTATATAGCAGATTCACTTTCTCCAGTCTGGGAATTATGGAGACAACCACAAGCCCTACCCATATGCCATAATTGCTCTAATTAGTCTGGACACTGGACTACTGTATCAAAAATAGCAGCCAGGTGCACATTAGTCTTGTGCTGATGACATTTCAGCAAGGTTCTCAGTCTTCATTTATGAATGAAGTCCCACCTTCTCGGCAGACTGCCAATGAAATTGTAGTGAATTCACTTTCCTCTTTGTTAATAGTGAGAAGTTGTACAGAATTCAAATTTCTCTTGCAATTACGTATAATATTCCACGTGTAGGACTTCCAGTTCTGTCCGGTTTCAGGCGATGAATATTAATAGGTTTCTGAGCAAAGTCACCAGACCCTCATCCTCTTTCCCACGAGGAGTGGGGTCTGGGCACGAGACTAGGTATACATGGGAGTTGGAAACTGGGGAGAGGGGACTAGGTGTACCGTATTGTATATTGTATGCTAAGTGAGTTGCCATACATTTAAACACATAAAAAAGCGTGCAATTTCGCTCCGAATATTTTAGCCCAAGGGCCATCAGAAATTGGACGCTTACTAGGCAGCTGTGGTGCGTGCCAAAGAATACTCATGAGGGAAGTATTTAGGCAATAGCTGATACGTGATTGAGTGTGCTTGTAGCACACTCAGGCATACAGCACACACCCACACCCACAGCCCCACCCACACCGACACACACACACACACACACACACACACACACACACACACACACACACACACACACACACACACACACACACACACACACACACACACACACACAAAGGTTGACCAGTGCTTGAATGTGAAGGGGGAGTAGAGGACTTACCATCGCCCCCTCATCTGTCATCTGCAAGCCCGCCAGCAGCCCATAGCCAGGCAGTGGGAAAGAAGGAACACCAGGAACAGATGGCTCAGACCAGCCAGGATCAATGGATCGAGAAAAATCTGTAGCCAAGGTAATATCAGAACAGACTATCATATGTGGTATATCTGCTTTACTATGGTTGTATGCTTGTAGCTGTACAGCTGATAGTAGTCTGTTAGGCCTGGCTTATTGCACAAGTAGTGTTATCGGTGTGGTATAAGGAGCATGACAAACTTTCTTTTTCACAGTGATGTGGGGAGGTTTGCATGAGACCGAAGAGGATATGCAGCTAGACGGCCTCCATCCTGCAAGAGGCCACCACCACTGGTATGTACGTTGTATCAGTGCTCTTGGGACATTCATGATGTCATGCCCCCAATTAGTCTCAGTACCAGATCCTATCTCGCACACGGAGGAGGGTCTGGTGCACTTGCATACATAAACTGTTTGTGGGATATGCTGACGTGTATATATACAGGTTTCCTGAGTGATAATTGAAGGCTGATTAATATACAAGTAGGTGCCAGAAAACTCAAAAGTGCGTGCGCTCAATGAACCAGTTGCAGCTATATAGCTACAGGCAGTAGACCTTGCGATCCTTGTCAACTCTGTTCCTGCCAGATGGACAATTGCAAGAACCGACAGAATGTTCTAGCTCGGAGAGCGCTACTGCAGCTTTGGACCGATTATGCAGTGAAGTAGGGCACACCAGAATGCAGCTGATACCCCTGATGCCCTGTGTGTACAAGATGTTTACATGTTTACCTGATCCAGCACGAGCGCCTTAAGAGGGCTTACGACAACAACAATAGACATCGGTGTGGAACCGCTGTGCAAACGGCTAGCTAGCTAGCTAGTCAAACACAAGTGGCAGACTACCGTAGCAGAGGGACTTTCCAGTCTTTCCCTTTCATAAACTCCTTCCCAGCTTCCCAGCTTCCAGCTCTTCAGGATTTGCTGCGGGGTATCCAAGCTTGGTGAACGTCTCTTCGATCGCTATCTCTATCTGTTAGCTGTCACTCCAATTTGCAATGTGCATGTGTTTGTGTGAAAAGATATGTAATCGAACAGCAATCAACCATTCAGATTCATCCCGCCGAAATTCCTCGGAGTTCAAATTTTTATGTATGCAAGTGCACCAGACCCTCCTCCCGCGTGCGAGGGTCTGGTACGGAGACTAGCCCCCAATGCACTGAACTTGTGTATAAATAGTTTATCCCAGATTTGTACCACACTGTGTGCGTGTCTGAAAGGCACCACAACAGTGGACCAATCCCATGCTAAGCGGTGCCTTTGAAGCCAGGGTTTATCAACACAAGTAGCTTCGCTTGCTCAGCTACTTACTTCCCCTCATTTGCCTACATGAGTAATAGTGTTGCTAGGCAGCTGTGTTGTTTCTTTTATCAAAGTTGTGAAAACATAAATTGACAGTAATTGGCACATATGGACTCACAACTGGCTTCTAGGTATTTGTACCCTTGGAGCAGTTTTATCTATTAGGGACTCACTTCTTTTGTAAGTGATTATTAGTACTACTCAGGTGACCCTCAACGAATCAGACGCCTCAGAATCGATCACATGACTGAGCATTGAATCACTTATTGCACACTTGAGTGTGCATTACTTAGATAATGCACACTTTTCAAAGATTAGTGACTTTCTGGTCAGTGAGTTGCACTAAGTAGTTTAGATACCAGTTTGTAGTGCATTACGGGCTTATAGTGCACTCAGGCAATCTAGTTGACGGTCTTGGGTGGATAATGCACTCGCCTTCGGCTTGTGCATTGTCTCACCCTCAACAATTACCCTCGTGCATTAAAACCCGTAATGCACTGCAAACTGATAGAGTAAGCGATTGATTATCGGACAACCTGTATAATCGGACATTTTAGTGCCGAGCGCGTATATTACCGGAAGTGGGCGGGACCTTCAGTCGACACTACAGACCCATCGCACTTGGAGTTGAAAGTTTGGTGATTCTCTGTTGCTTGGTTCTGGAACTGCAGCCAGCCAAAGTCCATTTTCGGACAAAGGTATGATCGGACAAATTGATGTACGATGCTCCCTGCTTCTTCTCTGAAGGAACTTACATTTTCGGGAAGCCTTGTGATCCCTCTGCTGCAGGCTCACGTTTTGTCTCCGTGGCTGATTCCAGCACTGTGTGTGATGTGTATGCATATGATGCAGTGTATAGTGGATATTGTTCACGATAGAGTACTTCCCAGTCACATAAGCCTAGTTCGCACTTAGCCTCGTTCCCAGGCCATCTCCCGCGCCGTTTCATACGCGACCTTTGAACACCCCATCAGATAAGCGGTAGAAGGCCTGGTACCACATCTACGTCATCTAACCGCAAAGTGGACACGGTCATGAAGCAACTCAACTACACATATGCTCTTCCAGTTAATATTGCTATGAACAAGACAGCAACTTGATGCCGACTGAGTGCTAATGGTGATACGGCATGCACTTACGTTTGAATACTCCGGCGTACCAAGCACTTGGTAAGCTATTGTAGAGGTAAGCTATTGTAGCTACCTAGGCTACTACAACCGTACAACAAGGAGATCCATATCTGACGCCTCCAGCGGTCCACCATGGTAGTGTGAAAGCCAACGATAACTCGCTAGGAAACCTGCCGTTAGCCCATGAACTTCTGGCACGTTGCCATTTTACATGACGCCGTGTCCACGTACGTCATGACCGTGTCCACCAGGAGTGGTACCAGGCCTTCTACTGCTTTTCTTACGGGGGTTCAAAGGTCATGTATGCGGCTAAAAACGGAGCGGGAGACGGCCTGGGAACGAGGTTAGGTGGCTGGCTAGTTATGCGTGCTAGTGCACCATTCAGAGTTGATTGCATTCCAAGATTTATTGGCTCCCTTATATATGGTGATACTCCCTTAAAACACCTTGGGCGAGGAAGCTCAATACCACGTCTGCATCGTCAGAGGAGAGGCCTGGCTTTTGATCTTTTGTCCATCGCTCCCATGCCTGCTTCCTGTGGTAATCACACAGGTACTGCTGACATGTGGGAAAGACCGTTGTAATTGCTCCCATCTCAACCTCTGAGTAATCGGTCATGAAGTATAGAGGTTGACATTCGGGTTTCCAAGATGGCAAGGTAGCTAGAGCTTCTGCTATTTGTTCTGCAGTTTCTGTCTGCACTACAAACCCTCTCACCACTGAGTAACCAACATTTGTCTTCACTGCAAGGAAGAACACGACTAACTCGTACCGTGTGGTTCTGTTAGTAGCATCCATAAGTGACACTGTGTTGCCATGTCTTTTCGTGAGCTGTTGCTGCCATGGACATAGAGGAATGTCTGTGTAGTGTTGCTTTCCTCTTCATGTGGATGGCATTCTTCGTCAGTGTAAAGTGTTAACTTGTATGGATGGAAAAAGAAGTGAGACTGTGGGGTTTGTTGTTGCCAGTGTTCTATTTTAGCCGGAAATTTTCCTGGTCCACCTTAGGTAGCTGACATGCTATGAGATACTAGCTCATAAATCTTCTCAACTAGCTTGGGGTGTATCCGTTGGGCATAGCCAGCTGCTCCCTTTGTTTCATGGAAGGAATGGTGTGCCTCTTCTGTTGGCAAGAGGACTTAAGAGGACTTGGTACTGGTTTTCATAGGCTCTCCACATGCAATAGCATTCTGTAACTGTACCAATACTCTCCTTCAGAATTTATTATGTGTAATGAACTGCAATTGTAGTTTCAGTTTACCAAGCCTCTCGGGATCTACTAGCTAGCTAAACAGTACTCAAATCAGTGTCAATCAAAGGCACATGTCGTGATCACATGACTTCCACATGACCGAAAGTCAAAATGCACAACAAATATGTTCTTTGCACGCGTTAGCCCTGTAAACGTGTACGGTCGGACTTCCCTGGGTGCGCTTTGTAGCAGTGATAGCCAAATATGGCAGTCAAGTTTCCTGATAGCAGAAACAGTGAATGGTTGAACTCTGCCATCCGGCCATCTGTGGTTTGCCTACAGAAGACCTTTGTTTTAGTCTGAGTGTATTCCACAAAGCAGCACCATGTATAATTTGCTACTCTGCATGAATATTTTCTTTACTTCACTGTTCGAGGGGCAACCACACTCCTGGTAGCCGTTCCAACGCCAGCTGCGACTCGCCATAGCGCAATCTATCGTTGTTAGTTCCAATTAACGCACATGCCACGTGGCAACCATGGTACCACGCTCAGTCGATCGCTAGCAATGGCGGCCGGCCAAAGGGAAGACACGAAGTTATTACAGCACTTACAACTTTGCCAGCATGGTCAGTTTTGGCATGTAAGCGTCAGTGAACGACAGCGATCACGGCTGTGTGGTCAGAATGTTTGTGTGCCTTTCCTGAGGGCTGTACTGCCACCGGAAGTCGAAGACAGCGCTCGAGCATGGTGGCCAATGGCGAGACAAAAGCGTTCATATCTCTACCACCAAGGTGAGTTTCAGTACAATTGTTTTGATTTTGTGTCACTGCATCATAGCGATCACGACGGTGTAGTCAGAATCTCTGTAGGCCATTCCGAAGTAGTCAAACGTTTATTACATTATTTATTTACATTACACGGCACAATTTTTTCCCTACCAGGAGTGTAACATGGTTGTAGCATGCATAAAATTTTGATATCCGCTGTGAAATGTGACACTACCTTGGATGCACCGTCTTCATCAGGATTCTCATTCTCTTTACCAGGAGTCCATAACGGTGCTCTTAAGCTCCTGTCTTTACTGGTGCTAGGATTTTCATACTCTCTACTGGTGCTAGCTGGGATCCAAAGAAACACTGAGTTGCAACCTTGTGCTTCTCTATCAGCTCCTCAGCATCTTCAACTACACCAGCGTAGTAGTGCAGCCCAACAGGAAAAGATTTGCTTGGATCGAGCAGCCATGTCCATAATTCCCGCGCAGCGTGCAAAGTGCAAAGTGCGTGCATGCGCAATTCCTAGCTAGCTGCAGGAGAGCAATACCAGAAGTCACATGATTTTAAGGGGAAAGAGGGAATACATGATTTTAAGGGGGAAAGAGGGAATACATGGTTTTAAGGGGAAAGAGGGAATACATGATTTTAAGGGGAAAGAGGGAATACATGATTTTAAAGGGGAAAGAGGGAATACATTGTTTTAAGGGGAAAGAGGGAATACATGGTTTTAAGGGGGAAAGAGGGAATACATGATTTTAAGGGGAAAGAGGGAATACATGATTTTAAGGGGAAAGAGGGAATACATGATTTTAAGGGGGAAAGAGGGAATACATGATTTTAAGGGGAAAGAGGGAATTCATGATTTTAAGGGGAAAGAGGGAACACATGATTTTAAGGGGAAAGAGGGAATACATAAAACTGCACTCAAGGTACAAATCCCATACACCCTAGCAAGCCATGGTACAACTGGTCGATTTCCCAGAGAGGGTCACTTGACACTTCCTGTTCGCAGAGACTGCCAAAACACAGCTACTGTTGATCCCCTTCAGTACACTCTGTTGTGCTGTACACTTTGTAATTGCATACCTTATTACCCCGCGTGCGCATGCGCGAAGCGGGGTTAAGCAATCGGTTTTGTCCGTCAGTCAGTCAGTCAGTCGTCTGTCAGGCGAATAAAATTGAACTTTTGCCACATAGACCCTCATAAACCATCGAAAGGGAGTCAAACAATAGCAAATAGCAAAAAACTGCTCTATGTGTACCTGACTGAAGTGAAGGCGCTTCGTTTAGGCTGTTTTTCCAGCTATTTCCTATTATTCGTAACGTTTGGCCCCACCTCTTCAACTTCACAATATGCATGTTGTTGTATATACGGTAAGCGGTCACTCCCACACTTTGGATATGGCCATACACGAACACAGTATACGCGATAGCACTTGTTCGATGCGATCGGCAGAGATGTCACGTCGATTGTAGCTGCACTGTATCCTGTAGACGTTCCGTGCGGGGTATGTGTTCTATGAACACCTCTAGTTTGCTTTGTGGTTTGTTTAAAATTGGTTTCCATGCTCATTAGAGCGCTAGGTGTCCAAGTGACAACTTATAGTAACCTGCCAACTTAGACTCTTGCGGTAGGGAATTATGGCATAATATAGTTACCTCATCACATCAAACGGAATTATTCGTACAGTGGTCTAAGTAATATTTAATTATCGGTTTGCCGTGCATTACGGGTTTTAGTGCACGAGGGCGAGATAATGCATGAGCCAAAGGCGAGTGCATTATCCGGCTGAGACCATTAACTAGATTGCCCGAGTGCACTAAAGCCTGTAATGCAGTATCTAAACTACTTACTGACCCGAGACAGCCTTTGATCTTTGAAAAGTGTGCAATAATGCACACTAAAGAGTGCAATAAGTGATTTATTGCTCCGTCATGTGATTGATTCTGAGGCGTCTGATTCGTTGAGGGTAACGTGTGTAGCACTAATAACTCTTGCAGTACATATTTGTATATGGGTCTGTACCCAACGTTCAGTACACCCTTCTCCCTGAAGTCACTCATATGTTCCCAGGCCTTGCTTTCCCTCCTGATCCCTAGCCTCGTTCCAGGCCGTTGGGGAGAAACCCTGGCAACTAACACAAGTTCAAACTGCATACAGATGTAACGTCACGGCAATTGGGCATGCCTCATTCAAGCAGTGAAGTCCCCGTGATATTCCAGCTGAGAACAGTCCTTTGCTGCTCGTGGAAGCAACTGTTTGCTGCAGGTTCGGCGACAGAAGGCAAGCAGAAGACGAACGAACAAAAACATCTTGCGGAGCACCCACACTAGTGCAATAGAGCGATCGACTATTGCGATGATTGGGTGTGACTGCAACGTTTCAACACATGCCACAATTCGGTTTACTGTTGTCATGTGACAGTGTTGATTGGTTCTGTCTAATCTCTGGCAGCGGAAGTAACGGTTTGAACTCGCATAAGTTGCCAGGCCGTTTCTCCCTAGTGGCCTTGGAGCAAGGCTTGCTTATCCCATACTGTAAGCGATGAATGCTGGGGTGGAGCCCAAGGAATGAGGCTATGTATACCCTTTGTTCCATTGTTCTATGTATCTATCATGTTTTATTATTCTAGAGTCCAGGACAACCAGCCGGGAGATAGCAAGGAACGAACCTCACAGCTTGTGGGCCGCGGAACTCGACCTCCTTCCCCAGGTTCCCCCACCTGCTTCAATAGAGTAGAGGTGAGCCTGAGAGAGAGAGAGCTAGAGGAGGAAGTATTTAGTTTCTTACCTGTGGGCATTACAGGGCGAAGGACCAAACCCTTTCAGTACGGTTCTCACAAAGTCTATTTTCACGGGTATAAACTTCTGTGTGTCAACTGTTACGTATCATAATCTGCCCCCCGACCCTCGAAAATATAAGCCCACCCACTTGTTAGAGAAAGTTATTGTGCAGGATCATTGGGTAGACCCATGAGTACCCCAGTGATGAGATCCCTGTCCTGCTTGTCTTGAATCCCGAATGGGTGTTGACTGTCTCTAACACAAGACCTTGTGCTAGCCATTAGGAGTGGTTTGTTTGTAGTTGGGGGTGTGTACTTTTGAGTGGGGTATCAAAACCCACTCCCCTTTTGAATAGCCACTTGACAGCTGGGCGGGTTGTTCTGCAGAATGCTACATGTGGATTGTACCTCATTTGGAATAAGCATGTGGCCTGCCATATCTGGAAGCTTCAGAAGTGCAGAAGTGCTGTCAAGTTTACAGGGCGATACGTGATCTGTGGAGAGGTGGTTGAGGCACGGTCACCTCTCTATGTCTTGCTGCACACCTTCTTTTGAGAGCCTCAAGCTAAAAAAAAAAGGAAAGGATAAGGACAATTCCTTTACTGACGCTCTCACAGGGGCAGCTACAAAAATCCTTATTGGTAATCAGCCAACCACACCTAATAAGTCTGTTACAAGTAAACCTACTGGGATATCACCTGCAAGTAAGGCAAACTTAAGTGGACAGTATTTACAACACCTATCAAGTTTACAACAGTTATGAGAAAATAATGTACTTACAGAGGAAGAGTTCCAAGAGCAGAAAAGGATGCTGCTGTCAAACCTGAGGGGACTGAACTCTTAAACATCTGGTACATCAGACTTCTTCACTTTTGCATTGTGTATTGTATGTACATATACCCAGCCAGGCTATCCAAGCATGACTGCATGACATGCATTATGCGCGTTATACTGGATCATGGAAGCGATACACGCGCTGGATAAACGGTCTGGGAACGAGAGTAGCATTATGTATACCAGAAGACTAGTCATGAATATTGATTATTCTACAACAGGAAGTGGCAATATAATCAGTTCAAATGTATCCACATTGCTTAAACCAACCATGGCAGTCCTCAGAGGTAATTGATGCAAAACCAGCTAAAATATAATCTTGTAGTTGTTCATCATTGGATGCTTGGATTGCAGCTTCATTTGCTTTGAGGTAAGCTTTAACCTTTGCAAACGCCTCCTCTATCGGGTTGAAGTCAGGTGAGTAGGCTGGTAGAAAGTGAATTAGTACACCAACACTTTCAATTGTCTCAACGATGTGACAGACGTGATGGATACTAGCTTTATCGAGAATAACTACGCTGTTTGCGTTGAGTCCATCAAATGGCATTATATGCCGTAGCAAGCTTTTGTCAACGAAGTCTTGAAAAACATCTGCACTGACAGTCTTAGAGGTAATGTATGTATCCGCAACACCATGTAAAGACAATGCTGCAATGACAGAATAGCATTTTCCACGAAGCAACAGAGAAGTAGAGAGTGCAGGTTTTCCAATGAGGCTGTACCCAAATTTACGCAAGGAATCCCTTCGGTCAGTTCCACTTTCATCAATAAACAGTAACATGTCAGGTTCATATACTGAGCAATCTGACCGAAATGTTACACGAAACTCATCATTTCTCTGCCTAGCAATACGGCTCAGTTTTTTTGCGTGAGAAATTGCTTCATTTCAAAAATCAGCATATAGTTGACACACTCACGTCTGTCCCTGTGACTCGTAGTAGATCAGTTTGCAATTCCTGCAGGTAAGTACCTGGCCTCTCAATAACATTTTGGAGAACTCATCAATGTTAGTCAAGTCACTTTGCCTTCCTGGCTGTCGGGTCGGCGTTACATCTGAAACCTAGCTAGGACTGTGCACAGTAGAGTGATCGATGTTTAAGTTGCCAGCAATCGTTCCGTAGCTGAGCCGTAAGACCTCGTATTGGTACACCATCCGCCACCGCAGGTCTTCGGAGTAGGCAGAAGTACGAACAGGTTCCATGGAAAACTTAGCCATTGCGGATACGTAGCTGTCCAGGGCTAGGCTCCTTGGAAGTGTGTAACTATGTCAGCTAGCTGGCCTACACACGCAGGCGGCTGCCAGTAATTGAGTTGTGGTTTACAATATTTGCACTTGTAGTGTTGCAAGAACACTGCAATCCAAGTACAACAAACATCCTGCTTCTACTGAGGCTCACTGTGCCTGTTTGCATAAGGCTTCAAGTTCTCCTCAACCTGTCTAGGCCAGCCCCTCTGTGTTTACAGAAATGGCACTGGGTCATGGTTGGCTGCACTCTCACTGGCAGGAATTCAATCTGACTGTGGCTGAAAACAGATATTGATGACACCCACCCACCTTCTAGAGGTAAAGATAGGGGAGAGGCCATCAGGGTGTGTTCCATGTTGTAGTAACTGCACGCCTCTGCCCCGGGGTGGTCCTACCACTCCGCCCGTACTTCGACCTAGCCCGCTGCTATATAGTCGCTCTCTGACCCTTGGTCACACTTGGGACTGGTCACACTGTAGATGCCCACTCATTCTCACCGTAACTCTATTCACAGATGTGTGGAGTCCAAATGCCAGAATTTCCCTTTGATAATAATTTGGGTAGGGTGTCTTTTGAAATTCTTCTTCAAGCACATGCCATTGGCGGGGGGTAAATTGTTTCCCCTTGTCATACTCCGGCGGAGAAGTCAGAGACGGCACACCCTAGCCCTCTGACAGATTCACTGCTCTGTTCTCACAACCAAAAAACTGTCATCACAAGTAGCACGTGAACAATACGTATATAGCACAGACAGACAAAGACTTGCACACAAAGATATGGACCAATTCGCTGTACACAAAGTACAATACTGCACAAAGGGGCCCTAGCCAGATGAAAGTACAAGTGCTAACCACGAACGAAAACAGCAAAACCCACTATACTACACTCCCCCTTTAACTCAGGTCCATCCAGTTCCTGCAGAACTATAGCTGCTCTCAAAACAAGCCATATTGTGTTGCAATTTCCTTGCCATGGCCATTTCCAACAAACTGCTGCCCATCTCCTATGATGATCCAGTGCTCACTCTTGCTCTCACCCTTGTTTCCTGAGTTTGGAAACATCCGTGCTAAGTGGCCTTTCAGTCTGCACCGGAAACACTCCGCGTCCCGAAATCGGCACTTTTCCTCACTGTGCCCTCCATTACACCGATAGCACCCAGACTCTTTCTCCTCCTTCCCTGCCTTCTGGAAATTCACTTGACCAGTAGAACCACTGTGCAGATCCTTGGCACTGCGCTCCGCCGTCTCCATGGCCTTCGCCATCGCCACAGCCTTGGCAGATGTGAGTTCCAGGTCAGTCAGGAGCTTGCACTGCAATCACTTTTCCAGGCATCCGCACACAAGGTGGTCCTGGAGCATATTGTCCAGAAAGTCCCCAAAGCAGTAATTCAGAGAGCTTCCGGAGCTGAGCCAGGTATTCGCTGATTGACTCCCCTTCGCGTTGGACGCGTGTATTGAAATGGTACCGCTGGACGATAAATGAGGGTGTGGGCTGTTGGTGCTCTTGGACAAGAGCCACGAGTTCTGCAAAGGTCTTGTCGGTTGGCTTTTTCGGAGCTACCAAGTTTCATATGAGCTGATATGTTTCTGGGCCGCAGGCACTCAGCAAAATCGCCCGGCACAGTTCCGTTGCGTCGCCGCGAATCTTGTTGGCTGTGAAGTACAGTTCGAGACGCTCAGTGTACGACATCCACTCTTCCTGCCCTTGCTGAAAGGCGCCAATGGTTCCGTGAGTTGCCACTGCCATTGTGTTGAGTTTCACCTCGTCGCCAATGTAGTAACTGCACGCCTCTGCCCCGGGGTGGTCCTACCACTCCGCCCGTACTCCGACCTAGCCCGCTGCTAGTCGCTCTCTGCCAGACTGGTCACACTGTAGATGCACACCCTAGCGCTCTGACAGATTCACTGCTCGGTTCTCACAACCAGAAAACTATCATCACAAGTAGCACATGAACATTATATAGCACAGACGGACCAAGACTTGCACACAAAGATACGGACCAATTCACTGTACACAAAGGACAATACAGCACAAAAGGGGCCCTAACCATGAACGAAAACAGCCAAAACCATTGGGATTGGAATTGGAATTGGATGTCATACTGGTAAGTTGCCAACAGTAACACCCACCTCTGAATTCTAGCAGCAGCTAGTGTGGGTAACCCCTTCTTCTGACCAAGTGTAGCTTGTAATGAAGTCGATGATCACTGTAGCTATCCGAGTGCACTTCCCAGCCGTAGGCCACTAGAGGCCGATCATTCAAGATACAACTCATTGTCTCTTTCATTCAAAGTCAAAGTACATGTGCTCTGATCATGAAACAAATTGATTACGTAATGAGTACAGTGATCAATGCACAAATGAGTGAATGAGTAACATGGAGGTTCAGAGTTCAATGTTCAGTTCCCATCATAGCTGTTGGGAGTTTACGATCAATAACCAAGGTCACCTTCCGGTCATAGACGAACCGACGAAATTTCTTTATTCCGAAAATGAGGGAGAGGGCTTCCTTTTCCTTTTTTTGTGCATACCCCTTTTCGCTTTGCGAGAGGGTACGGGAAGCATAGGCAATCGGCCTCTCAACACCATCTGGGAAGACATGGGACAAAGCAGCGCCAAAACAGCGCAAGCTGTTCCTTGAACTCACTCCTGCACTGCTTTGTCCACTTCCAAGAATACCCTTGCAGTAGGTGATGCAGGGGCTGTGTGAATGAAGGTGGATAGGTGCTCAATGAATCTGCTGCAATCATTTCTGAGACCCAGAAAGGACCCAAGTTCTGTACACTCCTGGGCTCTGATGATGGCTCCACTTTGGCTGGGGTGGCATGGATGCCATTCCTGTCCACAATATGACCAAGGTATTCGACAGATGGTAGCAGAAAATAGCATTCTCTCGCTTGAGTCGTAGACCGTACTCTTGCAACTGTGCGAGAACTTGTTCCAGTATTTCCAGGTGTTCATCATCTGTGCTTCCAGTAATGAGAATATCGTCAATATAACCTTTGGCAGTCCTTGAAGAACTTTCTCCATTGTTTGTTGGAAAACTGCGGGCAGATGCTACACCAAATGGGAGTCAGTTATAGGTGTACCACACGATCCGTCATGTGTAAATAGTTGAAACTGGCTGCTGCTGCTGGCTGCATGCTGGCGACTGACAGAAGCAACACTCTCCGGGAGATCACTCACGAACAGGTTGCAAGCTAGGCTTTTCAATGCAATGCCTAGAAGGTCAGTGACCACTCATCATGCAACCAGCCGTCGTTGATGTCCTGAGCACACAGGCAGGTAGTTAGTTAATCGGACGTAGTATGTAACGAAAACATGAATTATCCTATGAGCAGTGAAATGAAGCAAGCTCACAATACAAAAAGTGAATACGACATGAATTATCGGATGAGTGAAGCAGGGTTGCTTTTTTCTCAACAAATGGAACAGTTACCAAGCCAAGTACAGAGCAATAATGCCATGTGTTAACAACCCTATCTATATTGGTGAGTATGGATGGTATATTATATGCATGTACAGTATCAGTGCTCCAGCTGAGAAGCTGGGGGCTACCAGAAAGCTACAGCAAACAGGTTCAGTTCAAAGCACTGCACAAGTACTCATGGTGAACTGACTGTAAAGATCATGGGAATACAAGACTCATGGGAACGAACTTAGGATCACCTGACTGCATCCACTCCACATCGCAATGGTAGTGGGATATTGATTCCTTGTAGGGCGTTACAACCGCACCACTGCTTTTTCTGTATGGGCATTTTTCTGCTCTTGCTACGGTAAGACTGTATGGTGTGTTAGGAATCACTCCCCCGGGATGTAGTGTGCTACGTATGGCAACCTTGACATGTGCAAGTATCAAACCGGAGATAAAAAGGATTGGCTGAAACATATATGGTGTGGTGTAGAGAACATCGAACATAATTAACTAATGCATATTGAACCAATGACCTTTACTTTATTCAGTTGTACCTATCATTGATTCATGTGGACATCGATTTCGATTGAGTTTCAACTGCTTGGGCAAGCTGGGTTACTCCTTATGGCATTTATGATAGGTACAACTCACCGAAGCACTAAGGAGCAATCGCCTGGACCGTTGAAGTCACTGTTTGCGTCGACTGGGAGTTTGGTGGCTGGTTGTGTGGGTCGTGATGAGTGCGGCCGCGATCACAGGTTCCACGTCGAGTGTTTCGTACATCGCAGCCTTCTATCAGGCACTGGATTCTCGGCATCTCTGGACCATGCGGTGGTGCTCCTTAAGAAGGCTTTCACTTTGCAGCCGTCCTAAGTGAAAAGGCTGAATGTATCGTCAGCTGGCACGACCGAGGACTGGCAGTACTTCAAGTCAAGGTGGAACGACTATGTAAAGGCAACCAGGTTGGAAGGAACCGTCGGCTTGTCTCGATCTTGCCTCATGATAAGTAGGGTAACCCTTGCTACCATAGGTTTCTCTTCCCTTATGGCTAACTTTCTCATGGCTGTGAATACCTAATCCTCAGTAATTTCGGTGAGGGTGCCCCCAGCGTTTCTTGTGAAGTCTTTGCGAAGCTGGTCGTCGCAGCACTCTAAGAGTTGGATGATCCTCAATACGTGTCTACGGGGCCAGGTTGAAAGGGCAGGCAAGCGTCTGCAAGTTCACATAACAATGTACAGGGTGTAAGGCCAACGTGGACTACACAGAAGCCATGATCAAAGACATGTTTGCAGGGGTTTTGGAAGACACCAAGATACAAATGCAGACAAGAACCAAGACATGATTCTGGAAAAGTTGTTAGGTTTGTCGAGGCAAAGGAGGCGGGAAAGGGGTCAGCGTCCTGCCTGCTACTACCACAAGCAACGGATGCAGTGACTGGCAGCTCTTACAGAAGAGACCGTCAGCCAAAAGGCTCACCACCAAAAGATCAGGATACCTGCACGTACTGTGGGACCAGAGGGCACGGAAGGAACCCCCCAACAAGAGTCAGGAGAACCGAGTGTCCAGCCTTTGGCACCAAATGCAACCGTTACGGCAACGACCATCACTTTGAAAAGGTGTGCAGGAGCAAACATGGCACAAAGCCGGCGAAACACACCGGATACGAAGACAATATTTGACACACTCTGCGAGTTCACGTCAACAGACAACACTAAAAGCACCACCCTAGACCACCATGTCTTCGACCAGTTCACAAATGAATGGCTGAGGCCGAGTTTCTTCACGATCTTGAGACATGCTAAGCAACTCTGGCAGCCTATGTCGGCCATGGCACTGATGAGGACCGCTTTTGTGGTATTCTGCGGGGAAACCCGAAGTGTTCGTAGTCCTCCTGCTGGATGCCCATCTGTAGCACCTGATGTATGGTTGGGGTTTGGATCATCTCCTCTCCGCCAGAGACCTCATCCCCGTCAGCATGAAAATGCATGCAGCAGACAATCACGACATGCACATCCTGCATACTGAGGCTATCACCAAGGATAAGAAGAAGTGTCCACCAGGCAAATGGACCATGTGACTGACAACACTGACAAGCTATTCCTCAGCAGGGAAGCATGCACAGACCTAGGGATCAACCCAAAAACATTCCCTACAATGGGCGAAACCGAAGGAACCAACACCGCCAACTCCATCAGTGCCACTGACACCTCACCACAACAGGAATGTCAATGCCCCAAACGGACCAAGCCACCACCAATCCCCACCTCCCAACCATACCCAGCCACAGAAGCGAACAGGGAGAAACTCCAGCGATACCTCCTGAACTACTACACCTTCAACATCTAACCCACACACAACCCCCACCACTCATCGCTCACCCATACCAGTACCACTCCACTGGCAAGATGATGTCAAAGCCGGCCTAGACAGAGACTTGAGACTGGGAGTACTTGAACCCGCTAAGTGACACTGACACCAGTTCAAGCGACTCCGATGTTCCACTTACCATCCCTAATGATGCAAAAGTGAAGTACTCAGTGATTGATGGAACTCCAGGGCTCAGCATTGCCACCAATAGAATACGCACTTGGACTCCAATTGCTTTGAGAACTCGAGCCAGAACTAAGAACTCAGTTAATAGTTAGTAGCAGGGTACGTGTTTGAGATTAGCCTCAGGCTATTTATGTGTCCTTTGTGTTTGCATGTACACATAAAATGTTATAGAAAGAAAAAAAAAAGCAAAAAAAAACCCGTACCAATTGGAGAACAAGTCACATGGTGCCATCGAATGGTCATCTGCGCCAAAAAGAATGGCACACCCAGAAGGACAATCGACTTCCAACCTCTCAACATTGATGCCACCAGAGAAACTCACTGCACCCAATCACCTTTCCACCAGGCAAGATCGGTCCCTCAAAGGAAGAAGAAACCATCTTTGACGCATGGAATGGTTACCACAGTGTACTCCTTCATCCTGAAGACCAACACTACACCACTTTTGTCACCCCTTGGTGCCGCAGATACCGCACAGCCCCACAATGGTACATTGCCTCAGGTGACGGATACACCAGGAGATACGATGAGATCACCTCATCCATCCCAAGCAAAACCAGATGCGTAGATAACACCCTCCTATGGTCTGACACAATAGAAGAAAGCTTCTTCCAAGCAGCCGACTGGTTGGATACCTGTGGCAGACATGGAATCACCCTCAACCCTGAGAAGTTCAAATTTGCTAAGACATAGTTGAATTCAAAAGCTTCGAAATCACCAACAACATGGTACGACCATGCTAGAATTACTTTAGGGCACTTCCCCACCCCTCAGAGCCTAAGATCCATTTAGATGGTGCTACCCTTCCGGGAACTACTCAAGCCCAGCAACAAATTTCACTGGGACGACACACTACAACAAGCATTCCAACAGTCGAAGCTAACTATCATGCAGCGACAAAATTCACAATGGAGTCAAAATCTTTGACAAAACCGAACCCACATGCCTGGCCTCTGATTTGTAGAAACATGGCATTGGCTACTGGTTGTCCCAGAAACACTGCTCCTGCCCCTCCAATGACCTCTTTTGCTGCAAACAAGGCTGGAAGATCACACTAGTGGGCAGCAGATTCACACACGATGCCGAATCCAGATGCACACCAATCGAAGGTGAGAAGCACTAGCAGTAGCAGATGCTCTGGACAAAGCAAGACACTTTGTCCTGGGATGCTAAAACCTGACCGTTGCAGTAGACCACAGACCACCCTAAAGATATTTTGCGACAGATTCCTAGATCACATCTGCAACACCAGACTGAGGAACCTAAAAGAGAAAACCCAAGATTCCACTTCAGAATGTTTCACATATGTACCGGGCGTCAAAAACAGGGCTCCTGATACCCTCTCCAGACACCCCACAGGCGATCACCACCCACCCAAAGTGGTCCTCCATGACGACGTACACAGCATCCAAGATTGTGATGTCACCCCTCCTCCCAATATCCCCACCCAACTCACAGCTGGCATATGCATAGACGACCAGCTACACTCTATCCGAATGGAAAACCAACTACAGGAGTCACTCCTATCCTCCACACATACCGTCAGTATTATATTGGGAGCAAGTCCAAACTGCTACATCGTCCGACGACAATATGCTCCTCCTTCTCTCCACCATAGAAAATGACATTCCCAAATTGAAACACCAACTACTGTCACCCATCAGAGAATGCTGCCGCTGCCACCCGTCAACGGTTGACCATTCTTGAACTTGAAGAAAACACCCTCTGAGTGCCCATGTATGCCAACATCCCAGCAACCGGGCATAGTGAGCAGCCAGTCCTTCCCACATAGACCTCCACCCCTTTACCAAGCTGGTCTGTCTTAGAGTGCTTCAGCATTACCCTCAACATTGTTGGTTGCAGTTGATTGTCAACAGCTATGTCTCCCCAGCTGAGATGCTTCCTTGGATCAAAAGCATTCTGTGAGGGGACCGTGATTTCCCCAGACCGGAAGAAGCCAAAGAAACATAGAACTGCAGCCGCCCATAACATCAATATGTCAGGATCTGAAGACATCACTGACCACTGCTCCTGGATCTTTCTTAATATAACAGGTGTTATGGGCAACCGGATTTTTGCAGATGAAATAGTCCGTTGAGCTTATGTCCTCTGGATTCCTGACTGCACCAAACGAAGGCGGGGCAGCGATGAAAAAGCTCTCGGTTCTGGCAGACCTAATGTGATTTGCATATGGCGGATGCCTGCCAGATACGTTTTTATAGTCTGCGGCGATAAAGACTGGCATGCAAGGTGAGATGAAAAATAACACAGTATTGGTTCTGAAACCGGAAATGGTGACATGAGAGAATACAGTGAACAAAATTCATCAAATTTACGCAGCGCTGACTGGTAAGTTGAGCGGGTTGATGGTGCTATTCCCTGAGAACAAAAGTAGTGATCTGCTGCATCCAGGTTGGAGAGGACCAATCCCGGTTTCCCAGAAGCCACTGCAGAAAGAGTCTGTGGTTGCATCTGGCTTCTTCTTTAGAAACGATGGCAACCGGTTCCTGGAGAGATCATCTGCCAAGTCATTATGGAGGCCTGCAACATGGACAGCTGATAACTGGAATTGGAGGTGCGCCTCAATGAAAAATAGGCATTGTAACAGTTGCATCATGGCCTTGTCTTGTCAATACCGCCGATTCAAAACTGTTACCACTGCAGAATTGTCACAGTAAGCCACGATGCTGTTACCTTTCCAGGTACTTCCCCACACCACCGCTCCAATCACAATGGGGATGAGCTCTTTGGCTGCGATGTGGAGCTTCTGGGACTCATTGTCCCACGCTAGCTGGAACCATTCTGTCTCATGCCATGCTCCACATCCCCACGCCCCTGAGGCATCTGAAGTAATCGATAGCTTCCTGCTTGCTGGGAGGATTATGAGGGAGGCACCATTCCAGTGTGTTGCAAATATTCGCCACCGCATCATGTCCGATCGAAATTCTGCATTCAGCCGGATGTGGTGATGTCGCTGCTTCACTAGACTCAGGAGGGAAATTATCCGCCCGAGAAATGACCTGCCGGGTTTGATCACCCTGGCTGCATGTTGTAATACCCCTACGAGAGACTCCAGCTCCCTGCGTATGCACACTTTGCGTTTTTCCCACTCCCTTTACGGTTTGCAGCAGCCTCTGCAGCTTGTCCACTGGAAGTCTCAATTCCCCCCTAATCGTGTCTATAATAATCCGAAGAAGTGTTATCACGGCGGTGGGACCATCCTGCTTTTCTGGAGCCAAGGGGATTTCTAGTTCCCGGCAGATTGCCATCAATATATGTAAATACTTCCTGCAAGTGTCCGAGTCTGGGGGACCCACCACAGCAAAATCATCCAAGTAATGAAAGATGTAATCAACACCCTTAGATACACACCATTCCACTGCATCTGCCACGGAATTGAAGATTTTAGGGGCTGACCTCAGCCCGAATGGGAGCATCCCATCGACTTATATTTGCCATCCCACTTCATTCCGAGCCACTTACGATCCCCTGGGTAGACTGGCAAGAGCAATGGGGTTGCCAGCATTGAAATCTGATGATCAGCAGGGGTAGTGGACTGTGCAGGTTTGCTCAGTGACATGAGATCCTGGGTGTAGAGATACTGTCCGTCCACCCCTGTGAATTTTAGTATAGTGATCATGAGCAAAAGGAAGACCCATCAACAATAATCATCAAGCAGCAATATCTGAGGTAAACCGCACTTGGGTGGTCACGCCACAGAGGCTGAGCATTACAAAAAAGTACATGCTTTGCTAATAAGGTATGCCATGCAGTCCTGACATGAACAATGTTTAAGCTTGAGATACAGTCACTGCTGTGGCTTATGCCACCCCCTCCCTACTGGCGATCCTGACAGAGGCCACTTGGGCGGTGGTGGCCTGGACCTGCCACTGCATTGCGAGGCTGGGTGAGACCCCCGGCATCCATTGCAGATGTGACTGAACCTGCAGGGGTTGAACCTGCAGACGTTTCCAGCCCTGTTATTGAATAGGTGACAGATGGGGATGGGGGTCTTGCCGATGTCATAGGGAGGGTGGAATGACACGCGGGTAGCTGGATCCGGTTTGTATGATGGCACCCCGTGTGCATACGAACACTCTGCAGAGGTGTGGTGCTCACTGAGACAAAACGTACACCGGGCTATAAACCTAGCTCTGCCGGTGAAGGTCTCGTTATACAACGTGAAATCCACTTGACCCCAATCTAATGACTTTGTGATCGCTGCCTTCCGACGGTAGCAAGAGTCATAGGTTACCCAACCATCTTCCAAGAATGACCTGTGCGCCCTCACAATTGTCTTTAGATAGGCCATCAGCTCTGGCGTCTTTTGAAGGAAGCCTGAAGACAGTACGGCCACCATGGAGGCGTAACATTCGATCCAAAGCAGTATGTCTGTAACTGGCCCTCTTCGTAAACGCTTGGTCTGGTGGCAGTACTTGTTCTGTTCCTCCTCCTGGAACCTCCAGTTGTCTGGAACAAGCTCCGCCATGTCTACATAGTCCCTGTCGAGGATCCTCTTAACTAGTTTTGCTGGGAGGGGGAATGTGTGAGAGGAACTTGCTTGGGCAGTGGGTGCTGGCAACATTGGTAGGCTTGACATAAATGATGCCACCGAAACCACGGTTGGTACTCCGGCAGGGGGTAGGCTGTCAGTCAGTGAAAATGATGGCAGAGTAGCGAGAATGGAGGATGCTGACAGTATGCCTAGACCTGCATCGGCCAATTCAAGAGCAACTATGATCAACGCCATTGACTGGATTGTCTTGTATTGCTTACTACACCGTCAGCCTGACGACCCGCAGTTGCCTAACAGTGGGCACGCTAACCCCAACCAGAACAGCCCGACACATACATGTAGGCATGCTTGCCAAATAATGGGCATGCTAACCTCAACCAGAACAGCCAGACACATAGACATGCTTGCCTAACAATGGGCATGCTAACCTCAACCAGGACAGCCAGACACATACGTAGGCATGCTTGCCTAACAATGGGCATGCTGACCCCCAGCCGGAACAGTCAGACACGTGCACAGGCATGCTTGCCTGACCAACAACGAACATAAAAATGAGTTAAGTCACCTCAGATGGCTCCCATGGGCATACTTGCCTGGGGATATGGGCACCCTTCTCCAACCTGCAGATATAACCCACAAGCATGCTTGCCAAATTGAATCGCACAGGCTTGCTTGCCTGATAATTGGTCTGCTCGCTCGCTCAGTCAACCGGATACCAGCACTTAGGCACGCTTGCCTGATGTATGGACATGATATGGCCCCCAACCTACCGTTAGGCTTGTATGTTTGCCTGCCTGATGTACCTCGACATGCTATCTGGCCGGAGGCTGACATCTAGGCATGCTTGCCTACTGCCTATGTGAGCATGCTGACTCAACTGGCCGTCTCTGGTCCAACAGCATGCTTAGGCACTGACACTCCAGTTTCTGGGAGAGCATGCGTATGGGTGCTGGAAATTGTAATCCCTGTGCAAGCTTGCACAGCGAGTATGCCTGCCCAGGCAGCTGTACCATCAGAACCATATGCTTGCCCTACTCAATCCGTCTCAATGCCCCATTCATTATGACCGTATACTGTGGGATGCCAGAACGATTTACTGCTAACAAATCCGAGCTTACCCCGTGGAGCTTTGTCCTATCTTGCTCCCCCTTTTTTCATTTTTATAGTACTGAAACCTTCCAGCTTCCTTACTTACCAGTGCTGCCGTGGACTGCTGGAGAGGCCGAAGACGACGGCGTGGTGGACGTAGTGGATGTGGTGGATGCGGAGGGTGCTGCTTTTACCAGGTGTGCATATGCCAACATATCCTGTGTCTGTGGGTGTGTGGAGCGGATGGCTACGAAGGCCATGAAGCAGTATATCCAGGAGGGAATAGTTGACACTGCTCGCTGAAGGGGCTTAAAAATTCCTGGAATTGATGGTAACAACTGGCCACCAAATGTTTCCAGTTGCTGGAGCTGGGAGATATTGTCCGTCAGCAAGTCCAGCATGTCCACATACTGGCCTGACGGGATCTTCTCCACAAGCTTCTGTGGAAAAGGCTCGGAAACAAGGGACTAGACAAATTCTGTGGCTGCGATCGGCACCTGCGCATCACGGCTTTCTTTGGGGGTTAGAGTATATACACATCCCATAATGGTTCTTGGATCCATGTTAAATTGTTACTCAAAGGATTGTTTGGTCTATGTGGATATCGTGATGGTCCAGTAGGATGGAGAAAGCCTCTGTTTGAAGAACACAAGCCACCCACTACTGATTCACGTAATGATTTCTTCCAGTGTGAGCTCATCACCACAGATTGTGACTCTTCCTTCTTTCAAAATACTTGAAGCGGAGTACTCTTTTGTGCCATTGATGGTGTTCAATACAGGAGTGAACAAATGGAGCCTTTGAGTTCCTGGAATTGTGCATGCTAGCTTGAATCGAAATACTGCTTCTTTCTTGTAGTCATCTTAAGCTGCAATACTGAAAGAAAACAGCCGGAACTTTCCCAGCTGCCCAATCAAATAGCTGACGGGGTGTCATTATTTGTTGGTCATACGGCCTCTGAAGACTTGCTCTGGCAGCCAGACGTTTCACAGTACCACCCACACCATCACATGCACCTTTACCACACCTCCATCGTGCTGGCCTGGATGAAGTCAGACGCTTATCGGACGATTCAAAGAAGAAGTGCTCTGCTTTTGCTAGATCAGTGGAAGAGTAGACACACATGGTGTAAGTGATGTAGCACCTATCATAAGTGATGAAGTCATTAGCAGGAGTTAAACGAATCAAGGAGAATGGAGATGTCTGCATTGGCAGGCCAGATCAAAAGATATCATCGATGTATAGCGTTTTAGCAACAAAGGTTGAACTGGTTGAGACTGGAAGAATCGTCAGAGGAAGACCGACATAAAGTGTTGGTTGGTAAATCAGTATTACTGTACCCTGGATTACAGATCAGAAATTTTACCTAATGACAGAGTCAGACTGAGGGAATGGAAATCGACCCGAGTATTCCACAGACCAAGTACGTAGCTCAAGACACAGAGCATTGGAACCACAACAGAACCAGGAAGTGAAGTTTGATGGTATAGTTTTCTGTGTGGGTTTTTTGGACATTTCAAACAGATTCACTGATAAGCAACTGCATGAAAGGACAACCGAGAACAGTACAATAATGGATATATCTAATCTATCTACAGGTTGCACAAGTCACAACGAACGATGAGTAAACAAAGTAGAAAATGAAATAGAACCCACAAAACCAAACCAATTACACCACCAAAAATGATCGAACCGCATGAAAACAAAGAAAACAAACTAATTCAGCCAAAAAAGCAACCAACAATTAACAAGCTACAAGTTGGCTAACAGCAGGAGCTATGGGAGTGGGCTTCCTCCCGCTGGGGTGGAATAAAGGATTGGTAGTAGCGCAGGGGCCACTCCCCCCACATAGCTCAGTGTGGAGACCTGCCCAGGTCTACCAACAACCCAACACATTACCGCTGGATTTAATAAGCAGCTCTGCACTGGCAGATGTCGGGAGAGAAGGAGGGAAGAGTGTTGCTAGGTAACCTGACTGCTCTGTGCATAAAGTGCTTACCTAATTCATTTTGATCATGGGGCACTACACTATAGGGGTACATTGACCCACAACAGGAAAAGATGGCATGGAGTATGTACTAATGCAAATGCAGCATTGTACAGCCCGCATACATACAGCCTGAATAATATGCCCATAGCTGTAACAATACCTTCACCATAGGCCATTTTGAGTCACCACCTGGTACTAGTATCCGGTATAGTTCCGCATAATTATCTACTCTGCAGCAAAACTTTAACCCTTTTGTAACTAACAATGGGGGGTGCAAGGCTACTTGATCTCTCCACAACTCTTTCGGACTCACTTTAGCAAAACACATATAGTATTACACGGGTGCCAATTTAATTCATGGATACCAACATGGCTATATAATGGGCACTGCAGTAGCCTCATTCCTACACCTACACCTCCAGTTACAGAATGCAAAATGGCATGCTATAAGCAATCAAGAATGAGGCTACCTATAGCACTGCTAGGTATAGCCTTGAGTTGTGGGTGTTGTAGCCTGTCAGTCTGCATGGTTGCAAGTATACAATGTCATGTGGGTGTGTGGAGCAGATGGCTACGTAGGCCATGAAGCAGTATATCCAGGAGGGAATAGTTGACACCGCTCGCTGAAGGGGCTTAAAAATTCCTGGAATTGATGGTAACAACTGGCCACCAAATGTTTCCAGTTGCTGGAGCTGGGAGATATTGTCTGTCAGCAAGTCCAGCATGTCCACATACTGGCCTGACGGGATCTTCTCCACAAGCTTCTGTGGAAAAGGCTTGGAAACAAGGTTGCGATCGGCACCTGCGCATCACGGCTTTCTTTGGGGATTAGAGTATATACACATCCCATAATGGTTCTTGGATCCATGTTAAATTGTTACTCAAAGGATTGTTTGGTCTATGTGGATATCGTGAAGGTCCAGTAGGATGGAGAAAGCCTCTGTTTGAAGAACACATGCCACCCACTACTGATCATCATCAATACACATAATGAATCCTGTGATTTCTTCCAGTGGGAGCCCATCACCACGGATTGTGACTCTTTCTTCTTTCAAAATACTTGAAGCGGAGTACTCTTTTGTGCCATTGATGGTCTTCAATACAGGAGTGAACAAATGGAGCCTTTGAGTTCCTGGAGTTGTGCATGCTAGCTTGAATCGAAATACTGCTTCTTTCTTGTAGTCATGTAAGCTGCAATACTGAAAGAAAGCAGCCGGAACTTTCTCAGCTGCCCAATCAAATAGCTGACGGGGTGTCATTATTTGTTGGTCATACGGCCTCTGAAGACTTGCTCTGGCAGCCAGACGTTTCACAGTACCATGCACCCACAACATCACATGCACCTTTACCACACCTCCATCGTGCTGGCCTGGATGAAGTCAGACGCTTATCGGACGATTCAAAGAAGTGCTCTGCTTTTGCCAGATCAGTGGAAGAGTAATACTGTAGACACACATGGTGTAAGTGATGTAGCACATGGTGTAAGTGATGTAGCACCTATCATAAGTGATGAAGTCATTGGCAGGAGTTAAACGAATCAAGGAGAATGGATATGTCTGCGTTAGCAGGCCAGATCAAAAGATATCATCGATGTATAGCGTTTTAGCAACAAAGGTTGAACTGGTCGAGACTGGAGGAATCGTCAGAGGAAGACCGACATAAAGTGTTGGCTGGTAAATCAGTATTACTGTACCCTGGATTACAGATCAGAAATATTACCTAATGACAGAGTCAGACTGAGGGAATGGAAATCGACCCGAGTATTCCACAGACCAAGTAGCTCAACACACAGAGCATGGGAACCACAACAGAACCAGGAAGTGAAGTTTGATGGTATAGTTTTCTGTGTGGGTTGTTTGGACATTTCAAACAGATTCACTGATAAGCAACTGCATGAAAGGACAACCGAGAACAGTACAATAATGGATATATCTAATCTATCTACAGGTTGCACAAGTCACAACGAACGATGAGTAAACAAAGTAGAAAATGAAATAGAACCCACAAAGCCAAACCAATTACACTGCCAAAAATGATCGAACCGCATGAAAACAAACTAATTCAGCCAAAAAAGCAACCAACAAACAAACAATTAACAAGCTGCAAGTTGGCTAACAACAGGAGCTATGGGAGTGGGCTTCCTCCCGCTGGGGTGGAATAAAGGATTGGTAGTAGCGCAAGGGCCACTCCCCCCACATAGCTCAGTGTGAAGACCTGCCCAGGTCTACCGACAACCCAACACACGCGGACATTACCACTGGATTTAATAAGCAGCTCTGCACTGGCAGATGTCGGGAGAGAAGGAGGGAAGAGTGTTGCTAGGTCACCTGACTGCTCTGTGCATAAAGTGCTTACCTAATTAGGATAATACATTTTGATCATGGGGCACTACACTATAGGGGTACATTGACCCACAACTGGAAAGATGGCATGGAGTACTAATACAAATACAGCCATTGTACAGTCCGCATACATACAGCCTGAATAATATGCCCATAGCTGTAACGATATCTTCACCAGAGGCCATTTTGAGTCACCACCTGGTACTAGTATCTGGTATAGTTCCGCATAATCTGCAGCAAAACTTGTAACTAACAATGGGGGGTGGGGCTCGGTGGGGGTGGAGCATATACAGAGAAATTATGTTCCATTTCTGCCGTCGCTTCAGTGGGTATGTTACCAACAGACAAACACAAAATCAAAGTACAGATAGTAGTCATATGGACTTACCTGGCTTACCTGAAGGGGAATTTCTGATGTGGGTGGGCGGGAGGGGAGACAGAGATCTTAGTAGACAGATAAGGGGCTTCACAGCTGCCGAATTGCATACACGTGGCGCACTCAGCCAGCAGCTGTGTGCATGCGTCTTAGGTGATCTGCAAGCTTGATTAGGATCTGAATTCTACCCCGGGTGAAGTGGCCACCCTTCGCTTGTTAACCATATTTCAATCTAGCTTTAAACATCACAAAGAAATGACAGATTCAAAAAAGTCAATTCCATAGCCAAAGGTACGTACATACTTACGTAGAACTGAGGCCGCATATCCCCTCTGAACTGCAACTGAAAGTCTGTGTAGAAGGTGCATGTGGGATTTGACCTCTCCAGTGACCCAATGGTGGCAGTTACCCAGATCTTTCAAGACTGGGGGCCAATAAAACTTTCAATAGCTACAGGTGTAAAGAAGTGGTGGGATTCAGTTGGGAATACTTCCGCTCTTCTGCTAGGGCTGCCACTGCTCCTGCCAGAGCTAGGTAGGTAGGAGGGTGCAAAGGTGTCGGGGCAGGTTGCATCCCACACTAAACGTTTGCCTCGCGTCCAAGACACTGTAGAGGGGCATTCCCCGTCTGAAAGAAAAAATTCCTTGGCGGGATGTGTGCAGAAGTATAGGCTCTGTACAGAATGTCATTATTGGCCGTGGTTGTGACCTTGTGGGTGTCCTAGGTCTTCTGGCAATAAGGCGGAACCAATAGGAGGGAATAAGTCGGCAATATATATGAGAAACAAAAGAGGACCCAAGACTGGAACCTTAGGTACACCTGAGTCAACAGATATGGTATCAGAGTACTCGCCGTCCACCACAACTCTCTGTCTACGGCCCATAAGGTAGCTGCAAATCCATCTAGTCAAAACAGGGTTGAGGTTCAGCTGTTTGACCTTCTCGAGTAGTGCCTTGTGGGGAACAGAATCAAAGGCTTTTAGTATGTCGAAAAACACGGCACACACCTCCCTTCTTGCATCCATCTGTTGAAGCCACTCATGAGTAGATGTTAGTAGTGCAGAGGCTGTTGATTTTCCGGACACTGATCACACGAAATGGAGTGGTATAAAGACATGCTCGGTGACCAAGAAGTGAACATGATGTTCGTTTACCAAGAGTTGGAAGTAGCGAGATTGGTCGATAGTTGGAGGGCTGGGATGATTGTTCGATTTAGGAAATGGAACAATATTAGCCGCTTTCCACATGGATGGAAAACAAGCCGCCTTGATGGACAAATTGAACAGTTTTGTAATAGATGGAGCAATACTATAGGAGCTACAGCCTTTAGCATCCTAGCTGAAATACCATCTGGGCCATTGGACTTAGTTGTATCAAATCTGTTTAGCAACCACTCCACTTCCTCAGTTGTAGCTATATACATAGAAAACCTTCAGGACATTGTTCAGTGTGGTCAATCTTGTCCAGGTCTGGAAAGCCAAGCGGAGACAATGAGTGATTGCCAAAAATGTGTTTAGCATGGCAGCTTTGTCAGTACTCTATTCAGTACATGTGGTAATGTGATGGTTTTGCTGTTTGTTTTACCATTTGTCTTGCTTGGTTTGCAGCGATTTCTATTCAACCGAAGAATTTGGTAATTGTCAATTGCAAGCTCATTGTCTGAAACCTCATCGGACAGTGAACTCTCTACAATGCATGTAACATTGGGACTGGTGGCCTCGCAACTGCACAAAGTTCATCAAATTTGGGAAAAGACTGTTGCACAGTACTGACTATCACACAAACATTGCATGACAAACTTTGGAAAGCTTCAGCTTGAAGATTGAAACCACACTTGAGACATGGTATAGTGAGTAATCCGAAGGTCTTTAAAAGTTGCCATGTCCCAGTATTAGGAATCTGGAACAAAGTTGCTGTAAGACTATGTCGCATGCGGTGGCCCATAGGGGCATTCTGCTGTGGTACAGCGGCCGACATCAAGCGGCCGACATCCAAGTGGCCGACATTCAGTGGCCGACATCGAGCGGCCGACATCCAAGCGGCCGACATCCAGCGGCCGCAGTAAGGCTAAAACGGCTGACATCGAGCGGCCAAAAATGAGACTTATTATGCCGATTCATAATTTTTACGTCACCACCAATTGCCTCATGATGGAAGTGTAATAGCATTAATCGGTCATGAGTGTTTCGAACGGAAATGAATATTGTAGTTTCTTTGGGATGTCAATTACAGAACTAATAATGTACATGTTTCAGTATTGAATGATATTGTGAGTTTATAAACCCATGAATGAAGAAACAACTGATGGGATGAAGTAACAACTCATCAAATGAAGCAATAAACTGCCAACTAAATGGCCCTCGTTTCGCTTTTCTGATAAATTATTGCCTTACTCACCATAATAGTATCACACTCCTGTGGGTGGGGTGTCTTTCCCTTGCCAGGCTTCCTCTTCATAGCCTTGGAGAGGCGTGCGGCTGTTGTTGAACAACCACAACTAACTGTTTAACAGCAGACTTGTGAATCTGAAACTCACCATCGTCACGGCACAATCCAGAGCGAGCATGTAGTGTATTGTCCATGGTGCGAGCTGAGTACGAGTCCACGTGACGAGGGCGGGCGCTCCTGGAAGGCAGGGGATGAGAGCTTCTGGGAGGCAGTGGGGATGCTGGATGCTGGGATGATGTCGACCAGTTTCAATATGTCGTCCGCTTTCTCCCTTAGTGACTCTGACAGCTCCAACAGAGCCCCTTTAGCATTTGAAGCAGCCATAATTTGCCGCCATGTGTGGGCCATGCAGAGATCACGTGATGTAGTAGATCGGTGCGTGCCGATGTAGCCGCTCGATTGTCAGCTGATGTCGGCCGATGTCGGCCGCCTCCACATTACTGTGGCCGCTGTATGTCGGCCGCTTGGATGTCGGCCGCTCGATGTCGGCCGCTGTACCGCAGCGGATTGCCCCTATGGGCCACCGTAGTCACATGTGCATGGGGCAGTGCCCAGGTGTACTTGCCCCAGACAGCCCTGACAGTGAGATGCTTGTGCTGTTAGAAATACCACCCAGAATGGTAGGACATTGCAAGCCCATGCTAGATGCTAGCTATGGGGTTTCCTGCTCATCAGCCATCCCAGCCCATTAACATGATTGAGCACTGCCGACTTGGGCAGTTGACGTATTGGTGCAGCACAAATTGAGGTGGACCTACTGGCTGTGGTGTGCTAGCTCGTACATCAGATACTGACCAACGCCCGGTCGTGAGTACAAAGTTTCCTCTCCTTAAAATGTCTTAATTCATCAATAGCCTGTCGCATTGGACTGGTACATGGTCCTAATGCACAAAAAGAGGAGGCGTTGCCACTTCGACTCAGTTTCAGATGCCGACAACACACTACTTGTTAAGTTGTAAACCACAAACATAATTAATGGGTATTAGCTCCCTCATGGATGAATGTTGAGACACTTAAAAGAGCACTGAAAGTAACTGGAGGTTGGTCTTTCAATGTGTGCTGTCACTGCTGCAGCACTATATACGTATCTTCTATTGTTTTTTTATTTCGTGGCTCATACCTGCCACCTTGGTCAGTATGCAGTGCTCCCCTATTCAGCCTTTGTGCCATAATTGCATGATTATGGCGACCATTGGACACAGCAAGGGAGATTGTGCTCCCTTTGTTGAGGTAGAAGACTTGGATGTGCCATTGTCTGGCCCATGGTGGGTTGGCTGTTGGTCTTTTTGACTGTGTCATGTAACTTGGGTTTGACATCACTAGAATAAGGTGCCCTAGGGGAGTAACTGTATCAACAAAGGAGAGCTGCTGACCACGGAATCAAATGGGAGCTCTATTCTGACTTCTGGTTCTCTCCTACTTCCAGAATTGAGAGAGAGTTTGATTTGGTAGGCTAGCTCTTGATGGGGATTGTATGGCTGATAGTCTTCTAATTGCTGCCCATCACTCCCGATGCTCACCAATTCACTGGGGTCCCGCCATTCATCGTGTCGATCGGAATAGCCAATGTAGTGTATCTTGACACTATCCTCTTGCCTTTCGCTGATTTCAATAGGGTAGAGTTGAGTCGAGTCAGCCTTCTTTTGTCGGGTAGCACGTGGAATCTTCGGCTCGGCTTATCTTCTGTAGTCCTTGCGAGGTCGGTTGCGGAGGTTGTAAGCCATTGCTTTCGTCTTCTTGATCCAATGCGCAGTTTGTGCTCTTCGTTCGAATCATTGTCTTTTATTGGAGGTCTGTATCAATCGCTGTCAACTCGCTGGGACGACTGGCCAAGAAATGGAATGACGTAACAATCATTTCCAATATTCAAACGTATACGGAAGTATACAACTCTGGCAATAATTAGCACGCTAATTAGCACTCGGACCTAGAATGTCCGATCTAGGCCAATACTTCTCCATATGATAAAATGAGCTATGCAGGTGGAGGATGGATAGCTAGAGCAGCGAACGAGCTGGGTATTCATGGGATTGAACTGCAGGCAGCATTTGCTGGTGATTGCTTCACAGCAGCGCAGCATCCACAGCAACTAAGCTTATAGTTTCCAACCTGTCAGTGTTTCTGTTATTCTTCTACATAATTTATAGCAAAAGCTTACGATGCTCTTGAAGACGATTTCCATCCAAAGGAGAGGTGTGCTCAATAAATCGGTGACCATTATGTACACTTGATCTTTTTGTGATTACTTACATGTATTTGAATTCTTGATTCAAACTTTAGCTTTCTGCTGATATTTAAGTGTGCACCATCTACAACATAACCGGAAGTTTTCAAGCAGTGTACAAGCTTGTTAATGCCATGTACGTATGCAGACTTTGAATATTGTATGGCAATTTTGGCTCACAAGACAGGTTTGGAGTTACCAAGCGTGGAAACCTCTTGTATACGTATGTTTAGCAGGAGCGCATGAGCTGCCAAGGGCGGCTCATGCGCTCCTGATGTTAACGTTAACAACAGAGTTTTCAAGCTAGACATGTACAGTATTACTCACAGTGAGTTGTCTTGTGATCCTGGCCTTCTTGTGACCATCACTCCCAGGTGAACCAGTAGTATAGACTCCTCCAATGAATTCAGCTTTTTCTGAAATATTTCCATTTTGCTGCTCCTGCATGTTTTTTTTTTTTTTTGCTGCGTAAGAACTTTCTGTTGCACCCCTTGTTGTTGTTGTGGCAATGATAGGAAGTCATATTGAGGCTGGCGGCTGTTATTTATGGGTTGAAGGATTTGGCTATGTGGTGTCCAGTCGTTTCTTGGCCTGGATCCTCCGTTGTCACTCCATTGTAGTAATATTACCTGAACCACCTTGCGGTTGTTTGGTGTCACTTGCTTCTGTCTGTCCCCTACTTCAAACTTAATGAACCACATTTGGTATCTCCTGGTGTGCCTGTTCTGGTTCTGAAATCAAGATAAATGTGCTCATGTCAAAACATAACAAACAAACAAAACAAACAAACAAAACAATAAATAAATAAAATGCTATGGGAAGATGTCCGAGGCGGATGCTGACCCTAAAACTGATGCAGCACTCCCCCTCAGTACTGCTACAGACAGAAATTGATTCTTTACAAGCAACTGTACAGCCCACATGCTGTACTATACATAGCTTTGATGCAAACAGTGGAGGTCCACATTACCTATAATATTATGTAGAACAAGACTACATCAAATTCAGTGGCCACACTTGCATACAAATCCTCATCTTCTGCATGTAAAAAATCAAATACTGTAGTAGGTGTCTTTTGCCGAGGGTCATCTTGAAAGAGTGTCACAGGAAAGAGTATCTGCGATGTCTTTCATATCTTTCTCGCTGCCTGATGAATGCAAAATAAAATAATCCCATTACCTAGGCAATTATTATTACCTCCAGAGTTGGTGTCTTTCAGTGTGTGCTGTCACATGGCTGACTCATGTACATCTTCCATTGTCATTTTGAGAACCTATACCTTGACATTCTGTACCTCTGCCTTGCTCCATTGGCGTTGCTAAATGAATGAAAGTGCTGCACCACTGAACTATTTGATCGTTGTTATCGAAGCACTCTAGCAGAACACTACATGTACGTACCTTACATCTGTTTATAGTTTGAACTCGTGTAAGTTACCAGGTCCGTTTCTCCTCCAGCCTTGGATTTAACGTGGCCTATCATATCTCTCTTGGAGACACTTGACAGCTTCATCGTAGTGATCGCTAGATTTAGTGAGACTGGCAATCAGGCTCTTGGCAGTCTTGTCCTTGATGGCATTCTGAAGGTACATCAGCTTTTCTTCCTTGGGGATGCTACGTAGGTCGATCATGAACGGAAACGCAACCCAAAGTTCTTCCATCGCAGTATGTCCCCATGGAAGGTTGGCAACTCGAGTTTCGGCAATTTGGTCGCCGTGGCTGCACCAGCTACAGCATGAGGTGTAGCACTTGAGAGCAGACGTTTCCTGATACTCAAAAGGCAATCAAATAGTGCTTTGTCAGCTCGTGCCTGGTCTTTCATGACCGGTTCGTCAGGTGTGGCATCAGAGTCCTCTGATGTGAATTTGAAACACAATCATGCCTTGACAAAGTAGGTGTATAAAAGGTTTAGTGGGCCTGCCAATTAGACGAGACTCCTGGTTTCTTCTGAGGCCATGTTTGGGGTCTCCACAGAATTTTTTTTAATGTTTGTCACTTTATTCCCTGTCCAGAGATTTGTACGTATCCCTGTTTCATCCATCTGTAAACATTGGATTCAATGGCAGAGAGTAGCCAGGTTCCTAAGAACAGTGCTGTCACATCGTGTGATAATAGTAACCAACTTCCTTCTCTCACCGGCACTTCGTCTGAACTCACGTACGTAGATAGTCTCATATTGGGTATCGAGCTGCTGCAGTTTTTCACCCAGGGGCAAACGTTTCAAACGCACGGATCCTAACAAGTACGGTATAATTAGGAATTTACAATATTATTGCGCACATTAATTAGGCACACATGTTCATTGGAAGCGTTGGCTGGTGATCAACAAAGATATTGTATCTATGACCATAAATGGTTGGAAAAAAAAGACTAGGAATTGATGATATGATCCATGAAGTTTGACAGCAAAGATAGCACAAATCTAATTGCCATAGTTTGTTCACCAGTATTGCTCACTAAGCAATGTTCACCCATTTTGTAGAGAGTGCCTTGGAATCCATGGTTAGATACGAAAACACTTCGTACAAACACACCAGCAACCTTTGTGTCAGCACTTGATACCTGCACCAAGTCGCATAGTGTTGTTGCATTGTCACCTTCAGGAAGGCCGTCTCTATTCGGTGGACTGGACTCGGGACTGGACTCGGGACTGGACTGTGGGACTGGACTCACAGAAAGTTGCGCTCATCATTTTGAAGCATCAAAACACTACTACATACTTACATGACATGAATGGCATTCGGGGTAGCCGACCATGACTCGATATCAGCCGTTCCAGCAGCCTTTTCTGTCAGAGCGTTGTGCGCCAACGATGCACTGAACCGGCTCGTTCCCAGACTGAATTGGTCTGGGGACAAGAACAATGAATAATTATAGGCCGACTTCGTTTCGTGCGAATTCGTGATCTGACGACGACTTCGAGGAACACATGGCGGTCATTGCTAGCAAACTCTCGTATACCAAGTGGTACAACCATTTCGCAGCTTCTTGAACTGTTTCTAGGCATGCTGCTGCCAAGTTTGGCTGGCACTTCCGTTCCTGCTTTCCGCCTGCCTGTGCTGTAGAGCTGGTTTTGCATGGTAGGACCACGGCAGGCTGTCTACACGGTGACAGCTGTGTTGGTACACCTCGCGTACTTGGTAAGCTATTAGCTATAATAGTGCTGTTCCGCAATTTCCTGTTTTCTGGCCTTCAGAAATGACGAGCGCAACTTTCTGTGAGTCCAGTCCCACAGTCCAGTCCCGAGTCCAGTCCCGAGTCCAGTCCACCGAATAGAGACGGCCCTTCAGGAATGGGTGGAAAGCATTTCCTTCCAAGTAAGATGGGCTCTCTGTTCTCTTCTGTCTCACCAGTTCAATGCTGCTCACATGCTCCTGCAACTGATATCAATTAAGAGGGAATTCCAATCAGTAAAGATAAAGCACTGAAGTGCAAACCTCACCCACATTCACGGAATGGGCAAACATTGTCTACATCCATTAACCATTGTGTACCTTGACCCCGAGATGGCACGTGATTCTATCGATTGTCGACCATGTCGGATAGTATCCCTTTGACTCAGCATAAATGTGAAAAGGCTTCCTCTTCAGAGTCTGCTCCGCTCACTATGTCGTCCACATATGTCGATCGAGTCAGATTTCGCACTACTAAGTGGTGCTTGATGGTTGCATTGAGCAAGAACGGGCTTGATGATACTCTGAACACAATTCTGGCAAACCTCAGAACACAGACTTCAGGGGGGGCCTGCTTGAAGAATCACGATCACTCTCCGCCATGGAAATTACAAGAATGCCTTCTCGATGTTCGTTGCTAAAGCTGTGTTGTAGGACCGGAATCATAGCAGGATGTCCAAGATATGCTGATTGAATTCGAGCCTGTGTACAGGCAATCATTTAGAGAGGGCCCGTTTGACCTTGCCGAAGCGTCATACACAATTCGCAGCTTGGTTGTTTCTTGTCACGTCACACAACAGCATGGTGCAGTAGCAAGTTCCACGGTCTCAAAGATCCTGAGTCGGAGTTGCTCTTTGGTGATAGAGTCGTACTCCACAAAACACTCTGATCCTGACAGTGCTATTTTTGTGTGTCTTTGAGGAAATAACGGTTTTGCAAACCTTCCTGGACCCTGGTCTGTATATGTATATGGGAGAAGTGCAGCGCGGTTATTTGATGTTACTGGTATGACTGCACTGTTAAAGACTGGGTTTGTTACATCAAAAAAATGAAGCTTATCGCTATACAAAGATGTGAGGTTACTGAAAATTCAAGCCAGAGATGCTTGTATTCATTGACAAGACTTGGTTGGACTGCCGTACCTCCATCTGGAAGTGCGGTTATGGTTTGAGGGGACTGACACCTGTGTCATATCATTTGTGTCTACGTGGGAAGAATGTCAGCCATTGGAGAACATGGCATTGTGGAAGGAAATGTAAATGCTGATATGTTCCAAATGCTACTATTCACCATGTGGAGAGTGTAATCAGCCTGATATCTGCGGCTGGAGCATTGGTACATTTCCTTCCACCGTTTACTTTAAGATAGAGTTCCACACTCAAATTCTGTCACGTGACCAATGATTATTACACTCAACATTATTTGACAAGATTGATCAAAGTAAGAAAAAAGTTATACTCAGGCATAGCTACTACTGACATACTGTATAAGATGTAAGTGGCAAGGTGTGCTGGATAGGACTAGATAATGGTGACGTAAACCCGAAGCTTTAATTTAGTCATGATCTGTTTTAGCTGCTCAGTGTCACTTGCAGTTTGTGATACAGTGCACATTGACAGTCGATTTGGTCCCATCAATGAAGGCTTGACCAAATGGCAAATGTTTCTCCTAAATCGGTGGAGTACTACCCCCTCCACCCTGCCATAGGGGAGTACTACCCCCTCCACCCTGCCATAGGGGAGTACTACCCCCTCCACCCTGCCATTGGGGATTACTACCCCCTCCACCCTGCCATAGGGGAGTACTACCCCCTCCACCCTGCCATTGGGGATTACTACCCCCTCCACCCTGCCATTGGGGAGTACTACCCCCTCCACCCTGCCATAGGGGGAGAACAGTCTACCCCCTCCACCCTGCCATAGGGGGAGAAATTAGGCAGTAAGGAGCAAAACGAGAATGTTGAGCCTGTGGGGGCCATCACACTAGCTGATACATGTACAACAGTGGTAATGTATGCCGTTGGATGAATCTGAATAACATGTATGGTCCTGGTAGAATCATAGGGGAGTATTACCCCCTCCACCCTGCCATATGGGGAGAACAGTCTACCCCCTCCACCCTGCCATATGGGGAGAACAGTCTACCCCCTCCACCCTGCCATATGGGGAGAACAGTCTACCCCCTCCACCCTGCCATATGGGGAGAACAGTCTACCCCCTCCACCCTGCCATATGGGGAGAACAGTCTACCCCCTCCACCCTGCCATATGGGTCTACCCCCTCCACCCTGCCATAGGGGGAGAACAGTCTACCCCCTCCACCCTGCCATATGGGAGTACTACCCCCTCCACCCTGCCATATGGGGAGAACAGTCGATCTACCCCCTCCACCCTGCCATATGGGGAGAACAGTCTACCCCCTTCACCCTGCCATAGGGGGAAACAGCTCATAAACGCCCTACTCCCCCTTGTAACTGGGATGTGTTTGATGAACAGCTGTGGAGAAAGAGCATACAACACAATGTATACACTGCATGTGCAACACCATCATGGATAGTTTCAAACTTCTTGCCATTTGGCTAATGTCTCATCATGGCTTGAACGACCTTGTATATTGACTATATTGCCCTTCTTTGATACTGCCTGTACGACGTTCCAGTACATCATGATCCCAACTGGCCTGGACTGGCAAGAGTGGGTGTTCCATGCATCTGTGCTGACCCTTCAACAATCAGACTGTAAAACGTCCCGATGGAAGTTAAATCTGAGCTTGTTCCATCAGGGAAGTACGCTGTCTGGACAATTTCCTGCTTGGTAAATTGTGTAAGGGTCCAGGTACAGAGGGTGGCACTGGGTTATTTTTGTCGGATGTGCTGGAAGCCCCTGGCTGGACTCCAAAAAATTGAGTTGCATGAACAGCACCCAATTCTCTTCTGGCTGACAATGATGCTCAAGCTGCACTCCTGAGCTTGTTGAATCCAGTTTATCTCTCGGTAGACAGTATGTTGGGATAAAACCGACACACAATAGCTGCATGTCAGCTGTCTCGAAGGTGGGTGGCAGCATGTCACTGGTCTCGGAGGTGGGTGGCTGCATGTCAGGTGTCTCGGAGGCGAGTGGCAGCATGTCACCGTCTTGGAGGTGGGTGGCAGCATGTCAACTGTTTCAAAGGTGGGTGGAAGAATGTCACTGGTCTTGGTGGTGGGTGGCAGCACGTCAGCTGGCTCAGAGGCAGGTGGCAGCATGTCAGCTCTCTCGGAGGTGGGTGGCAGCATGTCAGGTGTCTCGGAGGTGGGTGGCAGCATGTCACCGGTCTTGGAGGTGGTGGCAGCATGTCAGCTGTCTTGGAGGTTGGTGGCAGCATGTCAGGTGTCTCGGAGGTGGGTGGCAGCATGTCACCGGTCTTGGAGGTGGTGGCAGCATGTCAGCTGTCTTGGAGGTTGGTGGCAGCATGTCACTGGTCTTGGAGGTGAGTAGCAACATGTCTCGGGGGTGGGTGGCATTGTGTCAGTAGTCTTGGATGCTTCCAACAGCTACAGGGTAAAGAAATGTGTGTGTATCCATCATTGTTTGTATGTATGTAGTTAATTGAACATTTAAGTTCGACAGCCAGCTCAAATCTTGTATACCTAACTATTTCCAATTTATTTTGTACCTACCTGCTGAATGCATGGAAGACAGAGAACCACACACAGCAAAATGTTGGCATAGTGGCCAGCATCCTCTTGACCATCTATCCACACTTGTGTGTACCTGTACATGTATATTCCGAGTACCGTATTTCCGCGAATAGACGCCGCGGCGTTTATTTATTTCGTTGGTCAGTTTGGTGCGGCCACTATTCGAGGGCGGCGTTTATTACTTTCGGCAGTATGACAGTGCCACGTACACAGCTAGCTCCCCGTCGAATTGCGTCAACAAGCAGGTGAGAAAGTAGAATTTTCGGTCGAGAGACACACAAAACAACAACTCAAATGGGCAAGATTCGGCAAGTGCCGTCCGCGATCCGCAGCTGGAACACTGAGCGACTTTGATTAGTCGTAGCCTGAGGCTTTGCGTCAAAGCGATACACACGGGACGAGGACGACGGTGAAGATGCCTTCGCGGGATGCATATTATGGAGGGGGATGACGACGAGCTCGAGGACTTAGACTGTCTTCCACGCATGCTAACCCGCCGCGGCGTTTATTCGAGGGCGGCGTTTATTTCACTCAGCGCCTCCAATTGTGCGGCGTTTATTCGAGGGCGGTGTCTATTCGCGGAAATACGGTATCTGTAAGCAAGATGTTATTTTTGTTCCGTAATGTACCTCTCTATAGCCATGTTTCCCAGGGTCAGCAGTTCACATGTACAATTAAGCTGGACAACTGACACAGACAGCCTCATCCCCAGGTCCTTTCCAGCTTTGCAAGCAATGAGACGAGGGTATATGGGGGACACTCTATATAAAGTGAAAGTGACCCATCCCCCCAAGATTAATATTTCACTGTACGTGCACCCGTGATTGTAATATTTTCACTGCACGTGCACCCGTGATTGTAAGGGAGGCCGTAACTATGATGAAAAACTGATCATTTTGATGTGCCAACTAGCCAAAATGTTGGATCATCTGAGTGAGTATAAACCAAAAACAAAGTGATACCAGAGCCAAACGTTGGCTCATCATGAATTCATGATGAGAAGTTCAGATCAATCCACAACCCCATGACAGGTGAATGCTTGTGTCATTCTGACCTTCAATTGGTAGTCGGAAGCATTAGTTGTAATGCACATGTGGACGCTGTTGGGTAGATGGCTTCATGATGAAAGGAAAGGGATGGTGCAATGTCAAAGCCAAGTGGAGGTATCTTTGGCGCTCCACTGAAGAAGCTCAATCCAAAGACACCTCTCCACCACCTTGTGTGCAGAGAAGAGATGTCAGCTCAATTACACTTTCATCATTTACACTGTTGAGGCATGCATTCGAAACTAGAGGTGCCCAGTAGAGCACTTACCCAGTGCGCTGTATGCACAAATGCTGCTTCGTCACAACAATCAGGAACGGCCTTGCCACAAGTCTTGCAAGTAGGACAATCTACAGTTCACTCCACCACTCTCACCCATTGGCATCAGCAATCAAGCGATGGGTTTACACGCCCCCAAATTTACTGACAGCACCCATCAGTACAGTCACCATCTTCAACACATGCACATGCGAGACATTGTATTGCACATGCGCATGCTCTATGTTCCAACACATCATCAAGCTTCTGCAAGCTATATTGTTAAATTTGCATTTTCATACCTTGAGTAGAAAGACGACTCCCGGAAGGCCTGATTTGCTGTAACTGCCAAAAAAAGTCAAATGACCGCGAAAAAATTTTTCCGCGCTTTGCGTGGAAGACGGATCAGCACTTCACACCTCTGCTCACTGCCTTTGGCAAATATGATTATCAGTTCAAATATGATTATCAGTTCAAATATGATTATCAGTTCAAATATGATCATCAGTTCAAATATTTGTCAGTTCAAATATAACTGCAACGCTTTTCTGTTGCAGTTATATCTGTACAGGCACAAGTTCGTTTATCATAGATATGAACGCTGAATTGAATGTCTGGAATTCATCTGGTTGTGTGAAGTTAAAAGCTTGAAAGGGCTGCTAGCCGCATCAAAGAGAGAAGCCCCCCTTGTTTATTCCGGTTGCCGCCATGGGAAAACGTAAACAGATTAATAACTCTATATAACCGTATGTGAGTGACGTCATCTCATTAATTATTCATGAGCAAAATTGCGCGATTTCGCCGATGTCATGCAACGACTGACTGACTGATATGCCAACGCGTTCATGCCACCATGTTTACTATTGTGCACATACGTATAGCAATGCCAACCTTTGCACTCCTCCAAGTAGTCTGCAAAGAACACGTATGTAGCCATCTCCTTCCTCTAATGTTTGTTCCAATGGCTGACCATGATACCCTCCTAAGGAAGAATGACTTGATGTTGGCTGTTTGAAGTGCAGATAAAATACTGCATTACATAAAGCTTATGAACTATCAGGGTATTGGGATCATTTGGATCATCTGATTCTTCTGACATATGGTCAATGGAGAGTTTTTCCCATTACTTCATTTCGCTAGGACTTGACCACAGTAGCTGCTAGCTACTCTCCAAGTTGGGCATGAGAAACTACGAGAGATTCTGCAAGCAGCTTTGATGCAAGAGCATCTAGCCCTTTACTTCTTTGTTACTTAAGTAGTTTCCTCGAAATCGTCCCTTCTCTGTCGGCGTGCACTCTCATACTTCCTCTGCACAGCAGCTAAAAATAATTATTCTCTATCCCAACTTTGGTTCACATGAAATGTGCTGTGATTAGTACAACAGAAGTGGGAGGTACTGTCAAGCAATTGGTTAGGGCAACCTTTAACCTTTAACTTCCTCTTCTGTGTATATATGGGCAGTCTGGAATGCTGCAGATCTCGCTAACAAACAATGATATTGAATTGCTGGCACACACACATGCATACATAGAGGAAAGCATACCTTCTGACTGTTGGAACCCTCCCTCAAGGTTGTCGTGGACTGTAGCAACTTTTCTCTAGATGTGTAGTTTTGAATTTGGATTTAGGTTTGGGATTGGGGGGGGGGACATTTGAGAAGTATCATTCCCTTGTAAACAATAATTATGTGAGTGTTGCAACTGAAATCAGCTTAGTAGAGGATAATAACATTAACTGAAACAATCCCTAGGGCTGGGTAGGGGCTCATCCACGAAGCTGTAAGTACAGTTGCTTGACTTACTCAACAATCAGACAACAATATGAGAACTGAGGACAAACAGCCAAATACCACTTGCATCCACAACACGTGCTCAAGATAATCAATAAACATAATCAATAGGAGTTCTGTCCGCTACTACAGTACTCCCTCCCCCCCCCCCCAGTGAACAAGGTGAGGGATGACAGGAAACGTGCAGGCCAATGAACACGCCGGCCTGATCGAGTCGTCACTGGTGTAAACACTTCAGGCGGCTTGTTAGTTGGTGGTGACACCTGTTGACTTGGGTCTGGTTGGGGGGGGGTCGATATAGATTTGGGTGGTGTTGGTAGCAAGTCCATAAGGGCAGGTTTTAAGCGGTCCAGAGATACTACGTCTTGCTTGCCTCTGACCTCTACGGTGAAATACTTGTCACCTCGCTTAAGGACCTTGTAGGGCCCGTCATATGATTTTTGCAGAGATGTCTTCACTCCGTCGCATCTGATAAATACATGTGTGGATGAAGAGAGGTCACCATGGACGTGGGTCTTCCTTGGTGTCTGCTTCCGTACTGGTGTGGCCTTCAGTTTGGACATAACAAGCTTGAGCCGGGTGACATAGTCCGCTGGATCTGCAAGAGCGGTGGAGGATCCTGGGTCAAAAAATTCACCAGGCAAACGGAGTGTTGTACCAGGAGCAAGTTGCATAGCGTTATGATCGGCCTGCCTCCACATGTCAATGATCCAACATGATCTTGTCCAATAATGCCATAGTGCTTCTGTGGAGGGAAGCATTTCATTTTCATGAGTGATGCGGTCCCAAATGTGTTGTCGAATGTCCTCCACCCATGCTCTGTGTTGCTGTGCTGCCGATGCAGATTGGGTGGAGGGCAAGCTCTTGTAGTGTGACTCGGGGGAGTTATTCTGTAAGGCAGGTAGTGGGCAATTCTGTTTACATAATCTGGAGATGGTCGAACAACAGACATTTTACATGCTTTGTTTATCAGCATTTCGTGGGCTTCGTCTATAGCAACAGAATGCCATGTCCTGTCCTGATACTGGCTACAAATGCACCCTGCTGAAACATCGTGAGGATGGATTGTGGCATGCAAAGCAAATCTGCTAGGTGTCGAGAGATCAGTTTGCAATAGTTGCATGATCAAATGCTGTAAAAACCGGTGCCATCTGTTTTATGCATGCTGTTCTGAGACTCCAGTCTCCACTCCTTATAGCCAGGAAGAGTCCAATATATGCAGCAACATCTTGAAACACGAACTGGATCCAAAACTTCCAGGTTTCATCCGCTACAGCCAGTTTCTGGTTTTTTAAACCCCTCATAGTTTTTTGCAACAACCGACTCAGTGTCTGAGATGATATCACTCAGTTTCACGGTTGAATGGTACGGGCTTTGATGTGATCATACTGGATATGATCTTCAGGGGGTCTTCTGTTGTTGGAGACTCACGCTGGTTCAGAAATGCTTTAATCATTGTTCTATATAATGCTTCCCATACTTCCAATAAGAATTGGTGGGTTCTCTTGAATTGTCCACACGTTTGGATGGACGCAACTGAATATCCAGCAGTGGGACTTACACAGCAGAGTTGGAATTAGAATTGTGTCTCCCTCAGTGTGCTCTTCAAAAATGGGCAACAATTTCTCAACAGTATCTATATTACTGTATATATACATAAGAAACCTCAGTACATTCCTTGATGCAGCATTTGACACACACCTTTCATCTAGGCACATAGTCAGGATTTTCCAACCATCCTACGAACATCATCCCGGTATGGACGGCAGATTAAATCCTCTGGTGTAATACCTTTTCTGCTACCAATTTGCAAGCCTGAACACTTTTCCATGTTTGCACATAAGACATGTGCTCATGCTGGACCTTGCATAATGCCAAATGTCAGTTGAGGAATTTATAGTTACCTGACCTCTCATACGTATCCGAAGTGGTTGCCTCATCCTTGTAGGATAGTCGTCGTCTGCTACTTCTGGTGCTCAGGGACATGATGCTACATCTAGAATTTATCGTGCAAAATGTATAGTTATCATCATGAGTTGTTTTGTCGTGCCACTGGGATGAGTGGGTCTAGGCTCGTAGGCAAGGAAGGGGAGGTGGCTGAGGGGCAGTCTGCTGTTATAAACTCAATAACACCAGATAGCTCCTTCATTGCCAATTGGAGCTCTTTCAGACTAAGAGGCTTCCACTTGCAGTGCCTTGATTTCACCCTCAAGGTTCAAGACTAGGGGTCTCAAGGACCTCCAGTCATCAAGGCAACTAGGGCACAACCATTGAAATCCTTCCAGTTTCCCTGCTAGCTTGTAAGCCTGCTTTGTGACCCCCACACAGCCTATGTATGCCCATTTGTTGCAGACGTCACACTGCACAGCCTGGCTATCCTCATTGTACACGACAGGCAGGTATTGGCCATAGTTATCAGGTTGCACAGGTGCACTAATTCACTCTTTGACACAAAAAGCTAATGTCACCAAGTGGTATCAGAAAGTGCCTCTGCAACACCGGCTGCTACCTATAGAGGGGTGGGGCCGTTTGTAGGTGTATATCCTTCTACTGGCAATATAGCTCTGAACAGATTCATACATTTAGGGTAGTTTAGAACAGGGTACAGAGGATGCTAGAATTCACTACAGTGACTGGTCAAGTTCACACGGGTGCTACAAGATGCAATATTGACTGGTCAAAAGTTCACACCTGGCAGCAGGCAGATCGAGGCTTCATGGGTTCTACCAAATTTGCTATTCAGTGACTTTTCAGCCTATCTATAACGGTATTCACACACACAGTTAACCCAAAACTAAAGTAATCCTGGAAGCGGAAGCGGGCGGAGAGTGCACTTACAGTGCAGAAAAGTTCACACCTGAGGGAGGGGCTACCTAAGTGGGGTTGTAGTTCGCGGGAGTAACTATACACTGTTGACACAGTTACAACCACAAAGAGTGATTCCTGGAAGCAGCTATTGCGGGGAGCTCTTCAGAGCCAACAGTCCTCTCCACGCATCATAATCTTTTTATATTTCACTCAATTCAGGCAGCACAGCATGTACGTGGGTTAGTGCCACTTCGCCTACTCCCATTTCGCCTACTCCCATTTCGCCTACTAATAATGAATTAGTGCCATTTCGCCTACTTAACTAAAAAAGTTTTTCCATGGTAGGATGGAAGTCTTCTTGACAGGTATTGATGTTTTGGACATTTTTTCCCCCTCGAATTCTGATAGGGACAAACATCATCCTCATGAAGTTGTTGTAGGGATTTAATTGTTCCATGCCCTTTAGTCTGAGTTCTCCCAGTGATATACCCGGGCCTAAGGGGACTGTTGCTATATTCAGGGGTGGTTGTATTGGAGCGGTCTTGCGACCCATGTGAGGTGAGCAAATGGCGTGGACAATCACATTAGCAGCACCAACTAAGGCAGTCGAAATTGGCTCCTGTTTTGGCCATCTAGGAGTAACATCAGAGATGGCAGGAGCATTGGGCTGACCTACTGGAGCATTACCATCGTCTACTGTAGCGTCACACCAAAGGACAACATCATCACTGGTGATACGATACATTCAGGAATGTTGTCATGGCACATTGTCCAGTTCATCTGGGATTGTCAGCCAATAAAGTAGCCAATCTTGTAGTTGCTAGTGGGAGGCACATGTTCGCCAAATCCTTCACTTTTATTTCAGTTTCCGAATTTCTCTTTCTGTTACTGGCCACTGATAATGTCATCAGCATAGTGCCAACTTGATAGAGTCATGGAAGAGATGCTGTCAATGTATATGAGGAAGCGTAGTGGCCCAGCATATATCATGGTTCTGATCTAGGAGCCTTGCCCATTCTTGTGTGATGGAGAGTAGTGCTGTGATGGTAGATTTACCCCTCTGAAATCCCCACTGTGTATCTGAAAGTGGTTGGTATTCAGCCGGATGGCTGCATGCTAAGTACTGCATGAGTGGACATGCTTTTCCAGGAGCTTACTTAGTACTGAGCCTGAGTAGGGATATAGGCCTGTATGAAGATGGACTACGTATGTTTAGGGTTTGATTTTGGTATGGGTACAGCACTCAATTGCTGCTTTCCACATGTTTGGTAAATAGCCTTTGGATATGGAAAGGTTGAACAGGTTTGTTTGTTACTGAGGGAGCTATACTGTACACAGTACGTAGCTTTGAGCATGCCATGCATGCTGGTATTTACACATACTCAGGACCATTATGTTCAAAACTTTGTCATCAGTAGCACAGAGGAAGTGATCAGGGCAACTTTCATCTTGGAGGCTCAGCATGGTTCCTGCAGTTAGAGAATAAAGTATTTAGCAAGTGTGCCTTCTCCTCATTAGTGACAGCATAACGTCATCATATTCATGCTGGATACTGTGTAATAAGCATTCCTGTAATGAGTAAGAAGTTGTCTTCCACTCCTCTACCCAGCTAGGGTCCTGGTGAGAGTGTCTCAGGTGTTGGGGGTTGAATCTCGATCAGCTGAATTATTTCTGTAAATTATTTGTCACTCTTCCCCAACTGTTCACATGAGCACCTACTCACAGTCTTCTACCTGTTATACTCTGTATAGCCATAGCAGGATCCAGAAGTACCAGTACCGACAACAGCAACAGCAGCAGGTGTGTGTGTGTGTTTGTGTGTGTGTGTGTGTGTGTGTGTGTGTGTGTGTGTGTGTGTGTGTGTGTGTGTTAATCTCAAACAGGGAAGGGAAAATGATGCATAGCTTCATTCCCAGGCTCCTCCCCAGCTTTTTGTGCAAAAAGCTCAAGGAGCCTGGGAACGAGGCTAGGTATGCACACTGTGCATGCACTTTCATTAGTGCATAAACCCACATGCATTCCAGTGGCCAAGTAATGTTTGTAAGGTTTGTGGACGTGATGTATGTACTCGGCCACTGCCATGCAGTATACTGCCAAAGAGGAGCAAGAGACAGCAACCTGCATGAGTCGCTTGTATTAGAAAGCAGGCAGTAAACCACTCTAGGTCATAATTCGTCTGTTACAAAATCTTTCCCCACTCGCAAAAGATGTCCCCCTGTGCTCAAGCTCCAAGTTTGGTCTGTCATTGGTAAACAATGGACGAGACACTTTACTGTTGACTCTGGCAAGCTTCACATGGTATACAGCACAATAACCAGTATACAGCACAATGACCAGCTGGTGGGCAGAGAAAAAAACATGCTTCCACCTTTCACTTCTGCTTGAGTTTGAGCCTGTGTGCATGTGTGTTTGGGTATTCGGGGACATGGTTATCTGAAACAGATGAGGGAGTTCACACAGAGCTACAGAACATTACTATGTGACATCATTTTACCAAGTTATTGCCTACTCTTGTTCTGGTTCAGTGTAGACCGACCTAGTTGAGTTCCATGCTCCATAGCTGTGTTGATTGCTTCAGTAGTGAGCACAGTCGTAGTTGTTGTCTTCGTAGCCATGCTGTGTATGAACAGTGCTTATAGGCCTGATGTTTTAATGTCCAGTCCGGCCCAGGGAGGAACTACAGAGAACACGCATGAAAGAACTCAACTTCATATGCAGCACATGGCAGATAGACAGAACTCCACAATATATAGTACAAAACAGGAAGTCATCAGGAACTGATTACATACTGATACTGCTAACCCAGTGCATACACTACACTACAGATGTTTTGTTGCTTGAGCCCCAAGGGTCAAGATTATCCCATATTTGGAGTTGATCACATGATTCATACCCACACATGCACATGGCTTCTTATGGCTGACAGTTTGTGGTCAGTATGAAAGTTGTCTGTGGTCCCAGTGTGTTGTTTTGGGCGAAAATTGTGCTTTCTGGACGTAACATTCAGGAGCTTGATATCGAATCACTGGTTGGCAGTGTTGTTTAGTCACACCCACTGCGGTGGCGGACTCGCAGCTGTGAACATGCAGTGTTTGTAACCCCATGCACCCTCTGTTAGCTACCTACATATCCACTGCAACTGTAGTCACTGCTGTGTCACAGTTCAGAGTTCTAGTGTATAGGGTTTGTACATTATATAGCACCCAGAGAACAGTGTCATGGACCTTCTGAATTGTTGGGCCTCTGTTGATGAGTGTAGGGTAGTAGTACCTTGTTGACGTCCAATCTAGTGCCTTCTTTGCTGTCCATATATGGTTTCATATATGGGTTTGGTGATATACAAGTGGATGTGTCTTTTAACTTCACCTATGCCCATTATCCCACTAGACACCAACTCAGTGACCTTTTGTGTCATGAGGGGTGGATCCATAGAGAAACCCCACAAGTTTACGCTTTGTATCTTGGCAGTGGCATCATCCACAAACCCTTCGAAGTATACCACCTTGGACTGCAAGGCCTCGGCCCAACTAGGCTTGTCCATGGTCACCATGATCACTTGAAATTCCTGCGATCTTGCACGCATAACGTGAGTATAGCATAGCGTGACATTAATATGCACTTGTATTCCGGACGTCACATGCATTATTACTGCCATACTCGAAGTGATGTGAACATACGTACATAGATCTAGTGCACCTCATCTGGCTAAATGGATCAAGCGAGTCTCGGCAGATACCTCCACTGTAATACGTAGCATCGCTACTTTGGGCAGGCAGAACTCCAACTTCTCCCAGTCTTACTGTTGCAAATTACAACATTCCAATCACGACATAATCAGTAATGAGTCAGAGTTCATATTCAGGGTTCTCATACAGAGTTCAATAGTCTTGAATTCTCACTTCGTTACTCATCTGTGTTTGGATGTTCTCAATATAATACAGGCCTTATTCCTTACCTCCATACAGTTGAGAGCATCACTATCAACTGCTACTCTAGGGGGCTGCAGTCCGTGTTGCTGGCAAGAATGGCAAGGGGAGCAGAAGTAGGTACATACAGGCAAGCTACTTCTAGTTGGGAGGAGGGTGTACTTACTTGACCAATCAATGCTACCACTACATCATACGTGCTTTAATCAACAGTGTATGGTTTCCATGCCAAACAATTACAGATCGTCTGCGTGACAATTCTAGCTTATATACCAATAAGAGGCAAACTGCATACAGCAAACAGCACTCCATCTTCTGGCATCATTTGCAGGAGACTTGTATTGGCCTTGTTCCAGGCCACAGTGAATAATGCCCCATCATGTAGCAGCAGACATTGAACCTATCTAATGAACACCTGCGATGTTTCCATGGCACATCTAGTCCTCACCACACCAATCACCAGCAAATCTTCTCTGGAAGACTATAGTTCCCATTTCTGTTGTGCTACTATGCGAGCAGGAAACTGCAACGTGGGACTTTTACTCACAGTTCTCTTTGCCTATTATTCCAGCATAAATTATTACTTGAAATTCCAATAATTATGCTAGCATAATGTGTCAAGGCCTACTCCCAATGTGGAATGTATATTCCAGGCTCAACTTTCCTGTCAGGGGTTGCCCCCTTGTCAGCTTATAACCTAGGTGACAGTACACCTGGGCTGTGGTTAAGTGGGTTCAAGTAATCATGTTACAGTGGGAGGTTCCCCATAGCAACTAATTGAACAGTGAATATTGTACATGGACACTTGCCTGCCTGTATCCTATGTAAGCATCAAAAAATGCATGTACCCAAAGGGGGAGGGGGCCTTGGTTGGCTATATAGAACTGGAAGTGTACAGTACACATGTAGGATAGTGCATTAGTACTTGCATGGAGTTGTTACTGGTGTGAGAAGCCTGGCTAGGAAGGAGAGGGGAATAGAGGGGAGTAATTCCATAGCCTGGCTGGGAGGGAGAGGGGAATAGAGGGGAGTAATTCCATGCTCTTCCTAATAATTGCTGTACCTATATATTATGCACTCCTTGTATGTGTCTTGTAATTACGGCCTCTTCTTTCTCCCTCTAAACAGGATGTGGCACAGCAGAGCACGTTGGGGGGAGGATTGGATATTGCAGCTCTCCTACGTACTCCCCCCCCCCCCCCCCCCCCCATGTTCTGACCATGTGTTGATGTTCAATCCTTGCCGACAGACTAAAGCAGCCCTTGAGCTACTTTACACACAGAACAACATTGCACTCACAGTTGCGCACCGGGATGGGGAAGCCCCATATCTTTGTTCTTTTGCTCACACTAACTCTGCTGGTTTTGTACACACTGACTCTGCTTTACTGTTTGGTTTGTACGCTTGCACACATGCAGTGGTCATTTTGATGGTTTCACTTGGACACAATTAAGGTTACAAGTTATGCTACATGCATGAGCTAGCTAGCTATATAGTACGTGCATGGTCTATAATCCATCATGATCAGATAGAGCTTAAACGGACATGAACACTTGCCTGCCTGTACCCTACCCAAAGGGGGAGTGGCCTTGGTTGGCTGTATTATGGACTGGAGAGTCTGAAGTGTACAGTACACACGTAGGATAGTACTTGCATGGAGTTGTTACTGGTGTGAGAAGCCTGGCTGGAAGGGAGAGGGGAATAGAGGGGAGTAATTCCATGCTCTTCCTAATAGTTGCTGTACCTATTCTGGTGTGCCATGCACTCCTTGTATGTGTCTTGTAACTATGGCCTCTTCTTTTCTCCCTCTAAACAGGATGTGGCACAGCACTATGAACTCTGAGCACGTAGGTGGGAGGATGGACATAGCTCTCCTACGTACCTCCCCCCCCCCCCCCCACCCCCCATGTTCTGACCATGCATGTGTTGATGTTCAATCCTTCATATAATTATATCTTTGTTCTTTTGCTCACACTAACTCGATCTGCTGGTTTTGTACACACTCACTCTGCTTTACTGTTTGGTTTGTACGCTTGCACACACAGTGGTGTTTCACTTGGACACAATTAATGTTTAATTACGAGTTGATGCTACATGCATGAGCTATATAGCTAGCTATAATACTATCCATCATGATCAGTCAGAGCTCACCACACCCATGCAGATTTACCACTTAGCCTTAATTCCCAGGCCATTCCTACCTGATCATGTAGATCATCTACCCATGCACGAGGTTACGTTGTGCTGCATGTGAAATTAATTTTAATTTGGACATATAATGTAATCATTACCCTGTGCATGTGTGATGTCATCCAGATCTTCCAGCATCATGGAAACTCCCCAAATTACTAGCCTCGTTCAGTCCTCCAGCAGCATTTTGGAGTTCCATCATGATCTGCCGCTGCAGCTGCATGCAAACAATGAAAAGCAGTGCAGAGGCCTGAAAACGTATAATTATTATAGAGTACCATATTATTATGCCTCCACAATCAGATTGATGGAATTCCAATCATAATTATTATTATAATTATAGGCGGTTATCTGGAAGGCATTGATGTTCTGTTTTCACTAGCTCTTGTGTTTAGTAGAGTTGCATGTGATTTCCATGCTGACAGTCTGGGAATGAGACTATATAGCGTACAAATTTCCCCTAGCTATATAGCTGCGGAATAATAGATTTGATGCAGGCTACTAGGGTAATCAATACTGCAACGAAATTCGTTTTGAACAAGGTCAAGAATGCACAATACAATAGTCTAAAACATTATAATCATGTCTACAAAACACTGACAAACTGAAATACAGATGCAGATGCTACTGCTCAAAAGAAAATGATCCAGACTGTAGAAACAAGTTGTAAAAATCACCCCCCAACAAAGGAAGAAACAAAAGAATGGTTAAGAAAAGTCGGGTGGCTGTCTGTGCCGACACAGTATTGGCCCATTGTACTGCCACGGAGAGCCTTTGAAGGACCTTTCCTCCCGGGCCTGTGACTTGGGCCTGAAGTCTTGATGGCCACTGTGGTGAGCATATTTGCAGAATGGCCAAGTGTCCATACTTATCCTTCCTCTCCTCTGCTGATGCAGCGGCTGCCTCTAGTGGTACTTGATGAGTAGGAGGGGGCAAAAGTGTCATGACAGGACAGGTTCCCTGTGAACAATGTTGTTCGATGGTGGCTACCCTTGCTCCGCTGGCAGCTGAGCCCATGAGTGGCGAGTGGCGAGACCGTCCACCTCGCGCAGTTCCACAATGGTGCCAGGCATGAGACCTACACAAGGGGGGAATACTGTATCTCGTGTATTCAGAGGCAAAACTAAAAACTTATTACGTTTAGGAAATCTGAACAGCTGAAAGAACAAACGTACCTATCTCCATCCACCTGACATCTGACGCTTGTTCACAAGAGTTTACAGAACTTCCAACACTGGAAGGTAAAATATAACTGTAAACACCCGAAGCCATGCACTTTGGTACCTGTACTTTGTACTACTTCCTCTCAGCTGTACTATCTACAGCGGAATAGCCTTTAAGCTAAAGCATTTCTGTGGAGCACACAAAATCAGCAGCTTGAGCAGTGAAGGCCTTGTTGAAGGCTTAGTTCAGGACAGAAGTGTTGGAATTCAGAAATACTGTAACTCAGACCAGAGATCCACTCGAGAGGCTGAGAAAAACTGTATCAAAGTCTTGTTTCTAATTTATACAACTTTACCACAACCTGGTACCTTGTTCTGCATGCTGACATTGCTGTATTAAAATCGGTAGGCCCATCGTGCATGCTGTATTAAAAATCGGTGGTATATCAAAATAGCGCATGGGGTACGTGCTCTACTGAGTACCTCTAGTTATGCTATAGTCACGGCCTTTGACCGTCACTCTTTCAGCTGATGACAGGTTGACCACACACATGCGTAGTGCCTCCACCCCTTCCTTAGTATACAGGTCAGGGCTGTGACGGGGGCATCTATGGAGCCGTGACCACCGCTTGTCAGAGATTTGTTGTAGAGGCTGCAGAATCATCTTAGTCACGGCTTGTTACCTGTACGTCTCGATCTGCCATCTTGCATAAACATGCGATAATGGCACAAGCTTGAACATGCCAACGAAAACCTCTGAGCAATCTCCTAGTGTGGCTCTTTTCAAGTTTGTGGACTACACCCTTACCTAAAAATAGCAAGAAACAGGATCCAGTGGCATTCCAGGAAAGGAATGTCATCACCATAAAATTAACTGCACCAATATAATATAGCCTTGCTTTGCAGTGAGTTAAGTGGGTTCACATTCCATTGGTGTTCAGGGGTACCCATAGCAACTAATTGACTGTGAATATTGTATGAGGGCTCTAACTCACTTATTAGCCTTGTGGAAGCATGTAGATACACCCTTACAACAACTTACACATTGGAGTGGAAACAACTGTTGAAGTGTCCATTTACTTCAGATCCTGAATGTACAAATAGAAGCGTATAGTTGCTATGAGATCAAACTGCTGACTCATGAAATATGAAATATAGCCAGTCAGATGGGCAATTGCCTAACTGTGAGGACTGTGTGGGCTTCAGGCTTGATGCCATATACGTAGGTAAATGCCATATTGAGCATATAGTCCTTGTGGTTGGGCATATAGGTATAATACTAACCTTGCCCACCACTTAACTTCAGCTAGTGTGGGGTTCACTCACGCTCGCCCAATCATAGTCATTAACATGCCAAAGGTTGTTGGCATGCACTCAATCATAAACACAAACCTACATTTCCATAAAAATATTCCTTTACATAACGAGGGGCAACCGCACTCCTGGTAGCCGCGGTTAAACGGTAGCACAGGCTAAGCGTGGCAGTTTGTTCCAATTATCACATGAGTACCATGATAGCTATATATATATAGGGAAGATCGGAAATGACTTAGAGATACCAAATAGTAGCCGTGTTTCAACCCCTCGCTGTAGCGCGAACGGTATTGCAATTCGTTCCAATTAACGCACATGCCACGTGGCAACCACAAGGAAGACAAGACATTATTACAGCACTCACAACTTAGCCAACACGGTGAGTTTCGGCATGTAAGCGTCAGTGAACGACAGTGATCACGGCCGTGTGGCCAGAATCTTTGTGGGGGCTTCGTAAGACTGTACTGGCACCAACGTCGAAGAGAGCGATCGAGCAATGGTGGCCGACGGCATGACAAAAGCGCTTGTATCTCCGCCACCAAGGTGAGTTCAGCACAATTATTTTGTGGTTGTGTCACTGCATCATAGCGATCACGACGGTGTAGTCAGAATCTTTGTAGGCCATTCCGAAGTAGTCAAACGTTTATTATTTACATTCATTAATTAATTAATTATTTACGCGGCACAATTTTTCCTATACCAGGAGTGTAATGTATGTGTGCTCACTGCAATACCTTGCTGTGGTATGTTTCTTCTCGCTATTCTCTTCTCGTAATGTTTAACCCATCAGGCTCCACGCCTTGAGGAGCTGCCTCACTCTTCTGCTGTGCACACCTCCTGGCATTATGAAAAACATTTGAACAAGAATGAAATTTCAAGCAAACATAAACACCTTCACACAACGTTATGGTAATAGCAAATCTGCCACACACTTCGGTATCCACATTGAATGTCATATGTATTCTTGAGGATTATTAAACACAGGTATTTTGTTGTGATGGGCGGAGTCACCTTACAGGGTGAGAAACTAAGGTCCATATCATGGTCCTTGTGGTGCCATGCACGCGCAGAACATGGAGCAGTTGCACACACATGACTGGCGTCAGAATGTGACTGAGCAATGAGCGTATACGTATAGTACGACCTCAGGCCACACAGTAGGCTATACTGTCATTGCTAGTAACAACCCGGTCGCAGCTGTGACCACAGCATGTATGGGAGTGTCACCCCTTGTGGATTACCGTGGATTGCAAGTCGCTTGTCAGTTTGTAAAAAGGACGTTTATGAAACTGACCAATCAGATTTCGGATTACCTCACAAACTAGGCGGTGCGCGCAGGTACATGCACATGACATGAACGTGATCAATGGCGCCATGGCACTTCTGTGAACTCGATGTGGCAGTACAACTTCTCAAGCGTCGATTATCAACTTGAACATCATGAGCGGATCGCAGAGTGTTTCCAGTTCAACCCCCCTTGTTAACGTGGCACTGGCGTCGGGGGGGCCATCGACCATATCCGGATCCAGTGCAAATCAATCAGCCGTAGTGGTGCCCGGACCGTTGAATGTGCGGCGCAGACATCCACTCATACTTCCTCGACTTCCTGGTAATCACACCCCTCGAGCTCAAAACCAAGTGCGTGTGAAACAAGTGAATTTTAATGTTAGAGTTATAAACCCCGATGACAAAAGAGAAAGTCAGGTGTACGTGTTAAGGGATGTTAGTGAAGGGGTTGTATGTGATCCCAAAAGTTTGACAGAAGAATTGCGAACGCAGTTTGGGGGTGATATTGTGTCTGATAAGCTAGAATTTCCTATTGGGTATGTAAAAGGTGGGACGAAGGTGTGGATCAGGACTGAATCAGATGTTCAAGATGTATGGAATTTTGTACATTATGGTGAAAATGTTTCATTATGGTGCCATGGTGTTCACATTGCATCTGGATCGAAGAAACATTCCAGTGAAAGTGGTAGTGACAGTGATGAGTCTCTCTCAAGGAAACCAAAAAAGAAAAAAAGGAAAAAGAAAGTTTCAGTGCTTGATGCTAAAAACAACAGGGTTGAAGAAGTGGTCACCAATCTGCGCCAAAAACATGGAACTCAGTACACTACCATTCAGTATCGGTTGTGGGCAGAAATGTTGGATGTTGGAACACACAAGTAAGTGTAATTAAGTTTGCTATGTGTTGAAAAAGGAATTCATAATTATGTGAGTGTAAATACATACACACTGTCTTGCAGGTCCCTTGACGATGCTCCTAGGGTGCCGATCTTCACAGGAGGTCGTGAAAAGAGATCAAACCATGTTCAAGCACTAACTACAGCTGTCACTGAGATGGCAAAAGCAATGACACCTACTGGTAGGGCTTCACCCGCTCCCACAGCCTGTACACCTGCTGCAGGGATTTCGCATGGCAAGGTAGCTAATCTGCGTTCCAACTATCTTCAGCAGATGAGAGATCTGCATTTGTTGTTTGAAAATTGAGCTATTACAGATAAGGAGTTTCACGAACAAAAGGTTCCGATCTTAGATCAGCTAAAAAAACTCATTCCCTCTTGAGTTATGACTACGTATACCAGCAAAGGTTTCTGGACTTGCAAACTATATACTACATGTATGATTAGTAAATTTTCCGGCCATACAGTACTTGCATATACAACACACACACACACACACACGTATCATCAGTTTTTGTAACCAGCATGTCGTATGTATGACTCACAATTGTGTACAGTTACTGATGCAAATGCCATCAATATCATGGTCCTAGGAGATGATGTGGCTTGAAAGACGCTGTCGTTGGCTTGTAAATACTCCTTGATTTCTGCAAAGACTTCCTCGATTGGATTCATATCTGGAGAATATGGAGGCAGGAATCGCACAAGGGCTCCAACACTTTGGATGGTGTCAACAACGCAGTCCACATGATGGATGGATGCATTGTCTAGTATGACAATTGATTTGGGACTCACTCCATCAAAAGGCATCAAGATAGGTAGTAAACATTTTCTAACAAAGTCCAGGAACACTTCTCCATTTACACTGCCTTCTTCTATGTAAACATCTTCAACTCCTTCGCTGGTCAAAACTCCTATTGCAGAGTAACGTTTTCCCTTAAGTTTCAGTGTGTAATCCTGCGGAGGCATGCCCCTAATGCCATAACCATATTTTCTCATAGCATTACGCAGATCACAGCCGGTTTCATCAACCCATACTAGATCAAAATAACTGATCTCTTCCAAAAATTCTGCTCTGCTTGCCTCAGAACGTCCTAGTGCGTAGTGTTTAATTTTCTGACGCGACATTCCAATATGGTGTACGGTCCGGCAGATGGTTGCAACATCAACCCAATGCATTGTTACAAATGTTCCTGCAGTTCTCTGAGATAAATCCCAGGTTTAGCCAATGCCAACTGCACAAGAAAGTGCTCTTCAAACTCACACAACTCTGTCATTGGTCCATTTCTCTTAGCAAATGGTTTGACATCTCCTGTGGCAAGAAAGCGCTCAGCATACCTGTAGACCGATCTTATACTAACAGACATTATCTTAGCTACATCTTCAGCTTTCATCATCAGAAACAGATGCTTCCAGACAATACGCCACCGCAGGTCGTCCGAGTACGGATGCATCCTTGCTCGAATTTCGCGGTTCAGTAGCGCGTTCCTGTCATGTCGTGAATAACAATGATGTCATGTGATAAACAATGATGTCATTGTAACCTGATTGGCTAGTGCAATTCATTGAATTCGAATTCTTCTGCCAAGGGACTTGCAAACCACGGTATCAGTAGTCCCATTCACATTGCAGGTATTGGAACGAGACTAGGATAGGAGCAATGCAAATATCAAATGCTCCTGTGACTGCTTTCTGGCAAATGCCCTTACTCTGCGAGTTCAGAGCCTCTTTCTCTGGTCAATAGCATCACTAACTCGCCGCTTCTTCGATACCAAAATCATGCAGACCTATCGCCTAAGCTTGCACATGAGCTGATAGGTGACTACTGCAGTCGCCACTGTGCTGGCCGAGTAGGTTCCTCAGTTCTCCCTCTCCCACGTTACCACTACCCACTCAAGGTGCCACCTGCCACAGGAAGAGAGGTCGATGTGCCCACTGCAGCCACCAACTTCAGAAACAGTATGTAACTTAGTTGCCATGCAATTTGTGGAAGGCATCAAAGCCAACATCAGTATCTCTTACTACTTAGTCATTCTATATTTACACCGGCAAGAGTTCTACTCAGTCATCTGGATGGGCTGTCGTAGATTTCTAATGCACTGTCACTGCATTCTATTTATATCTGTCATTCGTGACCATCTGAGTGAGTTGGACGAACGGGTTTATCAGATAAACTCCTTCCTGTTCTAGCTCTCACAGTGTTGTCGACTTTAGTCTCATGCCCAGACCACACCCCCTTCGTGGGGAGAAGGGCCTGGTGACTATTGAGCGATTTCTTGGCTGTGCTGAGTCAACAGTATCACTTTTGGACAAGTCAATGAAATTTTGTTACATCATTTAAGCATGCGATCGACCATAATGGCATGTGACGGAAGATACTGAAAGTCTTGCTAAGTGGTTGTCCCTGTTTACTATCGAACTCAGGAAAAGGATGGTAGTAGGTACCCTCCATCTACAATCCATCTCATGTTGTGTGGTTTGCAGTGAAACAACAGCCACTCATTCGATATTTTTGACAAAAAGGAAGTGCGTTTTAAGGATTTCGTGGTACGATAACCTACCAGGAATTGCACAAAGAGGGAATAGGAGTCAAAATCAAGCATGCACCAATTATATCAGGAGAGGATTAGATGGAACAAGCTCGATCGATTGGTCAAGGCATGTTTGGTGAAACTAAGATAAAGTGGAGAAACCAATCACAGTGCAACAGGAACCTGCACAACCATGGCATTCCAGAGAAGACCATTCAGGTCCAAACTGGTCACAAAAGTATGAATGATCTTAGAGTATACAAGCGATATGGCTTGGAACAACAACGAGAGGCATATGAAGCCTTGCTGATGTTACCAACACGACAGTCCAAAAGATCCCTCCCACTTTCCCTTCCATTCTGTTTGCTGTTAATTCTGGTGCATTTCCTCCAAGTTTCGCTTTCAATGGCTGTTCAGTGATAGTGGTGCACGATATGGCGATATATATACCGATATCGCCGGTTCACGGGTGTGGCGGTACATTTCTTGGACGTCAACAGTATTATTGAAAACGGATAATATGATAAGTGCATTAGTCAATCTAGAACAAGCAATGAGCGACAACATGTGATGGTTCTACAGAGTCTGGTGAACCTGCTGCAGGCGAAGCCGAGATCTCGTTAATAAGTGAAGCTGTCATTGCTGTTTAGAACAACTTTGGCATGGAAGCAGACAAGAAAGGCAAACCACGATCACCTGACCGCCCAAAATGCCGCGTATGCATGCCACCAAATGTCAGTGAAAGACAGTAATCTTTACAGCAAGAATGTAGTGTATTTGTTATACCTTGCCTCAGCTATACTTTGTACAACATTGTTTTAGCAATATTGTGGCATCAGGTGTGATGATAAACCTACCATTGGGGTAAAAAATGATGATGTGAAGGCCTATTCAGTGAATGTCTTCACTGGGCCAATCATGACTAGTGGGAACATATCTTTCGGACTGTCCCAAGCAGATGTAGATAGCTTCACCAACTTTTAAAACACTGTTGTACCTGTATTGCACTGTTGTGCTGATATTGCGTTTCTGGAAAAACTCCCTTAAAAATCACAAAGGTACAATGAGCCATGCGTTAATACACCTGAGATGAATCCACCTGAGATGAATCCACACTACCGATGGAGGGTCACGCCCACTTCCGCAATTGTACACCCTCCAGCTAGCGTGCACGAATATAAATTGTGTATGATAAAAACTATATAATTATATGTCGGCCATCTTCACATTTTTGAAACGTAAGCGCTTTTGCACATTACCCATGATAACTGATGGTGTACCGTTTCATTGGACTGTATGACGAACTGTCTTCCTTCCTCACAAGGATCAATCTTTTCCGTGGAAGGTCTTTCTGACACACATGAACAGCAATTTTTCTAGAGCTGTACAATACAATGCAAATGAGCTGCTAGTGGACTCACAAAACCTGGAACATGAAACATGGATAGAGAACTGCCACACAAACTCACACAATACGAAACGCTGAGTCACCTTGCGTGAGCAACGCTATACTAGCGATCAAAGCACGCACATTTATCAAACGTTCAAGGCTGCAAAGGAGAATGAGAAGAAGTTCTTGAAGACAGGCGAAAATCATCCCATGAAGCTAAAACAAGCAGAAGAAAAGAAATATAACCCATCAACCCAGCTGTTCGATCTGCTGTCCTTATCACCTCCAGCTCGTGTCATGCTCTCCTTCAAGCAATGCACCTGATGGAAGTGCATTCACTTTGTGCTTTATAACAGGTACATCTGCTACAATGATTGTTTCCCCCTTAGATATTGCGATACATAGCAACGAGCCCGTACGATATTAACATCTGTGTGTGTTGTGATTGTCGACAGAAGTATTTGAAGCTTTCCAAACCACCGATGAATCTTTGCATCCGTCACCAAGAATGGCAGGAATTCACCCCTCCTGGGGCTAATGCTGCCCAGGTGTTATATGGCGATGTCTACTATCATTGTAACATCCAAGCCCGGTGCCCCAACTTTAAGGTGGGCATGCTCAATACTCCAGTGCAGATTGCTGCTCAGCTGCTGCCAGTGCATACACAGCACTTGGCTAAGTATATCTAATATAATATTCCAGGCTTATTAGTTTAACCACGATCCTAACAGCTGTGCATTATGCTGGTGCTAGCCCACTCCAATTCCATGTATACAACACACCCTATTCGGACTTAGATTAACCCTTTTTGCTGATTTTCTAGCTAAAGCCACAGTAAGCTGTTCAGCAAGAGGAAGAGTGGCCTACTGAATAAGGTCTACGAATGTGGTGTGGCGTTCTCTGAATGGTTGGTTCATTACACTCCTGGTAGGGGAAAAATTGTGCCGCGTAATGCAATGTAAATAAATAATTAACCTTACACTACCTTGCGAATGGCCTACAAAGAATCTGCCTACACCATCGTGATCGCTATCGTTCAGTGACCCAAGCGTACAATTTTTGTGCTGAAACTCACCTTGGTGGTGGAGATACAAGCGCTTTTGTCTCGCCGTGGCCGCCATTGCTCGAGCCCTCTCTCCGACTTCCGGTGGCAGTACCGTTCTTAGGAAAGGCACACGAAGATTCTGACCACACAGCCGTGATCGCTGCCGTTCACTGACGCTTACATGCCAAAACTCACCGTGCTGGCTAAGTTGTGAGTGCTGTCTTGTCTTCCTTTTGGTCGCCATTGCTCGCGATCGACTGAGCCACGTGGCATGTGCGTTAATTGGAATGAATTGCAATAATTTAGCTTCGCTACGGCGAGGCAACCGCGGCGTTGCAACGGCTACCAGGAGTGCGGTTGCCCCTCATAATCTAATCTAATCTAAACTAAATAATTAATGTTTGACTACTTGCGAATGGCCTGCAAAGATTGTGACTACACCGTCGTGATCGCTATCATGCACTGTCCTCACCGAACAATTTTGGTGCTGAAACTCACCATGGTGCTGGAGATACAAGCGCTTTTGTCTCGCCGTGGCCGCCATTGCTCGAGCGCTCTCTCCGACTTCCGGTGGCAGTACCATTCTTAGGAAAGGCACACGAAGATTCTGACCACACGGCCATGATCGCTGTCGTTCACTGACGCTTACATGCCAAAACTCACCATGCTGGCTAAGTTGTGAGTGCTGTAATAATGTCTGTCTTCCTTTTGGCCGCCATTGCTCGCGATCGACTGAGCGTGGTTGCCACGTGGCATGTGCGTTAATTGGAACTAACGCTACGGCGAGTCGCAACCGGCGTTTCAACGGCTACCAGGAGTGCGGTTGCGCTATCATGCAGTGACACAACCACACAATAATCGTGGCGAAACTCACCTTGGCGATGGAGATACAAGCGCTTTTGTCGTGCCGTCGGCCGCCATTGCTCGATCGTTCTCTTCGACGTTGGTTGCCAGTACAGTCATACGAAGGGCCCACAAAGATTCTGACCGCACAGCCATAATCGCTGTTGTTCACTGACGGTTACATACCGAAACGCACCGTGCTGGCAAGGTTGTAAGTGCTGTTATAATTTCGTGTCTTCCCTTTGGTCGCCATTGCTAGCGTTCGACTGAGCGTGGTTGCCACGTGGCATGTGCGTTAATTGGAACGAATTGCAATAATTAGCTTGCGCTACTGCGAGGCAACCGCTGAGTTATAACGGTGCTACCAGGAGTGCGGTTGCCCCTCGATACTAGCAGTGAATAAAATACCTTAAGTCCTAGCAACAAGGCTGTGGATTTTAAGGTACCGTGGTGGACTGTTGAAGGTGTGAGGTACAAATCTCCTTGTTATACAGTTGTAGCAAGTACCTAGATACCCTACCAAGCACTTGATACATGTACACTAGTTTTGTGAGCCACATTCTCAGTATCAAATCTCAATTGGACACACTTTGTATGTATTGGTCAGGACTGGGCACTCCAATACACATGGTGTGCGGTAACACTGTTGATAATGTTTGACTGTTTAGAGGAGCTATTCTCTGATTCATCACATGAAGAGCAGGAACCGGATGTGGAAGGTACATACGTATTTAGTGCTCACTGCAGAGTATAGCAGGTGTCCAACATTTCATATAGGGGACTGCATGTGATTCCCCGTGAATCCTGATCACCTCAAAGATATTATAATGCAGCTCCAACTCTTGCTCAATATTTATAATGATAACCTGTAATGGACAATATTCTTTTATTCACCAGAACTTCCCCTCAAGAGCGCTCAAGTGGTCAGCATGACAGCTTTTGGAGCCCAATTCCTCAAGGAAGTCTCACGAGCACAACTTACTAGTGCGGCAAAGCACCTTCTGCCACCTAACATGCGAATGAAACTGGTGGGAGCAGAATAGGAAAAGACTGCTTTCATTGCACCACTGGCACAAGCGTATTAGACCACGACATAGTGGCTGTGAGAAAAGGTGCCATACTAAATAACTTGTCTAGAGAAGACGTAAGCAAAGATAGATTTATTGGTAGAGTGTTAAGATTGGATGCAATTTTTAGGGGTGATGTTAATAATATTATTGTTCGACCAATTACACTTTGTATGTATCAGTTAGGACTGGGCACTCCAGTACACATGGTGTGTGGTAACACTGTTGATATTGTTTGTCTGCTTAGAGGAATCAGAGCATTCTCCCTTGAATCCTGATCGCTACAAAAGCGTATATCAAAAAGACCCTACAATTCCAACAAAACATGAGATCCAAACACACCATCCCACGCAAATATTAACCAAAGGATGTTATAATGCAGATCTAACTCTTGCTTTACATTTATAACGTACAATTGACAATACTAATGACTTCCTTAATTCTCCAGAACTTCCCCTAAGAGAATCTGCACTGCCACCATTGTCACGAGATTTACTAGAATCACATACCTTTCACCATTTTTTCCATATATACTGCTTACTCCCTCAGATATGAACTCCATGCAACCCTGCACCCACTCAGTCTACCTCCAGTGCACCCTCCCGCGCTTTTGCACAACCCTCAACTGATGGCATCACTCTTAGAAAAGCTTCCCTCAAGAGGGCTCATCATGACAACTACTGGAGCCCACTTCCTCAAGGAAGTCTCATGAGCACAACTTACAGTGCAGCAAAGCAGCTTCTGCCACCTAACATATGAAAGAAACTGCATAGTCTGTTTTGGCCCTTACTTGTTAGGCACCGGGCCATCATCAGTTGGCTGCGCCCTACAGCTACCCGCGATCGTCAGGATCTCTACTTAGTCTACTACACCATGATAACGGCCGGTGTAGGGCTGAGTACCATTAACTCTGTTAAACTAAACTTTGTATCACTGTTTTTATTATATCCGCTGCAATTATTATTCTGTTCTAGCTACAGCCTGGGCCAAGTGGTACAGGATCAGTCTGCAGTGCCATGTGTACATCAAGCTCAGAGCCATGTAGACTACTCACTGCCACCCTAGAATCTCTGCAACAGGAGGAGCATGTGAAAGTATAGCCACGGGGCCAAGATGTAAGGAAGGTGATTGCGCAGATTTTATCATGTGTGAGTAGTCCATCATATGCCCTAATTGCATTGAGTATCTATACCAAAGATTGAGCCAGTTGTTGAGAGCTAGCAAAAGATACCGGTTACCAAGTAGAGCTAAAGTTAAGTATGGGCCAAATTTCATCGCCTCAGATCCCATCCATCCCTTCTTAACAGCTGGGAGCAGTTTCTAAAAGATTCCTCTATCAGCGGAGATGAAAGAAACCAGCATGACACTGCAGCTACTGATTGATCGAGTCTTGAAACGGCTAATCAATCAGCAAGCCCAAGTTGCCACACCTGAACAGCAGGCACTCACATCCCATCATTTGACGGTCAGAGAACAGAATGCTATCAGATACACGGCATGGTATGTTGCCACCAAACTGACGAACAAATACAAGCGACACTCATCAAATCCCACACTAAAAGAGAAGCTGTTTGTTGCTGTTCTGAGCAACATGACAGCAGTCAATCAGCCACCTGGAGTTGAAACTTTGGATGATTATACCAGGTTGTGGTCGGAGTTAATTGACCGGGGTGGACTATACCATATCAATGATGATGTTTATCATCTCATTGAAGTAGTAGAATTAGTGGTACGATGCCACCTGAATAAAGATGCGATGCACACGTATGTACCAGGAAGCAACATCAAGTCTGAGATTACAAGTCACGTCATGCAGACAGAGTCAATACTTGTTAGGTGGGAGAAAATTGCTTCCGTGATCCCTCCAAAACATGAGAAACATAGTTTGAACTTCTGCAAGCCATTGCCCAGTTATGGATAACTATTCGTGGATTTCCTTTGCTGAACGTTTAACAAGCTTCTTTGACAGGGAGTTTGTGAAACATGGCATCAGAAACACCCTCAAGAAGAGGGGAACTAATAAGGAGTGCATATAGTTCAACTATGCTTCTCTTTTCTGAGAACTGACTCCCACTGAGCAAGTATAGTTGGAGCAGAAAAGACTGCTTTCATTGCACCACTGGCACAAGCGTTATTAGACCACGACATAGTGGCGGTGAGAAAAGGTGTCATATAAACAACTTGTCTAGAGAAGACGTAAGCAAGGAAGGAACATTTTGACTTGATAGAAAAGTGTTAGGATGTTGTGTTGGATGTAATTTTAAGGGGTGAACTATTACAGCGTTGAGTTGACGGTGGGAAGGAAGCAAGTATTACAGTGTCAGGTTCCAAGTTGGGTTCTTTGTACTTTTCCCAATATGGGAATAGATTTCCAAGTATGATTTCCACCTGATTTCACAACATTGGGAAGCATTCCACTATATAACAACATCGGCAAATGTGGATGCACGGATTTAGCCAATTCCTATCAATATCAGAAATCAATATTTTTCCCTGTGATGAGCTTATACCTAGGACAACAGAGAAACTCAGTCAGCTAAATCATAGGTGCCGAATCTGGTCCGGCCGATCCGGCTATTTATAGGGGTGTTTGTTTTCAAAACAAACAGCATCCATGTACGTTCATATCAAGTAAGGTGAAGTGACCACCTAATCATACACGTAACATGTAGCTCGTTAGTGAGACTTATGTACCTGCGTAGTTTGAGATTGCAAAACGTTTGGCCTGACCGCAATCGGTGCAGGTGTGAAATACCCTGCTCGAAATCGCTACAGCAACAAAGCACCAATGTACGCAGACTTAGTGTTCCACCGATGTAAAGCTACATGTTGTAATCTGTGACAATGGCAGCAGCTTTGTTGCTGGCCTCTGTGATGGTACATATGCCATGTCTGGCACATACACTGCACTACTTGTTATTGTAAACAGCACTCCTTGATCTTAGGAGGTGTCTTACAATGAGTGGTGTGACATGGATGAAGTGTCAGATGCTAGTTTCATCACAAACCGGTTATAGTAACGCCTTCCTCAAGGCGGTCAACCCTATGTGGGACTGTGTGGGACACTCGACTACCTTGCACCGGAAATGGTGGAGGGCCCACCAAAAGTTACGAAACTCCTCGACGAATATATTAAGAGGAAGTTCCACATTGGGAGAAGGATGAAACTGCAGGATATATAAATTTGGATAAGTAAGTCAGTAGGTGTATAAAAGTGGTAGCAACTGGCTAACACTCCACATGTTCCAAACCCTTTCATTGTGTTGTATGCTCTCAAAGAACTTGTGATTAGTTGTGTTGGTGCAAAGGGTTTTCTATTCTGCTGTCTCAGCAGCGACGTATGGCTAAGCAAATGCTTGTTCGTTGTTTTCACTGAATACTTCCATTTCAGTGGAACGGAAGTGGCGGTATGCAGAGGTGCGATGGAACCAGTGCTGAGCAAGCATTTGAAAACATGCTACTTCGTGAACGTATTGCATCACATCAAGACGTGGAAGTTTACTTCCACACCTATACATTAGAAGACAGAGCACGTGTGAAGCTCGATAAGAACACTGCCTCAAACCACGTGAAGGCATGCATCAACAAAATGAAGAGGCCTGGCAAAAGCAATAAAGGTTGAGAAGGAGGTAAGGCTACTTGTATACTTAACAACAGAGGGGGTACACATAAAGGAAATGAGTATGTACAACTATTAGGCATTTGATAGGAACATAGAAGGGGAGGTAGTCTCGTACCCAGGCCGTGTCACCCCAGCGTTACTCGCTTGCAGTGTTACAACATCAATAATTATAACCTGTGACCACAATGTATCCACACTGTGAGGAACTGGCCATGGATACCAGCAGCAGTAGCGGTAGTGATGTGGACGAGGTGAGACTTGTCTTCAACCATGGAGTTCATTTTACATCTTGTGTCATATGTGTACGTGTTTATGCTTCCTAAGCAGGACGTCAACTGCACCAGTACTGATGACGAGCAGAGTGACTATTTGAAGAGGAGGGAAAGGCGGATTAAGGAGAATCAGAATTTCTTGCAACTGGTACGCAAAATTATAGCTTATGTCCTTATAGATAAATGTCCTGAATATGAGCATACACGTGTGCATGGCTTCATTGGGGGGGACTTTTGCCCCCCGCCTTCACTATTTTATGAAGGCCAGATTCAAGCCAGATGATCGAGGGGTTTTTTCCCATGTAGCTACGTATTTAGACGGACGCATGCAGAATTGGTGGTAGGACCAGCTGGACACGTCAGCATGCCTGACAACTATGACTACACCCCTTATTTGTGAATCCTAGATTAGTGTAGTTATTCAAATATCTCATCTCTTGTGGGTACTGCAGGTTATTTCAGATGATGATGTAGAAACAATTGGGCGGGCATATTTCCAATTGTTCTTGGTCAAAACATTGACTATTGGAATGGTGAAGGAGGCCTGTAAGGCTGAGGGGGATTTCAATCCCCCCTAAAGCAGACAAGAATGCTCTACTTACCCGTTTGGGTTAAGAACTTTTGCTAGCCGAAAAAGCCAGACTGAAAACTACTAGAGACAAAATAACAAGAGATGATGTCATTTTAGTAAAATACCATTGGTCGCCACTACTCAAGATGTGGGTACATTATTGGGTTCACAGGCTTCTCTGTGTATTATTGAAGGAATAGGAGACCCCTTACCAGACCTCAAGGACTGCTCTTGAGCAAGGCTCGGCAACCAGTAATTACGTTGAGTTGGAGGAGGGTGTTTTCATCGGCATATCTGCAGTATTTACAGTAAGGTGTTTTAATATTATGTCGCAGATGACACTCAAGGAAGAATCAGTGTCAGCTAGTAAGCATGTCGAGAATTACTTCATGCTGCCATTTCTGCTCGCAAACTCAGCGAATAGGCAGATTGCTAATGTCTAAAACACCCAGAAAAATGCTGCTCGCAAACTCAGCGAATAGGCAGATTGCTAACGTCTAAAACACCCAGAAAAATGCAGAGAGTGACAATGCAAAATAATTTACAAGTAGAGGTACAATCTTAGCTTTGGGATGCCGGAAACCTGTGATTTTCTGCGTTCACTGAAACCCATATCTTCACGGCAAATGTACAAGACCTCATGATCACTGACTGTTTTGTGCTAATCTATAGGGATGGAGAAGAGCTAATCTTCTGTGAGAACGATCTGCAACTACCAAGCTATGATGATCCGCTCCAACCAAGCGAGGTTTTGGATATACTTCTAAATGTACCAGTGACTGATTCTCGAATTTGTCAGGTGAAACCAGTTGGCGTGAGTCGCACAGCAGTGTTTGTTGTCAACTCCCACAAGTTACGAAGCTTGGATGATGTCAAAGCTGATATTACTCATCCACTTGCAGTAGGAAATGAGCCTCTACCGCGAACTACTACCCCTCCAACCACTGCTGCCGGAAGTGTTCCTCCCCCGAGAGTACCTCCCGATGAGACTCATCCTCCTGCAGTCATTATGCCGCTTGCCTCTGATAGAGTCCGACTGCCAAAGATCAGCCTCCCTCATTTTCGTGGCAACCTGATGAGATGGACACCATTTTGGGACTCGTTCAACTCCGCGGTCCACCTGAACGATCGACTGTCCCCAATCGACAAGTTTAATTACTTGAGGTCATTGCTAGAAGGCGCCGCCTACGACGCGGTTGCTGGGTTGGCTCTATCTGCAGCCAACTATGGAGAAGCCTTTGAAATCTTAAAGAAGAGACTCAGCAATAAACAGCTGATCAATACCAAACACATGGAGTCCTTGTTGAGTGTCAGTGTCGTTGCATCAGACCATCACCTGAGAGATCTCAGACGATCGTATGATCAATCTGAAGCCAACATTCGAAGCTTGAAGGCGCTAGGTGTGGAGCCTGAATCTTATGGGGCTATGCTTTCTTCTGTGCTACTGAGCAAGCTCCCACCCGACCTTCGCCTCATTGTGAGTCGCAAGGTCTCGGCGGATGACTTGGATATGGAGCGCCTGCTGGAAACCTTTGAACAAGAGCTAGTTGCCCGTGAGAGGCTAACGAGAGCTAACAACCAAACCACTCGTCATGGTCAGACTCAAGGCCACTCTTCCACCTCAGGTCACTCTTCCACCTCAGCCTTCGTTGCTACTAACAATCTCATTCTCCCACGAGTTGTAGCACAGTGCCTGGAGTGGACGCTCGTAAGAGGATCCTATGAACCAGTGGACATTGCTTTAACTGTCTCTGAAGAAACCATCTTTCCAGAAACTGTTGTTCCACAGGCAAGTGTAGACACTGCCAATTAAGGGAAGCATCACACTTCCATTTGTGAGAAGGGATTCCGTTCGAAAGAGCACCCTAGTCTGGCAGCCCCCACTGATCTCAATCCACAGGTGCCAGCCTTCACCCCAAACTCTACAATATGTTCAACGCAGGGGAAGGCCATATTATTGCAGACTGCCCGCACTATCATCTGTATATAGTGTAACCCGTTGGAGCTGAAGCAGACCGTCCAAGTTCGTATTCTGTTTGACAGTGGAAGTCAGAAATCCTACCTGACTGAGCGAACGATGAAGCAACTCCAACTGAAACCTACCAGCGAGCAAACTCTATCAATAGCAGCGTTTGGAGCCCCCCCCCCCCCCCCCCCCCCCCCCCCCCCCCCCGCCCCACCACCACCACACACACACACACACACTCTCCTCACCTCTTTGTCCTTCATGGGATTGTCTGAAGCACATGCACAAGAGGATGCACTTGGAGAGCTCAGTCTCTTCAGGTAGTTGGGCCTGATGTAGTCCTCACACATGCTGAATGGCTGTGCCGTCAGCTCCTGCGGAAAGGAAGGATACCAGGAGAGTGACAAGAGGCAAAAATCCCTTGAATCTTTACTGCCCCCCCTTGAATGATACCCAAGAAGTATTATGTATGCAAAGCTATTCATGCCTCCCCCCCTTACCTCGCCGCGTTAAGGTTCCGCCCCCCCCCCCCCCCCCCCCCCCCCCCCCCCTCAATTTTACTGACCATTTACGAACAAACACAAATTCCATGTTGTTCTGGGAATGCTTGCACTGCGCAAGCAGTGGATACCAGGCCATTTTTGTAGCACATGGAACAATATACGGACAGCTGTGTTCTTGTAATGTTGTTGTACATGTACATTGTACTCAAAACTACCCAGTCATGAAATACTGCAGGTGTACTCTCTCTATATACTGCCTGTGTATGATTGCTGATGCAGAGTTCTGAATTCCAGTTGTACCAGTATGCTGTCACTATAATCAAAGCTATTTTCACTACAGTTTTCTGGGAAACCTGCATGGGACCGAGGCTACTTAGTTTTAAGAGCTACTTATTGAGTAGGAGCCTCATCCATGTCCATGCACTCTTCAGTACCTACACCACCTCTCTCTCTCTCTCTCTCTCTGCCCCCCCCCCCCCCCCCCCCCCCCCCCCCCCCCCCCCCCCCCCCCCCCCCTCCCCCCCCCCCGAGCTACTTATTGAGTAGGAGCCTCATCCATGTCCATGCACTCTTCAGTACCTACACCACCTCTCTCTCTCTCTCTCTCTCTCTCTGCCCCCCCCCCCTCCCCCCCCCAACACACACACACACACACCACTCACTGTGCTTACATTCAATCACCTTGTAAGAGTGCTCCGAATCAGTGCTTCACTGCTTTCCATCTCCAATTCGGATCTCATCATGCATGAAATTGTCTCGTTCACAGGATTACAGGAAAAGGAAAGAGGCTACCACTTCCGCATACTTCTTGTATAACGTTGTGCACTATTGATCTAGGCTCATTCCCAGGCCGTCTGCCGCTTCGTTTTTAGTCGCATACGTGACCTTTGAACGTCTGCCGCTTCGTTTTTACGTAGTCGCATACGTGACCTTTGAACCCCTTGTTCAAAGGTCACGTATGCGACTAAAAACGAAGCGGCAGACGGCCTGGGAAAGAGGCTACTATTGATCAAGAGAACGGTATCGTGGCCTCACTTTTTTGTGCAGCTGCACATCAACGGAACTGCTGCACAGGAGTTCTCCCCAAAAGCCTCACTCCGGAGCAGCAAGCTATAGCTCTGGACCTATGCGGACGAGACTTCGGGAGATAGCTGTGGAGGTGACCTACTTACGCAAATCAGGAAACGCTCAGCAGAGTAAGTTATAATTAGTCTAGGAGAAAAGGTCTGGGCACCATCTTACATTCGAGTTGTCCCCAGGTCGGAATGTTGACCTAACGAATCAGAAGCATTGATTGCGAATGACGTCATGGAAATGATTTTTCTCCAGCTAGTGTTGCCAGCGACTAGACGGCCAATCGCTGTGCTGTACGGAGCTACCCGCAAGTGTCTGACAAAAGTTGAGGAGAGCAACGAGCAGGTTAACTGTGATCGTACCCGTGGTATCACAGCTGATTGCTAATTACCACACATAATTGCATTCCGTGAGGACAACTCAAATGTAGGTACATGCCCAGACCCTTCCTCCTCACTGTGCGAAGGGCCCTGGTTCTGAAACCAAGCTCTAATTTATGACTTACTCTTATGCCGTCAAAGAGTGAGCGTTCCTGGTGGTTGGGTATGGGGGTGATGGTACTTGTTATCACTGTCGTTACTATAGCAGCAGCTAGCAGAACAGAGTAAACCAACTCGCAAAGAGAACTTTGTTCCAGCTCTCCAGCCTAGCAATTGCTCAAACTATCAGTTATGGCAATCAACCAATCTTAATCATACTCCCATGTTTTCTACTAGGAATACATATCGTTGTGGGAGTGAAGGCAAATAAAACTCAATTGGCTGGCAGGAAACCCACATTGTTATCAACATTCCTGGTCCCAGTACGTATGTTGACTATTCAGAGCTGTGTTGTCCCCAGTCTAGCCACTAGCCCCTCTCTGCCAGGCCAGTTGCACGCGCACGCGGCGAAGTGGCGCGCAGAATGCAGAGGGTCGAGCAAACGTTGCACTAGATCACGTTTCCCTGGAATGCCAATTACATGTACCTGTGAACCGGTGAAGTGCCAGCTAGAGTTGACCCTTGGAGGCATCCAGGTTGGACTAGTTTAGCTCGAGTGTAGGCTTTTAGACACTCTCCGCTAGGTTGATTGCATGCGAGCGGCTTGGTCTACAACCACGAGGGTCATTAATAATATTGGAACGAATCGCTTCAGTGAGATCTGATTGGGCAGTTGAAACAATCAAGTGCAATGTTTGCTAGACCTTCTCCGACCTCTGTGTGCCTGCTTGACCAGCCAGGTGGAGAGGGGCTAGCGGCTAGACTGTGTTGTCCCACACCCTTGGTGATGAGGACAAGAGTGATGTCATTCTCTCTGTCTGCTTTTGAGGTTAAAACTGTCACTGACTGAGACTACATTCATTGGGGGTGCATCCATGCAGTAGCAGTATTTGTACTATACTTACATGTAGGCTATGTTAACCAATCAGGTTACAGTGTTTGCGGCAAATAATTTCATATATCCCGCGGCTGGCCGCGCACGCATACTGTAAGCGATCGCGTGCACGAGAAAGCGAAGAGCTAGCTTTGTTAGTCTTGTGCCTTTACCACTACCTCAGTCTAGTTCATGGAGGCCTCTGCCACTGATCGGTGAGTGCCTACACCACAGTATCTATGTCTACACAGTGTGCTCACCTTAAAATAGCCTAAGCATAGTATACTGTATAGCGGGAAAATTTGGCGGGCATTAAATTAGGCAATTTCAGCCAGAACGCTATATTTTGAATTTTGGCGAATTTTAAATTTGGCGATTTCAATCCTCGACACAAATGACGTAACGGCAATGACGTAAGCCTCAGCGTGAGGCCCTAGGCACACAGTGTGAACTGTACATGTATTGAGTGCGACCAGTTTAATAGTTACCAGCTAACCATGGAGACCTTCGAAGTAGAAGGATGTGTCAGAGGCCATCACGTTTTCCATACAGTGTAGAGCCCCACCGTCCGAGAGCGGCGACTGGATCAGTGCGCTGTGGCGGTTATGCGCTCGAGCGCAATCGTTCGCCACGTCCCTCACACTCTCGTTAACGGCTTGTAGTTCCTTCCCGGAGAGAGAGGAATTCCCGATGTCGCGTTCTCTTGGGAGTATACAACAGCTGAATCTTTTCTGAAAATCTGGTACAGCGCATGTATGTACGTATGTGCATTACTAATGTGCGTGCACATACCCGAGTGGCCGGCCGGCTGGGGTGGCGTTTGATATTGGCGGAATTTAATTTGGCAATTTTTTCCTGCACCACCAAATCGCCAAATTAAAACCCCCGCAAAATTTTCCCGCTATATGGTAAGTTACTTGTACCCCTGGCCAGCGGGATGTTACATCCCTTGGGAAAGGCCAGTGCTTTCGTTCTGCCTCGGAAGTGCCTCGGCACTTCCTCGGCTCCACTCATGCACAGACCTTTCCCGGGGGATACAACGGGAACGGGTCTTATATCCCGCTGGTCCGAGATACCATAATCCATCAATCGGACAGGATTAGACAACACTCCATTAGGCATAAAGGGGAGTGAATGTGAACTATACAACATTCAGAGTTGATTTCATAGTCAATGCTGAACACAGAGAGCACACTTGCACCTAGTAACCAAATCAGGCTGTCTAAACCAAAGGGATTCTAAACACCTCCATAATAATCATTGTGCTTGATACATACCGTTTAGGACTGAAGTCGTTTTGTGCTACCATGCAGCCACAGGACAAGAGGTAAGTACGTAAGTACGTACTAAGTAGCAAATACACATAATTATACGAGGGGCAACCACACTCCTGGTAGCCGTTGCAGCCCCAAGGTTGTGACTCGCCATAGCACAATCTAAGTATTGCCGTTTGTTCCAATTAATGCACATGCCATGTGGCAACTACCCTATTTATGCTAATAAAAGGTACGTATCTAATCTAGCTGGTAGATTCCAATCCTACGGTAGTGAGTTTGTAAATTATTTATACTGAGATGCGAGTGTAGGAGAGGAAACGGCATGTGTGTGGTAATGACCCCCATACGCAATAGCAGTGATGTGAATGAGCACCATCGTCAGCCGTGTACCCAGGAAGATATCAGCTGCTTGCTCGCTATTTCTGGCAGATCAGAGATTAGGATACTATATAGTGCACGAGAGCTAGCTCAAGCGCTGTCGCTACGAAACCCCACCCACACGACGTCATGACAACAATAATCGGCAGAATTTAAATTGGCGGTGCATTCCTAATCTGCCAAACCGCCAAATTATATTACCTGCCAAATTTTCCGGCCATACGGAATTCTGTGGCCTGAGACTGCATGTGCTTGTTCTAATGACATAGAACTGTTCCATGTTCTACAGCCGTACAATTGCAGGATCTACGTACTGCAACAAAATTTGTATTACGAATCAGTCTATCTACCCCGACTGAAGTTAGGGCAGACTTTTCATGGAATGAAGTACTGCTAGATGATTCGTCTGCCTAACTAATTTGAAAGCCTGCAGTTCATACGTGAATGTAATGGAACAATGGATGAATTTAGAATGCCGCATTCTTTTCAGATCAGAGACCATGCTGAAAGCCAAAACCTAAACAACCTGTCAAGGTGCATGTTTTGGTTGGCGTCGGTAAATGTGGTGCAACAGAAATTTGCATTTTCTGAGGAAGAATGGATACTCCTTAATTTCTATGTTAAAATACTTCACTGCTACCTGTACTGCCATTTCTTGAGCCTGAGTTCGCTTCTAAATATTAATTTATGCAGGACAATGGTTCAAAGCATACATCTCGATTGGCCAGGGAGTTTTCAGGAGGAACGAAGTGACAAACACCACCCAAGTCTGCATACATCAATGCCATTGAGAACGTAAGTATGGCATGAGCTTATTGAGTACATTATAGGCATGAGGTACCGTATAGCGGGTTTCTTTCGCGGGAGAAAACTTTAGCAAATTGCTTGAAAATGGGATTTTGGTGGTGAAAACTTTTGCGGATTGCCGTAACCCAGTTCGCCACACCCACTAACGCTCATCGTATCCGGAATGTGACTCTGTGGTCTGAAATTTAAACGGTAAGCACGCCACTAGTGCGAGCAAGTTACAGAGCTCCGCGGTGGAGTCCATGGCGAACGGAAGCCGTCACGCCATGTTTGGCATCTCGTTTTGCTATCTGTGCCTTCTGTTTGGGAGTGAAGTAGTCGAATACGATGCCCGCTTGCGTAGGATTCGTCCCCCCTGCATCTGTAGTACCTGAAGTATTTTGACAGCCGTGATGCTGGACCAAAAACGGAGTCAGAGCTAGGCCTGCACGATATCATTTTTTTACCCCACGGTGTATCATCACGCATGATGCCACGATATTACTAAATATTGTACAAAAGTAGCCACACAGCTTGGCAAGGGCAGAGGTAAGGTAAGGTCTAGTAAAAGTATAATCTGGCCACATGATGCAAGATTTTAGGACCCGCAATCGCCGCAATGAATTTTGTGAACGCTCATGTGAACATTTCGGGCGGTCAGGTGATTGTGGTTTGCCTTTCTTGTCTGCTTCAACGCCAAAGTCGCTCCAAACAGCAGTAACAGCTTGATTTATTAACGAGATCTCGGCTTCGCCTGCAGCAGAATCACCAGGCTCTGTAGAACCATCGTGTGTACGTCGCTCATCGCTATACTGATCGACTAAGTTGCCTCGTGCACTTACCGAATGTTCTGATTATCCGTTTTTTGAAAATACCGTTCAAGTCCAAAAAATGTACCGCCATGCACACATACCGTCGATAACGGTAAATATCGCATACCGTGCAGGCCTAGTCAGAGCGCTGGAAAAAAGTGAACAGGCCATAATCAGCTAGTACTCGGATAACTTTCGCGAATCACCGCAGAAACGCGAAATTTGCAAACGTTTTCTCCCGCGAAAGAAACCCGCTATACGGTAAAAGGTTGTCTGCTTACCCAGTAGCACATTTTCAATGTGGCACAGCCCCTTGATGTACTTGTTGCATGATACCCTACAAGTTCAAAGGTACCGCTATGCCAATATATAATACAAGTAGCTGAGCTCGCTTCGCTCGCTCAGCTACTTCCCCTTTGTTCGCCTACCGTGCGTAATCCGGCGCCGGACAGCTCTCTGAAGAGCTACTTCTCCCCGATTGCGTCCGCTTCAGCTGCTGCTCGCCGCTTGCGTCCGCTTCAGCTGCTGCTCCCGGGCCCGATTGCGGCATCCGCTTCCACTGCTGCTGCCCGTTTGCCTCCGCCTCGCGTCCAGCTGCTGCTCCCCGATTGCGCCCGCTTCAGCTGCTGCTCGCCGCTTTCATGATCAGCTGCTGCTCCCGATCGCGTCCGCTTCGACTGCTGCTCCCCGATTGCGTCCGCTTCAACTGCTGCTCGCCCGATTGCGTCCGCTTCGACTGCGAGCAGCTCCCCGATTGCATACTGGATTCCAGCCCATGCCCAATGTTCTCGAACATTCTTCGCGGAGTTCGAGGTTCAGTAAATAAATAAAGTACGAAGGTCGAGCGTCACTATAGTATAGTCCCGCCCCACGAACATCCCACTTCCGTCACTCACAGACACACACACACACACACAGACACGTAAAATCTTAATGTATTGATATGGCACTGACCACAATGCCAATATCATTGAACAAACTAGTTATTGCATGAGTGCACGGGCTATACGTCATAATATTGGCACTCGCCCTCGGGCCTGCGGCCCTCGGGCTCGATGCCAATATTCGATGTATAGCCCTTGCACTCATGCAATAACTACTACTTAATCTACAGGTGTTGGTACATCATTTTATTACAAATAGTGACCTTGCATACATGAACTCTTTATGGGATACACTGACGTATACAGGTTTCCTGAGTGATAATATTGAAGGTGTTAATGTGAGAAACTCAAACGTGCATGCACTCAATTTCTACTGAGACTGGAAGAATGGCTGCAGCTACAGGCAGTAGACCTTGCGTGCTTGTCAACTCTGTTCGTGCCAGATATATTGACGGATAACAAGAAACTTATGGAATATTGGTACCTCGGAGAGCACTACTGCTTCTTTGGACCCTTATGCAGCAAAATAGGGCACCCCAGAACGCAGCTGATACCTGGCCCTGTGTGTAGATGTTTTCATATTACCTGATCCAGTATGAGCGCCTTACAGCAACAACAATAGATGATCAGTGTGGAATCCCTGTGCAAATAACCGAACACAAGTGGCAGACTACCGTAACAGAGGGACATTCTGCTGCCAGTTTGTGTGGAAATGAAGACGTATTTTTCCTTTTAGAAACTCCTTCACAGCTTCCAGCTGCTCGGGATTCACTGTGGAGTATCCAAGCTTGGTGAATGTCACTTCGATCTCTGTCATCATCTCTCTGTCACACCAATTCGCTGGTGCACATGTTTGTGTGAAAAGATATGTAATCGAACAGCAATCAACCAATCAGATTCATCCCACCAAAATTCCGCGGAGTTCAAATGTTATGTATGCAACTTAACCGGACCCTCCACCACGTGCGAGGGTCTGGTACTAAGACTAGTTAGGCCTCTAGTGAAGGGCACTGTGCCCTTTGGGCTTCCAATGTGCCCTTGGTCCTTCATGGTCTGGTCTAAAAGCGAAATATGTGACCGGATTTGCGAAAAGGGACCATATTCCGCAAAATGCGCATGCTTCAAAGACGCGTATTTCCGCAATGGAATGCGCGATCTAAATTAAACGTGGGTGTTTTATAGAGGAGGCGTTACTGCAGCAACGACGCGGAAATGAAGTCTTAGAGCTGTGCTCTGTCAGAGAGTTACGGGGCGGAGTTCGCGGCATTTACGATCGCACCGAATTTTTCGAAAAACGGCACTACTACGAAGGTGTGTATCCTTGGAATGGAGGGAGCTCCAGAGTTCTAACGTGGGATTGCATTAGTTGAAGGTTAGTACTTGTACTGTACCAAGAATAATTATTCTGCCATTATTAGTTGCGGAAATATGACACTTTGAAAATTGTCAAAAATCGAAAATTTCGAGAAAATGCGGGATATGATCCCTTTTCGCAAATCCGGTCACATATGCTCTTTGCCAGCCCATTGGCCTTGATTACTTGTAGCAACTACGTATGTACTTGAAATACTTGACTACGTAAGTGAAATTTCAAAAGGTTTCTCAGCAATGCAGAGAACATTGACTGAGTGCCTGTACAGAGTTATATAGGTGATCAAACAACATACGTACATGTTCCATGCAGTTTGAACGTTTATATGTACAAGGCACACCACACTCCGGTAAGATCTAATGGACTGGTAACTAAGGGAAGCTACTAAGGACCCTACGAAACAAAGGAGGCCGACCTCAGTCAATGACGGTGGTGGGATGCGGAACTGGGCGCAGAAGGCGAGGTACGTTCTCTTCCCTGAGTTGTATGAAGCTCGTGTGGACTCGATCAATGAGCGAGTAAACAATTGAGTCCAGGATGCTGACCCCCAGTCCGGCCTGGAGTCTATCAGGAGCTGTGATGGTGAAGGGGGGATTGAAAACTGTGGGATCTGGGGAGCAAGGGAGAAGAACAAGATAAATTATTGCATGAAATTGCATCTGCTGCAGTATTTATCATCCCCGGCACATGCTCGGACTAGAAGTGGAAACGAAAGTTTGCACTGTAGAAGGAAAGCAGCATCAGTAATGGGGGACTTAGCAGTTATGGTATTCAGGACCGCGACCACTGCCATGTTGTCTGAGTGAAAACGAACATGTCTACTTATACACTGCCCTCCGAACCACTTGTATACGTATCGTCATTGGTGCAGTCACAATTTACAAGAAGGGACACCATACTGGTGTTCATGAAAACTATCGTAGTACCTTGAAGGTTGCCAATAGAAGCCAACTGTAGGGCAGCACAACCCTGTGGCCTGTGAGAACTGACTCTATCCTTTGTATAATCCTTTTGAGATGTTCACTGCTTTCCTGAGACAGTAGCACATTGCCAAGGGCTCCTGCTGCCCTGCCTGCTCTCTTCACTGCCTTCTGAAGAATGCTGTCAGCAACCATTGCAGTGCCGGCGGAAGCAATTTGGGATTGGTAGAGCAAAATGTTCACTGCCGAAGGCAGTGTGTAGAGGCGCGTAGCGCCGATCTGTCGTCCGCGCGAAGCGCGAAAAAAAATTTTCACGGTCATTTTTTAGTTGCCTGGATGGGGTCTCATAGCACCTTCGTGCTTTGCACTGCACTGCCACTGCTCTCTCATTTCCGTGCAATCCGTGACCGTCTCACTCTCGACGTGGAAAGGAAATGTACGCTGCGCTGGTAGCCCACGCCTACTTACTGGCTACCTCGCTGCTGCTTCCTGGCTCCACCCCTTTCTAAATCTCACGTGGTAGTTAGTAGCCTCGTACCCAGTCCCACGCCCAGCTTTTCGTCGCTGCTTAGTACGGTACCGTACTAAGCAGCGACGAAAAACTGGGCGTGGGACTGGGAACGAGGCTAGTAGTTAGCACGTAACCAGCTTGTTGTTCGCAAAGTTAACCACCAAGCGCCAGGATAATAAAGTCCTCCAGACACGTTCAAGTTTTGCTGCAATGCAACTGGACTCGTGAACAGACTTTCCCTCGACCCTGGTCCCCAGTACGTAGCTATGTATCCACAGAGGAGGACGCTCAGTGCCGCCTGATGTTGGCAAGTATACCATGGTTTGTCAAAACATTGGTCCGGCAGTTGCCGGGTCTGCCGGACCTGTTCCGCCGCCCCTGCATTGATCTGTAGCAATCATTTCATTGACATCTGAAAATGGTACAAGTACCGCTAGGTACTAGTCCCCAACTCACTGTGTTTCACAGCCTCTGTAGCTCACGTCATTTGCTCATGAACTGAGCTTTTTCGGCCTATGGTAGCATTAGGTTTCTTTTGTGGACTTCGAAAGGCCTGCATGGCTATTCTTGTGTATTTTTTTGTTTACGTCAGTAATGGCGGATGTAGTGTGACATCACCCAGATAGTCAAGAATTTGAAATACAGTATGTGGGTGGCGAACTCTGGAACCTAGCATCGTGTAATGTTTCACACTGTGCAAACCCTTGTATTATGCGACTGGAAACCCATTGAAAGGTTACATGGAAACCCATCAAATGGTTTTGACAACCTACATGTTTCCAACCAGAACTATAGCCTAGTAAATGGTTTTGGAATCCCAGGTGTTTCCCAACTGGAGCTGGCCTATAAAGTTCATGGGTTTTGAATCCTACTTGTTTTCCAACTGGAACTGACCGAGTTTCGACCCCTGCGTGTTCCGGCTGGATTGATTTCAGACTGGAAACCCACAGAAATAGTAAGTTAGATCCTGCAACAGATGGCATAAACAATATTATTGGAAGAGATTCACTGGAACCTGTTTAGAAGAGTTCTATCTTGAGGCTTTGACTGGTGAGATGGTAGGCCATCCGTCCGTTCATAGGACATCTTGATTCTGATAGTTTGATGCTTGCCACACTTATGGTCATGAGTATTGCAAAACAAACTATCAACCTTCTCACTCCTCCAAAGCAATGGTCTCACAAGAAGCTGGCCTTCATCTTCTTCACCACTCTCTTTGCTACTAGTTGGCTCGGGAACCAGTTAGTCCTCTCTACAGCCATGTGATGACTTGCTAGTTTCTACAGACTAGTGTGAGCTGTAAATGTTCAACTATATATTTGGAACACGTACATCATCAACGAGCAAATTACCCAGACACTTTTGCATGTAGACCTCCATTCCTGTGTGGGCTTTGACTCACTCCCCACAATCGTGGCAAAAAAAAACATCTCTTGCTGTTGTAGGAAACAAAATTTCTTGCCCAGCTGTCCAATGCCTATATACTTCTTCCAGCCTTCGTAATGTGCAGTGTGATCCTTTAAGGCATTGTGTTTGAGGTTTCTGCTGTCTTCCACTATACATTTCATGCAGAGGTATACATACGTACTCTACTTAAATGTTTGTCTGTTTATATTCAAATATCATATGTGACACACATGTCAAACTCAGGTTGTTGTTGTTGAGTTGTTCATAACTCACCAATGTGCAGCAGCTCATCAGATGGCCAAATGAATTGTTCAAATGAAAATGGTCACATTCACGGCCAGAGAGATCCCTGAATGGAATATCTCTAATAGCATGCTCTCTTAAATGATTGTGTTGTTCGGTCAGTACAGCAGTATGTACTTCACTCAAGATTGATGGCCAGATGTTTACCTGATCATCTTCAAAGCATCAATCAACATGAGCTCTTTTTACTCTTTTGTTCTACGGTTATCAACTGCCCTCGTGACTGGGAGTGGTTAGGCCTTCCATGGATAACTTTAATGTTGGAAGCAAAGAACATTGGACACAAATTCACCATTATCAGAATGACCATTGGCTAGTTTGGAGAAGTACCAACCAGCAATACTTACTAAAACGGTCAACAACTGAACTGAAATGGTTTTTGGCGCCATATATGCGTATCTGCCCATCTGAAATGCTAGTTTTGAAGGTGGTGTATAAACACTAGCATGGACCTGTACACTTTATAGTGCTCAAGTTGTCGCACACATCATTCCCAAAGTATGCATGTGGCTCTAAAGGTTTCCTCTACTTTCTTAGCTTCCATACGTATACCTATATAGGCTGACCCATTGGGATGATGCATGTTTGGTCGCATCTTCGCTTACTCCGTGTAAACAGTACCTTTCCTGACAACCTTGTTGTGTACCTGAGTTTCCTTTCAAAAATGTCATTTGTTATCCACCACACCATGGGAATGAATTGAGTTTAAATTGATCATGAGCCATTCAGCATGTGAAAGGGATGGGGAATACTCATGAGGGCTGTAGCAAAGCTAAGCAATTGACTATTAGTATTGAGTTGTTGTCTTTTGCCAAAAGTGACGATCCCACAATGCACACAACTGAAATTCAACATTTCGCATTAGTACTGCAGATATGTGCACGAATTGTGCCTTTGATGATAGAAGCATGAAATTTGGCACACTGTTATGGCGTGTCCGTGGGAAGATTTTTGGCTATATGGCCACTAAGATTTATCCCATGACAAAAGTGAAGTTCATACAAATACCATCTGGGCATGCTTCTTCTGTTCATGGTGATGCTGATCTGTGTCCCAGATACCATCAAGCAACACAGAGCTGCTGGGTTCTCTGTTAGGCCTACAGCCCCACCATTACCTTTTTACAGTGGCATTATTGTGCTTGTGAGCCTGATCAATGGCAACAACATGCTTTGACTTCTTCACAACAAAGTTCCCCTTCAGGAGATCAGCATACAGATTAGGATGGCACTCTTTCACTTTCAGTGTCACGCAAGTGGACTGGTATCCGTCTGGCATAGTTGGTATGGTCCAAAGTGAAAACATAACGATCCTGGTCAAGACCCTGCATAGAACTGGTGTTCAACGCTCGTCACCTGCTGGAAAACCCTTTGAATTGTGCCACTGCAGTAGTATCACTCTTGTTGCTTTGACAAAAGTAGAATACCAAGTGTTGGTCCTGTCACTCCTTTGGCGAAACTCCACTCTGACACTTCTGATTGATGAGCTGGCACCATTTGTTCATTTGCATACCATTTCAATGCTCCAGTGGGCTGCTGACATAAATTATGGTATTCTGGACCAGCTTTTCGTAGGCGAACAGAAAAGGATCTCTTTGCTGAGGGAACAATACCTTGATATGCGAGTAGACACATCAATGCATTCATTTTTCTTTCCTTGATGCTCTGTGGAAGTTGTCAGTGGCACCACTTGCAAGCGTACGCCTTGTTCTTGTCACTTCACCCACTGTTAGGCACAACCTCAAGGGGAGCAACAATCGTACACTTTCTCAGCCTTGTCCGGCTCCATTTCTGGATTTCTACATGACAATAGGTGCAGTTGATGGTTGAAGCATTTGTACGTACAAAGAGTCCCATAGTGGCAGAGAACACGCGGTCCGCTTCTTTGAGTTTTGTCAGAAATGCTCAGTTTGCCATACATTTGGCACTGTCATCCTCAGTGCTCACTGAGCTTGATTTTCCTTAGCACCACGAAGTTATTTGGATCCAGGCTTAAACAATGATTACATCATTTCCAAGTCACGTAGCTCAATAATCCAGCGCTTAATCTACGTAATCTGATGTGAAACACTTGGACCTAACAGCACACGTTCTTGGTATCTGACTTATTGTTTCAATTAGGGCCAAAGGTTGGTTATAAATGCACGCGCGCTTCCAGTGCCTATACCTACGTAAATTATGTACTTCCTGCCGGACCAATATCCACATAATAGTTTCATGGCTGCCTGCATCGTGTGCACTTAGATTGATGAAGTAATGTTTTAATGTTTACATGTCAGCTATTTAGATTCACAAATACAGCTACTACAGCTATCTACAACTTTAGCAGTTACGTACTTTTAAGTATGCAATACATTTCAGGTTATTTCCTGGCATCCAAAAACCTTCAGGTACCTAAATGCATGTGTCCATGTCGTGGTATCACTCACGACATTTGAAACACATTATCGTTTGCTCAGTGGTGTCTCACTCCTCGTAGGGCATTCTACATTGACATTAGATATCTGGTTTAACGTTGTTTAGTAAGTGGGAATTGTTCCAACTTCTTCTTTTCGATCAAGTAGTGAGGTGCTTGTGCATCGGTGGTTGACGGAACACAAATGTGGTTGGTCGATCCCCTCACAGAGTGCCGTGATAGCGAATAGCCCGCAATCGGATGTACCAATCTGATGTTGGACTTTCATGTATCGATATCGCAGTGTGATGGGTGTTCTCTTCTGTGAAGAGGAGAAAGGCAATCTGGCGGTATGTACTGTTTTCCACCCAACTATCAAACATGTTCACCTCTCCTGGTCCACAGCCATTGTTGGATACGGTCACCCATTGAGAGGCGGCCTTGTTCAGTATCTGAGCGAACTGCTTATCAAGGTGCATGTATGTATGTCCACGGAGAGTGTATTCGACAGCGTAACGTTTTGCAACCCAGGAATGCCATGCTGATGTTTCAGCTTTTGTTGTGTCAATGGTCATTCAGCCGTTTGGTAATCGAGGTGTCAGAGGCTCTTAGGCTTTTAAATGACGGCATATCTTGGTTTGGGACATGGCTCTCAACACCGTATGGCTCATTTGTTTTCATATCTCTGGTAACATACATACATACGTACCGCCTTGTATTAGTCCAGGTATCTGGGCAACAGCCACTTGGCCCAAACAGCTGTGTACGGAAACATCATCCAAGAATAGAATTACAAACCCTGGGTGGTCCTGCTCCTCTAAGGGGATGGTGGTCTCACCCTTATTCTTGGTGTATCCTCCTGGGAATGAGCTACGTATTGATATTGAGATCTGCAAAATCCATAAATAGCAGATGCTTGGCAACATTACAGGCAACATGATGAACTCTCCACTTGACTACATTGCAGAGCCAATTTGAATCTGTAATGTTACCACTGAAGTGCACCTGTTGGTCTCCATAGCACCCACAGACCAAACCAGTACCTCTGGCATGAGCTCCCATGCAGTTGATGAAATTTGCAATAAATGTCATAATTATCAAAACTGCCCACTCAGGCGAGGATATACGCAAAGCCCACTCAGGCGAATACAATTAATAAAATTACAAGTAGCTACTGTGTCATTCACTCATCGTTATGGAAAAACTTATACAAATGGTCCAATGATTTTATGCGTTATTGTGATTATATCCAACACCACTGGGTGAGATCTTAAAAAAGCTGCCAGCCGACACTCCAGCCGCCTGGCACTGAGTTGCCCAGGTGATGTATTGCATGAGCGTCGATTTCACTCGGTCAGCCTGGCCTGGGAGGAGGTGGTGATAAACACCATTGTACTGCTGACCGGTGACCGTGTCTAGCACGACCTCCCCACCATTTCGGGTGAACAGGTTATTCACCCATGTTTTAAGATTGCAGCCCGACTGTGCAGGCGTACCGCCTGTGGAAAGAGTGTAAAGTGTGGATTACAGAGCACATTAAAAATAAATACCCACCAAATCTTCTTCTATATCCACTCCTTAGCTAACTGCAGCTGGAACTTAATGAAGTCACAATGTGTTGTTGCCTCTGTCGTTGTTGCCTCTCTCACTCAGCGGGGGTATCCGGACTAATTTTGAGGCCCACTTCAACAACACTTCGCAGCACAACACTTTGTGTCGTTGTTGCCTCTCTCACTCAGCGGGGGTATCCGGACTAACTTTGAGGTCACCTTCCAACAACACTTCGCAGCACAACACTTCGCAGCATCTCCTTTTCTGGATGATTGCTTCTGTCCATCCTCTCCCTTCCTGGTTCCGCCCTTTTCCTGTTCATTCCCCTGGTCTCCGCCATGGTCATCCTCTCCGCTCCCCTGGTCTCTGTATTTTCTTGCTCAGTGTTATTGTCATGAGGCTGTTTGCATCCAGACCTCTTACTGGGTAGGTGGGGTGGGCTGTCAGGCAGGTTGTCATGACTGGATAGGTCTACCGTGTGCCTCTTCCTGCTGGATTTAGATTCTCCCTTGTCTTCACGTTGGTCAAGAGCCTCACAACCGTTGTAGAGGAATAAGAAGTTGACCTTAGGCCATGTGTGAATAGTAGTTATGTGCGTTCATGGTAACACTCAGCTCTATATACCAGTATTTGGTACGTCTTTCTCCTTCTCAGCATCAGGTGCAGGCATCACGTCAGAGGCACCTGGTCTGGGATTTTGCATCCTGACTTATTCTCTCTTTGGCTACGAGCTTTACTTTGAAGCTCTGTTTGTTTCTAGCCAATGCACAGAGTTTTGCTGCCAGAATATGGTAGCTCTAGGTGGTTGATGGGCATGTGCATGATTCCCTAAGGAAGAGTTTCACTACTTGTGGCCTGTTTTCTGCCACGTGTTCAAAGCTGATCTTCTTCTCATCTATATCATCTACTAGGACATTGGAGGGCGAGCCTGAGCGAAGTTCATGCGCGTGCAGGACATGCAAGGAGCAGTTGTACGTATTCACATGATTGTCATCAGGGCAATGAGCACAGAATTATGACACTCTTGAAACATACACTCGTGCTCATCACAGCAAACTGTGAGTCAGCTTATAGCTAGCTGAAGCAGTCTAGCGGCAATGTCACCGGCCATGGAGGTAGATGTAGGTCCACGAGCTGTCTCCGTCTTTTGTCAGTGTCACCACCGAGGAGGAAGAATGTTCATGGTGCTCTAGCCAATGTCCACAAGTGGTCTCCGTCTTTGTTGTCGCCATTGTTTGTCGAACAGGTAGCTAGCTAGCTAGCACCGAGGCTACATGGGCTAGCCATGGACTAGCACGGTGAGTTCCTTGAATTTGAATACTATTGTGAACGTGTGAGTTAAATTCACTGATTTAAAATTTATGGTAACTGCAAGATCCAACCAAACGTACACACGCACAGCGCAATGAAGTCACCTAGTGTGGGGCTCGCCCCAATAAGTCATTGAGCTTGATCTCTCTGTGACAGTTGCTTTTTGGGCACTTCAAGTTCTGGCCTGCTTTCAGTTGCGAGTTCAGTGTTTCCTTCTGTTGGTTTGCAGAGATTACCCTTGATGATTTCATCAGGAGAATAGATAGCCTGACTGTTGCACTGTTGTAAGGTCATACGTAAACCCTGGAGGACTTGATGGCCCATCGACCAATTGTATGAATGTTGTGATAGATGTTTCTGGGGTAGTAATCAAAGAATGGAGCACTCCATTTGCATTTCATTTCAGCTGATGTGCTGTTGTACTCTTCTTTGATAGGAAGACGTCACCCAGATAGATGGAGACATCGTCGCTTGGTGCACCATGACCTCTCATCCATCTTGTCCGTGAAGGTATGGCTCCAGCATCTCATCTGTGGAACTTGAGGAAGAATCTCCAAGATGGCATTGACAATCGCCTGCTCTTCATCGGAGACAATTGGGTGGGTGGAACTTTGGAGTGATTTTATCAGGTTTTTGCATAATTATGGTAACTTGTTCCGCATGATGGCTTTGGAACTTTCTCTCATGTAGGATAGTTGCAGCAGGAATGATGGGAGCGTCTTTGAAGAGGGTGTGACGGAAGCAGAGAATTGAGATATAAAAGTCATCCAGCTGTAACGTGGTGTTGTAGGATAGTATCTGGGATGATGGTGCATGAAGCAATAGAACTCTGTCCAGTTGGTCTAGTAGGGTCTGTTGCCCGAGAATGCTAACCAGATCTGGATGGGTGTGGAGTGCGTGTACAAAGTCAGTGGCCATTTCGTGTAAGTTGTACAGAGCATTGTGTGATAGTCGTTGATTTCATACTTGCTTGAATAGAATGTTTAACCTGTTTGCTGTTTCATGGCCGTAGAACAGGAGCATTGTGGAGGGAGGGAGCTTTGTGATATCTGATTTGTACACCTTGTCAAGTTCCTTCATTTGCATGCCTATTCTCAAGGTTTTTGAGCACAGAAGGGTAGCTTCGAATATGCATTTGTTCTTGGTTGCGTGTTGTGTTTCAGTGTGCAAACTGCATGGCAGCCTTCTCATCTCCTAGGTACTGAATGAGTGTGATACACTTGTTGGGGTCTATAGAAGGTTGTAAGGTCTGCTGTGTCAACTTGAAAGTAGCTCTGCTTCTAATTGTACCCTAATTCCAGTACCCTCAGGTTGTTGGGCCCCTCAGGTTGTTGGGCCCCTCAGGTTGTTGGGCTCACATGTTCTCCCGGAGTAAATTTCGGCATCCTAAGCACTCTAACCGCATACACCAATCACTGAAATTGGCAGCTCTGGCATAGCTGAAAAATTGGCCTTGAACGCTGGAAATAGAAACTCTACAAGGTAAGATGGCTTGTTTCTGAGCTGCTGAAAAGGACGGAAGTGACCCTTCCAGTCCAACCAAGCCCTTCTACAGCCAATCACAGACACGACCATGCTGTTTTTGCCCTTCAGGCGCACCCACCCACCTCTCCCTGTACTATCCTTTTGCTGACACGCAACATCTTCTAATCTCTGTGCACACAATTCTCTTCCAGATCAGATCCAGAATTCGAAGTCCAGAGGACTACCTGGAGTCCAAGTGGCTTGCCGGCCTTCCTTCACTACTTTTTCCTCTCCAACTATGAGAATCTCTCTCTAACCTGCAACCCCTAGGTCATCAGGAAGTGCTTCAATGCTTTCTCTAGGTCGGTGCCTCTTGGTTTGTCTCTCTTTCTGTCTAACTGTCTTTCTGGTTGTCTGTCTATCTGTCAGTTGAAAAAGGGGTGTGAGAGCCCTCACTTCCATCACTGCATCTGTGTCAGTGTTTGTCCAGCATAGATCATTACTCTGATCCTCCAACTATGCCCAGACATGGTGTCATACTGTGATACATGAATTTGAACTTTAGTACAAAGGTAGTACAGAGGTCACACCCGACGTACGTTACTGACTTTTTGCCGTTCCATGTCAGACACATAGATGCATGGGAGAAAGGTGTCATCGTATACTTGCTCTAGTATTTCTAGCTGTGGTGTAAATGCAAAAGCATACCAGCCTTGTGAAACTGCTTTTTTGTCTTTGCTACCCAGGTTATTGCTGCATACAAGGTGGCTATCACCCCCCACGACAGCCAAGACAGCAGCCTCAGCATCCAGTCTGGAACATCCTCCAAGATTCCGACTCTGGTTCTGGGGGTGGTGCTAGTGGCTGTGTTGCATGCAGAACTGCCGTTCCATGTCAGGGACACATAGATGCATGGGAGAAAGGTGTCGTTGTATACTTGCTCTAGTATTTCTAGCTGTGTTGTAAATGCAAAAGCATACAGCCTTTTGAACTGCTCTTTTCAACGGCAGTGATATTCTCCCTTATTTTCGTTAGTGTATTATTTGTAGTGGTGCTCTTTACTGTATCCATTCTACCAACCCTTCAACTTGCATCCTGTCACTTCAATATGACTTTGTGTTCACATAAGCTGATATTATGGCACTTCTATTAACATGTAGTGGTGTTGGGGGGGGGGGGGGGGGGGGGGGGGGGGGGGGGGGGGAGGGGGTTATGTGTTGACTTGTGTATCCTCTGTTTCACCTGGCTGCTCATATACTCACTAGGTATCAATGCTCTTGTTAACAGCCTGTTTGAGCAGCAACCATAACTACCTGCTGCAATCTGAACCCATGACACAAAAACTACTTATTCCACTGCCTCTTCAAGAGCAGACAAACCAATACATAGACAATGAATGAACAACTTTTGGAGGTGATTCTGTGAGGAGGTGATTCTGTGAGGAAGTGAAGGCTCATCACACCTCTGAACTGAGTGCTGCCTGGTACCAAAGTATATAAATGCATGAAGCAATATTGCAAGTGAAGCGAGAATTCGCTATTGATACAGTCATGCATGTATGTACGTACGTACATACACATAATGCCTTTCTTTTCTGCAAGGTCATTTCCACAACAGTATACCTACCTTGGTAGGTGCTCCTCTCACGCCATTACGTAAAATTAATTTTGCTCTGCAATTAAGGGCCAGACTGTGTGGAGGAAGCACTCATGGAGAGCCCCTCTGGCAATACTGTTTATGATAATATTTTTCATACCACCCAAAATCAATAGTGGGCATCTGCCATGCAAAGACCTTGATCCTTAAAACCTGGGCCGGATCTGCAGGCGGGTGGAATGCGTGATTGCTTATGATAACCTTGGGGCTCTGAGAACGAGACCATAGAAGTACTGCAAATGTGTAGATTTACTTGGAACTTTCCTTCAGTAGTCTGTTTATTATAGGGTGCCATTTGTGTCAAAATGGGATATATATGATTATTAGCTACAGACTATAACCCCCCAATCACCATTGGCATTTGTAAATCGCTATTCTGACATTAATAAAATAAATCACCATTGGTGGGAATCTCTACCAACATTCAGTTTATAAATTAATCCCTGCCCACATTTATAAATCGCCACCGTATTAGGACATATGTAGGCTCCCCAAAGTTATGAGTTATGGAAATCCATGCATACGTTCATCTTTGGAGGCGCGCGGGTACCGCATACTCGGCATGTACGTGTACGTAGCAAACGCGCATGTGCACGTGCATGCATCATGAAAATGGCGGTGAGAAGACATGGCAGTGCACAAGTGATACTGATAGCGTTAGCCTGAATTTGGTTGCGGAGCAGATGGCTAAGTAAGTTGCCAAAGATGTGTTACTTTGTTTATTTATCTTAGTGTGGACGTCAGGCGAAGACAGTGAAGAAACTGCTAACGAGCACGTCTACATAATTTTTGCACGTTTTACTGTTGTTGTATGTTATTGTTCCGTATCCTGTATCAAAAACTGCAGATACAGCATTTCCTGTTCCAACGTAGAATTTTGTCTGTGTAGGTGCATCATGTTTGTGATGTTTTTAAACATTTTTATGATAGCTAGACTAGCTAATTATCTATGATTACATTGATTGCAGATAGCCTGGGACGAGGAATTCACCTAGTTGAGAGGTCACGTCACCGTCAAACCTGACTTTCCCAGGTGATTCGGACACAAGTTGGGCTCTCTACCTCTCGTCTACCGGAGTAAAGCATGCTGACTGCATGCAAAACCAGAGCCTATAACATAGAGTAAGTTGTATAATATTACTGAAGTGGTTATTTGTCTGGCAGGAAGTAGGGATGGGGCCAGCTAGTGCAGTGCTGAATGCTGTGCTGAATGCTGGTGTGTGACCATTATCTATACTTGAAGTATGTACTTCCTGCCAGACCAATATCCACTGCCATTATTCAATGTTTATTGGTTCAACAGGAAGTAGAGCAATGGGCTAGGTAGGGTATGTTAGGCCCACAGCCAGTTCTGAATGTGCACGTATGTCTGTTGTATGTCTGTTACTTATGCTTTCTTTATTTTCTTTATGAAATTTCCCCAGATGGGCAGGAAGCTTATTTAAAGCCTCTCCTGTGAAGGGAAACCTGAAAATCTTCATTGGTGCAACTGGTGGGACTCGAACCTGCGGCCTCTCACACCACAGTTGAGTGCTTTAACCACTTGGCCACCCGTCTGCTGGACCATTATCCATGTTGTTTATTATCTTCTTCTGTCGGCCATCATTTTCATAAGATGCATCGATTTTGCAGGGACGCTGCAGACTGAGCCGGCTGTGAATTCTGATGAGCCCGGATGCTACTACATACTGGGACATAAAACAGGAATAACAAGGTACGGAGTTCAACTTAATCTACCATAATACTGACATGATTGCACATTAATTGACCAGTATCGCAACTTGATGGATGTTGTGCACAACCAGCCAACACACCATACAGTCGGTTTCACCTGAAAGACAGGTTATCAGCAAGTTGATCAACTTCAATAGCTTGTATCAACAGCAGTTTCATATTATAAAAGTGCACTGTGAAAACTTAGAACTTTATTTCACCATCAGTATTTATGGTGTGCACATAGTAGTAGTACTAGAAGTGTCATTGCAGCCTTACTCTGTACTAGAAACCATAATGGCTAATGCTAATGAGGTAATGGAGAACTAGAAACTGACTAACCAGTATGGGTCTTCACCAACAATAAAACTATGGTGACAAGCACAGTGAATTGATGCTACTGGACAGTGGTGCTGGCATCACCGTTGGCTCAGCCTGTGAGACTGTTTCCTCACAAGGTCACCAGGTCAGGTTGGATCCATGTCTATGTCTCACTATGTAGTCATCACTCGGATAGCCACAGTTAAATGCCCCTGCCTTAAGCTTCTCACCATGTAGCTGATAGGTACTTGTACGTAGGTGCCTTGGTTTGCAATTGATGTGCACTCAAAAATTGGTCAGAGCCAGAACTTCAATGAAGTCAAGATCGTTGTGTTACCTGGAAGTGATTTTGTAGTAATGGCATGCTACAGTGCAAAATTCCAGGTCCAGTCCAGTCCAGTCCAGTCCATGAGTAGTAAGTAGTCCAGTGATTGTTGACTCCCAAGGAAATCTCTGCAGAGAGACTTCTGTGATGGATGGATAGATAGATGGATAGATAGGTAGGTGGTGGAAATTTCAACCTCCTGAGTGCACCTTGTGGCAAACAATCTCTGTGGGCCTGGTACAGTCAACACTCCCATTGCACTTCAACCTGCCCTCAGGTGGTGTTAATTGGTCTAGGGCTGCCCCCTCAACCAATTAACATTGCTGTTGCCTTGGTTGCCAGGATGGCCTCATGTAAGGACTCTGTCCTATGTATACATGTACAGGAGATGGCATACAGAAGAAAACAGCTATCATAGAAAACAGCTACTTTGAATGATATAAACACATGCTACAGCCAGGCACTCTGGAGGCCATTACACTTTGCAAAGGAACCATTGCCCTACTTCATCACTGGAAATAGTTTTGTATCCGGCCTCATTCCCATGCTTTAGAGTAGGGTGGGAACGAGGCCAGAGACAATTGCAGAGGCTGGCTAACTACCCCTGAGCTTAGCTTGTGCCGCTGTCAGAGCATGGAACTAGCCTACCTCCTTCAGCACTAACTGAAGGAGGTAGGCAATCGAGGGACAGGCACCCATGATAGCCTCGAACCCAGGCGCGGAGGAGGGGGGAAAGAGCGCCTGGTATCCACTGTTTGCGCATGCGCTTAATTATAACATAAAACCACGTGGATTTATGCAGATGACGTAGCAAACTTTTCCAAGCGTAAACAATGACGTCTATACCACATAACGAATTCACGAAGACTTGATCGCTCTCACGCTTGGAACTTGGTCTGTCATCAATGCCATGAGGGATGAGACCACAATGACTACGTTGTGATCTCGGGCAAGCTTCACATCAAACATGGACGGTACTACTGAGCTAGCTAATAACACAATGACTTACCAAAACCAGAGCGTAGCCGGAGTCTCTTCGTATACTCACTTCGAAGATGCCCTCTGCTCGGGTTCGAACGTCATCGCTGCAATCCAAGTCGCTGGAGGTATGAAACAGCCTGGTCTAGGTCTTCCATGAAATCGCCATTGTGACAATACGATCGTGATACGGTACGTACACGTATCTGACATCACAAGCCACGGGAATGACGCGGTATTATCCGGGATTCCCGGAATGTCGGGAAATTAAGCGCATGCGCAAACAGTGGATACCAGGCGCTCTTTTCTCCCCCTCCGCGCCTGGGTTCGAGGCTAGCACCCATGAGTATTATGTACGGTGTGCTCCACTTAGAATCTGTGGCAAAGGTGAAGCAATTGTGGGTTGGTTTTAGTGTGTGAACGAATGTTTGACATTCGAACATTCGTTCGAATGTTTGACATTCGTTTGAATGTTATAACATTTAAGGGGGAACTCCTCATATCGACTAGTTTGATTATTACTACACGTGGCAGTGTACAATCAAGATGGCGTCGGAATTGGAAGTGTCTAGTGCCTGTGGTAGTAGTGCTAGTGCATCAGCTCTGAGACATTGAGCTCTAATCCATACTCCATAACTGCTTCAAAATAGGTCTCTTAGTAGTATATCTTGCAGAAAGTTCTGCACCCTGAATTTGTCTTTGTGACTTTTTTTTTACAGGGATACAAACCTCAATGTGCTGAAGTAATGAACACTCAGACTGAATGAGGAAGAGAAGGCAGGTTTGTTTGTCGTCCTGTCTTATGGTCTGCTTGTTAGCCTTGTTCCCTGGCGGATGGAGTGCCTGGTACCCACTCGCATGCACAGCTCCAGGTTTTCTGGGGAACTTGGAGAAACTGCTGCTCTACTAGTCTGTGTTACGCTACTGTGCATTATTGGATCACGGGAGTCATTTATGTCTACAAGACGTGTAGCTCTGTGCATCCAAGCCATGTTCTATACCCTTGTTCAGCCAGGCCGTGTTGTACGTATACCCTTGGTAGGGTTTCAAAGCCATGAATATTGTATCAACTGACACCTATACAGCACTTATTGCCTGTTACTAGAGGTAACAATTTTTCTGATAAAAATGAGAAAAACTTTGGTGATGGCCTGTCATATTCCACCTGTTGAAAAAGCTAAGAAACAAAGGGAGATGCTGTTAACCAGCCTCATGCAGTCCCATCCCGTTTTAACCCTTTAACCGATGAAGCTGTCTGTAGACGGCATGAGCACATGCGTGTCTTAGCGAAAATCCAAAAAATTCATTTTTTAACGTAGCGCTACGAAAACCGTTCTGAGCATGCTCAGAAGGTTGCTAAACACGTGGTAAATTCTAGAACATTCTACGGCATCGGTTACTAAGGGGTATTGCGCAATGATGCAAAAAGCACAAAAATTCCAAGATGGCGAACATGTAGATTGTAAGCGGTGTTCTTGAACAGCTGGATAACGTCGATTACGACCTTGATGATGGATAAAACAGCGATATTGAACGAGAAGGAGTCCGTAGCTACCTTCCTAGGGCTGGCTTGGGCGGTTTTGAGGACGGTGATCGAGACCGGAGAAGACAATGGAGACGAAAACATGGACGTGATGGAGACGATAAAGAAATGGCTACTATCCCTCCCCGTAGTCGGGACCAGGATGATCTGGACGCTGCCTCAAGTAAGTCTATGCTTCTTGAACCTACAAATATAGTTTAGTAGTCCGTGAATGTCTAGGAAAGAAATGGCAATATTGTAAGTGTGACTGTATTCTGTATACAGTGTGAAGAGTACACGGAGCAGTCCTTCCCCCTCCTCTCAAGGCTCTGCCAGTTCCTCTGTGTTTGTAGAAGGTCTGCATGAGCAATCCAGTCCGTTCCTATCATGGATCAGCCTGCTCAGACCCTTCCCCTCATGGATCTGCCAGCTCCTCTCTAGATCATGCGTCAAGTCACCCCGGGACGTCCGTCCTGAGAGACAAGGACCAAATGACGACATGGACAAGGACGGGGCGAGGACATGGACTCGGTGCATTATATGGTGATCAGCGGGGGGGGGGGGGGGGGGGGGGGGGGGGGTAGAGGGTAGAAGGGGGGGGGGGGGGGGGGGGGGGGGGGGGGGGGGGGGGGGGGGGGAGTGCAAGGGGAGGGGAGAGCAAATGCAAACAGTTGACTGTCCGCCTATACAAATGACCAGTGCATTTCACGGGGTTCCTACGAGAAAGAAGGGACGCTGCCGCCTTTCTCTTCAAAAGTAGCAAAGCCAGGTCCTCCTGTTCATGATAGTATGTTGTATGGGCCTTTGCAAGGTCTTTTGTTTGACTAGGAATTGCTGGTAGTTGAGACAGCTAGGTATACGCAACGTAAGACGCGCCGTTATGGAAGGCCACAGTCTAACGTCACTGTTGATGAAATGGTGTTGTTTGGAGGTATATATATTCTGTCATGCACACACAAACATGCAGGTTAGTGACATTCCAGTGTAGAAGAATGAGCTGGCAGTGTGGGCTAATGTCGTTTACATCTATTCCTTGGATTTGAGGTCGTGTGCAGTCTTCTTCGAAACACTGGTTCTGATACTTGTCTTTGTGATGCTCCTGTCTGCTCTCTTGGACTGCTGGAGTCATATGAGGGGCTCTTGAGGATAGCATAACAATACACAAGTGTTTATTTCTTGAAAATGCTTGCATGGTGTGCTGTTACAATGGCAATAATAAAATAATAATAATAATAATTATCAAATTCTTTGAAAATTCCCATTTACCTGGATTTTTACCGTGCACACGTAACTGCTAGGGCTCTAAGAATGACATCATAATGTGAATAAATAGCTCTGCTAGCTAAAAATGCCTGGTTGCTACGGAGTTGGACGCATAGCGGCGCTGCTATGGATTTTTAAGTAAACGCTGTTCAATTTCCTCGTTAAAACGCAAATTAATTTATCGGTTAAAGGGTTAACTCTCGTGCAAAGCGCCTACAATTGACATGACATCTCCGCCGATTATCGATGTGCATCAAACACGTAGAATTTAGGGATGGATGGGATTGACAGTAGGTATCTGAAGTATCTGTCTCAACTTTGCCCAATCCATCCTGTAGCCTTTGTATCATCTACTTTCATTTTCAACTCAGCGTTCTCTTTCCCCTGTCCAGAGTCCGGCACAACCCCCCCCCCCCCCCCCCCCCCCCACCCACCCCTTCAGTTGTCAGGAGGCTGGCCCTTCTAACCCTCACCACTCCCTAAATACTGGAGCTGTTTCTTTCCTCCCAGAGGTGGCTGAAAAGTTGTAAGATCATCATGCAGTCAATGTGTACCGTACTTCCACGATCAAACACCGCCCTTGATTAGTGGCCGCCCTTGAATAACAGCTGCACCTCCAAAAGGACTGAACAAAATAAACACCGCCCTTAGTATAGCCACGGTGATCAACCAAAGCGCTTTGTCTAGCCCTCATGGACCATGACTGTTTTTTCTGTGAGCGTGAAGAGAGGAGAACAGATTATTGGTCGTGTTACCCAAAGCTGTCTAGGAGCGTTTGGCATTCCTTATGTCGAGGCACGGAGGGGCAAGCGACATGTGACCAGCTAAATCTTTTGTGATAGTAATGGCTTTGGCAGTTTCCTACTGTTTAGTCCGGATGATTAGGATGGGGCTGAGGTAAAAACTTCGTGCACACACGGTGCTCCAATCCATTTCCTTACTTCCTTGTTCATGCTGAGTTTAATAAACTCGGCCTTTGATTAGTGGCCGCCCTTGAATAGTAGCCGCAGTAATTTGCATGATAGTAGCCGCGGCGTTTGATCGTGGAAATACGGTAAGTGTACCTGAACGTCTATAGTGATCACTAGGCAGAATTATAGTGTCTGTCTTATTGGTGTATTTGGATAATTATGTAGCCGAAATTGGTAATCCTTGTGCCAATGGCTAAGCACTTCAGAGCTACTGGAGTTCGGGGGCTCCTGACTGCTGAAGATATTAAGCAGTGAAGTGTGTGCTCCCGTTCACAAGGGTATTATCTGACCAGTGTGAATACAGTGGGATGAAGGTCATTCCATTTGTGATTCACAGCTGTGGGGATTCAGTGCTGGTTGATACACCCATTGTAAACTGTACTCATTGCTGTGCGATTGTGATTACTACTAAACCTCTCACGCACGCGATGGCATATGTACGGACTACTATAGACTGAATCAACTCTAATGATCATGGCATGGTCGGTCACATGACCAAACATGATGCACCAAAATATATATAGTAATACAGAGGTTTCATGGCACCTTGCAAAAAAACCTTGAATTGTGTACACTGTAAACCGTAAGGCGACAGTAACCGCAAGTGGCGGGTCATGACGTCACGGCTTCAACCGCAAGCATGTGTCTCGAGAGGCTAAGTTCAGAGAAGAACGGTCTACCGTGAAACTCAGTGGCTATGGATCGACAGGTGGCGCCGGACTGGAAATTGGTTTGCATGGGACCAGGACTACCAGTTGTACGCGCACTGGCAGTGGCCGCCGGAGGGTCCAGTTTGCCCGCCAAGAAGCCAACATGGCGCCAGCGCTAGTATTATTCCAGGCCGATCTAGCACAAGCTGAAGAATGAGCAGCTGTATCACATCATTCAACTTGCGTGGTAAGTTGTCGGGATTGTACTTCTTGTCCACCGTTCCAGTGTTCGGGAAAAGCTGCACCGTTCTATATACGGTAGAAGGGTCGACCTGTAAGTTCGCTCTAATACTGTTATAGGTAAGACCGAGGGCTTCCCTCTCGTAGACCATCCGCCAGCGTCTTGAGCATAAGTGTTACGACGGTTTGGCTCACAACTGGAAGCTGCCATTCTACGCTATATGGAGTGCACTATATTAAATTAGTGATGTCCTCAAAGTCACGGATAACGGTGTGTACATTGCAAGAAGTCATGAAACCCGTGGCTGTAGTGATACAATAACAATAACCACAATTGTTGCATAAGGGGCTGTGTGGTTGCTGTCATTGGATGTGCAGTGTTCATGATGCATGTCTGCAACTTTTGAGTGTCTGAACGTGGCAATTTGTGGAATAGTGCGGCCATCTACGTACATGTTCATGCAAGTGAGTCATGCACAGAATTTGTGAATGACTCCAGTGTCCACTTGTATTCGCTAAAGACAGAGCCAGAGTAACTGTTATTCACGCTCAAGGACTGGAGAGATCCATTGCCAAGGCATTTACATCCATCATGTGCATGGACGGACTGCGTTACTGTGGCATAACCTGTGACGTTTGACAGTGATCAATTTTGATTTTGAATGTCAGTCTCTGAACTTGTTCGTGTTGAAGTGTCAGAGTATTTGGACTAGGGATGCACGATAGTAGAAATAATTATAATTGCTTTAGTTATCACGATGACACGATAATCATGAATCATGGAACAAAAACGTTTAATAGAACCCATAATATATAACTAAATTCCGCGAAACAATTCACTTCATATTAGCAGACAGAAAAACAAGTGTGTTGGAAATCATATTTCATTCGCCGTGCAGTTTGGGATGATGGTTTTGTATACAAGTTTGTCATACTGCCACCTTTTGACGAGATGGACTTGAAACAAGTTTTACAAGGCAATCCGCTGTGGATTTCAACATCCTCCCCTCCGCATCGGCTCTCAGGCCAAAGTAGTTCAAGTGGGACTCAACAGCTTTCGTCTTGCAGAATAAATTCGGGGCAGCAGTAACGGTCGAACTGGTCGCCATCTTCAATGATTTAATGACAGGTGGCATTGCACTGCACATGCCTGATGCTCTGATATTGAACGATTTTATCGCTGACAAGGATAAACGGTGATAACAGTAATCGTTACAGTGGCTATCGCGATAGTACTGTCATATACCGTGCAACCCTAATTTAGACCAAGACTGCAGCAAAGGAGAGAGCCCGATTGGAACAAGAACCCATGCAACTAGGAGAAAGCAAAGGAAGACCGCGAAGTCTTACATCAGCAGAGGGAGATTGCTCTGGCACAAACAGCACTGACCATCATGGACTAATGGTGAGTGTTGGGGGAGGGGGTACCACATTGTTGAGTGTTGGGGGTAGGGGGTGCCACATTGTTGAATCATGCAAGCAGATAGGCCAAACAGTTCAAAGCAATTCCTACCTGCTAGTTGTCTGCTGTAATCCTGCCACTGCAAAAATCATTTTTAAGCTCTCGGATAGATTGCCTGGGTTTAAAAATTCATTTTCTCACTGCACACTCTCATAGCTGTATAGAAAGCTACCGTATAGTCATGCGTTATTAGACGCATGCGCCTATAACTCCACAGGAAGGAAATATGCTCCTATAAGCGAGATGCACCTAATAACACATATAATAATAATGACATTCCTCGAATAAGAAGTGCGCTTCAATTGGAATATAGCTGTTTTCCACTCCGAAGGATCGAAAATGGCAGAGTTTCTGGAAGAAGACTGCAGCGCTTACCTGGGACGAGAGTTGGACCAGCGCCTAACAGTGAATATGCACCTATAAGTGAGATGTGCCTAATAACGCACGACTACAGTATCTTTGATGTCCCTTTGTTACACTCCTGGTAGGGGAAAAATTGTGCCGCGTAAATAATCTAACCTAATGTAAATAAATAAATAATTAAATAATTAACGTTTGACTACTTAGGAATGGCTCACAAAGATTCTGACTACACCGTCGTGATCGCTATCAGGCACTGTCCTCACCGTACAATTTTGGTGCTGAAACTCACCTTGGTGGTGGAGATACAAGCGCTTTTGTAGTGCCGTCGGCCGCCATTTCTCGATCGCTCTCTTCGAAGTTTGTAGCCAGTACAGCTCTTACGAAGGCCCCACAAAGATTCGGACCACACAGGTGTGATCCTTGTGGTCCACTGACGCTCACATGCCTAAACTCACCTTGCTGGCGAAGTTGTGAGTGCTGTAATAATGTCTTGTCTTCCTTTTGGTCACCATTGCTCGCGATCGACTGAGCGTAGTTGCCACGTGGCGTGTGCGTTAATTGGAACGAATGGCAATACTTAGCTTGCGCTACGGCGAGTCGCAACGGGGGTTGCAACGCGGCTACCAGGAGTGCGGTTGCCCCTCGAAGTAAGACTAGAAACAAAAAATTTTCTTACAAAAATTACAAACGATTTAGTGATGGCCACCCCGATCGACTCCCGTAAAAGCAGACAAACAAGGAATGCCATTAACCAGCCTCAGTCCCATCCCATTGAAAAAATGTAGAATTTAGGGATGGGATGGGACTGAGGCTGGTTAATGGCATTCCTTGTTTGTCTGCTTTTTCGGGAGTCGATCGGGGTGGCCATCACTAAATCGTTTGTAATTTTTGTAAGAAAATTTTTTGTTTCTAGTTTGTGAGGTTTTTTGAGCACATGGAATGCGTATCTTTCCTGATGTCAGATTTTATTAATTGCCTTGATGGATGTGAACCTTCTGCTGGGCACTGAGCAGGCTTTGATGTTTCATTCTATTTCCACTAATAATATGAGTATTCCAAAACTCTAGCCTCACTCACAGTATTGGTGGTATATACATGTTCCGAACTGTAGTTACGTCATGAAAAGAAAGCCACGCCTCCATGATGGCATAGTCACAATTAGCCTCGTTCCCAGGCCCACACGCGAAACGCGGAAGTGGGCCTGGTGACACTTCTCGTATGTGCTGAGCTCAGCAGTCTTGATTTCGGGTAGGGGAATCACGTTCGTCCATTTCCAATTACTGCGTAGTAATTACATTCTTTACCCCATGAAAAGTGTAGCTGTTTGATAAAACCGCTGTTCTAGCCTTCAAAACTCACCTCTGGTCGCTCCTTGGCAAGGACGTTCTACTTAGCCATCATCAACAGCTACCTTCCGCGTGATTTCGAATGCATCCAAGTAAGGAATGTAATCGATTACGCAGTTATGCTGACTGTGCACATACGGGAATTTTCACCTGGCCCTCTTCCGTACTAGGCTAAGTCACGATAGATCTTGTCAAGAACAGGTTGGTAGAAATTCCTCAGCCGCATTAAGGAATGGTTAGCCTATCAGCAATGCTATCATACACTGTATTTGTAACTGTGTACATCCAGCTGTCTTGGTTCAGTTCCAATATACTTATGTTTATTGAACAGGTGCACCTTTTGTTGTTGTTTACCAGTAAGTCCCGCCCCCTGGCTCCGCCCACATCCGGTTCTAGAGGCGTGTCAGCGAACACCCTTCAGGGACATATACTGCCTGAGGCGGAGACTAAGACGCCAGAGCTCGGGCCTCAAATTTCGTACGTAGGTTAGGCCTGTGGGGGTTGTTCATAAACCGGCGGGGGACGCGTGTAAGCCTTACCAAACAGCGAAAAAACCCGAAAGTCTGCCTCCTCGTCAGCCCCGAGCCATTGTAAACAAAGTGTTTTGACCGTTATTTCAGTAATGACAATAGACTGACAAGTCCCCCGTCGAATTCTAATTCAGTGTTGCTTGGAGCTTCTCTTGCGCCACATAACGCTACAATACAGGTGCGTTTTCATCTCCGCCTTCACTCCAACACTTTCCATGTACACGATCGGCAGCATACAGTCTGAAGGTCAAGCATATACTGCCGTTCGAAATCCACACAGGAGCGGCACCACGGAGTCACACAAGCAACTACCAAAGGTATAGGCTACAACTAGCACAAAGCGAAGCTACAACTAGCACAAAGCGAAGCTACAACTATCATCCAGAGAGACACGCTAGTAGACTATACTCTGCTTGTTTTGTTAGACCGCCATTATCTTTCTCCGTACACTAAATGATTATTTCCACACACTAGCAATTATTTCCGCACATTCTCCGTGTAACGTGCATTAGATTGATCCACGACTTAATACACCCGAGTCCTTGCAGCGGTAGTGAGGCACCAGATGATGGATTCACAAGGATTCAGCTGATCACCAAGCGCCCAAAATGCTGTAAAAAAAGAATGCAACGTGCGTTTGCATGTGAACTGCGCATGCGCATTTGGCACGCGTGACCTCTGGTTGCATCAAAATGGCTTCGTGCTAGCAATTCACGGAATCATAGCTAGCCAGCAGTGCCGTTCTTGCCAGTATGTAGTCAAAAGGGCCGAAAGGAGCTACTACGACGAAAGCGATGTTGTTCTGTGAGTGAACTAGCTCAGGAAATGCTTTTGTTGTCCAGCTATGCTAGTAAATGAGAAAGAAGAAGAAGAAGAAAGAAAGAAAGAAAGAAGATGACGAAATTGGAATTTTACGGCGACTTATTACTCGACTCCCGCGTACTCTCAGGTACGTTTGCGAGTGTTTTTGTGAACTGCTAGGCAGTATCATTCTGTCTGCATGCTTGCTTGGTTTGGGGGGTAGTAGCTTCTTTGGCCATTTTCCTGCTGGTGCATCAGTATGGTATTTCGAAATTTCCTTAGCCATCCCTAAATAGAGAACGCGGTAGCGTTCTCTGATGTCCATGTGGTTTGCCATATTAAGATGTATAGCTGGACTGAGCACAAAGCACATTTTGACTGAGCAGTAATTGTAGGATCAACTGCATTGACATGGAGGTTATGTGATATACCTCCATGGAACGTTTGGCCTGAGGCTAAACTTTACCGTGGAGGTTACAGTACGCATCTTTGAAAATGACCCCTTTTGCAGAACCGTTTTCGCTACTGTGCCTCATTTCTGCCAGAGTGAAGCATACTCCTGGAGGTGTATGTGTATGCATACAAACCTAGCGCTTCTCAGAATACACCTTTTGGGAATAAGCCCTCAAACTGAATTGGGCGTCAATTTGAAGATCTGTGCCATAACTTGTATAAGCTCCAAGGGAGGAGTATATGTACCACAGGATTTGATGCTAACAGTGACCATCTCTTCTGCAGGTTTTGAGTTTCCTATGACCAATGTGCATAACAAGAGGAAGAGGAAGGCAAGAAAAGCACAGGACAAAGTGATCATGACTTGCCATGACCAAAGGCATCTGGGATTGATCTGTGTCTGCCCGCTGAAAAATTATTCTCACAGAACCACAGTACTCATATTACATCTCCCGCCCTCGAGCATTGTTCACATTCCTGAGAACAACACAGTGACACATTTGGATACACAAAAAATGGCTCTCGGTATAACATCCAAGCAGCTATAAACCACACATGATAACACTGTGTCTAGCTCCTTAGGAAGTACCCATGAGAGGCTTTCTTCCAATGGCCCGCATGTCTGATCTAAAGTTCTTTTCCCAGCCACAAAGTCTCTGGTAGACCTCCTCGGAGCACTTCGCAACACGATCCATGCTGACCAGAATTTGGTTCATCATCCGGTCTATCCACGGGTCGTACTACAAGGCAATTCGACTGTACCTCTAGTGCACGATACGTTCCATACTATGCAATGCTAACTTCCTCTCCTCGCTCGTCATCTCCGCTGACAGGAAGATGGTGCCGCGACCAGAAAACATTTCCCGAGGTGCTCCATGTCGGCAAATAACCTTGTCTACCAGCACCCTTGCTATAGTCTCACTGGTCTGATCTGAAAGTGGAAATGCCGCAACCAACTTCGTCAGATAGTCATGAAACACTATCGCGTAGTGATTCCCAAGCAGCGTCAGTGGCATTTTCATCAAGTCGACACCTACTTCTCAAGCGGACCACCCACAGGTATTAACTTCAATGGAGGCTTTGTGTCCTAAGCCCACCACCTTTGTAGGCACGGCACACGTCAAAAACCCACTGCAAATTTGTGAACATCCAAATACTTTCCCGTCCACCAATATTGTCTACACAACTTCCATACAATCCCTTTATTGCGAAATGCAATGCATAACCACCACGATGCACCACTCCCAACAACTTCTTCCAACAACTTCTTCCTCCAAATGGCGAGTGCCACCAGCCTAGCTCAGTCCTTCGTTGCAGAGTCTACATAGTACGAAATTCCATTCAATCTATCCTTCTCCATCACGTACTTACACACCTTCGAGTCCTCTGGCATTGCCCCATCCCCACTTTCTGCCTAATTTCAACATCTCCTGCTTGCAATGCCTTCAGTTCCGCCATGTCATCACCAGTAGCTGAAACCTGAGCTACCTGGATCTCAGTGCCATCATCTTGCTGATCACTAGAGTTAAAACCCTACCAGGCCTGTAGTGCAACTCAACTTCACACAGGGACTGACTCTATCGTGCCAAATTCCTGAGGGGTGCTTGGCTTTCAACATAGACTTCAGAAGGGAGTGGTCAGTATACACTATGCACTTGTGTCCATACAATTATGCGCTGTAGTGTTTGGCTCCCCACACAACACCTAACACTTCCATCCCATAGTTTCACTCAGCTTTGCTAAAGGACCGACTAGTGTAGGCTACTGGGCACATGTCCTTGTTCCAGAACAGCCCCCAAGCCCCTAATGCTGGCATCAGTGTGCATGACAAAACCCTTGTCAAAGTTAACACAGGTGGGGATACCAGCCAATCCTTCAACTGGAGGAACGCTTCTTGGCAAGCCGTTGACCAGAAAAATGGTACACTCTCTCTGGTCAGTGCATGTAACGGGGCAGCAATTTTAGCAAACCCTTGCATAAACCTCCGGTAGTAACTGGCCATTCCAAGGAACTGCTGAAGTCCTTGCACTGAAGTAGGGACTGGAAACTTTTAACAGCCCTAACCTTCTCAGGGTTACGTAGGTGAAATACCCTCCTCTGAGAGAATATGTACGTCCCAGGTATTCTACACAGACCAAAGCACTTTTTGGAATCCCCACACAACACCTAACACTTCCATCTCAGTGATCCCATAGTTTCACTCAGCTTTGCTAAGGGACGACTAGTTGTAGGCTACTGGGCACAATTTCCCATCTTCCTGTTCATGTTGCAGAACAGCCCCAAGCCCTACCCTAATGCTGGCATCAGTGTGCATGACAAAACCCTTGTCAAAGTTAGGGTAAGCTAACACAGGTGGGGATACCAGCCAATCCTTCAACTGGAGGAACGCTTCTTGGCAAGCCGTTGACAACAGAAAAACGGTACACTCTCTCTGGTCAGTTCATGTAACGGCGCAGCAATTTTAGCTAATCCTGGCTTAAGCCTCGGTAGTAGCTGGCCATTCCAAGGAACTGCCAAAGTCCTTTCACCGAAGTAGGGACTGGAAACTTTCTAGTGAAATACCCTCCTCTGAGATAATTTGTACGTCCCAGGTGTTCTACACAGACCCAAGCACTTCTCTGGATGAAGCTTGATACAAAATCTGTGCAAGTGGCCAACATGCTCTTCCTCTGTCTTTGAGAATACAATGATGTCATCTATGTACACACTGCAGAATGACTCTAGCCCATTTAATCTGGCCAGGCATTTCATAGTCCAAAGGGCATCGCATTTAGTCTGGTTTGTGCCATTGCTGGTTTCTCCCTGGTTTCTGTGTCCATTAGTATTTGCCAGTAGCCACTTTTTGTATCTATTACCTTCATTCCACTCAAAGATCATCGATCCTGGGTATGGAGAAAACATCTCTACAGGTGATGGCATTAAGCCTCCGGTAATCTTGACTACGCAAAACCTAAGGCCTCCACCCTTCTTTCTCACAAGCACTACCGGGCTGGCCCAGGGCTCGTAGATTCCTTCACCACCCCACCACTCAACATCTCATCTACCAGCCCAGCCACTATTTCTCTCAATGCAAAAATAACTCTTCACACTGGCTGCCTAACCGGAGGACTATCCCCTGTCACAATCTCATTCTGCACCTCTTTCACCCCTCCATGCTCTCCCTCTTCAAGGGCAAGCACATCATGTGCTCCAAGTACTTGCTCCCTGATAGCCTCACACTCACTCTACTAGCCCACTCAATTTCTCCTTTCTCCAGTATACAGCTGTGGCTCTGTCACATTGACACCCACCCTGATCGATCTCATTACTACCCACAGACATTCTGGAGCCACCTGCATGCTGTCACAGAGGTCAACAGATCCCAGCTGCTGACCTGCATCCCAAATTACAGCTGAAGGGGAGGGATTAGTAACCAGCCAGGTCAGGCTTCACAACGGTTTGCTCCATGCTATCTGGGACCTATTCATTACACTTTGTGAAGGCTCCACTGTCACAGTACCATGGCAACTGATCTCACCCACTCAAACCTCCTGAGTCTGCACCCATGGCCCTGGAATCAGCAACCCTAGTGGTAGCACTACATAGTACCCAACCAACAAGGCTCACCAGTTGGTCATTGATCTCATCGGAGATAAGTTGGTGGGTGTGTGTGTAGGAGGGAAGGGTACATGAGCCATTTCGTTTTTTGTCAGGGATTATTATCTAAGCAGCATCTCAAATATGTACAACTGGAGTTCTGCGCGAATATGTTGGATACCTTGAGTTTTGCTGTAAAGTGCCTGATGAAGAGTGTCTAGAAAATCTGCTGTCCCTTCAGAAGAATCTGTCCACGGAGTACTGGATGGCAAGGAAGATTACCTGCACCACATTCAGCCGACCCTCCACTGCCTCCATCCTCTTCCCTCCTCCGCCCTCTCCACTCTGCTGAGACTCCATTGCTACGTACACGTGCTTGTGCTGTAATTCTCCTGCCTTGGTGGCTGAATTCCAGATTCACCTGAGCGAGTTGGATGGGCCTTCTGCTGTAGTCCCCCGTACAGTGACTTGAACCAGATCCACCTGTGAATTCACCGGCGTTCCCGCAATATCCTCAGTGGTATAGCGAGAGGCCCTAGAGCACCGTTCACTGTATCCATAGTCGCTCCAGGAGAGTATCCACCCACCAGCCGTTTGAATTCAGCGTCCACCCATTCTTGCTGTAGTCTCTGGTAATTGTCACTCAGATCCTCGGACCCATCTCCTGTCACTGTGAAACTGCTACCAACGTTTGTTCCACTACCCCCCTTGGCTTCTGTAGCCTGTCTCTTCAGTGCACTTTACTGTGTGTCCAAAACCATGGCAACAGTTGCACTGGATCTTGCTCCTGTCTCTAGAAACAGTCTTCTGTGTCTGTGGTTCCACGGGGGCTGGCCTACTATCCTCCTAGTTCAGCTTCTCAGGCAAGTCTCGGGTCGCACCATCTTTCCGGTTGGTGTAGCTCTTTTGGTGCATTCCTCCCTACTGTTTCTCCTACTACGGGCTTGATGCAGAGCATCGGCAAAGCTCTTAGCTGATAGCAGAACCTTCTCTTGCTACTTCAACAGGAGCCGTGTACGAGGATATCTCGCTTCGACGCGCCTTTAAAGGTCACATCAATGTCCACTCAATGCCCATTCAAACAGCCGCTCCAATTCACGGACGAAATCGTCCACTCCTCCAGGCCTCTGTCTCCTCAACATTTGCACTGATGAGTGAGCTTCCCTCTTGGCAGGTTCCCAGAGCTCCAGTAGTGTGGGCGAAGGTACTCTTTTCCTCTGGCGGTAACACTTTGTATATGCTCTCGGCCTTCCCGGTCAAGTGCAACTCAAACTGGAGCAAGTTCTCCTGGTCACTCCAGTGCAGAAGCTCAGGAAGGGACGGCACAGCAAGGACAGGAGCTTCAAAGGCTATCAATTTCGTTCCTCGCAGTGATATCACCACCACACAACGCTAGTCTGTCGCTGGTGTGTTTGTCCAGCTGTGTCCGGAGTTCTGCTATGACTCGGTCTTTGTCAGCGATCCTATCAGACAGCATTCGCTGCAGCTCCTCGTCAGTCCTAATCTCGTGTTCTTGTCGCGAAACCTCTCTGCTCTCATTAACCAGCAATTCACCACCTCTTTTCATCTCCTGCTATTAATTTCTTGGTAAGCGTCGCAATGTCCCACTCCAACTCAATGACACAGCCGTCGGTAGCAGCCTCTTGGCTTCCTGAGCTGCGTGGAGTTCAGCCTTCAGTCCATGATCTGCTGTGCGAGTTCAGCTTTACTTTTTGTCAGCATTAACAACCAGTGCTCCAGTTATCCCAGCGATTGATATGGTCTCGGCAGGACCTCCAAATGCAGCGGGGCCATCTGCCCCACTGAGTGTGTTTGCCAAGATTGCAAGAAATTATTTTCACAGAAGCCCAGAACTGAAGTTTTCATCAAAAACTAGACATGCGCTTCCAGGGTGCAGGGCCCCACACCAAGCATCAAAGTACTAATATTACAGGAGCATCTCCAGACAGTACTTGAAAATCGAAACTGGGAAGCAGCAAAAGCATTGAGCTAGAAAGAGCCATCTCTGCTGGACAAAATACAAATTCAGACGACCAGTGTGGATGGAATGTGTGGGAATGGAAGCTACAGAGACAATAAACGTGCACTCTGGGATATGCGAATCACATTTCTTAGAGTTGAGCAACCCCAGCAATTGAAAAATTCATCTCCATATAGAGTCATCAGGTCTTATTGACAGGCTTGCCTTGTCACAAGCATTTCAGTGACCTGATACCTCAATGCCTTGAAAGTACTCCTTCATTGACTGAAGGTGTGTATGTTTTTACAGCAGCAGTTGTGAACAAGGAGCTTCTTTGCTGTTATCAAATCAGCAATTGTCTGGGCACCAATTACAGCAAGCAAGCCAGAGTTGGGACGGCATAATGGGGCACACTGTGTGAAGGATCTTCTGTGTGACCATTCATGCATTTCCCTTTCTGTTGTGGCCACCGCCCAGAACTCGTATCTGTTCAGCACGCGGGGAAGACAGATGGAAGAATAAAGACGTATTGCGATGATTGGGTGAGTGCATCCAAATCTTGAACCAGCCCTTGAATGCAAAGGAGGAGGGCTTTTCTGCACTAATTGATAGCTAGCTGGTTTTTATTCTATAGACTTCGGTTGAGCTCTCGTACCTGCAGCTCTTTGAATAATGAATGCTGTAAAGCTTGAGGACTTGGCACGACAGCCTGCCTTGTTACACGTATGCAAACCAAATTCCACACCTGAATGGTTCAGTCGCTACCTCACCAGGTTCTGTCAAAGAGACTGCCAGCACCTAATGCCAAGGCCTGGCTGCCCTCCATTCTATCATCCTCAGACTCCTTCAATCTCCCGTCCACCAACTATCCGATGCAGCGCACCCCATCCAAGACAGTATGGAAGAGGACAGCTTGTGTCCGGCATCATTCGTACAAGAGTGTAAATGTTCCTACTCGAGGAGGCAGAGTGTAAGTGCAGCCGCCTTCTCACTCAGATGAACCAATACCCAGGCAGCCCATCTGCCCTCTGGGCTGTTGTACACAATAAAAACCTGCTGCATCTCAAAGCCAAGAACCACTTCAGAAAACTTCTCCTTCTTGGCTGCCATGGGTTTAGAGGCAGATTCTCCTTGTTTCAGGAAGAGAAGAGGTGACCTTGAAGTTGGTTCTCCACCTGCGGGCTCTGCACACCAGGCAAAAAGACCCCACACACTTCACGGTCACATGCCCCACCCTTGAAGAGAGCTACTGCTAGATTTGACCCCCACACTAAACTCCTGCATCCCTGATCCACCACATGACCCGATTGATTTCACATCGACCATCTCAGAATAATGTGGATAGACATAATATATGGAGTTCCACGTATTTGCCATCAATTAAGCTTTGAGTCCGACAGGAAGATATCCTAGTACCTAAGGTCATCCACAAACTGGTATACTCTCCTGAAGGAGAGGGAACAAAGATGGAAGAAAAGCAGGCTCCTTGTAATATGTTTGAGCAGCTGACTGATGCAATAAGGACAGAAATAGCAAATGAGTACAAACAGTACAAGGTTGGTGTAGGGAAGCTGTGACTTTAGAATTTTCATAAACATTTCTTACACAACATTCACATCAAGAATTCCAACGACACTGCCATCCACTTTTATGCAAAAATCACAACAGACCTAGGCAAGGCCAAATCTTTACAGAGCACAAAGGTGGTGGCCGCAGTCACAATGGTTAGGCCACTGCTATACCACAAAACCCAATACTAGAACCTATGCACAAAGAATCAATGCACAAAAAACGTAAAAGAACGTAGCCACACTGAATACCAAAAGTGACCAACACCCAGAATGCACAATGGAATAGCACAAAGAAGTGACACTGAACACCCAATGCCTTTCATGCAATGTAGGTTTACAAAACAAATTCAGTGTAACTTTGTGACATCCCTCCTCCCTTAAGAGGATGAGTAGGGCTGGTGAGTTGGTATACTCATCCTCCAGGAAACTCTTGAGCAGGTTTTCCTTTTGCCCGGCAGGCTCACCTTCAACTGTACACTCAACAACTGATGTCTCCAGCTCCAATCTCGCTTCCAAACAGGTCTGTTGACCTGCTGGTTGGTCCAGATGAGAGGAGTTAGCTTCCGCCGTAGCATCCTGTCCTGCCTGGGGTCTCGTTTGAACAGCAAACACATCGTCAGTTATCTCGCTGTTCTGACCGGTGATGTCTCTTCCTAACAGCGCAGAAGTCGGGAGCTCAACACCTCTCTTTCGACATTGTGATCCTCTATTCAGAGCATGGCCCTGTGCTGTTTTGGTCCGGTCAACTTTTGAGGCATCCACCTACTCTTAAGCCACTATGGTCCTGTCGCACCGAGTGTCTATCAGCATCTGCACTGGGTTCCCATGATGGGTTCCCATCCAAACTGCCACTCCACACATAGTCCTTGCAGTTACTCAGTTCGGGACACCCACCTCCATAAAATGCCTTTGGTTGTTCAGTAACCTGGGCCTGCTGAGTCTTCGGCCAGTTGTAGGAGACCCATGAGATAGAAGACACTGCTCATTGGTCATGCTACCTCCTGTAGCTGACTAGGGTCGCATCCTCCCACCAGCATCAACAGTGGGTCTCGGATCTGACTGTTGACCCCCTCTCACCACCCGAGGAAACTTGCCTTGGCTCCCCTCGCTTCTCCCCTCAGCCTTTTGAGCAGCAACATAGTTGTCTGCCTGCTCCGCTGCCTCTTGGAGAGACTTTGGCTTTCTCTCTGGAGGCCACACTGCCAAGGTCTGGGGATACTCCGGCTATGAACTGCTCAATCAAGATTAGTTCTTTTAGGGGAATATCCCGGTCCTTCCTCCACTTGCCAAATTGTTTATGTAGGCGATGCGACGGCTCACGATAGGTCTCTTCTGCCCCGTGGCGGTCCTTCCAGAATCAAAGACGATGGGTCTCTTCATTCACCTTGTACCTCTGCAGAGCCCGCTTCACTTCTGCGTATCTCCCAGCATCCTGCTCGCAAAAGCAACCATGGCTTTCCCTGTCAATAGTCCCGCCAACTGCGTAGCCCATGCCGTGTTGGGCCACTTTTGTTGTTGGACAATTTTGCTCAAACATTGCGAGGAAGTGCTAAGTTAACACAGGTGAGGATACCAGCCGATCCTTCAACTGGAGGAACACTTCTTGGCAAGCCTTGACCAGAAAAACGGTACTCTCTCTCTGGTCAGTGCATGTAACAGGGCAGCAATTTTAGCAAACCCTGGCATAAACCTCCGGTAGTAACTGGCCATTCCAAGGAACTGCCAAGGTCCTTTCACCGAAGTAGGGACTGGAAACTTTTCACAGCCCCAGGGTTACGTAGGTGAAATATCCTCCTCTGAGATAATGTGTATGTCCCAGGTATTCTACACAGACCCAAGCACTTCTGGATGAAGCTTGATACTGTGCAAGTGGCCAACATGCTCTTCCTCTGTCTTCGAGAATACAATGATGTCATCTATGTACACACTGCAGAATGACTCTAGCCCAGCCAATACTTTAATTTGGCCAGGCATTACATAGTCCAAAGGGCATCACATTGAGGCTGGTGTGTGTGATTGCTGTTTTCTCCCTGGTCCATTGGTATTTGCCAGTAGGCACTTTTTGCATCTAATACCTTCATTCCACTGAGCTAATCTCTCGATTCTGGGTATGGAGAAAACATCTCCCGTAATATTGACTAAGCAAACATTCTTTCTCACAAGCACTACTGGGCTGGCCCAGGGGCTTGTAGATTCCTTCACCACCCCACCACTCAACATCTCATCTACCAACCAGCCCAGCCACTTTTTCTGTCAATGCGAATGGAACTCTGCACACCGGCTGCCTAACCTGAGGACTCTCCGCTGTCACGGTCTCTTGCTGCACCTCCTTCACCCCTCCAGACTCTCCCTCTTCAATGGCAAACACATCATGTGCTCCAAGTACCTGCTTCCTAATAGCCTCACATTCATTCTACCTGCCCACTCAATTTATCCTAACAACTGTCTGACACACAGTATCTCCTGGATCAATCTCATCACTACCCCCAGCCATTCTGTAGCCACCTGCACACTCATCTCAGAAGTAAACAGATCCCAGCTGCTGACCTGCATCAACTTACAGCTGAGTGGGAGGGATTAGTAACCGCTGTGGATACTTTCCCAGCCAGGTCAGGCTTCACAATGGTTTGCTCAGTGCTGACCTATTCATTACACTTTGTGAAGGCTCCACTGTCACAGTACCATGGCAACCGATCTCACCCACTCAAACCTCCTGAGTCTGCACCCATGGCCCTGGAATCAGCAACCCTAGTGGTAGCACTACATAGTACCCAACAAACAAAGCTCACCGGTCACCAGTTGGTCCTTGATCTGATCGGAGATAAGCTGGTGCTGTAATTCTACTGCCTTGGTGGCCGAATTCCAGTTTCACCTGAGCGAATATCAGGATGGGCTTTCTGCTGTAGTCCCATGTGGTGGTGACTTCTGCAGTGCTCCTCGGGGGATCACTGCGTTGATTCAGATTGTGTAATAGTTCAAAAGACAGGATGGTTGCCGACGAACCCGGATCCACCAGTGAATTCACTGGCGTTCCCGCAATATCCTCAGTGGTATAGAGAGGCCCTAGAGCACCGTTCACTGTATCCATAGTCGCTCCAGGAGAGTATCCACCCACCAGCCATTTGAATTCAGCGTCCACCCATTCTTGCTGTAGTCTCTGGTATTGTCACTCAGATCCTCGGACCCATCTCCTGTCACTGTGAAACTGCTACCAATGTTTGTTCCACTACCCCACCCCCCTTGGCTTCTGTAGCCTGTCTCTTCAGTGCACTCTCCTTTACTGTGTGTCCAAAACCTTGGCAGCAGTAACACTGGATCTTGCTCCTGTCTCTAGAAACAGTCTTCTGTGTCTGTGGTTCCATGGGGGCTGGCCTACTGTCCTCCTGGTTCAGCTTCTCAGGCAAGTCTCGGGTCGCACCATCTTTCCGGCTGGTGTAGCTCTTTTGGTGCATTCCCCTACTGTTTCTCCTGCTACTCTGCTGTGCGGGCTTGATGCAGAGCATCAGCAAAGGTCTTAGCTGATAGCAGAACCTTCTCTTGCCACTTTAACAGGAGCCAGTGCACGAAGATATCTCGCTTTAACGCACCTTTAAAGGTCACATCAATGTCCACTCGATGCCCATTCAAACAGGCACTCCAATTCACTGACGAAATCGCCCACTCCTTCTCCAGGCCTCTGTCTCCTCAACATTTGCACTCTTGGCAGGTTGTACACGCTTCCCCAGGGCTCCACTAGCGAGGGTGAAGGTACTCTTTTCCTCTGGCGGTACCATTTGCTCTCGGCCTTCCCGGTCAAGTGCAACTCAAACCGGAGCAACTTCTCTTGGTCACTCCAATGCAGAAGCTCGGGAAGGGACGGCACAGGAAGGGACGGCACAGCAAGGGACGGCACAGCAAAGGACGGCAGTTTCAAAGGCAAATTTCGGTCCTCACAGGGGTATCACCACCACACACCGCAAAACACACACACCGCTGGTGTGTTTGTCCAGCTGTGTCCGGAGTTCTGCTGTGACTCGGTCTTTGTCAGCGATCCTATCAGACAGCATTCGCTGCAGCTCCTCGTCAATCCTAATCTCGTGTTTCTGAGCTCTCCCCAGTTCTTGTCGCAAAGCCTCTCTTCTCTCACTAACCAGCAATTCTCCACCTCTTTTTGTCTCTTTGTTGGCAGCAGCCTTGGCTTCCTGCACTTGAGGTCCATGATCTGTTGTGTAAGTGCAGCTGTACTTTTTTGTCAACATTAACAACCAGTGCTCCAGTTATCCCGGCAATTGATATGATCTCAGCAGGACCTCCAAATGCAATGGGGCCATCTGCCCCGCAGGTCCCCACACCAAGCATCAAAGTACTAATACTACAGGAGCATCTCCAGGCAGTACTTCAAAATCAAAAATGGGAAGCAGCAAAAGTCATTGAGCTAGAAAGAGCAACCTCTGTGCTGAACAAAATACAAATTCAGACGACCGGTGTGGAGTGTGTGGGAAGGAAGTTACAAGACAGTAAACATGAACTCTGGGATGTGTGAATCGCATTCCTTTGAGTTAAGCAACCCCAGCAATTTAGAAGCCCAGCTATTGGAAATTCATCTTGTAGAGTCTTGGATTGGAGTCTTATTGACAGGCTTGCCTTCTCAAGAAACATTTCAGTGACCTGATACCTCAGTGGCTTGGAAAATACTCCTTCATTGACTGAAGGTGTGTATGCAGTAGTTGAGATCAAAAGGGAGCTTCTTTGTGGTTAGAGTTTGGACAGCATAATGGGGCACATTGTGTGAAGGATCTTTCTGTGTGACTGTTCATGCATTTCTGTTTCTGTGGTGTTCACCGCCCAGAACTCACATCTGTATAGCACATGGGAAGACCGATGGAAGAAAAAAGATGTAATGCAGTGATTGGGTGAGTGCATCCAACTCTTGGACCAGCCCTGTTGAGTGCAGAGGAGGATCTTTCTGCGCTAATTGGTGGCTAGCTTCTGTATAGACTTTAGTTGAGCTCTCGTACCTGGAGCTCTTTGAATAATAATTTTTGAAAAGCTTGAGGACTTTTATCACCTGGCACGACAGCCTGCCTTTTTACGTGTATGCAAACCAAATTCCACACCTAAACGGTACAGTCGCTACTTCACCAAGTTCTGTCAAAGATTCTTCCAGCACCTAATGCCAAGGCCTGGCTGCCCTTCATTCTATGATCCTCTGACTCCTTCAATCTCCCGTCCACAAACTATCCGATGCAGCTGACACCATCCAGGACAGCTTGTGTCCGGCATCATTCGTACAAAAGCAATGTTCCTACTCGAGAAGGCAGAGTGTAAGTGCAGCCTTCTTCTCACTCAGATGAACCAATACCCAGGCAGCCCATCTGCCCTCTGGGCTGTTGTACACAATAAAAACCGGCTGCACCTCAAAGCCAAGAACAACTTCAAATACTTCTCGTTCTTGGCTGCCATGGGTTAGAGGCAGATGCTGCTTGTTTCAGGAAGATAAGAGGTGACTTTGAAGTTAGTTCTCCACCTGCGGGCTCTGCACACCAGGCAAAGGGACCCCACACACTTCATGGCCACATGCCCCACCCATGAGGAGAGCTACTGCTAGATTGGACCCCCACACTAGACTCCTTCATCCCTGATCCACCACATGACCCGATTTTGTTTCACACTGACCATCTCAGAATAATGTGGATAGACACATAAAATTATAGAGTTCCACGTATTTGCCATCAATTAAGCTATGAGTCCTACAGCAAGATATCCTACCTAAGATCATCCACAAATTGGCGGTACTCTCTGAAGGATAGGGAACAAAGATGGAAGAAAAGCAGGCTCCTTGTAATATGTTTGAGCAGCAGGCTGATGCAGTAAGGACAGAAATAGCAAATGAGTACAAACAGTACAAGGTTGGTGTAGCGAAGCTGAGTGATTGATTGACTTCATAAACGTTTCTTACACAACATTCACACTAACAATTCCAACGACACTGCATATCCACTTTTATACAAAAATCACAACAGACCTAGGCAAGGCCAAATCTCTGCAGAGCACAAAGGTGCTGGCCACATGAACGTTAGGCCACTGCTATACCACAAAACCCAAGAACCTATGCACAAAGAATCAATGCACAGAAGACGCAAAAGAACGTAGCCACACTGAATACCAAAAAGGAACCACACCTTGAACACAAAATGGAATAGCATGAAGAAGTGGCACTGAACACTCAATGCCTTTCACACAATATAGTTACAAAACAAATTCAGTGTATCTTTGTGACATCCCTCCTCCCTTAAGAGGTCCAGAAGCTTGTCCACTTGGTTATGTCGCCGTTGAACGAGCATAGGGTCAACTTCGGCAGTCTTGCACGGGATTGGGAAATTGCAATCTCGGGGTGCTCACATGGTTCAGTTTCTCCAGGGGCGTGGCTACGCCGCTAAGCGAGCGGAGTGATGGGGGAATTTCTCGATCCTGATCATGGCAGCATATATAGACTCTTTGAAGGTGTCAGCCTGCTCAATCTCCTCTCCTAAGGCAGTTTCATCCTCGATGAGGTCAATTATCTCGTTGTCCAACGTCTTCAGTGTTTCCAATTTCTTGCCGAGGCTCATCTTTTGAAGAGCTAGCCTCGAGGCATCAGGGGTGTCCGCAGTGAGAGTCACGTCAACATAAAGGATCTTAGTGGCAGACGCCCTATGGCCAGCTCAAACTCTCTTCTTCTTTAACAGCGCTTCGGCCATTTCTACAAAGGCATTGTTTATCAGCTATCTGAGGCTGTCAACTCAGCTCGGTCTCTACGCTGAATTATCTAGAGCATCTGACTAAGTCCTGGATTTCGGCACCATGTAATAAATTCAAACTATTGCTCTAGCTATTCATTCTCTACTTTGTGCTTCACTCATGCTTCACTTTGGTCAGCTCATTCTCCTCGTGGTAGGTCACGTGAGTATACAACTCATGAGTAATAATTCAGTTCCTTACAGTACATGTTGGCTTCTGCATCTGCCTTTTCTGCAGAACAGACCTGTCGAAATTGAGGTATGCCATGAGTGGATGCAGATCCTCAGCTTCACAAGCCGTCTAGTGTCCAGTAGAAGGAACATCCTGCCTTGTTAGAGTAAGCAAAGGTGCAGCAGTACCAGTGGTAAATTTCCTGTAGTAACTTGTCTTCCCTATTAACTTTCTGAATGGGTTGGAGGAAGGAACCTCTTCACAGCACTGACCTCTTCAAGCTAGGTACAATTCCCTCCGCTGGGGCTTCTCTAAAAAGACCACCCTTGGGTTGCACTAATAACGGGTTTTCCCTCACTAGATCATACCAGCATCTCAGCCAGCCCTGCTAACTCCAGACTTACAGGGAGCACCTCAATCCCAGTGATTCCATACATACTACTTCTATTGCCGGTTCATGCTACCGCTGGGTGCCGTCATGCATACATACTGGGAGCCGTGCCGTCATTCATTCATCTAATGCCGGTTCATGCTAGCACTGGGTGCCGTCATCCTGCTCCTGCTCTAGTACAGCACCAAGCCTTACCTTACTATCATCTGACTGCAGAACAAAAGCCTGTTCAAATCAGGGTATTCCCAGAGTGGAGGTGATGACAGCAATTCCTTCAGCTTCAGCTCAGTATCCACTACAGTACAACATCCTGCCTTGTCAGAGCTTGCAAAGGTGCAACAATCTTTGCAAACCTCCTATAGTGGCTCATCATCCCCATAAGCTTTCTGACACCTTTGTACGGGTTGGAGGAGAGACCCTTTGACAGCGTCAACCTTCTTCAGGTTAGGTGCAATTCCCTCAGCATGGGTTTCTCTGTAAAGACTGCTCTTGCAGTGTGCTGACAAGTTGAGCCCAAGGTAAGCAGGCTTTGCTGAGGGCAGGGCTTGTGTAAAAGTTATCAAAGTACACATGGTACCCTTTATTTTCCAACCCATTCAATGACTACTCTCTCTCCCCTAGTGGCTCACTTCCTACTTCCTCTTCCTTCCCACAGTATAGTTTCCAGTTGTAGATGTACCCCATCTTGGAATCTGCAAGTGCCCATGCCTTCATTCCCCACTTCTTTGGCTATGTGCAGCACTTCCGGAAGTGTCTTAGAGAGATGATGCAGTAGATACTTACTGGACTGAGACAAGAATAGAAGAGGTTTGCTCCTGCAAATTGTGGAACAATTGCCATTACGTTTGCGGGATTGCATGTTTCTGGAGAACCATCAACAAGCCAGCATGATTGCTTCTTTTGTGTAAACATCAGGATGTTGCTTGTTTCAGGTTCGTCTGCCATGTGCCATCGTGCAGCAGAAGTGCAGAACTCGGCGAAAACGGCTGGTATGGTTTTTTGACACATCGGTTTCGGAAAACTGCTCAAAGATTTTGTCGGTGGCATGAGTCAGAAACTTGTGTGGCTTCCTGCCGTAGACGTATCTTCAACAACCCTTGTATGTGAATGCTGAAGACTTAGAGCAACATGGGTGTTTCACATGATCTGTGTATGTTGGCATGACTCCACACAATTTGCAGCTAATTGGACCTACAGGCATCTGATGCAAATCAGTATTCATGGATTTGGAGTACAAGCTTTCAAGCAGCTCTGATTATTATATATAGCTGCAGATGTGATTGTGATGATACTGGTAACAAATACACAACTTACAAGTTGCTGAACAAGCAAGAATGTTCATAAGAATGTTCATATACTCAGTGCTCAAATAGTACTTGCAGCATGAACTGCTTTAGTTGACCATAACCTTTTTATTATATCAGGTCCTGAATGTGGGCAAATGACTGTATCCAGGTAGTTTTACGTACATTTGTAATGGCATTATTGGTCATGGCAGAGTGAACTTCATCTAAAAGTTCACTGACAGAGTTCACAAAAACTTCATGAGAGGCTGCAGAGGGCTGGTCCGAAAGGCCTGAAAAGCCACCAAAGCCTGGTTGCCACCGTAACAGAAAGTATGAACCCGCAACTCATCCCGGTGCACCTAGAGGATCCACCCCTGGGGGGTAGAATGGGAGAACTAATGGTATTGCAACGCCAAACGAATCAGAATCACTTCTCCTGGAGATAGAGAAGCACCTAAATGTTAACAGTGTGGTAACCCGTTTGGTGACCAGTGTGACATTGTTATGACGAATGACTTCATTGAGATAGGAAAATCATATGAGACGACGACACAGTGACTCTCAGCTCGTCAAGTTGCACAGCAAGAAACTGGACCGTCCCACGTAATTCTTCAATAATTTCTCCCTGAAGGAGCACAGTACAGCGAAGTTGTAAGCCATTTCTTTGTCCTTTAGCTTAAAGAACTCGTGTTTTACGAGACTGGCGCAGCAACGGTGAAACCACTTGTTACATTGTACTTTGCAGTAAAAGGCGTCCTCTCCAACCACCTTCTCCCCCCCATCTATGATGGCGTTGTCACGAATAGGGCAAACCGATGGTTCACTACTCACGTCCGATGTATCCGGAGCCTTAGCACCTTCACTCCGACCTACTTCCTTGCTGGGAGCAACTGCTTGCCGCAACATTCCTGAGGAGACATACGCTGTTTGGGATGGAGTGCCAGAAGAATCTGTAGCTCTTCCCTCAGCAGTCTTCTTCAGAGGCACAGCCTTCTTCGGAGGCATATCGAGTGAAGCAATACGGGATTTGAAGACAGATTCAGAAGGTCGTTGAACCCCCTGCACGATACACGTTGAGTCTAGTAATAGTGATAGTTCGTACACATGGTGTTCGAATACACAGAGGGCAGTCGTAGCTATTGGTAATTAGCATGTCATTGACTTGCAGTTTTTCAAACTTGCACAAGGCAGATCCACCTTTGGCTGCACACAGCAAGCGAACCGTACTGCAACTGGGGTTGTATGGAGTCATTGACTATCCACTCCACTACCCTCTCATTCACTTACAGGGCCCCCATCTGAGACCCAGGTGTAGTCTCTCCACTGGGGACAATCTTCCCACGTTCAGAAAGCACAACTCGATAAACTATTATGTGTCGTCCAGCGATGTATTTGGAGGCAGATGTATCATCATAGTGGTTGCATGTTGCTGCAGTGACAGACTGAACAGCCACCTCTCTCAGTTTGCACTTCCCTCTAATTGTGAATAGGCAACAATCAGTGTCCCTGCTAAATTCATGATGGCTAACCAGACTTTTAAAGTTAGTGATGGCCGTACTAATTCTAAGTCTGGATGCATGCACTCTTCATTCTTCATTGTATGATCATGGGTACCAGCATAAAATGATAGGTTTGTTACTGCCTCTTTCCCCAGGGCAATTTGTGCATATATATATGCGGCGAATCTGTGGAGCTAGTGTTGGGATACAATTAATGAACATAGTGGATTGCAATGCAGGCTTGAGAAAATGCCCATGAGAAAATGTCCATTGAATGTCTTCTCCTTGCATTTAGAACAATTGGTATTACCCCAAGGTTGGGATGGATCCGTAATGGCTCCAAGTTCTGCATCTGAGTAATCAGACGTGGATGCCACCTTGATTCCACTGCTTTAGGGGTGCTGGAGCCTGTTTCAGATTGTGTCGCAAGCTCTGCCACTATGATGTCGCTAACATTAGTCCTGCAATGAAGAATAGCTACAGCCAAGTCATATCGAGTGGTTTTGAATAATATAGCTTCCATCAATGACATATACCAGTGGCAGTCTTCTTCAATCGTGTTTACAAAGACTTTCACCGACTCCACACCACGCAATAACACAGTGCTTAGCCTTTGGGATTTTTAGGTCTCGGAATTCTCATCGTGGGATTCATCACTTGAAGTGACCTACAATAACTGCACTGTTCATCTTTCCTCGTGATTGTAGTTCACTGAAGCCTTCTTGTAGCACATAAAGGTTTCCCCTCACAATATTCGTTTCCCTCCAAGGGCATCCTTACCACATAGTAGATGTAGTACCAAACATGTTCTATTTTAGGCATGCATTTTGTTGCTGTTTTATATTTCAAAATAATGAAAGAGCAAGACGGAAAAGTTCATGATCTCAAATACAAACACAGGAATATGTAAAACAAACCCAATAACCAAGAATCTTCTAAAAAACTAATTCTCATGTTCTCCATCCTGTGTTGAATGGATGTGAAGTCTACTACTTACGTATGTGTTGTCAGCTCTCTCAACATTCTAAATGTACAGTGACAATCACACGTGCACAGCGGTACAATGTTAGGAAATGTGAACCAAACCATCCGGTATTATCCCACCACCACAGATGAAACATGATGGTTGTTTCAGATATGCTGTAGTCTACCAGCTTGCAATGGAAGTACCACAAGAAGCATTGCGTTTGCGTTCTTCCCATGCTAGCATAGTGCATTATTACAGCACTCACGACTTCAACACCAGTGCGAGTTTCGGCATGTAAGCGTCAGTGAACAAGAGCAATCACAGCTGAGTGGTCAGAATCTTTGTGGGCCTTTCGTGAGAGCTATACTGGCAATGAAAGTCACTTGGCAGCTGACAGCACAACAAAAGCGCTTGCATCTCCACCATCGAGGCACCAAAATTGTATGCATGATAGCGATCACAATGGTACATGTAGTCAGAATCTTGGCAAGCCATTCCTATTTAGCCAAATGGTTATTTACTTTACCAGGAGTGTAATAATGGTACCTGTGCTGTATTGGTTGGCAGAGTGCTTTGACAACACTTGCTCCAAGGCCTTTCTCGACTGTGTCACCTTTCTTCCCTGTGTACACTTCAAACGCAGACACATACCCTGTGTGGGCATCTGCAAGCATCCACACCTTGAAGCCTCGTTTGACAGGCTTTTTAGGCATATATTGTTTCAAGGTTGACCGACCCTTGAACGCAACCATAGCCTCATCCACACTGACATCTCTATGTAGGTTGTACACTGCCTGAAAACGTTCCAGTAGACTGTCTATAATGGGTTGTACCTTCCCCAGCTTTTTATACTCGGGTGTTCCAGGTGCCGCTAGGGTTGAGTTGTCTGCAAAATGGAGATACCTTTGAATGTCAAAAAACCTGTTTCTAGAAATTCTTCTCGCAACTGGTGCGTAGTGGCAGACTTCATCCCTTTTCCAATAGTCAACGATGGAAGGAAGGTGTACAATCCCCATGAGCAGCATGAAGCCTATGAATGCACTGAGCTCATCTACGGTGATCTTCTCCCAGCTCTCATATTTCTCTGCTCCCATACATTCCAGGGCGTATTTGTTACTTTGCAGCACAACGTACTCGAGCAGTGTTCTCGTGAAGAACAGGAAAAAGGCTCCCACAGAAGAAGAGGGAATAAGCACTTGAAGACCAACATGCTGCTCGAAAGACTTCACCTGAACTGCCTCTAGTTCCGACAACCAGACGATGTTTGACGAGCTGTGAGGAAGTGAAGGTATGTGCTTACATAAACATTGTGTCTGTAATTATGTACAGTTGTATACGTTGCTAAGGGAATACACAGTTCGTTAAGTTCATTAACGGGCTGTACATTCCTTTCAGCTGTCAATGGCAATAGTACTAGCAATTTCCCTCACTTCACATTTGCTGCAATTGTTGATTCATCACTTTCACTGTAAGGAGAATAAATTGTGTGATCACTATTACACCAAGTAACACACTCCTGTTTCTCTTACCTTTCTGCCCCGTTTTCACTCCCATCACTCCCAGCACCCTCATCGTCACTCCCAGCACCCCTCCCAGCTCCAACATCTTCACTCCCAGCACCCTCATCTTCACTCCCAGAACCCTCACCTTCACTCCCAGCACCATCATCACTTCCACTGTCTTCCCTACCTACTTCCTCCTCCACAGAACCGAGCTCATCGTCACTTCCCGGGAAAAAGAAGTCTCCTAGTTCCTGATCATCATCATCTGGCTCATGATCAAGGAGGTCCAGCACTTCTTCAACGTTGTAGAGAGCTTCTGCCATACTATTCATAGATACATTGCAATTATCTGAAAGTTTATTACATGCTGTGAATAATTTTACTTACCTTGGAAATAAGGAGGGGGCGTAGCTTCTTGGGTAAACTTTGTCTGCCGTGGCTATGACGTGTATAAACGTCTATGGTAATGTTACGGTACCAAAATTCATGACGTCGGTAGACGTCTACGGGATATAAAGGGTTAACTCTGAGGCTGGCACTTACCCTGCTGGTGTGCGATAAGTTCTAACATATTACCTTTGTGGTGGATGTCCGAGCCAGAGGTGAGAGCTCAGGACTGGAGGGAGGAGACCACTCTGCCACGGAGCCGATAGGCGACCACTCATTGTTGGTACTCAGTCTTGGAGACTTGAGTGGCGCCTCCTCAGACTCTGAGGACTTGTAGGGTGTCCTCTTTTGTGCACATGTCACAGCTCATGCCACTTACTGGCACCTCAGAACTCCCTAGTGCTTCCATCAATCGCTTTACCTATCGTGGCTATCGTGAGATTCACAGAACTTCCTCAGGCCATCATCCTGGCATTTGCCCATATATTATATATCAGCCTTGTTAGCATATAGGATTGCACACGGTAGATCACCACTTCCTGCTTGACCAAGATGCTGCAAAATAGGAATGTGGATGCTACTGTTGATACCTAGTGACAACTCTACAGTGTCTGAATTGATTCTGGCAGACAATAGCAAATAGTTAGGTTGATGTCGGGTATATCTGACAAAAACGTGGATCCGTTCCCTCTCTGTATCAAGCATAATTATTAGCTGATAGACAGGAAGTAAACAGAAAAGTAGAACGTTAAGGGTGCATGCACAAGTGTTTGAATTACAAAAACGAATTGTTATCATACACAAGGCCTCCCTGGAGTACGTACGTACGTAGCTGAATGATAGTAATCCTGGCCATGCAAGAGAGTAATCTTCTGCCCCCGAAAAGAAACAGTTACTGCTTCTTGCATGTGTCGTTTGGACGAATCGTCCAGCACAATGTACCAGGCCAGCAGAGACCAAATATGGTGTCTATTCTAAATTTTCAAAGCCAAAATCTCAGATTCAATGCCTGATAACTAGTTTGAGATTTGGAATGGCACGATGAAAATTGTAATATGTGTGTCAGCTGGCTGCTTAATTGAAACTGCAGCTGAATGTACTGTAAGCACAACAAAACTATTAGCCCACCTTCATAGGGGCCGCATTCTGGGGCAGGTGTCTTACGCAGCCACTGTTGACCCTCTGGGGGACAGCCATAATCCCAAGTTAATTAACTCCTCACCAGCCTCTGTCCCTCACAGCTAAGAAACACACCCTCCACTTCCCACGATTGTGAAGCGGCCGGAAGGGCCTGAGATTTGGCTTGGCAGAATGATTCATGAGCCTTCCAATTGACCGACCCCATCCTTTGAGTTGCATGAAGGCAAACCCATCCCTCACGAGTTTGCACCTCCAGGATGTAGCACCCTCCAACTTTGCTGCACCATGGCTTCCAGCCTCGTTCACAGGCCACATTGAAACTGATATTTCTGCGGCCTGGGAATGAGCCAGGATGTAGCACCCTCCAACCTTGCTGCGCCATGGCCTCCACCCTCGTTCACAGGCCACAGTGAAACTGATATTTCTGCGGCCTGGGAATGAGGCTAAGTAAAAGTAGCTTCAGCAAGCTTTTTTTAACAGTGCTGTGCTGCACCGACAGAAAATAGTGTCTGCATATTAATTTTGTCGCAAATAAGTACACTCCTGTAGGCGCAGAAACTCCTTTGCTCCACATGAGCCACAACGCTCAGAGTGAGACCATCCGCATAACAGAGACCGCCCACAAACATTGGGTAGACATCATTGAGCTACATTTGGACTGTGAGGAGTTGGATCTAGCTGTGTTGTTGTTCAATGGTAACTCCTTTGCTGGTCCACACAGTATACTGTGGACAATGTGACTACATGTGAAAGTAATTCATCCCACGCATGCCTGCTTTGTTGGATCTGAGCTTGCCTGGTTGTGAAGGATGCTTTGTTGGATCTGAGCTTGCCTGGTTGTGAAGGGTGCTTTGTTGGACCTGGTTGTGAAGGGTGCTTTGAGCTTACCTGGTTGTGAAGGATGCTTTGTTGGATCTGAGCTTGCCTGGTTGTGAAGGGTGCTTTGTTGGATCTGAGCTTGCCTGGTTGTGAAGGATGCTTTGTTGGATCTGAGCTTACCTGGTTGTGAAGGGTGCTTTGTTAGATCTGAGCTTGCCTGGTTGTGAAGGATGCTTTGTTGGATCTGAGCTTGCCTGGTTGTGATGGATGCTTTGTTGGATCTGAGCTTGCCTGGTTGTGAAGGATGCTTTGTTGGATCTGAGCTTGCCTGGTTGTGAAGGGTGCTTTGTTGGATCTGAGCGTGCCTGGTTGTGAAGGATGCTTTGTTGGATCTGAGCTTGCCTGGTTGTGAAGGGTGCTTTGTTGGATCTGGTTGTGAAGGGTGCTTTGAGCTTACCTGGTTGTGAAGGATGCTTTGTTGGATCTGAGCTTGCCTGGTTGTGAAGGGATGCTTTGTTGGATCTGAGCTTGCCTGGTTGTGAAGGGTGCTTTGTTGGATCTGAGCTCGCCTGGTTGTGAAGGATGCTTTGTTGGATCTGAGCTTGCCTGGTTGTGAAGGGTGCTTTGTTGGATCTGAGCATGCCTGGTTGTGAAGGATGCTTTGTTGGATCTGAGCTTGCCTGGTTGTGAAGGGTGCTTTGTTGGATCTGGTTGTGAAGGGTGCTTTGAGCTTACCTGGTTGTGAAGGATGCTTTGTTGGATCTGAGCTTGCCTGGTTGTGAAGGGATGCTTTGTTGGATCTGAGCTTGCCTGGTTGTGAAGGGTGCTTTGTTGGATCTGAGCTCGCCTGGTTGTGAAGGATGCTTTGTTGGATCTGAGCTTGCCTAGTTGTGAAGGGTGCTTTGTTGGATCTGAGCGTGCCTGGTTGTGAAGGATGCTTTGTTGGATCTGAGCTTGCCTGGTTGTGAAGGGTGCTTTGTTGGATCTGGTTGTGAAGGGTGCTTTGAGCTTACCTGGTTGTGAAGGATGCTTTGTTGGATCTGAGCTTGCCTGGTTGTGAAGGGATGCTTTGTTGGATCTGAGCTTGCCTGGTTGTGAAGGGTGCTTTGTTGGATCTGAGCTTGCCTGGTTGTGAAGGGTGCTTTGTTGGATCTGAGCTTGCCTGGCTGTGAAGGGTGCTTTGTTGGATCTGAGCTTGCCTGGTTGCGAAACGATCACGCACATCTTCAGAACACACTGCACATAGTCGATTTAGTGTATGAATGAACCTCTGTGAGCCACCACATAGTTCTAAGGTATCTGTCAGTAGAGTATGAATGGTGTGCTACATGATTGATTTGTGCAGTAGATCTAGGCTTGCCTGGTATGGATGATGGTAGATTCTCTTTTGCTGGTTAAGGTGGAACTGTGGAGTTCATGAACTGTTTTTGTTGACACAACTACGTATGAAGTTCCAAAGACTTGGATTGACTGATTTAAGGAGTTCACTGATACTAAGGTTAGATTTGTAGTGCAAATGGTGCACGCAAGGACTCCTCAACTGTACCACTTATCATTTTGAGTTTGGTCTAATTAGGACATTATGAGAAGCCTCGGGCAGGTTCGAGTGGCCTCTACCAAGCTGTGTTGAAAGTGAAGGAGATACTGTGCACACAAGCAAGTAAACCATTCTGCAGGAGTAACTGGTACTGGTTGCCATCACAGGTTTCCTCTAGATTTGTGGTATGCTTCTGTTGGTTGTTGCACTGTTGTAGCAGTTTGCAGAATCCAGGTCATGCACAAAATAGGAAGTATATTATAAACAAAGGAATGTACAACTGACAAGATCATGGAAATCTCAGCTACATGTTTAACCTTCATCATCAGTCCACTCACATGCATGGTACTTTCATAAATCACGTACTGCTTTGCAAGAGCTTCAGGGTGTACTAGACAGCCGAAAAACTCGTTCCTGTGCAAGGAAAGAGCTACTCATGCACCCACATCCTTTGCTGTGTCTTTCGCCCTTGCACACAACACTGTCAACATCAGTAAACCTTTCCATGTGCATGCTCTGATACCATTCAAAGAATGTCTTTTTGCTTGCTAGAAGTGGCAGGATGCAGACAGGTTGTGGAGACCACCGAAAGGATATGCTCTGTTTCTCCTGGCTGGGATCGAGGGTGCCGACCACGTGGTATGGTGCAGTCAATCATCCCTTTGCACTCGTTCTATGGAAACTCGTCTATGGAAAGACTGGAAAAGTTTCAGGGCTTCTGGCTGCCTGTTGTCAGGGGCACGCTAAACAGACTAGTAGGCTGTTATCCCAGTCAGCAGTCTTGAATAATGTGCTCAGAATAAATTCTTAGCTTTAACCAGCTCCCCGACTGACCAGAAACATTGAAACGAATGCTACATTGTTAATAGGATGCTCTCTAACTCCCTGGGGGCACCCATCTCTCCTCTGGTTGTTAAAGACAACCTTTCATCTTAAGTAATAACCGGGAGAGCTAGGTTCCCCAGGGGTGTTTCCTATTTTCACAGTGTATTAAAATGTACCAATCCATGGCCAGCAGCAGGTAGTGGGGGTGGAGGTGGTGGTTGGCGGGGAGTGGTTGGCAGAGGACTGTCCACTCTCACCAGGGGAGTGGGGATGCCATGGCAATCCAACAGATGTCGGAAGTAACCCCGACCACCAAGTTGGTGGTCAGAGTTATGCCGGCCTTCCCCTGCCACATCAGCTGGTAGACTTTGGAGCAGCGCAATGAGGACAGTTATAAATGGTGGCTACCCACCCTCCCTCCTCAAGTACTTCTGTAGAAGCCTTTCGGCCGTCATGTTGACAGTGATCTTGTGGGTTCCGAGAGGGCGGGGGTCTGCCCTGCTGACCAGCAGTTTTGGTGAATTGCGTTGGATGGACATGATCATGAGACATTCTTTGTACCACGAAACTATAGTGAACACAAATATAAGTGTAGTTCATGCTCCCAAAGCACTATCATATGCAAGAAAAATACTCCATTAGCCAATATTGAAAGGAATGAGGAATCCCACCCTTTCCTCACATGATGAATTGTGTTTTGTACTGTTTCACACTTTGTAACTTCTATTTTGTGCTTTGCCAAGCACGCCACGCTACCTGGTGTTGTAGGCATGTATACGCTTTGCCATATTACTGTCACTTCTTCTGATCTGCTCTATTATTACGTATGAAGGTATTCATCCCCCCCCCCCCCCCCCCCCCCCCCTCCCACCCACCCACTAATTCTTTGCAAATGAGTAATTATTCACTTCTTTCAAGTATGAAAGTAGGCTCAAAAGTCATGTTCTTCTCAGAACTTCAGGTTTAGAAAAGCAACAACACATGTACAAAAGTAATGTCTCACAAAAACGTGCAAAAACAAGTCACACAAGTTAAGTCATCATCATAGTTGTTGGAGGGGTGATTCTACCAAACCGACCACATTTCTGTGTAGATATGAAGACTGTGGTAAAACTTTCCCCTCTAGATATTGACTGCAGCAGCACCGCCAGTTAGCTGGAAACAAGCAAGTGCGGAAGAGACAGAGTTCTCATACAAAGTTGAAACAGGATGAGCACAGCCAATTTTACTGATCTATGTTCGGCAAACTAAGAGAAAAGCAAAGCGGTTTGTTTTCTATTAGTCTGGGTCCTCAACAACCAGTCTCTTCGGCCAAAGACTGTTCGGGTTTATTACTGTGAACTAAACATTAGTTAGCAGTCTTTTGTCTGCACAAACTTCATCAACATACAATGCGACGTTTCGATCCCGAGGGATCTTCGTCAGGCAAGTATAGCAAAGCGGTTTGTTTGTTTCTCATAAGTTTGCTGGAAGTAGCTACATCAATTTCTGTTTCACCAAAAAGTAAAACTTTTTGATAAACTGTAAACCTTTTTGATAAACTGTAAACTGTAGGGAAATCACTGCAACTATGTCAAGTAGCCCTTTGGATGTTGTCATGTTTGGTATCTGAAGAGAAAGCAAAAATTGAAGACGGCCATGGTTAGCATATTCTGTGGGTATGCTGATCACAAACTACAGTGGAAGAAAATGGTGTAAAAATTGCCTCAAATATACCTGGTTGACAGTGTGTGCAAGAGTGATTAGCAGCTTGTATTTGTGATTTTCTATAGTTAATCCTACATCTATAAAATCATAATAGTTCTATACTACACGGTACGCATTAATCTGATATACCACTTGGTTAACCAATCAGATTGGTATTACACTTTTTTCTCGAGGTACTGCTGTAATAGAAAGCTGATTGGCGAATACTTCGCTTAGTAACGCCGTTGCAGAACCTGGTTGCTAGGCAGCCTATACAGCTTACCTTCAGTTGTACAGGGTTGAAAAAGGGAGCACGGCTGAAGCGGAGAAAGCGACTGCCTCCAAGGTAAGTTTCACGAGCGGATACACCGTAAATGAGCTGCTCGCACGCGCTGTTGAGATGTACATAGCTACGCTCTGGTTCCAAACCTGTACCGAACCAGGACCGACAACCACAGCCACGCCTATTGCGTGAAGCGACGCTCGTGCCATGCCGTGACCATGGCCCGAGTCACTCGCTAGTGCTTGCCATGCTACCAACCGTGCCTGCTACGTGTCGAGGACGCTCCAAGTTTCACCAACGCATCCAACAGCAACACTAAGAAAACCACTGTGATGTAGCTAGCTAAGATGTAGGATTAATCTGTGATAGGATGGTCTACTGTGGTATTTTGGATTAATAGCACTCGCAATGCAGTCAGGAAGTAAATAGCACTCGGCTTCGCCTCGTGCTATTTCACACTTCCTGACTGCATTGCTCGTGCTATTAATCCCAAATACCACAGTGGACCATCCTATTACATATACAAATCTCACTTTGAACCCAGTAACACAAAACATGTTCTATTTCTTTCCCGGAAATTCTATAATAAATTTTAAAGTACTGCTAAAATCATTTATTTTCTTCAATTTTTGTAAAGTGGTCCCAGGAAATATGAATATTGATGGTGTGTGTGTGTGTGTGCTCTACTCGAATTAGTTCTCTTCTCCAGTCTCTTTTTCAGCATTTGTCTCTTCTCCAGTCTCTTCTTCAGCATTTGTCGCAGACAGCACAGAAACAGCTCGGAGTTTGCCGTGGAGAAACTGTGTGGAGTTGTTCTCCACGGCAACTGCACTTCTGTTCACTTGAAGAGAAGCAATCAGTGCTGACCCTGTATACCAAAAATGCAAATTGTAACATCACAACATCTGCATCTGGCATGATTTCACAACCATTAATATCTCTTGCAGTACCCATGCATGCATGAGTTCAGGAATATTTACATAGTTCCAAGATTGTGATTTTGGAGACTGAGTGACAGACAATTGTGTGCAAGGGACTGCATGGATTTCTCAACATGCAAGCAACTTAATTTCACATCACTCTTAGAGATTAAAAAAAATTCCAAGACATTTAGTTCTGAAATTTCAGAAACTTCCTGCAGTTTCAAAAATTTCATAGGCATAGATATCTGAAATTTCAGAGAGATTGAGTTCTGAAATTTCCGAACCCGTCTATTTCATAGACATTGAGTTCTGAAATTTAAACTTGAGCTTCAGTAACTTTCATAACCAGGAGTCTCTATTTGCTGTAAAGATGTGGTCAGTGGAATGCTTTTGAATAATTATGTGCTGATATCATCAGGTTGCATCATTCCTGGCAGTGAATAGTTCTACCAGCTGGGTGAAGAACGCCACTGGCTTCTGGGCCGGATTGACTAGCTGGCTGTCTTCGGCGAGGTATGGTGGATCGTTCTCATACTTGAAGCAATTCTCAGCAAACTGAGAGAGAGGAGGGGGGCTGCCGCATTGCACTACTATAACAGCATGAGTGGTCTCGTGCAGCTGCTTGCAGACACCAGAGTTGGTTCTACCTACAGAAATTTGATGCAGAAGTTTCAAAAATGTGTGCTGGAGTAATAATTGATCATTTAATCTTATATTTGACACTATATGAGGGACGTGCTCTAGCAAAACTCGTCTAGTGCTCTAGCAATACTCGTGGCCATACATGGTATAAGAGGGTCATGCAGCTGTTTCTTACGTACCTACACTAGCAGCACAACTGGTATTATAAAATCTCATACCTTGTGCTTTGTCAGAGAAGCTGCATACAGCCAGCTGCACGGCATCTCCATGAGGTTGTACAGCTTCGGCAATTGAACTGAGCAGTACCAGGGGAGCCACAAACACCACATTAAAGTTCTGGCAGCTGACAGTGTAGTTGACAGTGCGAACCAGGAGGAGTAGCTGCTTTGAATCTTCTGCAGCCCACGCCTATGAAACAAACAATCATGCCGTATAATGGCCAAGTAGAAATCAAGTGTTGGTTGCCTTGAAAAATCCGTTTCTTTCGATGAAGAGACCGTACCGTGCCTTAGGAGGCATGGCAGTGAAGATCCTTGACGATGTTTGCAGATTTACAGTCTCACTGTTCACTACTCCTATACTTGAATACTACAGCACATGGCCTGCTGGCATCACATGCGATCACATGCACACCCAGCCCCACCCCTCAAATTTTGATTACCTATTGTGTACGCGTACTGATATGGATATGTGCTAGCTCTGACAGTGTTCAGGTACGTAGCCTACTACTACCTTGCAATACCCTCTTCTCACGTGTACCTTTTTAGGAGTGGTCTCACGCGCACACCTACACGAATGTTGTCCATGAATATTCGTTGTCCATATGAGCCACTAAACTGGAGAAGCAAGAAGAAAGAAGAGAACTTGCCACAGAGAAGGAGTTACGCAAGTCAACAGGTATACCGTTGTTGTTACATCTGCTGCTGCACAGTTGTAGTTTGGAGTTCAAAACATGGCAAGTTGCAACAAGCATGGTCAATACCCACTTTCTGTACAGATTCCACAGTGATATTCCAAGCGTGGTTTCTATAGGGATGTAGGGTTCCTTTCAGCACAAAAACTGAAATTTGGTTTTGCAACCCAAATTTAAGTGTAATGCTACCTTAAAATTCTACCACTACAGATTGTTTGTCGGACTCTTAGCAAATTATAGCTGGTGTACTTAACAAGTTTGACAAAGCAACCCCTTTTTTGCTCCTGACTGACTGCAGAGGAGTTTGAGGAGCAGGGAGCTACATCCACAGAAGAGGCACTTGCCCAGTTGATGGAACACCGCTATTCTTGGTATAGCCGTGTAGCGTAGATTACTCATGGCGGTAATTGAGCCATGTAGGGGCTTAAACAACCACGTGAGCCCATCAATAATGTGAGGAGTACTACATGCAGTCTTGTGCCCACTATATACCTGCCAGTGTGTGCATGCTTTATCAAGAACATAGGCATTCAAAACTGCAACTTCAACAGTGTAATAAAAAACCGTTTCTTAGACCTTCTGCCGACATTATGGTACCCAATAAACTGATACCCCTTCAACACCTTTCATATATGTAGTCAGGAATTAAGACATGTGTTCCATCCCCTGCCCATCTCCGCACAGTGGAAGCATAGTTCTATTAGCTTTAGTGAGCTGTATAGTGTCAGTAGCCATTTCAGTCCCTTTCACTCCTCTCTCCCCCCCTCCCCACACCTACACACGTACAGCGCAAAGCGTACTGTCACCATTCACAGATCAGCAGGCGGTTATGGGTTTAAGATGATTGGTGGCAATGCCGTTGGTAATGTTCCAACTGAGCCTTCATTCCACCAGCCCCAGTAAATTCTGTTACTAGCAGATATTACTACCAAGAAGTTCCAGGATGCAGGTACAAAACAAGGAAAGCGTACAAATTACGAAATGATATTCCAAACTCAATCAATGTGAGCATGATGACAGTCGAGTAAACTAGTATGCTCTACCTTAATATGTAGAGCATACCTTCACACCCGGCTCTGAAATGACTGGAAAATGATGATGTTTCAGGGCTTCTGGTTGCCTGTTGTCGGGGGCACACTAAACAGACCAATTGGCTGTTATGCCAGTCAGCAGTCTTGACTAACATGTTCAGAATAAATTTTCTTAGCTTGAACCAGCTCCCCTGAATGCTACATTGTTAATAGGATGCTCTGTAATTATCTCCCTGGGGGCACCCAGCTCTCCTCTGGACAACCTTTCATCTTAAGTAATAACCGGGAGAGCTAGGTTCCCCAGGGGTGTTTCCTATTTTTACAATCCATGGCCAGCAGCAGGTGGTTGGGGTGGTGGTGGTGGTTGGCGGGGAGAGGTTGGCAGAGGACTGTCCACTCCCACCAGGGGAGTGGGGATGCCATGGCAATCCAACAGATGTCGGAAGTAACCCCGACCACCAAGTTGGTGGTCAGAGTTATGCCGGCCTTCCCCTGCCACATCAGCTGGTAGACTTTGGTGCAGCGCAATGAGGACAGTAATAAATGGTGGCTGCCCCACCCTCCCTCCTCAAGTACGGCTGTAGAAGTAGAAGCCTTTCGGCCGTCATGTTGACAGTGATCTTGTGGGGGTGGGGGTCTGCCCTGCTGACCAGCAGTTTCGGTGAATTGCATTGGATGGACATGATCATGAGTCGTCCTTTGTACCAGGAAACTATAGTGAACACAAATATAAGCGTAGTTTTGTCATGCTCCCAAAGCACTATCATATCCAAGAAAAATGAATTTATTACTCAATTAGCCAATATGGAAAGCAAGACATATGTACGTATTGCTGTTTTCAAAGCAAGAAGGCTACAGAATGACAGAATAAACCATCATATATCACCCTAGTGTACTACCTTAAGGGGTCTTTTACAATTATTTTTCCGCAGGTTACGTCATTGTGACGTTAGCATCACGAGGAATCCCACCCTTTCCTCACATGATGAATTGTGTTTTGTACTGTTTCGTATCCCTGTAACTTCTATTTTGTTCCTTGCCAAGCACGCCACGCTACCTGGTGTTCTAGGCATGTATACGCTTCACCATATTTCTGTCACTTCTTCTGATCTGCTCTATTATTACGTATGACGGTATTCACCCCCCTCCCACCCACCCACCCACTAATCCTTTGCAAATGAGTAATTATTCACTTCTTTCAAGTATTGAAAGTAGGCTCAAAAGTCATGTTCTTCTCAGAACTTCAGGTTTAAATCAGCAACAACACGTACAAAAATAATGTCTCTCACAAAAACTTACAAAAACAAGTCACACAAGTAAAGTCATCATCGTTGGGTTTGGAGGGGTGATTTGAGGGAATACAGGCCGCATGCATCCATTTGCTTCACTCAGTGCACACAAACAGGGCACTGAGTCTTTCAGGACTCTGCTTCTGCAGCTGCTTCCGAATCACTCGAGTCATCGACAGAATCTGAGGCAGGTGGGTCATCATTGACAACTGGATCTGAGGAAGCTGAGTCTCTCATCATAGACGACTGGATCTGAGGCTGTGCTAGATCTAGCTCAACCTGTTTCAACTTTGTATGAGAACTCTGTCTCTTCCACACTCGCTTGTGCCCAGCTAACTGGCGGTGCTGCTGCAGTCGATATCTAGAGAGGAAAGTTTTACCACAGTCTTCATATCTACACAGAAATGTGGTCGGTTTGGTAGAACTGCTCTCAGTACTCTGCTCCTTTCAACCCTTGTGCACAAGTCTGCGATGGCGTCGTTGATCAGCTTTATAATTGCTTTCACTGAACCACTCATAATCGTGAACCGGATTATTGTAAATGTAGTAGCCTGGTCTATTAAACTTCTCTTGTGCAACGAACCTGGTCAAAGTTAACTGCTTGCTCATGCGTGGCGTTGACAGTTGACAGGCCTCAAACCCAAGTTGCTCCTGTGTTCGAGGCTACCTCATTCGTGACCACATATGGTCTTTGTGGGCCGGAGTGGATGCTGGCTACACTGTCTCTGACAGTGAGTGCCAGGAAAAGGTTGAAAGACTAAAAGAAGATACGACCAAAGTGTTCAACTACGTATTCCCAAGGTACATAGCTACCTGATACTGTCATCACTTCTCATTGCTGGCCTCAAACCCAAGTTGCGCCTGTGTTCAAGACTACTTCATACATGAATGAATGCCTTCTCTCCTCACTCTGGATCTGCTTTCACAGCTGTAGCTATACTAGAGCTACCTTCCCGTCGAAAACCTGCAATGCGGTACCCATTTTGTTGCAATACAGCAAGGTATATGTATTTTCAAACATGTTAGCGGTAACAGACTTTCGGCCATCATGTTGACAGTGAGCTTTAGGGTTCCGAGATGGTGGGGGTCTGCCCTGCTGACCAGCAGCTTGGGAATATTTCGCTGGATGGACATGATCATGAGACAATCGTTGTACCGCGAAACTGTAGTGGCTGAACACAAATGTCTTTGACCTGCTGGCACTGAACCTCATTGCACCACTTCAGTTTGAATTGAGGGTCAAGGAATGTGGAAATGCAGTAGAGAGGTTGAACCACAATGCTTCCAAATCTCTTCTCCAAAGAGCAGTCGACAGCTGTGATAATCCCATGGCTGTACCTGCTTGTCCTTTTTGCGTGTTCGAGATGGTTCCTCAAACCAAGGTAGCAGGGAATGGCTAGACTGATGGAGACATACTCGTCACCTTGAAGAATGTCGGTTGCATCTTCAAACAGCTCAAAGATCTCAACAAACTCATGCAGAAGATTCTTGTCGAATACACTCAGATGTAGTTCTTTCTTCTGAACTGCATCATTCACTTCAACTTGCAGCACCCTTCGCACCATCTTTAGCTGTGAGTTCCATTGGGTTTCATTTCTTGAGTCAAGTGTCTTGTTGGAGAGTGACTAAATGGCAATTGTGGATTTTTTTTACATGGTTGACGATTCGAGCCACTTTGTTTTAAAAAAAACCCAGCTCTCGTAGGCTAGCATCTCAGTACATGCACTTACATCATGTAAGCTATTACTCTCGATGGCCGTGGCAACTGCTTCGGCGTGTGCCCATATGAGGGTACGCCCTTATTTTCAACCATGGAAAATTTACGGGGGCTGGTGCCCCTGTGGTTCCTACGCCACCGCTGAGGTAAATTGTTCCATAAACTGATAACACTAGGCACAAACAAATGATAAATATCATTCAGTCTGGTAAAAGGTCTAATGAAGCTACAGTTTCTAGTGGAATAAGGAGAAGTGTTATACACAAAGTGATCTGGTGGAAAATATAGATTACCACTTATGATGTCAAATGGGGGAGGCCAAGCAAACGTAGCATACTGCAAATTCCATTGCTTGAGGCAGATTTGCAGGCACACGTTCACTAATCTTCCATTAATTGTGCATCTGTACATGGTGTGGCTGAATGCACAAGAAATCAGTATAATTTGCTCCTCCTCCAGTACACGCTCTCAAATTTACAATCATTGTGAAGAACCCCAGCCACTCTCCAACTACTTGTTGGGTATGTGTGAATGATATCCCCTGATGGGTACTAGTCTCTGGCGGCTCTTTTCAATCCATGGTTGACGAGGAGAGAGCATCCTCTTTTCTGCAAATGTGTGTGAGCACTGGCAGGTGATGAGTGATGATGGGGGGAGGGGGTGCAGGTCACTTTCCGATTGAAAGGGCATGAGAGGTTGGGTCCCCAGTTGCCATTTTACATGTATACAAGCTGACAACTTTAAGGTATAAATAGAGAGAGGTTGACAGATGTATGTAAATGGAGAGGGAGAAAAAGGGTGACCTGTAAATGGCAATCATACCATGTAAAGAGATAGAGCCCCTACAGACCTGCTTGATCATCAGCACGATGATATGTCTCAGCCTTCAGTCTTCTCTCCCCAAACCCTATCCAACAACTCTTAAGGCACCCCTCGTGTATGACCCATTACCAGAGTAGAGCAATACCTCATGAGGCACTGTTGGGGGTCCATGTATGGCCAAGTCTGTTGGAGATCCATGTACAGCTGTGTTTGCTGGGTCCCCATGTACAGCTGAGATTGCTGGGTCCCCATGTACAGCTGAGTTTGCTGGGTCCCCATGTACAGCTGAGTTTGCTGGGTCCCCATGTGCGGCTGAGTTTGCTGGGTCCCCGTACAGCTGAGTTTGCTGGGTCCCCATGTACAGCTGAGTTTGCTGGGTCCCCGTACAGCTGAGTTTGCTGGGTCCCCATGTACAGCTGAGTTTGCTGGGTCCCCATGTACAGCTGAGTTTGCTGGGTCCCCATGTACAGCTGAGTTTGCTGGGTCCCCATGTACAGCTGAGATTGCTGGGTCCCCATGTACAGCTGAGATTGCTGGGTCCCCATGTACAGCTGCATCTGCTATTATGAAAGGCTTGACATGCAGCACACTGGACATAAAGTATTGTGTATGGGAGGTTGTATGTGCTTGACATGTCTTGGCATTATCAAATTTCATGACAAATTTCATGTAGAGGATAGGAGGTAGTGATTCTGTAGAAGAGACATGTGGGGCAATCCTTCAGAACTCAACCTGTATTCTGTGTGTGGGATCCACTGTTAGCAATCCTCCAGGATGCAGTACCTTCCATGCGAAATTAAATATTGATTGTGCATATGCAGCACATGGAGACTGATCAGAAGTATAATAATATACTACGTAGTGGATGTGTACATGTGGTTACTGAAAACTCATGATAAAGTAAACATAGTGTTCAAACTTATGATGGCTGATGATAGAGTTGATATTGGAACTGACCCAACAAAATCAATAAAGAGTACATAACCTTAATAAGGCTTCGTAGCAAATGCTCGAGTAGAATCCTGCCCCCAACGGATTCTGACTTGGGCCTTGGACGTGCAGAGGCGTCACCAACTACCCATTGCTTGGTTTGTCATTGATCTAGCTTGGGCTGATCTTTCACCATTGGCTTTGCCATCTAAGGTGTTGAAGAACTTGCTGACAACAGAAGAACTCCAGGGTATGGTCCTTACAAGGATGACATTCTCCCCTTCCCAGCTCTCTTCACTAGAGATCATGTCCGTCACAAGCACCTTTGACCACTTGACGTACCTGGAGTTCCTGTTGGGAAGAAGGAAACTTTTATAATTTTGCCACCCCAGACAAGTACGTTTTTGTGTACACTTGTAGCATCCATACTCATACACTCTCTCACACACACATGCAGACACGCACACACACACACACACACACACACACACACTCTCTCTCTCTCTCTCTCTCTCGCACACACACACACACAAGTACATGTATGTACATGCATATGCAGACCTTTTCTTTAGCTTGGCTGTTTTCAAGGATGGAGGAAAGCCTCTGCGATCTTTTCGGGCAGTTGTCATTCGATAGATCACGCAGCAGCTGCTCACTGGTAAAAAAAATTATCGAAAAAGACGTGGTGGTGTTTGCCTTTCAAGTGGTTTGTCAGATCTTTGATGACTCGCTGCCCTAGTTGCTTCTTACCGCTCCCCTCCTTCCCTGTGTAAACCTGGAACCGATAGAAGTATCCATTATGGCTATCAGCAAGGGCCCACACTTTGATGCCTCTCTTCACTGGCTTCAGTGGCATGAATTGCTTTAGGCTGGAGCGACCTGTAAACTTGATCATAGCTTCATCAACGGCTACCTCTCTGTGAGGATCATAGAGGTCCAAGAAGCGTGATGACAGATGATCCAGCACTGGTCGCACCTTACCAAGCCGATCATGTCCAGGTGATCCCCTCGGTGTAAGCGTGGCATTACCCACAAAGTGGAGATAACGTGACATCTCCCGAAAGCGATCCCTCGTGATCCGATCAGCCACCGGGGAGTAGTGGAGCATTGGGTCAGTGCTCCAATAGTCGTCTAGAGCTGGTAGCTGGTTGATGCCCATCAAGATGCAGAAACCGAGATAAGCCTTCAACTCTTCTGTTGTAATTTTTACCCACACACCGTACTTATCCTCACCCATTACCTCCTTAGCGTAGAAATTGCTCTGCTCAACGATGGACTGAAGTGGATCTGGGGTGAACATCAGCTGGAAGATGTCAGATGGTGAGTCCGGAATGGTAACCTTGGGACCAACTGATGAAGTGAATGGCATGATAGTAGTAGGAGTGAGGGTGGAGGTCCAACATGGGAGTGCGTCCATGCTGGAGCCTTGTGTATCACTGGGAGGGGGGTGAGGCAGAGAGTGACATACACCATTATCATCATCATCGTTGTCATTTTCTGCATCCTCTAGGCACACTTCTTCCAAGTCACTGAACTCATCGTCACTCCCAGGCATCATGGGCTCATCATCAAAGTCATCCTCTTCAAGATCAAGCTCCTCAAGCACAGCTTCAAGAGTTAGCCTAGCTCTTCCAGCCGTTCTTTAGCAGCTCAGTATCACTTATATTTTATGTTTACATTCCTGAAGTAATAATAGTACAACCACGCTACACTGTAGTACTTGTAATAACTTTGAAGTCAATTTCCTGGGAAATCCCCTATGGCACTGCTCAAGTTTATCACACGAGGTTAAAGTCCGACGAGTAGGGAAGCCCTTGCAAGACGGCAACAAAGAGCAGTTACCGATAAGTTACGTAAGCAGACGCTATAACAGATGCTACACAGCTGGATCCTTGAGGCGTCTCTCACGCTTAATGACATGCACGCGCATGCGCCTTAAGGCGTCTCTCGCGTATAATTGGTTATTGTGCTCGCTAACATACAAGCAGATTTCAATAATTGATATCTTAATTTTACCACCAATAATTATTGGTCTAAGATCTTGATATTGATCAATTATTCAATTAATTGATTATTGGTCACACCTCTAAATGGCTACCACCTGAATTCCATCAGTGAATATCATCCATAATATATTATTGTCTTGTTCATTAATTGATCTGCAGCTGGTGAGCCTGGTGACCAGAGCATGATAGGACATGCAGGAATCAAGGGAGCTAAGGGAAACGAAATGATTGGGGCAGCTGGAAGACAGGTTAGCTATTCCTCAAGATCTACTGTGCATTCCTGTTTGCGTTGGTGCTTTACTTCGTCTGCTCTGCATGAGATCCATTTGAGATTGTGTGGGGATCTATGGAAAACACACACACACTCACAAGGAATGCCGGTTAGTTGCAAATCACAATCAACTTAGGCAAGGGTGCATCGATCCTTGCCTGCAAGGACCAAATGACCAAGATGGACCGAGGGGACAAAGGTCAGTTATAGATTTGCATTTGCATACACAATTGTAACAAAAGATGTCCAACTTTTTCACATCCAGAAATTCCATAATCTCCCAATATGCCCACCCCCCATTTTTGTGACAAGTTGATGTGCAGGGGTCATTTAATCCTTGAAAGTACGCCCACCCAATTGCCTCGAATAGGAAACTATTAGAACGGCTTTTATGTAGGGCCCACATGACTGAAAGTGACTACATGTCTGTCCTCCTGTAAATTACTGACTCTTACTAGATAGTCACCATTCCAATTAGTGCACTATACAATTCAACATCCATCTACTAGTAGCCTATTTATACTTGGGAGGGTTCCATTTAACGTCAACAAACCCTTTCATCATGCACATTCAATGCTTAGGGAGACCATGGTGTAGATGGCTCCCTTGTCCCCTTCTGGTGCACCTCCCCCTGACACCAAGTTAACACCCTAACCACAGTTCTACTCCAGAGGAAGGATAATCTCGCAGAAGTCCAGCTTTGGCCTGAGGGCTGCTTGTTACACAACTGCTGAACTGGAAGAATCAAGGTATGATAGCTAGAACTGCATAGTGTAACCTGACTTGCATGCACACAGCAAGACAAATTCTCCCACTATTGGCAGGGATACAGTTTGATCCTGGGGAAGCCCTGTAGCTGATGAGTATGCTGTGCCATGTGTTTGGTACACTAATTTGATTACATTAGGTAGGATGCTCATGTTCACATATCAATAATGAGATCACGTGACCATGATGGAATCATGAATTGGTTTACATCTTCCCATGGCGGCACCTGGAATCAACGAGAGGGGTGGTGCTTTGACGAAACCTCCAACATGACAACAAAGCCAAAGAATGGGAAGAGCCTGGTATAGCTGGTGATTAGCTGGTTGAGTAAGAGTAGCTAGCGGTAGTGAATAGGAATGTTTGTAAGGCTGCTCAGAAACCCGAAGACCATGCCAGCCTGGAAGATGAATGGCACCATTCCCACATTTCCCTAGCCAAGTTACTCTTTCGGTGGTATGTGCCCCACCCAATCACTTGTTAATGCTAACTTAGTACGCTCCAGTGTAGAGTACATGAGATGGAGTAGATTTGTTGCCAAAACTCACTGTATGTGAGGAAAGGCATGCCTAGTGTTTCAGGGGGTAGTTGTATACCTTTTCAGAACCTGGACTCGGACTCTGTCAGTTCTAGGGACATGTGTGAAATGTATTTGGAAGCCAAGGACAGCCAAACAGTTTCAATTTTTGAGCCCAACCATATGGCCTGTACACTGGATTTGAAGTGAAACTGGAGGCCATTTATTATGTATGTACTCCATTATGTAGTGTGTTTTTTTTGTCCTGTTGGTGTACATAATGGCATTTCAGAAGCCTTGTAAATCCCTCAAAATCCTAGACGTTTGGAGCATTATCAAGCAAGTAGTTTGTGTTAATTTTGTGTAGACTTAGCTGCTGTTTCCATTGTAGCTATCACTTGCAACCTGTTTTGCTATACAGGAGAGTCCATACCTTACACCTACAGCCCTTTGAAGGATACACTTTCATTTTTGAATATGGCATCTTTGACAACCCGCAGGAGACAGTGGAAACTGGGCACATTGTCAAAGACTTATCTGTGTATCCTTCCCCACCCCTTAAATCCTTATTACCCCTCTCGTTCTGTACAGTCATCGTTTGTCTTCCTGTGCACATAATAAACCAATCTTATGGAATAGTTAGCTCAGTACACGTTGTATTCCAGATGTATGCTAGCCTAGAACTATTCATGCATCCTTGTACTGTTTTCTGTTCAGGCTCACTTGTCATGCATTTCCACTTGTAATAATTATTGTGGTATAGACGTAGGTAGCTGCAGAGATGACAGTCAGTAAGCCTCCAGAGCATTATTGTTTCTACAAAACCAGAAGTTGCATGATGAGTGATGTCAAGAGTTCATAATTGTTATGAACTCTTGGTGATGTAGAAACTTGTCAGCTTAGGGTATAATACTTAGTCTCATTCCCAGGCCGTTTGCCGCTTCATCGGATAAGCTTACTGACAAGGTTTCAAAGGTCACATATGCCGGTATAGCTGAGCTGTTGCTATAGGCCATTATGTAAAAGGATGCACAACATGCATGACTGTCTATACTATTAATAGTTTGACACTCCTTTGGTGGCTGATGCACTCCTGTTATAATGACGACGTGGATATCCACAGCAAAAAAGAAGACGTATCCTGATGTATCAGAGCAAGAAATCTCAAAGGAAATATGATGTTTCCATGCAAGGATACGTAAGAATAATGGTGTCAAACGTATTAAAATTTTAAAGCCTTCAAGTACATCCTCAAAATTGAGCATGGGTTTTGCTTGGCTGCTCACCATGCACGGTACGGACTATGAATACTCATCCATGCTCAAGCAAATTAAGACACACTATACTGAAAGAATGGCCTTCAACAAGGTGTTGTCTAGGTCCATTTAAACCCACCTGGCTCTGACGAGACATCATGCAAGCCCAGGCACTACAATGCTGCTTTCACCCTTTGGGTGAACATGCCCCTAACCCACCCATTGTGCTCACACAGAACCTCCAAAGATATTGACGCTGATTTAAGCAGAAAATTAAACCTCATTGCATAACAGGGTTTGCAGTCTTCAACAGCTGCCATGTCCTCTGCATGATTCTGAGCTGATACCAAGTCGTGCCGAGACACATCAAACACTCACTTGTTATTATAGCTAGCTTTAAGATCCTCATTATTTTGTATACAGTAAGCAGGCATAATCACATAATTATAATTATGACCTGTGTGTTTGTAAATGTGGGGAAGACTGCACAGTATAATATTATACGAGTAATGACTCATTATGCATTAATTCTGTATAATAATTATTGTGGATGCAATTGAACTTTCTTGCATGGTCTGAATTGGCCAGTAGTCAGCCTGGACTGAAAGTTTGCATCTATAGGCTAGAAGTGATGACCACAGGAATGTAGGTAATGGGTTAGCTATATTATACTGGACAACTACAGGAGGACTGTGGAAGTTCAGTAATTAATAATAATTGGTTGGGAATCAACCATGTAGATGGCCAATTGCAATATAGTCAACGAAGTCCATGCAGGACTTCCTTTGCCAACACTTCATGCAGTCTTTTAGTAACCTAGATACAGTTCTGTAGGGATTTGTCCTACGTACAAGCTGCACAAAGGACGGCTGCATCCATGAACTAAATTACGTATTCGATCAATCGTGAGTTGATCGGCTCTAGCTGGACAACCCAATATGGTCCCAACACTGATCCCGAGAGAGATTGGAATTCGGCTGAGGTCTCCACACAATGCTGCTATATGCAGCTGCCGTGGGCCCAGTGGCTTAGTGGTAAGACATCTGACTAGTAACCAGGTATTGGCCGGGTTCGAATCCCTAGTATTTATTCTGTACGTGGATTCGACTTCTATCTCATCACTAACTACGGCAGCAAAAGCACTGACCTTTCACATCTGCATTGTACTTTTGTTGCAACTGTGTGCAGAGCCTCTCTCCAAAATGTGTACTGTACATAGCAGCAAAACAATAATGAATTGTCCTCAACATCAGTTCTATAAACCACACTAACTACAGGACTCTGTGAACAGCAGGTTCATTTGCAGCCATCTGGGTGGGAACTTCTCAAGTGCCTCTCTCATGGAAGCAACCTCATCAGCCAGACGTTCTGTCTCCTCCTCCAACTTCTTTTTCTGCATGCTCCTTTTACTTGCTTGCCTGCTCCTGTATAGAGGGTTAGATTGCATTATGCATAATGTACTTTGAACTTAATGAGGTCTCTAAAATCCAATAGACACCTCATCAAAAATTTAACCCATAGTCTAAGCCAGTTACTGCAATATTAAGCAGGGCTCTTAGCTGTTTGACTTAGGGATGCACCTATAATCACCTCGAGCTTCACCCTCAGTGATAGAGGTAGCATCCCTCAGGTCTCTAAAACAGCTAGGAGACCTGCTTGAGAACAACAATCTATACACAGATCACATAATTATACAATTATGTAACCTCTCGCATGCTAAGTGAGCGCTCTACCATGTGAGCTAATCCCCCAGCTGATGGTTAATGGTGTCAATGGCACTAATAGTCCTCTCATGATACCAACAGCCAAAGCCTTCCACCCATTTGTGGGTCAGAAGGGGCAGTGACACCTCATTCTGTGTACACTACTGCATAGGTTTCCAGCATTGCTCACTCCATATTGTTCATAAGCTATCCCTGCATGCTGTAAGGTAATGCCAGTTCTCCCTACACATCTTAAGTAATATTCCGAGTCTGTAATGATGTAGGTGATCCTCACCATTGGAATTTATTGGAATGTAGGTACTGCATACAATCAAACCAATCATTGTCATCAGCAATAAATATGAACGTGCTCTCTGATAGTATAACTTTCGACGAAATGTGGTTTATGCTGAGACGGTCACTTCTAGCTACATACTCCAATCACTTGTTATAGCCTTGTTCCCAGGCTGTAGCTAGGAGAAACAGCCTGGCAACTTGAGCGAGCACGTGCACTCCACAGCTTTACTGAGGTATACAATTGCTGTGACGTTACGGTTTGAACTCGCAGAAGTTGCCAGGCCATTTCTCCTGCAGCTTGGGAACGAAGCTAATCGGACTGTAACACTACTACTACAAGTAGTGTAATGCGCGACATTGTGGGGCGAGCATGAGCGAGTGCACGTGCAGAATGTGGAACAGTTCTATGTACAAGACTGTCATCCAAAGTGCAACTGAATGAGCACAGCACAACCACAGGCCACAGAAATTACCAAAAGTACACACATATGCACAACACAGGAACTGCAAGTCAGGCTAGCGGCTAGCGGCGATATGGCAGGTAACACACAACCTATATGCAGTCTCGTTCCCAGGCATACCCCATTTATTCTGTTCTTCGGTTTGCGCTGACAATAATACACAGATGCGGAAGGGCGGCGAAAAACGGGGAAGGCCTGGTATTATTCATCACGTGCTTTATGTCAATAGGGGGGTGTGGCCCAACCGCAAATAAGTTTAAATAGTGCCAACGTAGTTGTGTAGATCATCCTAGAGTCTCGACTAGCTGCGGAGCGTTCGAACCAAGCAGACTGGATGATGAACAGCCAGCTGAAACGACTACGGGCCCTGCCCCCTCCTACGTCCACCTCGCGTCCACCTGACGTTACTCGCGTGATGAATGATACCAGGCCTTCCACGTTTTTCACCGCCCTTCCGCATCCTTGTATTATTGTCAACATAAACCGCCGAAGAACAGAAAGAACGGGGTAGGCCTGGGAACGAGGCTAACCTATATTGCATGCTGCACACTGGTCCAGCACACCACGTGTTGCTGCAGGACATGTCATGTACCACAGAGTACATATCAAGTGCCCACCACGTATCAAGGGTTCTAAACCAGTGTAGTAAGGGCCCACCCATCACACAAAAGTCTTGAGCAGCATTTCTAACCTTTCGGTCTCTGTCAAGCATTTGGTTGCTTCCATTCATGTAGTCTCAGCCAAACCTAGGACCCTGCAGTAAAGGTAGGTCTCAAAAGTGAATTATGATATTGGGCCTGTTCTCATTTGGTGACTCCTACTATGTCAGCTCTTAGGATGTTGATGGTTTACATTGTAGTGGTTGTAACCGTGTGCTGTCTAAGTGGTTTAAGTAGAACATGTAAACATCTGAAGTTTACTCAGTGGCCAGGCCACTGAGTAAACTTCAGATGTTTACATGTTCTACTTAAAACACTTAGACAGCACAGGACCTAGCCTCCTCAACCACATGCCACTCACTAATAGTATGTTGTCACAAGTAAGCTTAGTGCTGTCATGATGTATCACGTTCCCATCGCTCGATTGTTCCTGCTGTGCGCTATTGCCCACACTAGAGCTTTGAACATTGTGAAGGAGGTAGTGAGGCTTTCAGAGGCGATGTCTGCATCACATTTTGACTCCTGGTTGACGAAAGCGAAAACCATTATTAACGCATATGTGTTGGACCAGCCTGAGGCCATTGTTAACAGTAAGATTGGCCAACGATTGTATGACTTTTCGGACCTCCAATCTGTGGGGTGACTCTGACAGGTTTCACAGGAACATGCATGTGAAACAGAGCTGGACTTCCTCACGAAATTCGAGCAAAAACTGAGATGATGAGGTGCAGGTCTACCGCTGTGACGAGCTCCTTGTGGTTGGTTGGCGTGCAGTAAAGAAGAGCCCAGTTGTAATGCTGTCAACAGAATGTTCAGCTGCAAGCACTAAGGAATCACGAACCACAAAACAAAGCCTCTGGTCGTCCATGAATACAACTTCTCAATGAATGGAGTAGACAAAGCTGACCAATATACCGTTTACTACTCGTTCATTCGCTGAAGCAAGAAGTGGCTTTTGAAGTACCTATTGTCAACAGCTACATCCTGTATACCCAATCCCCCTTGAGTCACCTGCAGTGTAGAAGCCTGGTAGACACCCTGGCATCACGGCACATTGCAAATGCACCTCCATGGCCTTGTGCTGGTGGTCCTCGCGCTGGCCCCTTCATCCCAACTGGTGGTGATCCAGAGAGGCAAAAAGAGGACACACATTCTTGGATAGTGACAGCACCAGGACTATGTTGCCCGCAGTGACCGCTCTGCAAAAAAGAGACGTAGTAAGGTTTACTGCAAATCATGCAACAGCCACCCCACCTTGTGCCCTGGTGCCTGTTTTGAACGCTACCCAAGGGTGTTTCGCTTCAATAATTTAGTTTCATGTCATGTGACGTCATGCATGCGCGATGATGGAATGTCAGCATGAAAGTCAGGGACGCCTTGCAGTCAAGCCATCATCTTGGGCAATAGATACAAATCAACAGTTAGCTGGAGGCATGAAAGATAAATGACTTCAGCTGCTTCTGTTAAAGTTTTGTAGACAAATCTTCATGCTAGATGTCGGTAGCAACAAGGTCAGTCACTGCATATCAACACCTATTAACACCCGAAGGGAAGTTTTTGGCACATGTTTGTAGATTCTGCCATCTTCATCATTCTTCACTTCAGCAGATTATTACTCTGTGTGCTGGTTATTTTTCTACTCCGAGTTCTGACCACTGTTGACTGAGCATCCATACGCGTTTTGCGTAACCGGCCACCAGGGTCTAAATACTCATGAGCATGATGGAGGAGGAGGAGTTGCACTCAGCCGCTCTTGAAGGGCTCTGCAGGATCTGTGGGAGCCAGTTGAGCAAGGATAGGGTGACATACCAGTGCACCGAGCACACCAGTGGTTTGACATGTGCTTTCCTGGTTGATGTTATCAAAGACATGGCAGAAGTGCACCCAGCATGCTTCTGTAACAATTGTTACAGAGCATGCAAGCAACACTCAAACCTGGAACGTGAGGGGAAAGACCACAACTGCACAATACGAGTGCAACAATGGAGTGAACATGCAATGGACTGCAACATATTCACAAACAGGAACAAGGGAGGCAGGCTAGGAAGCAGACAAAAACTCGTGGGAGACCAGCAACACACACAGCAAACTGAACTGAGAAATGAAATCAGATCCCTCGCTGGGCCACAGTATACAAGGCCAACATGCCACTCACCCTAGTGAGGGTTGTGAGTCTTGTCAATTTGAAGAATCTCGTGTGTCCCACGTGCAACTGTGCCGTTGACCAGTCTGCTGTAGAAACGTGCGCTGAATGTCTCGGCAGATGGTTGGACATGACGAGGAGCGTGCCTGTACGCCCTTGTATTCTCCACCTCCAGCATATGCACACCGTCAACTATAGTACAGAAAATACTCATGGAGTTGCAAGTGCACTACGTCAATGCTCAACACGGATGCAGAGCTGTTCCTACACTGGGACAGCTACGTACGTGAGCATGTCAGTAAATGTCACCAACAGGTGGGCAAGTATATGTTATTTTAAATATGATTGGGCATCAGACCACGTCACCCATACAACTATGCGAAAGTGGTCAAGAGTGCTATCAACTCTGAGGTTGCAAATAGCTGGTAGTAGCAAGGCCTTATTGAGTCAGCTAGCAGATGAGCTGAGCACCACCTGTCCTGAGGAAAGGAAGACGCTACTGGAGAAAGCTGGGATAAAACCGGAGATCCCTGTAGGGCAAGGTTTGGTCATGAAGGCGGAACTTTCAATCCCATGGAACAAGCTCCGCCACCTGAGGTCAGTTTATAAAATATTTTTCTACTGAATTCATTTACAATAGAAAACCTTTACCGCTTAAGATGGCTTGCTCAATGGGGCGTGAAAATGAGACAGGCGAAGCGAAGCAGGGGACAGGGGCAATTGGGACCATCTCCCTACATTTGATGTGGAAAATGTGATGTTCTCATTCTCTCATAAGAATGGTGTGGAGAAGAAATCAGAGCGGCACCTTGTGCCCAAATTACAGACTTGGTTGGTCTAGTGTTGTCCCTGATGGATGAGAATGACAGGTACTCTAAATAATGCCACTTCTCATTGGCTAGTGCATTCAATAAAGGCTCTCTTTTTTTCAGTTTAAACCAACTGGCCTGGCATGACAGTGTGATACCACATGAAGAGGTGTGGCTGAAAGTGGGAGGAGATAAGGGAGGCGGTCTCTTCAAAATGTCCCTCCAGCTTGCAAACGTTCACCATCCTAACTCCATTCGTAACACGTGTGTTTTGCTGCTTTCAAGCAGCTGACACCGTGACTAACCTGCATGTAGCCTCGGATTCCTACAGCAGGAAGGTGGCTGATCTACAAACTGCAAACTGGAGGTTAGAAGCAATTTCAATTTCAAAATTCGAAGCAAGCACACCAACAATGTAGTCTACACCCTGAGTGACAAGGCCATGAGGAAGTTCATCTTGTACCATGATGCTTTGGTTGATCGTAAGCTGGCAATACCTGATGACGAGAATCACCGAGGAGTTCTTAGCAAAGCAAGGGGACAGTTTGCTAGACTTGCCATGTTCATTCACGTTCTCAACCAAGCTGTGGATGAGGCACAGGAGATCTACACCACTGAGCAGGCTGCAGTTGCCGCTAGCCCATCAGATTGGTGCACGGAAGTAGGTGAGGATGCTGTTGCGTTTGCAGAAGTTGTGATGAACCATTTCATTTCACACAAATTCTGTTTGATGCCAACTGAGTTGGTTGTGACTGATGACCAAAATCTATCATGCCTCAAGCGGTTTTTGTTGGACAAAATCAAGCTACATGTACATACACGTACAATACTGTCATATGTTCTAATACTGATATACAGGGATAAGACAGTGAGGCTGTTCATGTATGGAGATTATCAATTTCTTTGCATCATGTATGGTCTCTCCGGTCCAAGCGGTTAGTCTTGTAATTTGCTAATACACTCTACATGTGCATGATACGTAGCATGCCTTCAACTCATTTAGGAAGAACCTGCTACCTCTGGTGCGAGGTTACTGCTGAAACTATGCAGAAATCAAAGGAAGCAAGGAAACCGGTTGAATTCCAGACACTTGAAGAACTTGCAGAATATCATGCCAAGTTTGTCCAGGAGGGTCACAACAATCTCAAGGCGGCGAAATTCTACATGAATGTCATCAGCCGTCCATTCTTCCAGATTCCCCTGGATCAGGTATGGTAAAAGTAATGCTGTGTAGCTATTGCACAATGTAATACCACTTCTACCTGCAGGTATGCATTCCAGGCCTCCACATCAGCCTAGGAGTTTTCTACAAGCTGTTCTGTTTGTTTGAAACCAGGCACATCACCTTGATATGCTGATTGCTACAGAAATTTGCCACATGTGTAGTTCCAATACTACACAACAACAGGTTGGCAGGGAATACCAAAACTACATCAAAAATCTTCAACACATTACCCAACTTACCGAGCCCACCCAATTCAAAGGGCTGAACTAATGAGGGCAAGTCTTGGCCGGAAGAATTCATTCTTTAGAGTTTCTACAAGTGAGAGGGCCACAAGAGAAGACACTCTTGAGTATATTTACCCCCATACGCCGTAGCGATAAACTTGGTCGCCATCTCGTGTAAGCATGAAGTAAGTGTCCAAAAGGGATCGCTGGAATATGGATTCGGAGTGGCCAGTAAATCATAAGATACTTGCAATTGTTCACATTCTCCACTCTTCCCAATACACCATGTTGTAGTTGACTCACTTCATCTTTCTATTTGCAAATAGATGACCTGCTGTATATTTCCATATCGTTTGTTATTATCATTGTCATCATCTTAGCTCATTATTCTGGGTTTTCATTTTGTGTTGTTATATATATATATATATGTATGATTCAGTACGTAATTGTGACGCCAGGGTGGTATCAACAAATCTTCTGTGTAAAGCTTGGCCAATCGAAGTATATTCATTGCTAATTACTCACTTTGTAATGGGTAGATGAAACCAACGGAGTTGCAGACTCTTATGAACTGTTAGAACATTTTGTGTCAGCAGTTCGTTGCTTGGCTAACCGGCTATCCGTGCTGTACTGTAGCAGCGGTTTTCATTGCCACTATGAGCTTTTCACAAGATAAGTGTAGGTTAGTGCCCTAATGCGGGTCACTACGAGACTTTCGCCTCGGTTGCTACTGGGTCATTCTCGCCCCTCCCACTCGGGTTTTCAAAATCGAGTAGGACTCGCACTGGGCACCAACCGGCTCAGGCCAAGAGCGGCTCTGAAAGACTACTTGTCTCAGTATCATTTCTTTTTGACTAGCATTTATGATGATGGAGATCAAATTTACAGATTAAACAGGTGTGTACAGAAGCCGTTTCTCATTTGTAAATTTCCACCACAAAATCAACAAAACTGCTTTGTAACTTTCAACAGTTGAGTTTCCTTCCTTCGACCATACTCATTCCATCCTTCAACTGCTCACATGCGCTCGCATGTGCTAATAGCGCATTAGTGAACAATAATCATTGCAAACATGAGACAACAGTGTTTAGAAACAAGATACACAATGATGACCACAAAATACATGCTTCAAGTTTGTTTGACAGAAGAAGGGGAGGGAAGGGACTATAATTGTTCCATAGAGAGAGTAGCACACGCACCAGATTGCAGCATGTGACAAAAGGGCAACCTCCAAATTAGAGACGACCAATGGGGGATGGGAAACCGGCCGTTGCTATGTAGGACAGAACTGAAACCACAAACACAAGCAGGTGCAGGGCAAACACTGAAGTCAGTGACTCCCTCGAGTCCATCAACAACCAGTGTCACGCTTGACCACATTCATGTATGGGAACTATGAGTTCCTGCGCAGAATGTACGGCTTGTCAGCTAGGTGCTAGTTGTACATACGTACGTTAGTGCCTCTTAATTGCAGAACGTACAAAGTACAGTTTACTTGGAACTAATCAATCTCATTCCCAGCAATGCCTCTGGTGTGAGCGTGAAGCACAAGTACATGATGGAAGCGGGAAGACAAAAGCCACACTTTTGATTCACTGAGGAAGCACCACCAGGAATTTCTAGCGGCAGGAAACAACCTGAAGGCGGCAAAGCATATGTATTATCTCCCCCTACTTTTTTGAGATTCCTCCGCAACAGGTTAGTTATTTTACATCAGGTAAACACGGTTAGATATTAATGGGAATTCAACCCATGCAGGTCTGCATCTCTAGTCTTCACATAAGTCTTAGGGTGTTCTTCAAGTTGTTCACCTTGTTTGAAGAAGCTGCCCATGAGCTTGATATCCTCATTGCCACAACACTCGATTGGGTGCCACATGGAGATCAGCAGCTGGCAGGTTTGTTCTCGGAGTATGTGGAGGTACTGAGGACCATTTCCAGGCTGACAGAGGAGGCATATGAGTTGATGGATCATGATAATTTCCTATATGAGTTGGCAAACTGGAACACCCTGAAGATATGCACTCACTTTGGCAAGAAAGCTAGCCCCAAGACACTGTGTTCCGGGAAAAAAAGGATAGGTGAAATCACTACCACACTGCAGCTCGTAACGTTTCACTTTGACTTCATACACAGAGGACTTTGATAATGCACCTCCACATCATGCAACTTGCATTATAGAAAGATGACATCTTTACCTGGAAGACAGATAGGATAAAGTCTACGTGTCCACTAGGGGATACGTCATGGGGGTGGAGGAACCAAAAGACATTTTTGCTAACACCACGGTGCAGGGGAGGCGGGCACCTAAGAGTAACAAATGCTACCACCGAACAGTGTTAAGTTAACTGTTGAGTTGCATTTGTGCGACTAGGTATGTACAGCTTGCTTCTTCAACAAGACCAACTTATTCGAACCACACTCTGTTCAGGTAATAAGCCAACGTAATGTTTCATCTTTGTTCCTCTTGTGATTTGTCTGAACATTTCATAGGCATACTACGTACACCTGACACACCACATTCATGCAAAATATACTATCAATTTGAGTGACTATGGTCAAACGACCAGTCACTTCACATGGTATACAAGTAAGGTCCTCTCATGCATGAACGAGACATTCTGCCTCCTTAAATATGGCAATCACCAAGTAAAGAATGCCACCATGAATAAATAAGATGGTGCACAGTCTCACTGGATGCCTTGTTTGGGTTGTGCCACAAGACTGCAGCAGCTAGCAGTGTGCACGATCTACTGAATGCAGCAGGCACGGTCTTTGACGACCCGTCTCAAGTCAACACATTCATTGACAACTATAAACAAAGAAGCTGCTACTGCTTTCCATGGATGACTATTGGAGGCGAGATCCCTTGCTCAATTACGCCCCAATTGCCACATGTGATCGCTACCATGAGCTGTCACGTCACCTTCACTTCAACCACAATGACACTCTGGTGTCTCAGGATTCTCCAGGTAAGGATTGACTAAGGAAAGTCCGACCTTTGATCGATCACCTGTCAAAAAGCTTGCAGACCTCTATCAACCACACGGTGAGATCACAATCGATGAAGCCATGATCATGTTCCAGGGACGATCCTCACTCAAACAGTATAATCCCATGAAGCCAATCAAGCATGGAATAAAAGTGTGGGTGCTAGCTGATAGCCGCAATGGCTACTTCATACAGTTTCAGGTGTACACCGGAAAAGAAGGGAACAGAGTAGAACACAGCCTAGGGGAGAGTGTGATGGAGACACACACTGCTGAACTGCAGGGAAAGCACCATCAGCTCTATAGGTATAGACAAACTAGGTACCAGCAGAATCCTTACAACTATTGCATCAGGTGATACCTGTTGATGACATAATAGCCACATCTACAGGAAGTTATAAATTAATTTATTGATGCAAATTTCCTTTTCAACTTCCTCCAAGTACAATACTGCACAATGATAATAAGCTGTGCTATTTCCTCTAGCCCACGTGCATGCACTTTTGCTTATTTCCTGAGGTGATCATACTTCACACTCAAAAGAGTGCCTTTCTACAGCAGTTTCGATCAGGCTCAAAGCGGAGGGCCAACAAACACTTAGTACAATGGTAGTGTGTTCCATGTCGTGGCCATTTGAGCAGTTTACATAAGCTTAGCTGGTTAGGTGCTCACACATGATGACTCCGAGACTGGGGAGAATGTAGACGTTCCTGCTCCTCTTCATCTGTCTCACAGCTCAGTGACAAGTACCTCACGGAATGTTTTGCGTGTTATTTTGTGTTGCTGAGCACGAGTCAAGGAGGCAGATGCTCTTTGTAAAGCAGGAGTAATCATCACATCAATGAGAAAAGCGTCTTCCAGTGCTTCCTTGTTTGTAAACGTCAGGTGTGGTGAAGGTCGATGGCTTCGAGACGGTGTGATTGTCATGTGTTATGGCGAGACAACAAAGTCATATGTATTTCATCAACATTCCATAATACTACTGGCAATGAGACTGTTGAACGTAAACAAAGGACAGGGATGGACGACTCGTCCGAATGACAGCACCCGTACCACCTGCTAATGTCTAGGGCCCGAACGATTAGTTGAATTTGTCGACTAATCGACTGATGTAAGGCTGTCGACTACAATTCATGCGGTCAGATTAGTCGCCGCGCATGCGCAATTTGTCCCTCGTGCTCAAGATGGCTGAGAGCTCTGGTAGTTCTAGTAGTTCTTGTAGCTCTATAAGGATGGCTGTTTGTTGGAAATACTTTGAAAAAGTTTTGAATAGTGAAAGTAATAGTACGTAAAAGGCAAGTCTAAGTATAGAGTAAGTTGTAAGTTTTGTGGGGAGGAGCTCGCATACCATGGAGCGACCACCGCCATGAATGAGCATTTGAAACGCAAGCACCCTGTTGATGCCCAAGCCGATCAGCCGAAGCCAAAACAGATGAAGTTGGAAAGTTTCACATCACGCAAGGTGTGTACTAAGGAGGGAAACTGACCGTATTCCAGTGTGTTGTGACCATGTTAATACAAATTTTACACTTCCCGTTCAGTACTCAATTAGTCGATTAGTTGTGTAAGCTGCTAGCCAATTAGTCGACTAGGGAAATCCCCTTGTCGTTCGAGCCCTACTAATGTCGACTAACATGATAATTCATGTTTGACTAGATTAATTAGTAGCTGTGCGAGCACAATTTGTAAACTAGAGGTTCCCATAGAATGCACACCCGGTGCGGAACATCTGCAAGATACAGTGCAGCTGCAATTGTCGTGACATCTCTGCTGATGAACATCCAACATGTGCTACGTATTGCATATCGTGTATGGAGTGACTGCTTACAGTATAATTATGCATCAACTTTCTGTTGTGAAGCTGAAGAGGTGGGGCCTAAATTAATATTATGAAATAGCTGGAAAAAACAGCATCACAACATCTGTGAAGTTCGTAAATGGTGGGACAAGACTGTCTGTTTTCATGTCCGATCAATACATTGGATACTACAAAGTAATACACTCAATGTAAAATCTTCAGGTATGGTTTCGGGAATTCACGCCTGTTGGATGCTAGGCCTCGAATCCAATTGATTTCAAGTGTTTGAACAGTGTGTGGCTTGTGTATACGCGATACCCTTGCATTTCAAGACCCTGAAGTAGAGCAGTAACGACATCATATGCAAGCCCTTCATCTCTTCGCTCCTCACCTTGCTTTCCTCAATATACATGTAGTCAATAAGTGTAGCCATGACTAAAATCACAGAGATACCACAATTTGAAGCCTCACTTGACAGGCTTGTTCTTTATATACTGCTGTATAGGAAATCGGGCCTTTGATTTGACCATCCTTTCGTCAATGGACACATTTTGGAGTGGCTGGCAGTAGAGCTCACAGGTATCGAGATGTTCCAGCATTGGCTGAACCTTTGCCAAACGATCTGTGGCATCTTCATTATCTACATCTGAGATGTGGAGAAATGACATGATCGACTGAAACCTGTTTCAGCTCATACATGAGCGCTTTGCGAATGTCGTGCCATATAGCATGTAGGAAGCGCCTGCAACTGTCCAGGAGTCCCTGTAGGTAGCAAGTTTCATCAGACCAAAGTAGACTACAAGGCCAATCAGGTGGAAACGCAGAAGGGGGTTAGCTTGGTGTAATGTGAATACATGCACAGTTTTCTTTGCTTGCTTTTCTAGGCATAGTTGTTGGAGACAGAGAGAAAAAACATTGCTATTTGACTGTCAACCAACATGAATCCGAGTCTGAGAAAGTGAACAACATCTGACAACAAAGACAGTACCCTGGAGAATAGTCAGATAAGAAGAGAGCAAGCACGCGTAAACTGAGAAAGACAAGACATTGCATGAGCGTAGGAAGGGTAGTTTGGAGCAAACCATGGTCCATGCCAGTGCGACCAGGGCGTCTGAGAGTGGTGAGCAATAGGTTGGATCAAAGAACAAAGACAGGATCAGAGAAGAGTGAAAGTCTACTTCACCAAGAGAGGAGAGTAATTGCCAACAGGGCTAGAGATTGCTACAACAGACGGAGAACAATCATACCTGGTCACCACTCATGGACCTACTACTTCAATACAGTATCTCTTTCTCAACTTGTCAGGCAAAGCTACTACCTCAACAGCAGCAGCTGCTCCCCTCCATCCACTCTAATACATGTTCTCGGTAGTACTTATGAGTACCTCAACAAATTGACATCGTTTGAAAGCTCCAGTGGTGTAGATTCCAAATATGCTGTCAATCACGTTCAACCCCTGGGTCACTTAGGCTGTACGGCCTGGCCTCTAAAGGATTGGCTGCGCGGGGATAGTGGAGAAGCCAGAGCTACAAGGCACTCCTGGTACTCCAACTGGAAGTCCGCCCAACCTGCGTCTTCAAGGCACTCCTACCTTTCAAACTCCCCAACTGTAACTTCACCTCTCGTTGATTATTTCTGCTTGAGAGCAGCACAGAGTCACATGCACAGAAAATGTCCAGCCTCCATGCCTCTTCACTCATAATGAAGAAACCATATGCAACCACAGAAGCTCTAGGAAAGGAAATGGTGAAGGTTAGTATTATTCATAGCTTCTGTTGTCAGTCCACCCACTTGTGTCATTATCAAATTAAGAAGTAAGTAGTCCAATGATGAGGTTGGCCAGCCAGTGTAGGTCCTCTTGGAGTTGAGAATGCCAATATAGAGGGTGTGGCTTCCTGTTTGACCGAGACTCTTTTGAACTGGCTGCTTTCATCACTAATATTGCAATCCTGCTTATTACGAGGTGCAGTGGCCTAAGCTGGGGTAGCAGCTGAGTTGAATCTGGGATTAGTGCATCACCAGTGCCATCCCAAAGTAGGACTCTTTCTTGGACTCCTGCCCAAAGATTCAGCCCACCATATTTGGAGATTATGACAAAATAAATTTCAGGTTCTTTTGTCACAGATCCATTCACACAGGGACAAAAGAGAGTATGATGGAACTCAGGATTGTAAAGTCCACCTCAGATGTGTTGTCGTGCTTCAGGAGATCCATGCATGAGGGGCACTCCATCAATGCAGTCTTCTACGGTGAGTGAAGCAACTAATCAAAATGCATCGGTGAGGCAACAGTCTCACCATTCAGTTCACACAATCCGCTTCATGGCAACTGGATGACAATCAGCTCAAGACACTAAACAGCAGTCCTGAAGGCTAAGAAGAAGCCCACAATTGAAGTCTGGTTTGTAGATGGCTATTTGGTCCAGTTCAACCTCCGACCGTGAATGTTGAAAGTCCCCAAGAGAGATTTCATCAAGGAGCGCTTCCAAGACAGACTCAGGTACGTAGCTCATAGGTTGAAGCAAACCTGAGAAAGTGTCAATCCCGGAGAGGTTTACATTACATGTTGCCACCTTATGCTAGAGGACGTGAGATTGAGAAAGAACCCATATGCATGGGGTCCAGTCCTTGTCCATAAACAGGTGGATTTTTCCTCACTTAAATAGTACCAATCAAGGAATGTCCTTGTAGTACTGGCACGGATGCTTGATTGTCGCATGATTGCATTGCAGTTGAGGTGTTCAAAAACAGTGTTCACGAGAAGCTGGTCTACCAACCAGTGCGTTTGGGCAGTTCCTGGTGGACATATTAGGACAGCATCAAGGGTCTTGCTATCAGGAAGGTCTTCTTGACTGGCAGTGAGTGAGAGTTTGATGACATGCTAGAATGTCTAAAGGAGATGGGGAATTGTCGAGAAGTTCCACATGCACCTGCAAGTGGTCGGAGGTTTGCCGCTATCAAGCTGATGTGGTGAAGTATAGCATGCGGCATGACCTGAGGGGCTTGGTCACCCACCTTTGATATTCACCACCAAGTGAGTCTATTAATGCAAGAACCAAGGTTGACTATAAGCAGCATCAGAGGCCAGAGTTCAATGGCTGACCAAATCAAGCAGCTGGCTCAGTCACAGAGGGAAGAACTCGTTAGGGCCTGGGGGTAGTATCAACTGCCACTGGAGTTTGGTCAATTAGCGCCCACAGGAAATGAATGGTCAAAATGCACCCTGAAACAATGCACAAAGATGTTTTCTGACTTTGACGGTCTCATTCAGCAAAATCCACTGAGAGAAAGTGGTGGTGGTGAGGTGAGCAGTTCCACGCAGCCAAAAGCAGCTCCTAGTGCAGCTAGAACTGGGCTTAGTACTGATTCAGGTATTCGGACAGTTCTAAGCATTACTGCCCAAGGAAAGTGGAAAAAGGCAAATAGGCTGTTATCCATGCTAACATCAGCTACAGGTGGTGATAAAAACCTCATGGATGGTGGTGTCACTGTCGTCTGAACCCCAGGAGCAGAGCCAATGGGCAGTATGTATGTGATTGGGATGCCAGTTGTGCTGGCTGGAGCTCAGCCAAGTTTGTGGTCACATACTGGCAGTTGCTGAGACTAATGGTGAGTTCTCGGACTTTTTTCAGTGGTAGGTACGTAACTCCAGGATGGATAACTTGTGATGCAAGCTTTACCAAGTGGCAGAGGGAGGTAAGGTGGAGAGCCCAAGAGCAGGGTGCCAACACCTCAACCACTTGCAACAGTCAGCCAATCATACACCACCCACTAGTGGAGCTAGTTTCCAAGCGCGGTGCTGTCGACGTCCAATTCTTCTGCACACACTCAAGTGTCAAGTTCAACTGCCACCAGCATTCCTCCTTCTTAGGACCTCCCCGAGGAGTTGCAAAATCTACATATCATCTGTGCACGTTCAGCATCTTCAGTCTTTTTTCAATGTACGTACAAAGGTACAACACTGCAGGACAAGTTTGATTCTGGTCTTGACTTAGCTAGACTCGGGGACTGCAACACAGGAGGCAGCGGTGGCAGCGGGCTCCATTATGAGTTTGAAGAAGAGCTGGTGTCAAGCAAGCAAGTGAAGGTGTGGGTGGGTGATGGGCTACCAGCCATCCCAAAGAAGCTTCACAGTCACATTTTGAGTTGGGAGTGGGTGGACCTTGCTGAACTCCGGCCGACGGGGTCGATGGAGAAAATGAGTGCGGCACCAGACCCACAGCGGTTCATTGTCATGCCTGGCTTGGAGGTGGATAGGGTGGCTAAGAAGCCGATAGGATATTGTAACGTGGATGCAGTGGTTTGTCACCTATGTATGCAGCAATATTAGTTACGACGTACTGTACTCCAATATGAATCTGGAACTTGAAAGCAGTGGCATCTACTGCTGAGGGGGATATACGTAGGCTGTACCATGAATTCAGCGGGCTGAAAGTGTTCTTGTGCAAGCCTAATTTGCAATTGCTCTTATGAAGTTTATGGCAATGACTCTTGTGGTACGTAGCTGAGGTTCCAGTAGCCAGAGTGACACGCATACATATTATGTACTTCGCTCAGGCTCGCCCTCCAATGTCCTGCGTACCACTAGTAAATTATATTGACAGTGATCAGAAGTTCCACAGACATGTTGCTCAAGCTGTGTTGAAAGCAAACCAGATATTGGGCTGATCAAAAGTGACATTCACATGTTTGGGCAAGTGCATCCTGCGTCCTGTGCAGGCTGTTTCCAGCTCTGGTACGTACTACGGTGATACTATCTGAAACCCTCATCACAGACTGGATGAGCCGGCTGTTGAAAAGTGCAGCAAGCTGGTACCATCCATTTGGAAGATATCCTACATGGAATGACTTTGTCAGTTAGAACTTCCCTCACTGAAACACCAGTGACTTAGAGGTAACCTAATCCAGGTCCAAGATTCATGTTGTCTAGATCCCACTCAGTTCTTTGCAGGGCATGCAGTTGCATTCACATGATTATCCGCGCCTGGGTTCCAGGCTAAGGTATGTGTTGGTCAACACGCTGTCTCTGTCTTTGTCAGTGTCGCCGAGGAGGAATGTTCATGATGCTCTAGCCAATGTCCACGAGTGGTCTCCATCTTTGTTGTCGCCATCGTTCGTCGAACAGGTAGCTAGACGGTTCGTCGAGTTTGTTGAATTTTAATATTATTGTGCACGTGCAAGTGATTTAAATTTTACCGTAATTGCAAGATCCACCACCGGACAAGCAAGCATACACACGCAGAGCGCAATGAAGTCACGCTAGTGTGGGGCTCGCTCAGGCTCGCCCCAAATATACACCTAGATCCTTCTCCACCATGGTTGTACTCAGTGATATATTGTCCATTGTGTACTCAGCTGGCATGCGTCGGTTGCCATGACACTACATTTGCCACCTACAGCAGGACCACTGATCGAAGTTGTGAATGTATGTTTGCAAGGCCTCTCTGTCCTGGTAATTAGAAACTGCTTTGAAGATGTTTGTGTCGTCACCACTGCAATGCTGCCACTCACTACATCAGGCAGGTCATTTACGAAATTTGGCTTTAGCTTTACGTACATGCTATCTTCTGTTGGTGAGGTACTCATGAATCCATCCTTTCATAGCTCCTACAATTCCACAGACATCTACGTACCTCTCCTGTGTGACACAGAATCTTGGATGCCAAAATACACAGCACAAGGCACCCCCGCTGTCAAGTGTCTCCGTCCATTGTTCAATTATAACAGCTGTGTCAGTGGTTGTCCATCACTATCATAGATTACTGATTCCATAATCTTACTGGTGACGGCAGTTAAACTGACTGGACCGGGAATATAGTTTGATGGCAGGTGCTTACTGGCCTTCTTGCGGCTATTTCCTTCCTTCCAGATAGTTGGTACCTGGGCAGATGTCAAGGACATTTGGAAGATGGTAACCACATACTATTAGCTGTTTCCCTGTAGTGCCTTGGGATGGATGCCATCTAGGCCTGCTGATTTCATCACCTTCAATTTCAGTAGTTGCTCAAGAACCATGTTTGTCAGATGAGATTGTTACATTGTCCGAAGGCTCAGCGACACAGCTAGTGAAAACACAGCTCATACGTTCATTTGCAAGGAATTTGAAATAGGCATCTCCGAGAATATCCCGATGGCATTCCAGACATAACGTAACTCCAAACTGAAGATAAAGCCCAGACTTAATCTCCCGATTGTACATTCACTCATGATAAGGCGATGAGCTCATGAATAATTTATTCACGAGCATCTCTACGAAAGAGGTCGTTACAGATATGCCCACCCTAGACCCAATGCCTGCACACACACAACCAAGGTAGTCAGTCGTGTCATTTGATAATGCTTTTTCTTTAGTAGGGCCATGGTTTGGTCATCCATACATTGCATCTCTTATCTTGTTTTGGTTTGGTTTTGGGAGTGAACGTCTGGGTTACTTCTTGAAGATGGTTTCAAACTGCTTCATCAACTCCTAGGCTAGGCAATATCTCTTCACAACTGAACCTCAGTTACATTCATCATCTTGAATTCAACCTTAAGGTGTACGTACACAAGGTGTCTCATCACAACCGGAAGCTGAGTACAGGTACCATAAAGGTGACTTCAAGGCCAGCGTGGTCACTCAGCCTACACTAGGATAGTTAACCGTTTACCAGCTAATGACGCCTTAAGGTGTCATGAGACTTTCAGCTTCATGATGTCACATCCGGCAATGTCCTTGAGAGATAGGCTCTGCGCCAGCAGAGAGGGCGGGGCAGGGGGAGGTGGGTGGGTGCACCCGAAGGGTGCAAACAGCATGGCCGTGTCTGGGCTCCGCGATAGAAAGGTCTTGGTCGGCACTGGGAGGGCCATTTCCGCCGTTTTTGGCAAAATGGACTTAGAAAGTAGCTGTCTTGCCTGGTAGGGCCTCCATTTCCAGCATACATCGCCCGTTTTTCAGCTACGGCAGGTTGGCATTTCTCGGGAGGCTTGATTGCAAGCTCGTTAATTGGTGGGTGTGGTTAAGTCACGTATATGCTCAGTATAGCTGAAATTACCTGTGTGAGCAGTTTCGAGCCCAGCAATGCCAGGGAACAGAAATTAGGGTATGTTTAAGTGTTAAAGTCGCCTGATACGTATGAGCAGATGTGAAGGGTTTGATGTACATACATACGTATTTCATTCAGCAGTGACAATAGGTTATTCTCGTTAACTTGCGAGAATGTCCCAACTTCAGGCGTCGACACGTCCTGATCGGAGAGCATTGATCACCATGCAGTCCGGTCCAGTCCACCAGTCCGAAGTCCAGAGTCAAGTTTTTTAGGAAGACAACATAAGGATAGCCAATGGCTGAATGGGTCATTAAAGTTTCACTTTTATTTTCACTTTGTGGGAGAGTCAGGAGGCCACCAGATATTGCACAAATCACAGGGGGAACCCTGCAACCACAATAAGGAACCTTTGCAAGATTGTTGCTGATTACTTCCAAAACAATGGTTTTGAAACGATTGCTGCACGTCTGCCTGCCCTAGACATGATGTTCTTCTGTAATCACGGAGGAGGCACTTGGTGCATTGGTTGTGGGCACTGGAGGCACTTGGTGCATTGGTTGTCGGCACTGGAGGCACTTGGTGCATTGGTTGTGGGCACTGGAGGCACTCGGTGCATTGGTTGTGGGCACTGGAGGCACTTGGTGCATTGGTTGTGGGCACTGTAGGGCATACCTTTTATGACAAATGGTGTATTGTCTACGCAGATCACTCGCGTTTGAAGTCAATGTTGAACTGCATCCGTCTGGGAAGTTGGAGTCATTTATTGGATCTGATACCAACCAGGCAGGGACAATCCTACTTCAGATGCTCTTCCTCTTGCTCCTTTCAGGTAGATTGGTGAAGAGGAGTTTGGAACGAGTGATGTGGTTGACTGCAGCATACTCCTCAATAATGTACAAGGTGACATGGAGGGAATCTTCCCAGCCACAGACCACCTTCATTGCACAATCCGAGACATTGTTGGCGCTTGCTTCACTGCGGAGAAGTGAGCCTCTGCCTTACGAATACTAGTTATGTTGATCAAGCTTTCCGATTACAAACTGCTCCAAGGTAATTATGGTTGTCTTGTCTTCCAGTCATCACATTGCTGCAGTATCAACGACATCACTTAATACACAAACTATTATTACACATCACTTGAGTACCAATAGGAATCAGACTACATATCACATCACTTGCGGTGGTTCAGGAGCCTTTGGGGTCAACTCCTGGATCATGTGAGGTGGCTGCTGCTGCTGTTGCAGTGAAAGGATAGGTAGCCAGTTCTGTCATACATAAATGGTGTACTATGGAGCATGGATAGTGATGAATTTGACTATCTGAGTAACCTCGGCAGTTGTCTCTCAAGGTGCTTACTCAGAAGTTGGCAATGTTATTGGCTTTGGTGTTGGCACACAGATCCTCAGACCATTATCGACTTCAAGCCATTTGGTTTTCTTACGTATATAGGTTCAGGGTCCACTTGGTTTTCAGCAGTAATCATTAGTTAGTAGTTGGAATTTCATATCGGAGCAGCTGTGGTTAGTTTTTATGAAATGCTTTCTTAGGGCTGTGGTGAATTTCTTTGCAGGGTTCAAGCATTCATGTACTCTGTCCTTTTTAGCCTTTGTATTACTTGTCCTGAGAAAGCGTAAAAGCCAGACTCCCGGATCACCCGGATGAACTAGATCACAAAAAAAACCAACAATAGCAGTCAATTAGTATGCACGCTGGTGCTTATACTGGCATAGTGTGTGTCCGATCAAATGGTATGGTGGAGACTGTGCTCACGTCACAGCGCAGTTCACCAACAGTACAGTTGACAAGTGAAGCCGTCCTCTTTGCAGCAATATCCCCAGTCATGGTGCGGCGATGTTTATGCCAGCCGTGAGTATCCTTGTCTTCAATGGATGCTACGGTAACTGGGATGTTTTTCTTGCGTGAAGTTAGTTGGCTACACAGTTAATTGCACAGAGATTGGTGGGAGGATACTTCCAAAACTGCAATTGCTGTGTGCAGGATGGGTCCAGCAACACTGCAGCCATCATGATAAGTTATTCTCCAGCATACATGCGGACAGGGGGTGAAATGTACATGTACGTATGACCGACTATCTGAGGATTTGGGAATCAAAAAATGCATTCCATGACTGGAGTGTTTGTTCATAATTTCGCTTCAGGCAAGAGAGGAGAATAAACAACAGTTACTCTAGTCAGGATAGGAAACATGAGAAATTGTTAGCGTTTGTTACGTCTGTAGCAAAGAACATCCCACAGCCAAACCTTTTCCAACACGGTAATGCAAGGGATGCCAACGGGAGCTGGCAAGAAACTGGGATGCAAAGGAGAGGGAGAAAAAGGTCCTGCCGCAACCCAACATAAAGGTGAGTCGCTATGCCGGTAGCTGTATGAATGCCAGATTGTGGATACAAGTGCTTGGACAGGTACATCATATCAGTATCCATGGCAACCTCTCCCTCCTTGTCTCCTTGTCAGCAGCCTGGACCCTCATGGTCTTACCTGGTCCAGAGATTGGAAGCAGCTGCTGTAGTTATCCCTTCCTCTCCCTCCTGGCTGCTGGAGTTCCCCGAGTATGGTCGGGAGAGGCCAAGTACGGTTAATAATGGGTTGAATAACCCCATGGCCATCAGCTTCCCACACCACGAAGTTTATCACCACCCACATTAATAAGTGCCAGGGTGATGGTAACAAGTTCCGACAAGGGAACATCCAACTACCACGTCCTTTCTTGCATATTGTGCACTCACAACTGACCAAGGGTTTGCTGTTGTTGATGACTGGAAACATCATTCATAACAATAGTTTAGTTGAGTTTAGGGGAAGGTTTACATGTAAATCTCTTAGGTCACATTATCTTATATTCTTATGATGACAGTTGAATAGGGTCCATGGCCAATTGAAGTAGGGTTTTGAAGAAGCATTGGGAGGATGACAGAAGATTGCTTTCGAGGAGATATTCGCAATTTGTTGTAGGCAATCTTCTCCAATAGCTTTGATGGGATTGACAGTAGAGAGATAGGTCGGTAGTTATTCGCTAGCTTGGGTCACCAGCTTTAAATATTGGAGTCACATTTGAGATCTTCCAGTCAGAGAGTACAGCACTGGATGATAGCGACAGTTTAAACAGCAATGAGAGATATTTGGAGATGGAAGCTGAACAGCCTTCGATTATATGGGTAGATATGCAGGACCAGAGGCAGATTTTGTCTTATGAGACTGGATGGCAGAGGCCACTTCTTCACTTGAGCAGGAAATGGTGGACAGGCCATCTTTGCGGGTGAGAGGCCTCGTGGCCATGTCATGGGGGTGGTGAAACAGGAGGTAAAGGAAATTTAAACATGTTCGATTCAGCAGATTATGTAGCTTGATCTGTGGTACTCTCAGCGGTGACAGATTTGTGGGTGAGTAGATGGGGAATTTGTTGTCTGTTGGAGGACAGGGAATGATAGGCTTTCCAGAATTCAGATGGTTATTGAGTTCCAGAAGTAGATATGCTCTTGGCAAACCTTAGGGCAGCAGCTGCCTTGTTTCTGAGCCTATTGTAGACTTCCCAGTGGGTGGGTTTGCTATATTTCTTGGCTTGCCTAAGAGCTGAGTCTCGTTTGTGAAACAGGGTCTTCAGTTCTCGAGTTAACCATGGGAAAGAGCATCGGACTGCTACCACTTGGCTGGGTATGTAGGTGGACATCGAGGTCAGGAAGATACTCTGGAAAGTGTTCCATGATAGGTTGACGTCGTCTGCTATATGGTCAGGTAAGGCTGTTGATAGGAAATCATTCGCTCCCTCTAAGTCTGCAGCATTGTACTTCAAGACTCTATGTGGTAGTGAGCTAAGGTGGGGTGACCTGTACTTCAGATCAACAGTAATGCACAGGTGGTCAGAGTTGAGTAGGGGAGGAATGGTAGTGCAGCCGGCAATTGATGATGGGTCAGAGACGTAAACAAGGTCGAATAAGGTTGCAGTAGTGTCAGTTAATCTTGTAGGCTCAGTAACAATCTGCGAGAGGTGGAAAAACGAAGTAGCTGCATTCAGGTCTGAAAGTGGGGATAAGGTAGGGTCAAATAGGCCAACATTGAAGTCACCTACCAATATAATGTTCATCAGAGAAACACACTCCAGTGCAGCCTGCAGGGCTGGCAGGTGATGGGCACGGAGGGGGGACGATAAAAGAGGCTGAGATGGAGAGGCTTGCGGCACAGCCTCAGTTGGAAGTGGAGTAATTCGAGTGTGTTGTGAGCAGTAGAGCAATAGAGTCTTTGACATAGGCAAGTACGTACGTAGAAGGACAGGGATTGCTATAGAAGCAGCAGAATCATCTCGTCATGGGCTTGTCAACTGTATGACTCGACCTGCTGTCTCACATGTGATCACATAAATGCGCAATTGATTGCACAAGCGGTACTGGAATGCTTTGCCAACACAAGTCTTCCAATATTTGTCTCGTGTGGTTTCTTTCAAGTTTGTAGACCATAGCAACTCCAGTGTCATTCCAGGAAGGGAATGCCCTCAATTAACTGCAATACCGCATGCGCCAATACATAGGCAGTGTATCATATTGCTGGTCTGTCGTCACAGTATCTTGTAACAAACGTTACACAATTTTCAAATTTTTGGCTGCCTTGAATTCATAATTCAGTTATCCTGGTTACAAACTTCACTTAGCTTTGTTTGCCAATTTTATAACGCATATCCCGTTGGATAAGTTTAGCCATTACTTTTTCAAGATTTCATCGAAGTGCTCCGTAGTTTCAAATATGCATCACTTCAGTTCCCATTTTACAGCTGGAGTATGGTATGAGGCGTTATGCAAACACAGTTGCTATGTGTTCCTCTGAATTGTACGCTGTGACATCTGATGAATACGTGCATACATACACGGCACCAGTCAGGATGATCATTGCTGGAAGTGGAGAACTGGCATCTACATCCATTAGCAATGACTATGTACACTCCTGCAATACTGCCACTCATCCACCAATTGAGGATGTTTTGTTGTCGCGTGTGAGTATATGGTACAGTGGTGGGAATTGATTATCTTCATGAAACTCTTGAAGTTGCTATTTTACTCAAATCATGGGCTGAGGACATACTGTTACTGTTTATGGACATCCTATAACGGTGGTGAGAACCTGTCCATATAAGGAAGATATTGTCAATACATCGTACCAACGTGTTCTTTTACGTGAGGAATTCCAGGCTTCCCATGAACAGGTGGTCATGTTTTGACGACTGCAAAGACTTCAACAGTTTGGGCGATATACATGAACAAGTACCTTAATTTGGGAGAAATTTGTTGTTACAAAGCAGGTGATGCAACTTTGGAAATGGTGATGGCCTTCTTTTCAGGTGCCGATTAGCCTCGTACCCAGTCCCATGCCCAGCTTTTCGTCGCTGCTTAGTAGCGTACTAAGCAGCGACGAAAAGCTGGGCGTGGGACTGGGAACAAGGCTAGGTGCCGATGACTTCCCACCCATGGGATACATCAACTTCAACCCTGACTCTCGCTATCCAACTGCTTGCACTTGCGCTTTGCCGTTAACCCTCCCATCAACCCTCTCCCTCCACCCCACAGCAGTCCTGCAGGTGGTCCTCTCCCTCCCCTTGTCACCGACCCTAACCCTCTAGATAACTGTAGCCCTCTCCTTTCTGCCTTTGGTGCATACGACTGGGCCAGCTATGAGAGGGCTCCGAGTCCAGAGGGGTTTGATGGCTATTCAGATGAGGGATCATCATATTCTCGACACCTCTCTGGACCCAAACCCCTTCCTACAGTGACTCTAGGACCTTAGCACGTACAAACACTCACTCATTTTTCAATTTTTATCTAATTCTTTCACTCATGCAATCTATTTAGGCATTCAAGGACTTAGTCCTTAGTATGAATCCTCACACCCAAGTAGTGCTGGCATCAATGAACATGTCCCTGCAAAACATCGGGGCAGAGATTTTCGCCATCAAGGCACAGATCCATAAGGATCAGGCAAAGATGAGGAGGAGGATGGTTCATACCATATCTTACTTTGAATTCCCCTAAATATCACATTTATATATTCCCTTCCCACCGGATGTGCAGTCTGATGAGAAAGCTAAATCTTCACTGCCTGATTTACATGCGGGTAGGTTTCAGGGTCCAGGTGCCTTTGTACACGTCTGTACGTACCTAGGATTGGGCGAATGCATGCGTGCTCCATACCGAAAGAATCGAGCTGGTAAGTATGCGTCAATCCTTCAATTTGTGTGAGAAAATGTGTGATATTATGCACGGGGTAGTGTGGCTCGTTTTAATTTAATGCCCCTTGGCGAGAGTCTTCTGTGCTCAGCACATGTGTATGTTACGCAGCATGCTTTGCAACACACGTCACCTCGCTGTGCTGAGGAGAGACCCCTGGTTGCATCAAAATGGTTTCGTGCAAGAATTTCACGGAATCGTAGCTAGCCAGAAGTGTCTGGTATGTAGTCAAAGGGCGAACTATTATGACAACAGCAATGCTGTTCTGTGAGTGAACTAGCTCTTTTTGTTGGCCAGCTACGCTAAGGTGAGGGAGGGGATTTCAAAACAGCATTGTAATTCTGGACACGGCACTTCATATAGCCCTCGCATTTGCTCCCTTAGCAATTATTCCAAGTGCGCATGTACAGTATATTCGCTAGTTGTTAGCAAAACCTGCTCCTAGAGAGTGTAAGCTGGGGTCGTGTCCAGAAATCCACTGTGATACCTTAGTCAAATTGGTGCTCAAGGGAGATCATTAGAGACCAAGGGAGACCACAGGAGACCATCAGAGACCAGCAGAGACCACTGGAGACCAGGAGAGACCCCTGGAGAGAAGTTGAGACCAACGGAGACTAAGGGAGACCAGCAGAGACAAGCACAGATCCAGAGGACCAGGCGAGACCAATGGAGTCCAGCAGAGATCCCTGGAGACCACGAGAGACCAAGGGAGACCCCAGGAGACCAATGGAGACCAAGGGAGACCCCTGGAGACCATGGGAGACCAAGGGAGACCCCTGGAGACCAGCAGAAACCACTGGAGACCACGCAGGACCACTAGAGACCAAGGGAGACCACCGAAGACCAGCAGAGACCCCTGGAGACCAGGCAAGATCACTGAAAACCAGCAGAGACACCTGGAGACTATGAGAGACCACTAGAAACGAGGGGAGACCAGCAGAGACCCGTGGAGACCAGGCGAGACCACTGGAGACCAAGGGAGCCAATTGGAGATCAAGGGAGACCACTGGAGACCAAGGGAGACCACTAGAGACCCCTGGAGACCAGCAGAGACTCCTGGAGACCAGGCGAGACGACTAGAGACCAGGGAGCCCAGCAGAGACCCTTGGAGACCTGTTGAGACCACCGGAGACCAGCAGAGACCCCTGGAGATCAAGGGAGACCACCAGAGACCCCTGGAGACCAGATGAGACCACTTGAGAACAAGGGAGACCATCAGAAACCAGCAGAGACCCCTGGACACCACTGGAGATCAAGGGAGACCAGCAGAGACCAGGCGAGACCACTGGAGACCAGCAGAGACCACTGGAGACCAGGTGAGACCACTGGAGACCAGCAGAGACCCCTGGAGACCAGGTGAGACCACTGGAGACCAGCAGAGACCACTGGAGACCAGGTGAGACCACTGGAGACCAGCAGAGACCCCTGGAGACCAGGTGAGACCACTGGAGACCAGCAGAGACCCCTGGAGACCAGGTGAGACCACTGGAGACCAGCAGAGACCACTGGAGACCAGGTGAGACCACTGGAGACCAGCAGAGACCCCTGGAGACCAAGAGAGACCAGCAGATTCTGGCTCATCGGTCCGATTTTTGGCAAAAATGGCACATTAGTCACACTATAGAACAGGAGTGCTGTTTCTGCAACTTTTGGTCTAATATTGGAATGTCAAAATGTGCCATATTTTGTAAAAAAATGTCACCAAAGAGTTTAGCAGCTAGAGCAGAGCCAATCTAGTACCCATGCAGCAGCTGGAGCAATACATGCCTGGCAAAGATTTACGGAACACATGCCTCCGCTCAAAACTATGGTTGTAAAACATTTTGCGTGGGTGTTGTTTCAGTGGTAATTATTACCATGGTAACTTGGTCCACAATGCCCATAGTCCATGACCGCTGTATCCCCGGCAACACGGTTGAACTGGATGATGGGAGCAACACCTGGTTGTAGAATCATTGGGGTCCTATACAGTGAAAAATGGAGGGAGAGGGGTGAAGCGAGGGAGTAAGTTTTGGGAGGAAGCGAGGGAGTGGGTGAGGGATAGAGAGGGAGCGAATGAGGGAGGGAGTGGGTGAGGAGGAGGGAGCGAGGAAGGGAGGGAACAAGGGAGGGAGGGAGGGAGGGAGGGAGGGAGGGAGGGAGGGAGGGAGGGAGAGGGAGGGAGGGAGTGGGTGAAGAGAGGGAGGGAGTGGGTGAAGGGAGGAGAGGGAGGGAGGGAGTGGGTGAAGGGAGGAGAGGGAGGGAGGGAGGGAGTGGGTGAAGGAGAGGGAGGGAGGGAGTGGGTGAAGGGTGGAGAGGGAGGGAGGGAGTGGGTGAAGGGAGTGGGTGAAGGAGAGTGAGGGAGGGAGTGGGTGAAGGAGAGGAGCTTGGTCATTAAAACTGACACATCATGTGATTGTGGAATCACTCTAGTAACACACAAAGATTTACGGAACTACATTCATACTGTTAGTCAGCATACATTGAACGGAATGAGCATGGTCTTGGCAGTGTTGCCAGGCTCATTGCAGCAAGCTTCAGGGGCCGGTCGGAAGAGTTCCAGCATTGCTGTAGTTGTACCCTCCTGGATGGGGAGGCGGTTTTGATGGCATAAAAGGCATATTCCTGCAAGTACCAAATTGCCACTTTATTATCAAGGCAATACTACAACTTCAAGATCATTGACAACCAGGATACATCGACACAATGTGTCGAGACTGCAATCCATGGGCTTTAATGCAATGCAAACCGCGTTTTTATAGACCAGTAGTTTTAATGTAATGGCTTCGAATATGTTGGGGTCCGAAACCTAACTTCTCTAACTTCGGACACCTTTGTGTCTACTATACAAAAGGCAGGATGATCGCAGCAACCGGTTGCTATGCCTCCTTGGGAACTGGCGCGCCAATGTAGCATAGGTGGCTTTTCTACTCTCAAGTTTTGATTGGGCACTGGGCAGACCGACCTGAAAAACATCATTTCGGACATTCAATAAACGGACAACTCGCGCAATCATGCCGGATTTAATTTAATTACTGCATAAAAGCTGCACTGGTTTGTGCAACTAACCCGAATCTAGCACGGTTTGGACAAAGCATGGTGATCAGTGGTGTCAACAATAGACCTTATTCCGCAAACACATGCACCAACAACAGGCGGCAAATTACAATTACTTGAATGGGTGTTCCACACAGCTGCAAACATTAGGTAACAATCATCAGTGAGTACAGTACATTGGTTTGTGTAGGTGATAGAAGACTACATTGCGACAAGCACATTCATGGAGGCAAGTTTCCATGTTCGTGAAAGTGCTCAAGGACTGCCTCAGGATTCCAATAGCAAGCACTCAGCACTACCATCGCAAGGCACTCTTGTGGTGTTTCTCCAGTGGCTCTGGGAGTGCAGCACCATCGACATCATCCTCTGTAAGCACTAGCTAAGCTGTTCTTCATGGGCATGGCTCGAGGTGGGTGTGCTTTGAAGGATGTGGCTCGCCAGCGAGCTTCTGGACGTGCTCTGCAAGGCAGCTACGGTGATGCTAGTGCATTTCCAGTGTGTAAATGATTGTGCTTGAAAGTGTGGCCCAGCTAGCGCTGACTTGCAATATGCTCTTTTGTGTGCTTTCAGTCCTACATCACTCCTTGAGCGCCTTCACAAACGTTGAAACCCGTCTCTGTGAATGTGCTTTCTCATAGTCTTCTATCACCTACACAAAGCACTGTACTGTATTCAATGATGATCTCTAGTTTATAACAGTTGCAGCTGTGTGGAAACCCTGCAAGCAATTGGGATTAGCTGAATATGGTCTATTGGTAATCCACTCAGCACTTAGATATGTTACAGGAGGCAACAAAATTAGTGTACAACGGGACTTGCTACAAACAATTGTATCATGTAGAACTGGAAGTTTGAGCACCCATTACAATGTACTTATGTGCACACTTTCACAAGAAACGTAGTGCTGCTTGTCCAATTAGAAGGTCCCTGAAGGCTGTTCAGTCTAGTGCAGTTCCCAGTAATTATGGACCACAAGGCTGGAAACGATGCCCAAAATGGCTACAAGGACGCACCTCCAACATAACCTTGTATCACATAATTATGGTCTATAATTATACAAGGTTAAGAGCTTACTTCTTAAGACATGGACAATATAGTACCAGCACGCACCTCCCATCAGAGGCTACAGAGGAGTCCGGACGGGCAAGCTCTCATTCAGCAGGGACCTGGAGAAGGAATAATAGTTTGAAATACATCCTGCAATTTTACAGAATGTCAATGCTCTCATACGGGTACCGACTGGCTAGAAACCCGTGCAATCCCAGTTTCGTCCTCACCACACTTAACAACCGTGGTGGGATGGTAGCTAAGGTAACCCATTATATCACTGATTCAGTGCTTTATACAAACGTCCTTCGTGTTCACTTTCACAGTGCCTCCATTGAGTGTACTCCAACATAGTAACACAGTGCCACGATGTGTGGGCACTGGTGAGTCGCAGTGGGATACTACTCTCGCACAAACTATGTGAGATACTAATCTGGCATGAGAAGTGTGCAAAAAAACTACAGACTATAGGGATATCAGATGTAACAAACATGGACAAAGACTATCAGACTTTTAGGAAGATTCGCAATTCCTGGTAGTGGAAAAATTGTGTCTCGTAAATAATCAAGCTCACAAGAAAGGCCTAGCTAAGAGATTATAATTCTGACTACACCATTATGACCACCGTCGTGCGCTGAGTCAAACAATGTCATTATTGTGCTGAAAATTCAGCTTGGTGGCAGAGTTATGTGTTTTCCACTGTCTTCCCATAGGCCGCCATGGCTAACATAAAGTGTGTGTTAATTGGAAGAAAATGCGAGTATGACTCCAGTGTACTAGCTCATGGATGTCATCAGAGTGTGCCGAAGAGTCCGAGAGGAAGGCCAGAGGCTTCACCATAAAGGTAAGGATGTCTTACTTACCTGGAACATATTTGCCAGTCGCTCATTACGTGCTCGTTAACAGGAGCAAGCCTATTTATCAATCCACAAGACCTGGGCCATTCACTGGCTACCAGGAGTGCAGTTCCACTGGAAACCATATAGAAGAGATTACAAACTTGCATAATGACCAAGTTTCAGGAGGAGTTTGAGGATTGGTGAAAGAAGACTTTGCATCTAGTAGCAACACCAAGGGCCTCCCATAGTATTTATGGTCACTCTAGATATGAATCTAATTATGCACTTCTAGCAGCACAGCTGACTAGCTTTGTATCTGTTTTTGATCGCTTGCAGTAACTCATCTCAACAGTCAAGTCAGGTGGTACGAGACCGATGTTCCATTCTGCACTAGCTACAAAGATGGGACAAGCGCCAGCAGAGAGCTACACCGAGTGTATGAAGCATACCCAGGCTAGAAGCCAATGGGGCTGCCGAGTGACAAATCAGAAAATGCCCAGCTGTGACACAATCTTCTCATGGAGGGAAAAGATGGCTCTATTTGTGTTTCACTGCTTGTATCACAGCTATCCTTCAGCGAAATGCTTCGAACCTGGATATGTTGTACATGTAGGAACTTCTCTAAAACTTATTTCAGTTTCCTAGTTTCTTTGTAGCTTACATGTATGGATAGAAATGTGAATAAGCTATTGCGTCGACAATCCGTGATGTAAGCCGCCACAGATCATGTGCTAAGATTCCCCAGACCTTCTCACTCCGCTTTTGCATACAGCAAGAAATCAAAAACTGGAGGTGTAGAATGCCTGGGAACGAGGCTTGAGCTGGCACTGGACCATGTTCCCAGGCCTGAAACATGGAGGAGATAAGGGCCTGCTTTCAACTTTGTACACATGGATACTAAACGTTACGTGGTTCGTACAGTTAGCATAGTAAGCGACTATAGCCTGTGGCGTGCGTTGATCGTGCTCTCTCCTATCCCCTCAGGTGGCGTGGTGCTCCTGAATTGAGCTAGAACAGTGACCTGTGATTGAAAGAAAGGATGTTTTCATGTGGCTACTGTCATACCGACCGGGTGGAGTCAGCACACTATCAGATTCTTCTGTTTTTTTTGTACAATAATGCCGAGCTAGTGGTGCTGGTGGCAGTATAATCGTGGTTGTGTCACACCTGATGGAGGACCAGTGTAGCACAATAGAAAGTGTCATGCACTAGCTCGTGCGACTACGAAGACGTCATTTGCACTCTCCCCATTATGAATATGTGTTTCGAATCAGTAAGCGCATGTGCAAACAGTGGAAATCAGACCCTTTTCTCCTCCCTCTCTCGGCCTGGGAACGAGGCTACATGGTAGCAGTGCCACATTACCACAGCAGCAGAGCTGGCCAGCTAAACATTGACCCTAAATCTGTTTTGTGGTAGAACAAAGATTAATGTACCCCCCCCCCCCCCCCCCCCCCCCCCCCAGAAGATTGATCACTAGATTGGAAAATGGACTGGAAACACGGAATGGACTACGGACAACAAACTTTTAGTCTCGTAAAAGTCAGGCTCTCACACGAGGCGGGACAGTCTGGACTGGTATTTACATACAGCGGATGGCACCATTTATTCTAGCTTCTTTCGTACCTTTCCACCCTGTCAGACATTAGAAGAATCTCCTCCATCACAGGTAAGGCGACTATAGCCATACTTCATACAGAATGCTTTTACTGAAGCACATTATGACCAGGCCAATAAACACAAGCCAGAGCTGGTTAGGAGAAGTAATAGCTACACAGTAGAGCGGAGTAATGAAAGTTAACAGAAATTCCATAGTCCACTCCAGTCCATTTTCAAGTCCAGTGATCAGGTCTATCTCCAACCTCTCACCGTACAGAAGTCGGCCAAGATGAGTCAGCTACGGGTCCCAGTTCATGTGATGCCAGCTGTAACTGATGACGCCTAGAGAAACAAGAGAATGCCTGACTCACAAGTGATCTGGTACCATTTGGGATTGGGTGTATATATATGGTGGAACATTCATCCAACAAACAATTGCTTTGACAACATGCACATATGGCTTGTCATTTTAGTGGGGAAATAAAATCCTATGTGCAACATGAAACTGAATCCTTTAACACAGCGCACAAGGTGTGGCCCAATTTGTATACATGTGCAACTTGGAAGGCCACTATAGTTGCCATATATGAGCAATACACATACTCACCAAAACATAGCTCCGAGACCCTAGGGTAAGTTTATGTATGCTTATAGACTCTAGATAATATTCCCACGGCGATGAACTTTAGTGGGGGGTGGGTATATCAAAGCACTCGAAAATACATACAGGTACATAGGCCCACTGCACATGCACGCATGCAAAATAGTGCCATGCACCATATATACTGCAACAGTCATTCGAGCAAGGCTTTATTATGCTATATACTCCAAACGTAAGTTTCTTAGCAAGTAGGAACAATCTTGAGCTTCTGCATCTACCATTTCACTTCCATATGGGACCGGTGCCAGTGAAACACACAAAAAAACTAACGAAAGTGTTGACTGCAACGAACAAAGAGCAAACTTCAGGTGGGAAGTTCCCACGAAGAACCGTAATTTTTAATCGGTATGGCTGAAATACAATCGTGCTTGCCAAAATTTGGGTCGGTCGGCCCAAGCAACATAAAATTAAATTGGTATGGCCCAACAACTTTGTTGACTCGTACAGCAGCTAGCTACATGTAGCATGAATCAGCGCACGTGGAGTGAACATTCCAAACGACAACGTCATTACTAGCCAATCAACCAATCGGATTCAGCCCTGTGAAATTCCGCGGACGACAAATGTTATGTAGCAACTTGGCCCTCTGCACGTAATACTAGATGCAAATTATCCGTGCTGGGGTTGGTTTAGGTCTGGGACCAAGACTACCACTATGGCTATGTACTCAATAACCCAATCCCTGGCCCGTGTTCAGCCATCCTCCCTGAAGTGTTATGGGTCAAAGGTCACCGTGTATGTAGCTAGTAAAGTAGCCTTTGCAATAACAGGAGACTCTGACAGAGTGGAACGGTAGAACAAAGGGAGAAATAACTCCCTTGACCATTCTATAGACCGTTCCAGTCCATTTTCAAGTGCAGACACCCTACTAGCTAGTGAGTTCCAATGCACTGACTTTATGAAACCCTGATGGCCTATGGGGGTTGGAAGCTGGCAAGTATTGGGCGAACGTTTGGTATAGTACTTAGTCACCGTACCTGAGTTTCTTTGAAGGTCCAGACCGTCTCTCTTCGTTTCATTCGCAGCGCGTATAGAAGTGGGCACGAAGTTCGAGCCAGCCGTCTCTAGAAATCGGTGGATTTTCCCCCGGGGGTATGCGCCCGCGTTAGAAATTCATGTGGAAAGTTCCCACGAAAAACAGGAATTATGACATCATTTGTACAGGAGTACAAAGGTTAGTTAGATGATCCAAGTACCTAGTCTGCAAAGCCATCTTATGAGAGTAGAGGAAATCCCCCCCCCCCCCAGTGCAAAACCTTTTTATTTCCTGCATGTACACAGCTAGCAGCATAGAACAAAATGATCGCAAAAGTTACTTTAGGTGCAGAAACGGAGGGTGCACAAACCCGAGAGGAATCTATGTTGTTTCGAAAAGAGGCAATACATGGTGCAAATGAATGGAAAATTAGTATGAGCAAAGGGGTCGACAGTTCAATACAGGTCATGATATGAGGTACATGGTGAGTAAGAGAAGCCGGTTTCCTGCACGATGCTCATAAACCAGTGAGACCAGGAATGGTCAATGTCGTCAGTCATTAAATCAAACTCTTCCTGTGTCAGCATGGGCATAGTGTATGTGAAGAGGACTTGCTGCAGCCCTTCACTTTGATCTGAGCTTCAACTCCAAGGTGGACAGAGTTTGACAGAGGTGAAATAACCCTGCAGGAAGCAAGTGACAATGATATGTAATAACTGTGATTCCCTCCCACAGGTGTACAATGGTCTGGAGCTCCTCTCCTGTACTGACTACCTCCTACACCAGCTGAATGATCGATGAAGTGAGCATTATAGCTATTGGTACATATCCTGTCATCACCCGTGATGTTTGCATTGATGTTTACATTGATCAGCAGTACCCTTCAGTAGGTAGACATGCTGCATTTGTGCACACAAAGTACATGTTGTTTAGAAGCATTCTGTATTCTGTGGGTAATTACTCACCATACAGGTCTCTTTGGCCTTTAGAGGTGGAAATGAGACCAAATCCCTTGTTCGCAAGTCAACTCCGATCAGCAAGGGTGGTTCCTGCGATTCAGAGGACGCAACTCAAAGAATGCGTAAGGCGGCATTGAACAGCGAAAGGTCTGACGATTTATGCTCGTCCAGACCTTGAGGAGAGGTGCATTGTTGATGTGGACTTTGGTGAAAGAGATGTGTTGTCAGCTGGATTTGCCGGCCGATATACCAACCATTCTGGCAAATGACTTAGCTGTCAAAGTTGTGTAGGTCGTCTGAGAGTCTCGACTAGCTGTGGAGCGTTCAAACCGAGCCGACTGGATGATGAACTGCTTCAGGACCTGCTGAAACGACTGCGGGCCCCGCCCCGCCTCCTACATCCACCTTGTGTCCACCTGACGTCACTCACATGATGAATGATACCAGGCCTTCCATGTTCTACGCCGCTCTTCTGCATCCGTGTATACTGAAAAGCAGAAAGAGTGGGGTAGGTCTGGGAATGAGGCTACACCTTATTGGCAGTGTTCCTAGGCCTCCACTGAAGGGCACTGTGCCCTTTGTGGTCTGCATAATGTGCCCTTTGCCAGCCAATTGACCATTGACCTTGATTACTTTTTGCAACTACTGACCTAAGCAAGACTTCAAAAGGTTTCTCAGTGGTATGAATCTCATTATGCACCCCTCTTAGCAAATTTCTGGTGAGACCACTGCTTATAGGAGATGCTATTAACAATCTCCTCTTACAAATGTAACTGCTAATAACGGAAAGAAACGGCTGTACACACACTGATCACATCAGGATATTGACAGTTTGGTGAACAATGAGACTAGAACTGCTTACACCTCATGAGGCACATATAAAGATAAAAGTAAATAGTGCATCTTTACACAAGTGTTATATTCAAAAAAATGCTTCTTTGGTGTGCTATTATAAATAGCACACCAAAGAAGCATTTTTTTGAATATAACACTTGTGTAAAGATGCTGCTATGTTCAGGAACTCTTCGCATGGCTCCAGGAGTCCAAGACAGCAGACAGGACCAGCGCAAAGATGAGTCTAAAACCAGCCTGTTGAAGACGACTGTGCACGGCCTCCAACCCAAGGAGGGGGACTCAGAATCCTCAGAGTAATGAACACTCAACACAGCACATAGTGCTGGTTTATTAGCACATAGTGCCAGTTATAGCACACAGTGCAAGTTCATGTTTCATCACTGGATTGTCCCCTACCTGTATGTTTGCTTGTGCATGTGAGAAAGAGAAAAACAAACTAGTTCATGCGTACCGGGTTTGTCTGGTGTTGTATATGTGGGATAGTGTAACGTATATATGGGGGGGGGGGGGGGGGGGGGGGAGGAGATGGACTGCTTACTGTGTACTAGTAACTAAGTCCAGTAAATAGATTGCATATGAAACTTACTAAAGCAGTTGCGATACTTGCTGACACACAGGTGTACCTTGCAAACAGAACACATCATGTTAGTTTCATGCCTGTACTCCTTCCTACTCAAACATCTCATTTCCCGTACTTTATTACACACAACACACTCCAGTGAACTACCATATACAGGCAAGTGCTGAAGAGATTGGTCCAATCTTGGCTCGTGTGGTGACCGACTTGGACGTCCGCAGCGTAACCTACCGTGATATCCGCCGATAAGTCCATGAAGAAGCTCAAGCCGAAATTCAAGATAGGTTGGTAATTTACGCTGACCTGTTTGTCCATGAGTCTTCAAAACGTAAGCATTCAGACAAGCAACTTCGATGAGATAAGCAAAGACTCGCTTCCACCACTTCCTAGATCTTCTACCTACATTATAATACGACATAAGCTGATCGCCGCGGTCAACGCCACGCATGTAGGCTTGGTAGTCAGGAAGGCAAGGAGGGCAGCTCACAACTTCCTGAGTACCTTCCTTCGCCCGTCGCTTCACCGTAGTGTCTAGAGTTGCCGCATGAAGCGTCGTCAGGAAATGGATAATCCGCTTATCCATCCACACACAAGCTGAGAGAGGACCAACCGAACGATAGTCATAGTACCCTCTATCTACCTTCTTGACAAGAAGATCCACAGGGTAGTGTTTTCGGTTTGCTCGAACAGTTCCGCACGCATTTACACCCTTTGTCCACAGTTTCACAAAGAGTACAGGAGAACTATAGAAGTTGTCCATGTAAACCTTTGGATGGGTTTGCTCTAACCCTTCCAAAAGTTCCAGGACAACCGTTGATGCAAGCCCGATCTCACTTTTACTAAGGTCTGAGTTCTTACCTGTGTAAATCTGAATACGCTTGACGTATCCATTCCTCGAGTCAGCAAGAACAAAAACCTTGATCCCCCACTTCGTAGGCTTGTCCTTCATGTACTGCTTGAAGCTCAACCTACCTTTGAACGGAATCATCGCCTCATCTACAGCAAGCTCCTCGTGCACGTGATACTCCGACATAAGCGTAGGCGTAATGAGATCAAGAAGCTTCCTCACCTTGAAGAGAGCATCGTATCCAGGCTGGTCATAACTTACCTGTTCATCACTGTCGTTCAGATGAAGGAAGCGAAGGATCTGCTGAAAACGATTGAACGACATTAGTTCCGATATCGGCTGCGCCAATAGAGGGTACGCTTGAGACTAGTACATTTGCAGCTCAGGTAACTTGCAAATACCCATATGAAACAAAATACCAACAAACGCCCTCATGTCAACAACAGTGACGTCAGTCCATGGCCTTCCACGTGGGTGCGTGTTTTGTTGCCTACACCTAGCTGCATAGCGGTTTGTCTCTGCTACCAGCAAGTCCCAAACTTCATCCGTAAAAAACCTGCAAAAAAGGTCCACAGCTGACTAGCCTCGTTCCCAGGCCCGAGACGGCGAGGAGAAAAGGGCCTGGTTTCCACTGTTTGCGCATGCGCTAACTAGCGGTGGAATTCCACCGGCACCTTGGACGTTCGATTATGTTTGTACACTTGTGACGTCGAAGTGGATAACGTGATCCGTAGCTAGCTAGCAAGTACTTAGTAGTGGCATAGATAATAGAGCGTAAACAGCTCTCGATCGTGTTCTCCTATGTCCTCAGGCGGCAAGGCGCTCCTGAATTGAGCTAGAACAGCGACCTGCGATTGAACGACGGGACGTTTTTGTGTGGCTATCGTCGCACCGACTGGGTGGAGTCAGTTTGCTACCAGACTCTTCCGTTTGTTTTGAATAAAGAATGTCCGGTAAGTCTGTTGCTGGTGGCAGTGCAATTGTGGTTGTGTCGCCCCTCATCTCGCGGATCGAGGACCAGTGTAGCAAAATAGCTAGCGTCACACCCTCGACCATGTGACTACGAAGACGTCATTTGCACCCTCCCCCTTATGAATACGTGATTCGGTTACAGATAATTAAGCGCATGCGCAAACAGTGGAAACCAGGCCCTTTTCTCCTCGCCATCTCGGGCCTGGGAACGAGGCTAACAGCTGACGTACTGTCATCGACGGGAGAAGAAGGACCTGGTACTGCTCCCTTGAAGCGATAGACAGCAGCCTCAGGTTCCTTTTTCTCCCAGTCACCTTGCAGAATGTACTGGTCATACGTACACGGACCAAAAACACCACTACCTCTCCCTGTCCCTCTTGCCCAGCCAGCCCATCCCTCTTCCCCTCGTCACCCCCCCAATCCCCATCCACCTTCCCCTCCCCACCACCCCAAACCCTTGTCCTTCACCGGGAATCCTTGCACCACGTCCACGCCCACGCCGTGCACCACGCCCACGTCCCGCACCACGTCCACGTCCTCGACCCCGGCGGATGGGAGACCTATCACGAACCGGAGAGGAGCTGGTAGATCCATGAGGGGAGGGGGTAGGACTACTCGATGCAGGCCTTCCACGAACAGGGGAGGAGCTGGCAGAACCTTCAGAAGAAGGGGCGGGACTGCTAAGTGTACTCCTCACAGTGTCTACAAGATAGATTCACACACGGAATAATACCAGGTCTTTCATAGACATTTAGATTACTAAACTTCATAGCTATGTTCTAGAAGGGTAGACTTACTCGAGGAAGGGTCCAGATTACCGTCATCCGGACTAGGGGGGCGGGGGGGGGGGGGGGCCATCCAGTTCTTCATCGTCTCCATCGTCGTGGGCGTCTTCGTCTCCGTTGTCGTCTTCGTCACGATCGTCGTCCTCAATACCGTCCAAACGAGCCATAGGAAGGTAGCTATGGACTCCATCGCCTTCGAAATCGCTGTCTTCTCCGTCGTCGAGGTCGAAATCCGAGTCATCCAGCTGCTGAAGAACATCGCTCAATGTGTACAAGTTTGCCATTTTGAAATTTTGTGCATTCTTACTAATTGGCCTTAGTAACCGATGCCGTAGAATGTTCTAGAAAATACCACGTGCTAGAGCAATGTTCTGAGCATGCTCAGAACGTTCTTCGTGACGCTAAGGTCAAAAGTGTATTTTATGGATTTTTTTAAAGACGCGCATGTGCTCATGCCGGATATATCCGGCTACATCCAGGAAAGGGTTAAAGTGTGATAGAGTGATTGATATAGTTTTTGAGAGCTGATCAAGGGATCATGACTAGCTCCAAGCAACTTGTATTTTCAAGCAATCAAAATAATGTGTGAAGTTTGGAACCAGAAAACCAATATGGTACATTCAAGAGACCCTTAAGCTGCACGTAAATGTGACCTTGAAGTCTGTAGGAGAAAACGTAACCCATTGTACATGTAAGAACAAATCTGGGACGCTATTTTGCATCTCAGAATGCAGCAGAAGGTCCGAGCAGAGAACTGAGCATTATCACTCGCCAATACATGGCTACCATCAGACATACTCCAAGACAATATTGCCTCCGTCCAGGGAATTGCCCAGGCAAAAGTTCAGGTAAGTTCTCCGTCCAGGGGATTGCCTTCCAAGTCGAGTGCGCCATCAGCAGCAACAGTCCTAGAAACGCTAATGTTTTTTTACGCTCCACGTGGGGAGCTACTAAGATTCAGTCTAGTTGGAATGGTGTCCGACGATTAAAGTATATGTCCAGTAGCATTGGCTACTAAAGCATTTTGTGGCATAACCTACAAGCCGGTGAACTTGCAGTTTGCTTCTTATTCATTATCTTTCTATGTCTGAGAGATATCGCATTGTCTGCTTGATGGTGTCCAAAAATAGATGAACTACTTACTCTGATGTCAGATTATGTCCAAGGGACATGGTCTGGCAGATCCCCTTGTTCACTGGCAGGAGTACTGATTGAAGTACAGCACCATAAAATATCTTTACTTTGCACAAGCATAAACAAACCACTGAACCCATAGCTCATGTTCAGTTGTCACATAGCCTCGTTGTCAGGCCTTCATACCCCAGCATATGTCCCTTGCAATGCTGAGGTGAGAAGGCTGGGGATGAGGCTAGCTGTCGCATGTGTTTCAGAAAGGTAATCATTGCCCGTATAGGGTCAAAGTTTACTCAAATGAGTGCCACCCTTGCACTAGGCTAAGCCTCGTGACAGACAATGGAGTGCATTAATTTTGTGAAAGCTATAGTGACTCCAGCAATGTAGATGTGCTGGGAGGGCTCTGACACATACGCGCTTGCTGCTAAATGGTGGGTGCTCTTTTTGGGGTTGAATGCGGAAACACTTGAAAGAGTGCCCACCCCCTTGTTTGGCGAGCATGATTGTGAGGTTCACTGCCCATGGGAGCTCTTTCGCGAGAGTACGGTGCGTTTGAAATTGAAAAGAACACCACAGTTGCCTCATGTACCCTGGGGACATAGATGTACCCTTGGGTACATAGATGTACCTTTGTGGTGACTTTCAAACACCGCCAAACACTACGGTACAATAGCCATGGCCAGCTTTCAGCCAGCCTTTAGCCTCATACCCAGGCCCTGCCCCGCCCCGCCTGAGAAAGAAAGGGCCTGGTATCCACTGTTAGTGCATGCACGTAATTATCTAGGAGAAGACAAAGGGGGAGAGGCATATGCACGGTACATGGCCACGTGCCAATGACATGACTCTCTACCAGAACGAGATAGATCGAGCCATGGCACCAGAACTACACGACAACTAGCGTTATACCGCCCTGGATTGCTAGCAACTCTCACTAACTCACAGTCCATGATGAATGGTAATTCTTCGTAGCACACAGACGATCGGTCATGAAAATCGTCTTACTTTGTGTAAACGGCCAAAATGGAGGCTACTTGTTCTGCCTGGAGACATGTACAGGAGTACTTAGGACACTGAAGGTCATAGGAGAGCGCTCGATCGTCAAACTCTGGAAAGCTGCACGGACCGTATAGCGTAACTCCCTCATTGCTCAGGAAAGCTGCATGGACCATATAGCAGTAGTACATGATCTTGAAGTCGTGGTACACAGTAGTCCATGATTTCCCAAGATTCCTGGGAAATTAAATGCATGCACAAACAGTAGATACCAGGCCCTTCCTTTCTCAGGCGGGGCGGGGCCTGAGTATGAGGCTAGTATTTCTTAAACTGATTAGTTTCTGGTTTAAATGACACTCACACTGTCATCAGTCACTCTGAAGCTGTGTGTCACAAAGTTGTTGAACTTCTCCATCTTCTTGGGGAGGCTGGACATCTAATTGTAGGAATGAAAGGAATGCAAAATTACTACTACGCAGGTGTGTGGACTAGGAGTAACTATAGCATGAAAGCCAGCCATAGGTGCATTGCTACGCTTGTCACTGTCAAGCTATGGATAGGAGGTTCTTGAGTAAACAGCAGCAACAAATACAACAGATCATCCCACAAAGTCGCACAATTATGCAAAAAGGAGAGTCACAGCTAGACTATTTAACTCTAGACTATTATTTTGGGTAGCAACCAAAAACACATGCACTCTAGGAGCTGGCGGGAGGTGGAGAGAGGGCTTTGCAGTACTCATCTGTTACAGTTGGGGTATTGCCTTGTTCAGTCAGTTGTGGGCACACCTTCAGTTCAAGGTTATTACTGATGGACTGCCTCACGTGTTTAAGTCGCGCTTTATCTTACTATCTGCACAAAGTCTTTGTGTCCGTGTTTGCAAGCAAATTGCTAATCAAGCTCCTTTATCCAGATGTCCATGGATTCCTGGACTCCTCTCCTTACACTCCTACCCATCTGCTAGACTACTGCCTTCTCCTCCCCCTTCCAACCAGTTGCTAGAGTGCTACAATCCCCTCCCCTCTCCAGCTTCCCCCTAGCTCGTACAGTATTGCCAGCAACCAGTACTGCAATGCCCTCCCCTCTCCCTCCCAACCAGTTCCCCAGAGTACTGCAATGCCCTCCCCTCTCCCTCCCAACCAGTTCCCCAGAGTACTGCAATGCCCTCCCCTCTCCCTCCCAACCAGTTCCCCAGAGTACTGCAATGCCCTCCCCTCTCCCTCCCAACCAGCTCCCAGAGTACTGCAATGCCCTCCCCTCTCCCTCCCAACCAGTTCCCCAGAGTACTGCAATCCCCTTCCCTCTCCCACCTCACCCAGCTCCTAAAGCAACTAACCTTGAGGAGTTTTTGCTTAACTTGATCTAGACTGAGTGCATCCTGCCCCTGCAGTCATAAGAATATCATTATCACCACAGAAATTAAAGCACACAATAGACCTTTATCCGTTATGATGTAATGGGGGGATGCTGGAAGCATACAAAAGTACAAGGAAACAAGCATGTTCTCGTATTTTTATAAATACATCACACCCCTTGTTTCTAACATTACTGCTACAACTTGCAGTATCTCATTCTGCATGCTGGCATCGCAGTATTTAAAAATTGGTAGGCCAAGCTATCTCATCGTGCATGCTGTATTAATAATTGGTGGTAGGCCTACCTATGTCAAGTCAAAGTAGCGCACGGGGTACGTGCTCTGCTGAGCACCTCTAGTTCAAGCAATAACTTGTGGAACACATAACCTATGACTATGCATCTCACTGGCAAACGTGGTCATGGAATACACGTTTCTGTATGGCCATACAGACAATGCAACATATTAGAGGTTTGAGCTACTAGTGGAAAATCTCTTCAGTGATTAGAGTGACTGGCTACCATATTTTCCAGAGAACACTTCAACACCAACACCTGGGATGAATCATTTGTTCATTGTGCATATTTCACAATATTATGTACTGGATTATGAATATTATGGTAACCATGGAAACCCTCACTCCAATACAAGCCTCAAGGTAAACTTCCATACATTACTCACTACAGAAATTTGGCCAGCTCCTGCTATACATAGCTAGACATCATTGTAACAGGTCAACATACATGAACCTCTGCTCGAGAAATACTAGTAAAAGTACCGCAGCGAGTGCACTACAAGAAATATTGCACAAGGGCGTGGTCGAGAGGCTGATACAGCACGAGGACAAGGGCGTGGTCGAGAGGCTGATATAGCACGAGGACAAGGGCGTGGTCGAGAGGCTGATATAGCACGAGGACAAGGGCATGGTCGAGAGGCTGATATAGCACGTGGTCGAGAGGCTGATATAGCACAAGGACAAGGGCGTGGTCGAGAGGCTGATATAGCACGAGGACAAGGGCGTGGTCGAGAGGCTGATATAGCACGAGGCCAAGGGCGTGGTCGAGAGGCTGATATAGGACGAGGACAAGGGCGTGGTCGAGAGGCTGATATAGCACGAGGACAAGGGCGTGGTCGAGAGGCTGATATAGGACGAGGACAAGGGCGTGGTCGAGAGGCTGATATAGCACGAGGACAAGGGCGTGGTCGAGAGGCTGATATAGCACGAGGACAAGGGCGTGGTCGAGAGGCTGATATAGCACGAGGACAAGGGCGTGGTCGAGAGGCTGATATAGCACGTGGTCGAGAGGCTGATATAGCACAAGGACAAGGGCGTGGTCGAGAGGCTGATATAGCACGAGGACAAGGGCGTGGTCGAGAGGCTGATATAGCACGAGGACAAGGGCGTGGTCGAGAGGCTGATATAGCACGAGGACAAGGGCGTGGTCGAGAGGCTGATATAGCACGAGGACAAGCCGAGTGCTGTTTGCCTCGAGACCACACCCACGTGCAATATTTTGCATAGTGCACGAGCGTAAGCGGTACTTTGATAACTGGTTTATTGCAAGATCTATGGAGCACTTTTTCCAGTGATATATTGTCCAGTGGAAAATATAGCACACTATGCGCATGATGAAAACAAAGCACACTTCGGTCCTTTCATCTTCTATGGCTTCATACAACAAGACTGGTATCCCAAATCCTTAGCATATAACAAAGCAAAATATAGGGAGCTCAATCCACAAGGCATCTCATACACAGTACAGTGCTACATTTCCAGTGATTGCAAGGCATTCAGTGACAGAAAAAGTGCAGGACTAGTTATTATGCTGACTCCAAGTTCATAGGCATCTCAGTGGCTCTTCTTTCCATGCTTTCTCATCTGAAGAACACAACACAGACGGCACTGAAGCACGATCTCCATCTCCTACATGCAGCAAGCTATATCAGTCAATAGACTATGTGATGACAATTATGATACGTGGGGAGCGGGAGGGAGAGGGGGGAAGGGGAGGAGGGGAAAAAGGGCTAGGAGAGGGGAAAGGAAAAGGAGGGGAGGAGGAGGAGGGGAAGTGGAAGGAGGAAGGGGAGAACTGGGAAAGAAGGGGGGGAGGGGAAGATTGGGAAGAGAGGGGTGAGGATATGGGAAGGGGGCAACAGGTAGCACGAGACTTGGCATGCCCTCTAATCCAACAGGTAGCAACTGTCATGGAGACGATCCGAGATACTGCAGGTGCTCCAAACTTGCGTCGCCAACATAATAATTATTTTCCAAGGCAATGCATCATTTCCAAAAAAATGGCTAAATGTGACACATAAATTGCTGCAAGAATGTGTCGCTGTAGGTGTGTGTGCGAATGCTGTGGTCTATGGCTACTAAGATTACCGGCACAGCATGTTTACACATACAGATTTACAGAAGGACCTCTGCTGGGACCTCGAAAGGTAGCAGAGCTGATAGATTGGGAATAGTTATTGGTGTAAAAGTACAAGCAGAAACTTCAGAAAGGTGGTGATGGCATATTTGGCAGTGGAGAGGTCAAATCCTTCGTGTGCTCACCGTCACTACTAGTTAATGTCAGCCAGCCAAGTGATGTTACTGTTGGTGCTATAATCATAGGCTGGTATCGACTGTTGGTAATTGTGCTCGATGATTAGGGCAATCTTAAAGCTAATACAATCTGTTGCTTTATTTAACAAGTGAGTCTTTAAAAGACTTGATGTGTCTCGGCACGACTTGGTATCAGCTAGAATCATGCAGAGGACATGGCAGCTGCTTAACCCTTTATTATGACTGCAAAACCTGTTAGCTACGAGACTTTCAGCTCAAGTGAGTGTCAATATCCTTGGAGGTTCTGTGTGAGCAAGGGGTGGGTCGGAATGTTCACCCAAAGGGTGAAAGCAGTATGGTCGTGTCTGGGCTTGATGTAAGTTAGTCAACACCTCGGCCAATTCTTTCAGCACTTATCTATAGGCCTATAGCTAGCTAGCTAGAGCTGAGTGAGCTTTAGTATGCACTTGGGATGGCTGAGTGCAGCACACTGGATGGGCCGGTGAGTATTCATTGTCCTGAATTAAGTATTAGAGCTACGTAGCAGCAGTCTTGGTAAGAGGATTCATGAGCAGCCATTCAAACCCATAATCAATTTTGAAGATCTACTTGCAGGCTATAAATACGTTTGACACCCTATTAAGGCATGCATGCAGCACTTGCGCGGGCGCATTGCGAAAAGCGACGTACCACGTACGTACGTACGTACGTACCTACGCATCCAGCACTCTGTCTCGGCACTTCGGTGCCGAGACAAAAAAAGGCCGAAAGCTTTCCTAATTCGCTCAAACTGCTCAGTTTCGTGACCGTACACATACATACACGTTACTGACAGTGCAATCACTCTACCCTTGCTGTGCATGCACGTGCATGAAGTTAATACTAGCTTCCTGAGAGCTTCCTAACCATAAACATGGAGGAATGACATCATGGGACGACTTCATGTGTGCAACGTATCATTATAAGGCTTCTTAGCATTGGCAAGGCTTCTAACATTGGCAGCAACCCCTCGACAGAAATCTGTAGCATTATGGAACATCAGTTTAAATCTCGCTTAGTAGCCAATCCAGTCCGGGACCCAGCTACTGCAACAAACAGTACTCTGATGTTGGGACACACCCACTCTCCAATTAATTGCAGCACACAGGATGTTCTACAGGCCCAAAATGGTTCATAGCAAATCATACCATCATACCATCACTTAAACATTGCTTAGCCTCATTCCCAGGCTCTCGTTTTCTAAAGGGAGAAGAGAACCTGGTAACATTAGGGGGGTTAAACCGTGGACTTCTGCCGCCAGGATTATGGCAGAACCAATCAGATTGCAGGTCGAAAACATGTGAACATGTGACTAATTGTAGACTCAGAAATGAGTGTCGAGGACAAAGTACCCCTCAAAGGTGGCAGATGACAGGTGTGCGAGAGGGCCACTGCATGTCTGAGCTCACTGTTCACTGCGGTTTATTTGTGGGATCAGCTCGCTCATCGTACGTCGTCGCTTACAGGATCGACAGTTCGCAAGGCAAATTGTCCAGTTTGCTTGTAAGAAGTGTCTCAGATCTCTACAAAGCCGGGGATGCCTTGAGAACGAAGAGCAATATTTCAAATAGCATGTGACTGAGTTGTAACCTGCGCGACATTTACCACAAAAGTAGGAGTGTCCTTCGTTTATCACATGAATGATGACACGCCGGAAGTCAACGGTTTGACCCCCCAATGTTACCAGGCTCTATTCTCTCTTTCAAGAACGAGAGCCTGGGAATGAGGCTAAGCATTGCAGCTGTGCGTAAGGCTGTTGGTACCTTATCCCCTGAGCTATCCACTGTTAGACAAGACATTTTTCATGGTGGTTTACATACTCATGTACATATCAATGCACAATCACTTGCTGATTTTGATATTTCAGCACCTACATATCTGCCGGAAGGGTATTACATGGTATGTGAAAGCTAGAACGCAGGAACACGGAATGGAACACAGAACAGAAGTACAACGGCAGCTGCAGTATAATGTGGAGCAGCCACAATTTAAGTTTGTGTGCCAGACAGGTCAGTCAGTCAGTGTGTCAGACTGTAAGTGCGTCAGCCATCAACTTATTTGGCAGTTACAGCGAAAAGGTTCCGAAATAGGCCCAACAATGTTGTCATGTCTATTCCAAATAAAGCACAGTGTGAATTCAATGTTTCCGAAACGGTGCACAGGGTACATACGTAAGTGAAATTACTGGGTATGCAAGTGTTTTGCTGGGCACGACTGGTTCTTGTTCTGTGTTCCTGTGTTCCAGGCCAAGCTGAGATCATAATTCCTACTAATTTCCTAGGGGCGTCACTAGATCCACTTTGCTGCAGCCTAACTACATACATGTCATGTGGTGGAGTGTAGTACTGGGCATAATAGCAGAGAGGGTTAAATTACCAGCAGTGCTGGAGTGGCAAAGACAGAGCATGATTCAGGATTCGAGATTCAAATCCTTATAACCACTGTTTCACATTATCATATTACAGAGTGATGCATGGGGTCAGCTGTCAGCTTGGTGACCTACCTTGGCCTGTTTCTTAGCAGCCATCTTTTGCTGAAAGGATAGAGAAATAGTGGTGTACACAGACAGGAAAGCTACCAGTCCAAGTTAGTATACAGAAAAAGTACATGTGGAGTAGATTGCATCTTTCAGTCATACTTGGGCTACCAGATGCTTTGTTCCATGTATAGTGAGTGAATTAGGCTCGCACCAATAATTGGCTCAGTTGAATGGATCAGGTCCGTAGCCAGGTTGGGGGGGGGGGGGGGGGGGGGGGGGCTACGGGAGCTCTTACTAATGACTGGAAATTATAGGCAAATCAAAAAATACTAACGCGGGGGAAGGCCTGGTAAAACTCATCACGTGCAAGTGACGTAGTGGACGTAATCTGAACGTATGGGGGAGTGGCACATTACCAAGTAAACTGCAAGGCTGTCTTTAAGCCAATTCTGGCAGCACCGTAGACACGTGTTATAGTCTAGCTGCTGTTTATACAGCCCAGACTTAGAAATTTTCAACCACACTTCATCACTGCAGGTACCCAACAGTTGGACGTTTGAACTCAAAAATGTGGCTGTATTTCCTGGCTTCGGACTCTGGCACGGCTGTGGGGCAGCTTTCTGAACCTGAGAAATGTCACCAACATTGCCCGTTGTTGACCGCTCAGTCGCTGTAGAACGCTAGTCTGATGTAGGTGGTCGAGGCGCACAGCTCGCACTTTAAACATGGCCTTGCGGTCTACTTGGAAATGTGCCACTCCTCCATATGCATATGTCCAGATTACGTCCACTACGTCACTTGCACGTGATGAGTTTTACCAGGCCTTCCCCCGCGTTAGTACAGCAAGCGACAAATGCTGGGGTGAGAGGGCCTAGCTACAAACATGACTCCACTGTGTATAGTCGGCTAAAATGAACTCTGGTGTGGTATCTCAATTGTTACTAGGATGTGATGCAAACAATTGTCATTGACGACAAAAACTACCTCCGTGTACCATCAGTACTCATGCTGGGTACTTACAGTGGATGGGAGCTTTTTGCTGCTAGCTTGGATGCCAGGCTGGGGAGTCTTCACCGTCAACTTGTTGCTCCTCTGTTACCAACGGACAACATGAACACTTCATCAACGATGGATTGCACACTCAGTGGTTAAATCTTTATTGACCAGTGATGACATTTGCCACAATGTTCAGCAGTGTTCTTGCCAGAAATTTCAGGCAAAGGGTTAATCATTCATGAGCTCATTGACCCTGCCTTTGACCCCACCCATCATTATTGTGCATAATCAATCAAGCATTGTTTACACTACAAGTCTACATGTGAGCATGGTTAGCTATCCCAATTGTAGTCTCGTTCCCAGACCGTTTATCCAGCGCGTGCATCGCTTCTAGTTCCCCATGCGCGATACTAAAAGCGGTCTGGGACCGAGACTATCCCAACTCCAGAGCTATGGTGACCAGAGTAGACTTGATGCTTCTCAACTCACACTGCCTTTGGGCAGTCACATCAGGGATTTTAAAAAATAACGATAATTCCCGTTTCGAATTGACAAGTCCCCGAACAACGAATGGCACTGATCCTGCTTTGCGAATGTTCTGGTATCCAGCCATCAGACGGACAATACAGGAAGGGCTTCTACACACCATTCATTGGAAAGGCACAACAGGTTCAAAACAGGTAAGTCAGGGTTCTCAACATTGGACTCGCCTAAAAAAAAAACATTGCTGATCACTGCTTCTGTGTATCAACTCTCTGTCTACCTGCATGTAACCAGACATCCCAGGCCATCCCTATCCTCGTTCCCAGCCCCCCCCCCCCCCCCCCCCCCTTGTGCGCGCGGTGAAGAAAATTACAGCTGGGGGAGAGCCTGGTACGCTTTCGCACGTGATTCCACGGCACTGACGCGTGTCGGGGTCACGAAACATCAGCAGTGTAATTAGTGTTCACGTCACTCACGTGCCGCAGCTGCTGTATATTACTGTATGTAGTTTTGAAGCATGGAACCGAGAGTTACAAGTCTTAGCCTGTAGAAGCGTAAAAACACCACACTGTGCAGTAAATGGCGCTCATCAATCCTCAGGGACAGATTCTCGTCACCGGACAGTCTGGAACGAGCAAGTTGCATTTTGTAGCCTATACTGAACTGTACCGCTATCCACGGGTGTCTGTATTGCGAGGTAACGTTCTCCGCAGTCGTCGCCATCGGTAAATCTTCCCTATGTCGATCTATCACTGCCACAGAAGTCGGCACGCTCCAGTTGTGATGTAACAGATAAGTGAATTATAGCAGTGACGTCAACGTGCCGCGTATCACGTGCGAAAGCGTACCAGGCGGTATTTTTTGTCGGCGTGCGTAGGGGGAGGAGCCTGGGAACGAGGCTAGGCCATCCCCCATCCCCTCCGTATTTGCACACCGCGAGCGATCAATGATTGGAGCTGGGAATGGCCTGTCCTTTGAAAGCACAACTGTATGCTTGTACGGGAGGCGGGACAAACCTAACCACAGACCAGATAGTTCACAGGCTCTCTCTTGCAAGGTAAGCATAACTGTTCCCTGATAGCTGCATCCCAGCTGTCTTGCTGCACGTGAAAAAAATGAACTAGTCTCGGCAGCCAGAGCGTCTGGCAAATTAGACAACCGCCTCAGTGCCTCATGCTTTGGTAGCCATCTTAACCTACTTCCGACATGTCACAACCATTAAACGGTTATAACCTCAGAATGGGCATGGCTAACCAGAATCCCCAAAACCATCTCTGCGAAAGGCCAATGCACGGAAATTTTGCACCCCCAAAATTTGGCACTATGCTGTATTTGCCTTGCTTAACCATAGCCAGGATGCATATATGCGTCCATCATCGTTATATAGATGCTGTATGTCATAACGACACACATAAGCATCTACCACATAGCAATTGTTTGCACTTTCATGCCACCCAGTGTTTGGAAGGTCATGTGACCCAGTTGAGAGCTCTATTGGTAGGAGGTCAGGTGACCAGAACTTATAATAAATACAGCCCACATAACTCTCCCCTAGCCTCGTTCCCAGGGCTACTCCGTTTTTTTCTGTTCTTCGGTTTCCGTTGACAATAATACACGGATGTGGAAGGGCGGCGAAAAACGCGGAAGGCCTGGTACGATTCATCACGTGAGTGACGTCAGGTGGACGCAAGGGTGGACGTAGGGGGGGCCGGGCCCTTAGTCGTTTCAGCGGATCCTGAAGGCTGTTCATCATCCAGTCGGCTCAGTTCGAACGATCCGCGGCTAGTCGGGACTCGCAGACGATCTACACAACTTCTTGGGCGCTTTTAAAACTTATTTGCGGTTTTGCCACATGCACCCGGCAAAACCGCAAATAAGTTTTAAAAGCGCCCAAAAAGTTGTGTAGATCGTCTGCGAGTCCCGACTAGCCGCGGATCGTTCGAACCGAGCCGACTGGATGATGAACAGCCTTCAGGATCCGCTGAAACGACTAATGGCCCCGCCCCCCCTACGTCCACCCTTGCGTCCACCAGACGTCACTCACGTGATGAATCGTACCAGGCCTTCCGCGTTTTTCGCCACCCTTCCGCATCCGTGTATTATTGTCAACGGAAACCGAAGAACAGAAAAAACGGGGTAGGCCTGGGAACGAGGCTAACTCACCCCAGGCATCGCTTTCCCTTGCTTTTCCTTCAGCCTGTTATTCACCTGCAAAACACAACACCAGGGTTTCATTTGGGGGGGCAGTATTATGAATATGATATGCAAGGCAACTCGTGTCTCCCACCTTGCCATGCTATGATGTTGCACCCGGCAAAACCGCAAATAAGTTTAAAAAGCGCCCAAGAAGTTGTGTAGATCGTCTGCGAGTCCGAACTAGCCGCGGATCGTTCGAACCGAGCCGACTGGATGATGAACAGCCTTCAGGATCCGCTGAAACGACTAATGGCCCCGCCCCCCCTACGTCCACCCTTGCGTCCACCTGACGTCACTCACGTGATGAATCGTACCAGGCCTTCCGCGTTTTTCGCCACCCTTCCGCATCCGTGTATTATTGTCAACGGAAACCGAAGAACAGAAAAAACGGGGTAGGCCTGGGAACGAGGCTAACTCACCCCAGGCATCGCTTTCCCTTGCTTTTCCTTCAGCCTGTTATTCACCTGCAAAACACAACACCAGGGTTTCATTTGGGGGGGCAGTATTATGAATATGATATGCAAGGCAACTCGTGTCTCCCACCTTGCCATGCTATGATGTTGCACCCGGCAAAACCGCAAATAAGTTTAAAAAGCGCCCAAGAAGTTGTGTAGATCGTCTGCGAGTCCGAACTAGCCGCGGATCGTTCGAACCGAGCCGACTGGATGATGAACAGCCTTCAGGATCCGCTGAAATGACTAATGGCCCCGCCCCCCCTACGTCCACCCTTGCGTCCACCTGACGTCACTCACGTGATGAATCGTACCAGGCCTTCCGCGTTTTTCGCCACCCTTCCGCATCCGTGTATTATTGTCAACGGAAACCGAAGAACAGAAAAAATGGGATAGGCCTGGGAACGAGGCTAACTCACCCCAGGCATCGCTTTCCCTTGCTTTTCCTTCAGCCTGTTATTCACCTGCAAAACACAACACCAGGGTTTCATTTGGGGGGGCAGTATTATGAATATGATATGCAAGGCAACTCATGTCTCCCACCTTGCCATGCTATGATGTTGCCCCCCCCCCCCCCCCCCCCCCCCCCTTCCTGAACAATTTTCTAAACAAAACACTGAACAGGGGACCCCACAAATGTTTGGAAGGCACTAGGACATAAATACATGTATACAATGGGCAGTCTAGGTAAGTGGTGACTGTCAGGCTTGCATGGGTACCAATGTAAAATGTCTTAATAAGGACCAAGAATATATAGTTCCGTACATCTTGTGAGCTTTGAGTGCTTTAACTCCCAGCTAGCTACTAACTACAAGCTAGTACAAGCTCATTTTCTATTTTTAGCACTCAAAGGGGATTCTGCCTGTTTTGCAATTACGGCCATTACACGCTCTTCCTCCTCTGCCGCAATGACGATGCACTCTTCCTCCAAAAGTGCTGTTGCACTTATGGCTGCAACCTGGTTCTATCCCACACATGGTGGATCGAGGTGTGGCATGGGAGAGGCTCAGCATACTACTCTGTATACTACAAAAAAACATACTGTCACGGTGGATTTTTGCAGGGTCAAGTTATCAGTGTGGTCATACGGTGACGGGATGGTCACAATTCATGTCCCGGTTGTAGCCATAAGTACAGCTCTTATAGAAGTGACCATGCACCCCTTGAACACGAACATGAACACCCACACACCCATACCCACACACACACACACACACAAACCAAATTCTCTTCACCCACACCTGGCGAAGCCAGGCTGCCTATGCGCTAACTAGGCACTGTGAGCTAGTGCAGTCCCACCTCCTGGAGCCAAGGCTAAGGGCTCGCAGGAGGACCGACCATGCCTCTGGATGTGGGCACCCGAAGTCCCACCTGGACCCATTAACTGGTAGATGAGACATGGCCAGTTGAACTTGGGACCCCAGCAAATGCAAACACACACACACACACACACACACACCACACACGCACACACACACACAAACACCCACCCACCTGGGGTTTCTTGAAGGGTGGTTTCTTAACTTCCTCCTCCTCTTCTTCAGATTCTTCTTGTGATTCCTCCTCGGAATCCTGGGAAGCATGAGTGCGTATGTGTGTGGATGGGGGGGGGGGGGGGGGGGGGGTGAGCATGTGTGTGGGGTTGTGAGTGTGTGTGTGTGGGGTTGTGAGTGTGTGTGTGTGGGGATATGAGTGTGGGTCTGAATTAGCCTCATTCCCAGGCCTCGCCCAGCTTTTCGTCGCTTGCAGTACGGAAAAGCGGGGAGAGCCTGGTATGTTTCGCCACGTGGGCATTACATAATCGACAAGCGGCCAAAATTTTCAGAACAAAAAGCGAAGTTTTGCGTATTGTTCAACCAACTACACGTTCAACACTTGGTGTGTATGACAGTCACCCCCCGCTAGCTAGATACGTGTGGTAAGTTACCTCGTACCTTTGCTCTTCTTGCTGTTCTGAGCCCCAGTTCGCCCACATTCAATTAAGTCCTTTCCACCACCTTTCTACCCTCGACATCACGCACGTGAGGAAACATACCAGGCCCTCCGCATTCTTTCGTGCAACCGAAAGTGGCATGCGGGCCTGGGAACGAGGCTAGGTCTGAATGGCACCAGGTGGTAGTTAGTGATACTGCAAATTTCAAGTTGGTTGTCCACTACTGAATTCAAATTGACCAGCAAAACTGGCCAACCGGCCTAGACCATGGGTCTCATTCCTAAATCACCCTACTTCCTTTGTTGAGTGACTTACGGTAGATAACTACCATGCTGTACCAGTACAGGGATGAGTGAGATTACTGACTTGCTGGTAGTGAGTACAACGACGATTCGACACATTCCCACATTCTTTCTCAAAATCTCTGAACACTTCAACTTCTGTTTCCTCGCTTGAAATTGCTCCCACAGGTAATTTTAGTCATCCTAAGCAGAAACATGACTCTAACCACACCCACCAATTATTGAACTTGCAATCAAGTCTCCTGGGAAATGGCAACCTGCCGTAGCTGAAAAACGGGCCATGAATGCTGGAAATGGAGGCCCTACAAGGCAAGATGGCTTGTTTCAATAAGTCCATTAATGCCAAAAAAGAAAGAACTCGCCCTCCCATTTCCAACCAAGGCCTTTCTATACCGGAGCCCAGACACGCCCATGCTGCTTGTACCCTTTGGCCATGGGTGCCCCCCGTCCTATCTTTTCTGCTCATAAGTCCCAAGGACATTGCCGGATTTGACATCACGAAGCTGAAAGTCTCACAATCCATATCTGCACTAGGGCCCTAAAGGGCTGTTCAGAGACACTGGTGACATTGAACCAATGAAACAACGCCATAGGACTGAGCAAAGGTTTGACACTTTTGAAGAAATGATGCCTATACAGTGGAATCATGGCTCATATTTCCCTTCCCGTACCACAGCTAGACTAGGGGATACCAGATATGATTCAGTGACTGTCATTACCTCTTCCTCCTCTGAGTCGTCGTCCTCGGAATCCTCCTCACCTACATCCTCTGACTCCTCTTCCTCTTCTCTACGTGATTTCACGGTCTTCTGCTTGGCTAGAGAGAGAATAGGTGTCAAAGAGATATAGTTCATTCAGAGTGAGACTTCTGAGACATTCCCCATGGCATATGTCAAAGGTTATGCAAACCTGGTGCAATATATTCCATACATGCACAGTGTGAGTCTTACAGTTTAAGACACATTTGTAACGATGGGCAACCGCCCTCCTGGTAGCAGCCATTACAACCGGTTGCAAGTCGCTGGTAGCGCAAGCTAGGTATTGCAACTCATTCCAATTAATGCACATGTCACGTGAGGACCATGCTCAGCCAATCAAGTCAGCAAATTTCCCCTACCAGGAGTGTAATTCACACCTTGGGGGCATGTAATGTTTGTGCAATATGACTAACTGAAACAGTTTCAGTCGGTCATATTGCAGTACATTTTCCTGTATTGCCCGTGTCAGGCAGTACAGGAAAATTAACACAGCTTGGCCAGCCTTGAACCAAGTACTCTCCTGTACTGCCTTCCCACATGTGCAATAATAATGTAAAACTCCCTAAGTAGCTGTTCAGAGCTTGAACAACAGTGCACTCCCCACTGTGCTACATACATGTACCATGATACATGTAGTTGGGAGAGGCTCACCTTTGTCCAATTCTACAGATGAGCCAGTGGCATCCATTGAGTTCTCTTCCTCTTCTGATTCCTCATCAGGCTCTTCTGTTGGGAGGAAGGGAGAAGAATGGAATGAGACAAGGGGGAGGGGGAGGAGGGAGGGGGGAGGGAAAGGGTGGAGGAGGGACGGAGGTGGGAAGAAGGGAGGGGAGGGAAGGCAGTGGGGAAGGGAGGAAAGGCAGCGGGAGGGAGAGATATAGGTGAGGTAGGGAGGAGGGGGAGGGAACTGCTAGACGATAGCCAGCAGTGATTGATATGCCAACCAACAAGGAAGTAAATCCCTCATGGCAGAGTTCCGTCTAACCTTCCTTGGTAAGCTTGGTAACCTAGAGGAGTGTGTGTGTGTGTGTGTGTGTGTGTGTGTGTGTGTGTGTGTGTGTGTGTGTGTGTGTGTGTGTGTGTATGTGTGTGTGCGCACGCGTATGTGTGTGTGTGTGTGTGCGTGTGTGTGTGTGCGCGTATGTGTGTGTGTGTGCGTGTATGTGTGTGTGTGTGTGTGTGTGTGCATGTATGTGTGTGTGTGTGTGTGTGTGCGTGTGTGTGCGTGTGCGTGGTGTGTGCGTGTGCATGCGTGTGCGCGTGCATGCGTGTGCGTGTGCATGCGTGTGCGTGTGTGTAGACACATGTTTGGGAGGACATGGTCGCTGCAACTGAAACAGTAGTTACCATAGCAACAGACAATCTACATTACAAACATACAAGCACATACACACATGTACATCACTTCAGTGTGGGGCTCGCTCAGGATGTTTCAATCTTATAATGGTAGTGGGATGAATGGGAAGTTCCCAATTCAAACATTTTACGGCTTCAAACAAACAAATCACGAATAAATTCATTGAATGCTGTGAAGGTTTGCTGCTTCTCCCCCGGATTCTTGCATACGTACATCTGGATGTGAGCGCTGAAGATTATCGCACATGATGTACCTCCGTGGTATCAAGAGTTCATAACAATTGTTATGAACCCTTGGTGGTATGCGACCTCCTTACTACATACATATGTACATTACCAAGGGCGCATCGAGCCGCTGAAGGTGGCGAGAGGGCATGCAACGTTCATAGACGGCAAAATGCTGAGTGTTACTAAATATAGAATTCAAATTTTGACTGTATAAGCACGTGAACCGTAGACGCGCACTCCTTATGCGGTCACTTTTGTACTTACGAGATGGCTGGCATTCCGTCTGCAGCGTTCGTCTCTGGCGAGGACCTAGCTACCTAGCGTGAGCTCCTTTCGATGCTATCATTCCCTCCCTCCAACTAACGCAACAGCAAATGTCGAGCTGTTGTTGAGAGCGGCGAATGTTGGCTTGCATCCGGCGATACTTTCTCCGAATCTGGGCCTGCTACACTGGTAGGAGAGGTACCTGGACTAGAAGAAGTACTTGGGCTAGAGATCGCTTGGATGGCGTTTCTATACCGACATCGGTAGCACTCATCTTCCTTGCACGGGAAAAAGTTCCGTCGTATGTCCGTAACCGTACCATGAATGCAATTTCACGTGCTTAACCGGAAACGTTATTTTTAGTAACACTCAGCACTATGCCGTCTATACGTGCACTATAGAAAGTTGCATGCCCTCTCACCGCCTTCAGCGGCTCGATGCGCCCTTGCAATTGACATTACTACTTTCTTCTTCGTCATCTTAGTGAAGTGTTTCCACATGCCTGACTTACTGTAGCCAGTCACCATTTTCACATGGAATTAGCACGTGCAATGGTATTGCGCATGCGCCAAAAATTTGTAGGTGTGGTCGCAACGAGCGAAAGAATTGAATGCGAACCTTCGTTCAAATGGACGAATATCCAAATGTGCTAATATTCGTCTCACTTCTAATAGCTTAGTGGCTTAATCAGTATACACACACATACACATACACACACACACACACACACACACACACACACAAAGTTGTCAGGGAAACGAGCTACAGGTAAAATGTAAATACGTACCTTGGATGGTTTGCTTGCTGGAGAGGAGGCAGGCCGTTTCTGAAAGGGGTAATATAACAAATCTTCAACTACAATGTACAATGCTAAACAAACAGCTATGACTGGAGTTCGATCCTAAGCTGCCTCAATGCGTGAGAATGAAAAGGATTTGTACAAACTTTAAGGTAGCATTATACCTTTACCATTAGGGTACCTTTAAAGGTACCCTAACGCGGCGATGAAAAATACGGAGGGGTGAGCCTGGTACGTTTTCGCACGTGATGCGTGGCACGTCGATGTCACTGCTATAACTAACTACCTGTTACGTCACAACTGGAGCGTGCCGACTTTTGTGGCAGCGATATATCGACATAGAGAAGAGATTATTATACTGATGGCGACAACTGCAGAGAAAGTTATATACCTGGCATTGCAGAAACCCACGGATAGTGGTACAGTTCAGTACAAGCTACAAAATGCAACTTACTCGTTCCAGACTGTCCGGTGACAAGAATCTGTCCGGTGACAAGAATCTGTCCGGTGACAAGAATCTGTCCCCGAGGATTGATGAGTGCCATCTACTGCACAGCGTGGCGCTTCTACAGGCTAAGACTTGTAACTCTCATTTCCATGCTGCACGTGAGTGATGTGAACACTTACACTGTTGATGTTCCGTGACGTCGACACGCGTCTGTGACATGGCATCATGTGCGAAAGCATACCAGGCTCTCCCCCTCCGTATTTTCGCCCCCGCGCGCAGGAGGGAACCTGAGAACGAGGCTAATAAAGTCTTGCTACACACATACAGTACACCCTCCCTCTACAAACCTTTGACTGTATAGCTGCTGCCTTTATCTTCCGTACCTCAGGACTTGAGGCCTCTGGTTAGGAGGAAGACATACAGGTTCTTCATAACAAAACAAGGACTCCCCACTACAACCTTCATTGCTGGGCAACTAATCCAGGACCAATCAATCAGGGACCAATTTATCCAGGGACCAAGCACTCAGGGATCACTAAACCAGGGACCAATCAATCAGGGACCAATCAACTGGGGACCAATCAACCAGGGACCAATCAACCAGGGATCAATCAATCAGGGACCAATCAACTGGGGACCAATCAATCAGGGACCAATCAACCAGGGAACAATCAACCAGGGACCAATCGACCAGGGACCAATCAATCAGGGAATAATCAATCAGGGATCAAACAACCAGGGACCAATCAATCAGGGAACAATCAACCAGGGATCAATCAACCAGGGATCAATCAACCAGGGACCAATCAATCAATCAGGGACCAATCAATCAATCAGGGACCAATCAACCAGGGATCAATAACAAGGGATCAATCAACCAGGGATCAATCTGTGATAGTTTGTGGCAGAGACTAGCAAGTACTGACTATTTTCACACTCCTAAAGAGGGCTGAATTACATCTCGGTACTCCCATAAGTCAAAGTTCAACTCGTCCATATACTCGGGTATCATGTCAGGAATGGAACATACAGTTGCTGTACCTCAGCCAGTATGGATAACTGTATTATCAATGCTGCCAGTTCTCGATGTGGCTTAGCCTTAACTTAAACCTCATATGCAGGCCTTCTCGCCCCAGCATTTGTGGCTTGCTGTAATAACACAAAGCTATAGAGGAACGTGCAATGAAATTCCAGGTTTGCACATAATAAATTACCATAGCACCAAACTATACCCAAAACATATCATCCGTTTGTTGCCTTCGGCATTTACCTGCGCATCCAGAGCAAATTATAATTATTTTCCGGTGTTCTGACAAATGTCAGAACAACTTCAGTTTTGGTCTGACATTAGCAAAATCTGGCCGGACGTTTAAAATTTGGTTGCCCATACATAATACAATTACATATAATGCGCACATTCAGTAATTGGTATTTGTTATAATCACGAGTCATATAATAGGGACAGGAAGCGACTATTGGTGGTCATCTGCTGCGAAGCATCATCTTTAGCAGAGTAAAGTATGGCTATGAGCTCCTCCGGTCCTCCACATTACCTGCATCAGTTGTCCCATCTATTGGCATCCCAAAGAAATGGCTTCCGCAGGAAAGTAAATTAAAGAAGCCCGACTTCTAACAATGAAGCCAGTGAAAGACTTGGCCGACGAGGGAGTTCTATAGGCGTGGCCTACATCTACCGCACGGCGCTCTTCCAGTGCTAGCGCTGGATATTTAGCAACGGGGGTATTGGATACTCTGTTTGGCCATAACGAAGCACAGATCGAACTTCCTCTCCATTTGCGACCGCGTGTCATGATCCAAAGTCGACAAAGCTTCGCCCAATCGTCGATGTCAGCACTGCAGACCCGCCACTCGCCTTCGCGCGATGCGCTCGCACTGCGGCAGTCGTGCCATTTCCACCTTATGGACCTCGCTAGTAGCATGGTCAAGCACAGTGCTCACTTTTTGGTTCGTTGAACCAGAGGTCCAGGCCCTCCAGAAATTCTTCAGACTGCTTTTGTACTTCGTACACACGGCGCGCAGTAGAGAGAAGCCACGTGGCGCTTGTCTCGCTCGAGTTCACATCGAAGCCAAGACAGCGTTTGAAGGTCCTGCTCGTGCTCATGCTGCCACTTTTCGAACGTAGCCTTTGTCACTTGGCGCTTGTCACACTTTGTGGAAGGTCCTGCCTCGCTAGCGCTCGATGGGTGTTTTCCGTCTGGCCATTCTGTCAGACCAGCACTGTAAATGGACGGACAATGAACGGAAATGCACGGACATTTGTCCGATGACTGACCGTTATAATTTGCTCTGCGCTTCGCTTTCGTAGCAATACCACAGCAACAAACTTGCAATATTTTCCGTTGTACTATGCAGGAGTTTATGAGTGCCGCAACGGCGCGAAGGAGGGTCAAATTACCGTACTTGCTTGGATTCCATCTGTTGACAGTTAGCAGTCACAATGCACTTTATAGGGCCTAGGGAAGGGCTACAACTCGCACTTACGTACTTTGTTACGAAGCCTGCGAGGGCTCGCATGACATGTAATACACAACACCTGCCCACATACATACGCGATGTCACATGCAGCTGTACATGTACAGACCACAAATGCTAGCAATTCAAATCCATATAAGGAGCGTTGTGTGCTGCTATCCTGCACCTGATGAATAACTTGTGCTACATGTAGTTGGACGCTCCTTCCCACTATGGGCACCTGACTACGGCAATACTTGCATAGTATCAGACTACACAGTGACTGCAAGGAGATCTGATTAGCAAAGGTCACCTTGGCTGGACTAGGTTACCAGCATACCAACACCTTAACTGTTCTGGAGCTGCAATCACATGCAATCACATCCAATCACAATCCTACAACTACCACTCCCATATATGGTATGCAGATATTCAGGAAGTATTGCAGGGAGTGAGGAGACAAGTACTACAGAGGTGAGTGGATGACACTGATGGCCAACATTGCCAGTCACTGTAGTTTAGTTGCCATGCAGGGTACTATAGTAGGAGCAATTAAGGCAGCTGGCTGCCAGACCACCCCCACAAAGCCCCTGCAGGAGAGAGAGGTGCCAGGCTGGCTGCCAGACCCCCACTTAAGTTCCTGCAGCAGAGAGATGCTCCTTAGAAGCAGATTTCAACTGCCAGTTCTCAGGGGCAGCTGTGCAGTAGCCTTTAACTGCTAAAATCACCTCAAGAATAGTTCAGTCAGTTTAGAAACCATCAACCACCATCTGTGTCCTGTGCATGGCTAAACCTTCCATGGCTATACACTTTCACCGTTCAATACACTCATGAAGCTCCTCCAGTAAAGCCAAATGTAATTTCAGGTGCCTATAGAGTCTATCAGTCCGAGTGTGAGCTGGAGTTGAACACATAGCTGTCCAACATTGCTGAACGATGGACCATTACAAGACATGTAGGACATTCCAGCTAATAATTGGCAATTACAAGCGAACATTGATCGCCCACGCAGTACCCTGCAGAGAAGAAAGAGTGCTGAAAACCATTCCTATCTCTGCATTTTGTTTATTCTCTTGAAACTAATATCATTTTTTAACATAGTACGGTTACAAAAGGTAAGACTAGCCTTTACATAGTCCTGTGATCGCTGTTGTAACGTTGCACATTGCTCGGAACACTGCGACACCGACCGTTTGTCTTACCTATTCCATGCTACACTGCTATGCTAACACTATGGGGCGGCGCGCGCGGGGACATGCCTATTTGGTAAAACCCTATGTAGTTTGCTCAAGATTGCCTCTATCATAACGGTACGGGTAAAATTGAAATCAGCAGTTTTTGAGCTTTCTGCTGATACCAAGATCATATTTTTACGCTGTGGAATAAGCTGCGACATTCGAGGAAATGGCTGGTGATATCAAAGTTTCAGTAAACAAGTGAGCTATTGATGCATGATTTAAAGTTTCAAAGGCTTCCTTTTAAAGTCTGTGGTGTTTTATACTGCATCACACCTTTCCCCCCGCCATTTGTACACTGTTTCAGAGCCCGACGTGCATGGAATCCTAACAGTAGACCCCACTTTGGACGGTGAATTCGAATTTAGTGAGGACAAGCTTTTGTCTACCTCTTCTCTCGATAGAAAGCTGGACCTTGTAATGAGGAAGGCCACAATGAAATCTCCCTTCCAACCACAATCTAATGGAAGACTTCACTCTCTGCTTAAGGCAGAGTTCTGGCGTATGGGTAGGGCCTTGTCTCATCAGAACTCCCGCCAAAGAAAGATCTTGATTGAAAGGTGGCTCAAGAGCAGCCAGGACATCTAATCTGATATTCACTGCTTGAATGAGCTAGTGAATTTGCCTTGACATTACATCCGTATACGGTTTGAACTCGCAGAATTTACCAGACTGTTTCTCCTAAACTGATAGGCGAGCACTGGTATTCAGGAAGCACCATGCCAGTTGTAAAATGGAGGCTGGCTGTACAACAGGTCATGTACGTAGCATGGCTGAGGAAAAAAATGCTCAGTTAAAATGACCCTCCAGTTTCAGTGAACTCACACTTAGTCTACTAGCCTCGTTCCCAGGCCGTTTAGGAGAAATGCCCTGGCAACTTACGCGAGTTCAAACTGTATACGAATGTATCGTCACTGCAATTGCATACCTCATTCAAGCAGTGAGTCCATGCGATATCGATACTTCTGATATTTCCACCAGCTGAGAATGGCCCTTTCCTGCTCGTGAAAGCAACTGGCTGCGCAGCTTCTGCGACGGAAGGCGAGCAGAAGACGAACGAACAAAAGTCATCATGCAGAGTGCCTACACTAGCGCGATCGAGCGATCAACTATTGTGATAAATGGGCTTGACTGCAACGTTTCACCGCAATTCGGTTTACTGTTGGTTGGTTCTGCCAACTCTTTGGCAGCGGAAGTAAGTTTCAACTCGCGTACGTTGCCTGGCCGTGGCCGGGGAACGAGGCTACTCACACTACAGACATGAGACTAAATGCACTCAGGTTAACTGATGTGCTACATACATGTACTACAATCTGAAACATAACCACCAGCCATCCCCCCCCCCCCCCCCCCCCCAATATCCATTAAGTTCACCCAACCTTGTGTCCACAAACAGACAGACATATATGTACTGACAGACAAAAATCACTCTACCCCTTGCTGCACATGCATGCATGGGGTAATAAACAAGGCTGTTCTTTGAAAGCCCACTACCCCAGAATCCCTACCTAGAGCAAAGCAGTCGGCTGCAATGGTATATCAATAATAGTTCACTTCTCTTGCAGGACTCAGCCATGATGAAAACCCTTCCAATCTTCCTAGTTGCCATGGTGACCTGTTTCAGTCTAGCACAAGGCTTCTCTGAACTGCTTCAGAAGAGACAAGGAGGAATCTCATTTGGTAGATGTTCTACTCAAGAATTTTTGAACTTCTCGATGACAGCCCTGACACCAGAATGCAGAGCCGCACTATTCACCATACAGAGTGACATCACTGTCGACTCACGCCTAAGCGCACTGAATCCTGACCATGTTGATTCTTATGTCACACTGTGCGCTCCAGCTTGTGGTCAAAGGATCGTGGACTTCATCATCCAGTGCGGTGGCGATGCCCAGTTTGGTATCAACTTTTGCACCCAGAGAGAAGATGGCATGCTGTGTTACGGAGCAAGTGTCGCAGCCATAAACGCCACTAATCGCGCTGTTGCCGAATGTCTTCCTGCCACATCCGCCTGTAATGCTAACTGCAGCACCGAACTTCAAAACTTCCGAGATAATCTTGGATGTTGTGTCAACAGCTTCTATAACGGCTCGACATTGCAGCCTGAGAATTTCACAGCATACACACTCTGGTCTTCATGCCAGGTACCGACACCTGGGTCCTGTGAGAGTACCCTGAGGGGTGGCGGAACAGCTCTGACAGTGTCCGTAGTTCGAAGCATCCTCACAGTATGTGTCTCCCTGCTATCAATGATACTGCTAGCCATGTAGTGCAGACACTAGTAAACTATGGGTATGTATATATATGTAACATATACCTACCAGTTACTGTAGCTCAAGTTGTAGTTTAGCATGTACAGGCCTGTGTGTACCCATGCATCTACAACACACATATTGGATTGAGACATTGCCTTGGATGAGACTTAGTCTAGGATTGAGACTTAATTAGTCTCGGAATTTGAAGGAGATTCAGTCTGGGAGAGGAGACTTAGCCTGGGAATGAGACTTAGCCTGGGAATGAGACTTAGCCTGGGAATGAGACTTAGCCTGGGAATGAGACTTAGCCTGGGAATGAGAATTAGCCTGGGAATGAGACTTAGTCTGGGAAGAAGACTTGGTCTGGGAATGACACTTATACTAGTCTCTTGGAGAGTTGGTATTACCTTCTCCCTCATCTGATGACTCATCATCACTTAGCAGAGGGTTGAGCACTGTGTGTCCGTGTGTGTGTGTGTGTGTGTCCATGTGTGTGTATGTGTGTGTGTGTGTGTGTGTATGTGTGTGTATGTGTGTGTGTGTGTGTGTGTGTGTACGTGTGTGTGTGTGTGTGTGTGTGCGTGTGCGTGTGCATGGTGTGTGTATGTGAATATGAGTACAAAAACAAACACTACATCAAACTTCAGAACATGCAAACTGAGGTTTTCCAATGTGCCATGTTCAGTCCCAACCGCTTTTACCTTACCTGCACTACATACATGTATACTAGACGAATGTAGAACATTGTGGGGCGAGCCTGAGCGAGTACAGGTGCTGCATGTGTGAATGTGCATGGAGCATATGCATGTGCATGACTGTCAGTGCATGTCATCAGAATGTGACGGAGAGCATAGCACAACTTAAGGACACAGATCACACCAGAAGTTATGATGCATGCTGCACACCATGATGTGCTCTGCATGTAGGACATGAGATGGCTTGAAGCACTCTCCCCGTCTTCATTTAGCCCCTCACCGCGCGCTATAGTCTCCATCTTTGTTGAGGTAGACTGTTCATAGTTTGCGTCTCAGTCAGACAGTCTCCGGCTCCAAGTCACGTTTTGTGGTTTCAATTAACGCATGATATCGATGCAATCACATGCAAAATAAGAGCAGGAAGTAATTTACGGCACAACGTACGACAGATATAAACATATATATATAGAAAATTCACAGCACACTCGTCTAAGCTCGCTCAGGCCCGCCCCAATTGACACCGGAAGTCCCAGCTAGGGACTATCCAATTAATAAGTTAACCCTCTGGGACCCCTGTGTCAGAGGATCTCAGAACACTGGAGTTACACCAGCAGTCCCGGGGACTAACTAAGTAAGTTAGCCCTTTGGGACCCCTCTGTCAGTATCTTAGAACGACGGAGTTACACCGGTAGTCCATGGACTACCTAACTCCCCCCCCCCCCCCCCCCCCCCAGACAACCGTTTGTCAGAGTATCCCAGCAGGGGCAGATCCAGGGGGCTGTACCCCCCCCCCCCCCATACTGGCACGTCCCTAGTTAACAAATTTCCTTGGCCATCCCTAAATAGAGAACGCTACCGCATTCTTTCATAATACACGCTGATTGCGCAATCACCACCACAGTGCACGATGCTGAGAAAAAATGTGGCATGGCTGCAGAAAGCAGTAGCAGGGCAGTGGAAAGCGCCAAGTTGCCATGAGAGCCCTTCCTGACAACTAAAGACGATGGTGAAAATATTTTCCACACTTCATGTGATGATGCTGGGAAGCAGAAAGCAGTATGGCAGTGGATAGTCTATCGAGTTAGACCATTTTTCCCTCGCTCAGGAAGTTGGGCACCCAACTTCCTGAGCTAGAGGCAGTGGAAAGTACCAAGTTGCAATGAAAGCCCATCTGAAAAGCTGATGGTAAAAGAATCTCCATGCTTGTACGGTTTCTCGACTCTTTCACAGCAACTATGAACTCAGATATACTGGGACTACCTAATTAGCCCCCTGGGACCCCTATGTCAGAGTATCCCAGAACACCAGAGTTACACCTGCAGTCCCGGGATTATCCAGGGACTACCTTAACCTCCTGGGGCCCCCACTCCCTCTGTCCGAGTATCGCAGGGGGTTAGGTAGTCTCCGGATAATCCCAGGACTGCTGATATAACTCAGGCGTTCTGGGATACTCTGACAGAGAGGTCCCAGGGGGTTAGGTAGGATAATCCTGGGGCTGCTGGTATAACTCCATCGCCCTGGGACCCCTCTGTCAGAGTATCCCAGGGGGTTAGGTATAGGCTGCCAGTATAAGTGTAACACGGGCAGTTCTATGACACAGATGCATAACATTGGCATTCTGCTGGAGTTACTCTGCCATTGCAAAGGTGTTCTGTACTGTACATGGCAGCCTTGGACATGTGTGTGTAAAACACTCATACAAGCCAACTACCTACCACTTTGTGAGGACATTATTACAACACAGTCAGACACATACCTTCAGTTAGCGTCCCGACCATGTGGACTGGTCCCGACCCTGGGCAGGGAATGGAACAGCATACAGTGATATCTGACACACCCTCATCAGTTGTGCAATAAGGAAAATCAACTGTGGTTTAAGGTGACGGGGATGTGCGCGCTAATTAATTATTCATAAAAATATATACAGTAATACTGGAATCGACAAACGCGCTAGGGGACCACACCGGCCATAGTCCGAAAGACCAAAGACTACAGTTCCGTGGAAGCTGCACTACTAAGTCCAGTTACGACGAACTACAGGTAAGAATATCGGTAGGCTACACAGCAACACGATCAATTTTCTGCGTCATTTTTTGACACAGCACTGCCCCAACAGCTACGCAAATCACCACCTAGCGCCAGAGCTTTATCCACTACAAGGCCTGATCACCTGTTTTCCCTTCCTGGTAAGTGTGCGCTGTGCTAGAATCGTTTCTCCCTCGAGTGAGCCGAGATTCTTGCGACAAGCAGTTGCATCCGGCTTCATAATTCCCGAACGGTAGTTACCTAGACAAACTTTTTACACTCGGGCCCTTCCCTGGAGTCCGTACAATTGAAATGCTGACGATAAACGGTCTACATGCGACTACATGCAGAGCTGAGGAATTGACGCAGAAATAATAAACTTGCTCGCTCAGAGCGGCGTGCGGTTATGCCAACCGCAAGTCCGGATGCAGCTTGGAAGAACAAACAGAAGCCGCAGAACCACCTCGCGTCATCTTACCACTTACTTAATTATAGCGTCAGGCTAACTATATTCACGCAAGGATTCCCTAGTAGCAGTAGTGTGTGGGCACAACACATAACCGGCACCTTAAGGTCACTGGTACTTACTAACTACAAACGTGCCATACACTGCACGTATACATACCTGCAATGAGCTCAAACTTTACTGGAGGCTTCAGAGTTAGAAAGAGCCGAGTCTGTTGGGAGGGAGATCAACACATCAATCTTGCAATGCCATCAAAGGTAGATCAGCATGGCAAACTCAGTTCACCCTCAGACCATCGCACAAAGGGTATGCACAGTAAAGGGAGCATCCTAAGGGAGCTGCAAACTAAGCCACGAGCAGCATGGGAACGAGCTCGAGGCTAGCTGGACAAGATGCAATCAGAAGTATCAACAAGGAGAGAGTAAGACCTGAAGCATCATTCCAAAAAGTGAGTTCACCCAACCAGTAGTGCTAGCCTACGGGCATGTTACCATTGTCTAGCCCTGCTCCCCCTCTGCCCTCCCCTCTGCCCTCTGCCCTCCCTTCTGGCCACCCTTCTGCCCTCCCCTCTGCCCTCCCTTCTGCCCTCCCCTCTGCCCTCCCTTCTGCCCTCCCCTCTGCCCTCCCCTCTGCCCACCCCTCTGCCCTCCCCTCTGCCCTCTCCTCTGCCCTCCCCTCTGCCCTCCCTTCTGCCCTCCCCTCTGCCCTCCCTTCTGCCCTCCCTCTGCCCTCCCCTCTGCCCTCTCCTCTGCCCAAGCTCCCTCCCTCCTTCCCGTCCTGTTCCATATATATACCTGCTCGCTTCCCCCCATCCTCATGGAGAGGATAGTGTGTGAAATGTCTTCTCCGTCATCATTCTCCGTTGTAACCTGCACCACGTTCCTCTCCCCTTCCTTCGCACTTACCCCCAGACACGCCTGCAGTTTCAACATATAACACATGCATTGCATCACAGCTATATGTACACGCACACACGCACACCGACACACACACACCGATATACACACACACACCAACACACACACACACACACACACACACACACACACATTTTGCATCCTTTTGGTGGAAAAGAGCAGAACAAAGCACAGACAGACAGACGGAAAGACAGCCACCTGGCGTATCTCCAGGGTCTTCTCAACATCATCTTGAAAAGTCCACTCCATCATTCTTTTCTTGCTGGAGAGCATAAGCCCTATGAAGGAAACAGTAAGCTGAGTGTCGGATGTGGGTACATACAACAATGACACATGTAATTCTTTGTACCTTGCATGCACACTGCACCAGGGCTGAGGCAGCTGCCTCATTATGTACAATGTATACAGACACTTTCAATTTGCGTACTTCAACAATGTAACTCAAGCACCTGGCTTGGCTATATAGCTGGCACAGTCCCCAGAGAGTGGAGTTGCAGCCGCTCAGAAAATCTGGAAATCCCCTCCCTTATACCTTATACAAAGTTATTCCATACTCCACATTATACAGGCTAGTACACAATATACTTTGTGCATTTTATTTTGCAAATACATCCACTAATTATATTGTACTTGCAGCTGCTAAACCAAAGTTGAATTTCCACCGTTCAAAAGCCAAACGGAATTTGACAACACATGCTCTACACAGTTGAACACTCCACTGTACATTGTAGGTCACACTTGCAAATCCTGGCACGCAGCACATAACAATGATGGACTACCCACTTCAGGATACTGCATGCACCGAATTTATAGCTAGAGGCTTCTCATATAATTTCAACCACGTGTACCATACACTCAGAGAGCCACAAGCATACCCCAGAAGTCCTGCACTCCTAGTCCCGAGTCCATGGCTACAACGCGCACAAAGTAGCTCACAGTCGTCTGCTGCTAGGCTCTAGACTACACACGTGGATTTTCCTGCTGGGTCAGCTGAATTTCATGTGCAAAATCTGACGAATCTGATTGGTCCGATGTAAGATGTTCTATTAAATACGCACCATAATACACTCCATGTGCTATATACTGCCTTGTGTCCGCGCAATCATAGTTATCCTAAGGAACATTCCTCGCATCCTTTCCCCTGCGCTGCTGGCAAGAATGGGACACGGTGATGAGATAGGTATGCATGAAGCAATGTCTTCAATGTCCATTGACTAGCTGTACTTGTATGGGGTGTTTATAGACTTGCTATAAATTTAACCCCAGAGCCCCACCCTCTCACTAAAGGTACTGTATAATACGTACGTGTGTACAATGCCTCTCTCTCAGGTGGAGAGCAGCTCTCAGTGTAGGGATTCTACTTCTTGTATGCCATGTTCCAGTCTAGCCACTAGCCCCTCTCCGCCCGGCCGGTCAAGGGGGCGTGCGGCGAAGCCGCACGTAGAGGGCGGAGAGGGCCTAACAAACATTGCACTTGATTGCGTTTCAACTCACCAATCAGAAGCGATTCATTCCAATTTTGTTAATGACTCTTGTGGTTGTAAACCGAACCACTCGCGTGCAATCAGCCTGGCAGAGAGCGTCTATACACTCGAGCTAAACTAGTCCAGCCTGGATGCCTCCAAGGGTACAGAACTCGTCCTCACTTTAGCTGGCACTTCACCAGTTCACAGGTACACGTAATTGGCATTCGACAGGAACGTGATCTAGTGCAGTGTTTGCTAGACCGGCCCTCTCCGCCTTCCGCGTGCGGCTTCGCCGCATGTGCATGTAGCCGGCCTGGTGGAGATGGGCTGTTGTTTTGACCTTATTTGAAAGCTCTTCTGTCTTCCAAGCAACCTCTATAGAAGTAACAATCTCACTTTCTCCACAGATGCTACCATCTGGTACCTTTGCACACACTACGTATCCACTAATTGTGTAATTACTTGTCTAGCAATGTTATTGACTCTGCTGTAGAGAACACGAAATGGTGTAAAAGTCACTAGACCCTCATTCCCCGCATGCGATACTGGATGAGCTGGGGTCTTGGACGAAGACCATGTTGATACATGGCAGTGTTTCATTTCAGAAAATTGTTCTGGGGGAGGGGGGGGGGGGGGGGGGGGGGGGGGGCAAATGCCCCTCCCCCAAATGAAACCCTGCATGGAGATCTTTTCTATAGCATATTTATGTCATTGATGTTGCATAATGCCAAAACATTTCTCTTTACGTATGATGTCCATCGTACACAACATATAATAGGTAGTGATATCTTGTGAGGTAAGTCCATCAGCTGTCAGGTTCGAAGTGCAATTTGCATACACATTGTGTAGCATGCTTAAATCTGCTTCAACATCAGTGCGAGAAGTCTGATCATGTGCACCTCCGTGAAATGTCACATGAATCCACTCTATAGAAATTTACACCGTGTGCAGGTATGCAGGACAAAATAGCCAAGGCAAGACCCTAGTATTTAAACCAGGTCCCCCTGGACCAATGGCTTAATGTCCTCTTTGAAGGACATGGTAATTCTTCTCAATTTTTGCATAGAGGACTGATTGTACCCCGAAAAGCAAAAAAAAAAACCTGTTGTTTATTTGCACTAGAACCTGAAACTCAGTCCAGAGCTTTAACCACTTGGCCAACAAGCAGCCTCCTTTTCCAGATATCAAGGCTGAAATTTCAGCTAGAGCGGCATCACAGGGCCTGAGTGTGATAGTGTACGTGATCATTGGTCTCCTTGCAGTTCTTGCGGATGCTAACTTCCCAAGTGCTTCCATTTGCAAGCATGGGCCTGAACATGTGAGAGCTGATGGTAAGATAACTGTGCGTGTATGTCATCCATGGGAACCAGACCCTCGATGGCCTGGGAACCAATATTGGCAGTTGTAACGTTTCACCGACACTCCCTACCTTGCGATGATTGGTTTGTGCTGACTCAGCAGTGGATTGATATAATACACCATCCACTGCTGATTCAGCACAAACAGCTGATATTATAGACTAAAGTAATAAAAAACATTTGAAAATGTAACAGGATGTAGGGATACCAGAACGGCAAAAGTAAGGAAACAAGGTAGGGATGATCGCACAAAACAGTGAAGTATACAACCCCCCTACAGAGATCTTTTTCCATATACGTGTATAATGAAAAAAGATATGTAGGGGGATTGTATACTTCACTGTTTTGTGCGATCATCCCTACCTTGTTTCCTTACTTTTGCCGTTCTGGTATCCCTACATCCTGTTACATTTTCAAATGTTTTTTATTACTTGTTCATGTCTTTTTTTTTAGCAGCAGCGCATGCAATTTGCCTTCACAGAGCAGAAGTCGGTGTCCTCACAGGTAGTAGGAGCCCTTGCTTTGGTATATGGACAATATTGACTCCGGTATTCACATTGGCTGAAGAAATCAGACCCAAGTCAACCCTTTTCTGGATGGATACTAAGGCAGTAGCTAGTAATCCCTGTCTGAACTCTGAAGACCATAATATTATTAGCTATACCAGAAGTAGCAAGATTTATATTGTTGAGTCTTTAGATAGGCATTCAGCCCTCTCACAGAACACAGTAGGTAGTAACATACATAAATTATACGCAGAGTAACCAGAGTTTAGAATTTACCTCGGCTTTATGAAGATGTCAACACAACGGCGCAAGACACTTCTAATTCAGCGATCTTGAGTAATAATTACGTTCGTTGCTAAGTGATCGCGCATGCGTACAAACGAGAAAATGGCGTGACTAAAGAAGCCATAGTTATTGAGTGGGCAGCTGCAGCCGCCTGGTGAAAACTTGGAGGTTGCGAAAAAGCGATGGCCAGGTGCACTACTCGGCGTGAAATGCTGCTGTTTCGTGCGAAAACCATCATGAGAGATTGAGTCGACGTTGAGCTAGCCCGTCTGAAGAAAGAAAGAAAGAAAGAAGAAGAAAGAAAAACAATTTGCCCGTTTTGCGAGTACCTGGTGTGGTACTTTCGCGCCGGTTTTTCGCGACGCGAGGAGTCTTGTTGGTCATGAAAACACTCGAAGATGAACGGTAGGTGGTTATAAAGGCTTATAAGTGTACCGTTTCTGAGATTTGGAGAGATTTTTTTGTATTGACATATATTGCGTGTACGTCGTATCCCTACATACAGAGTCTACCGACTCTGTGATAGGTAGAGTCTGTATGTAGGGATAGAGAGGACACGCAATATATGCTAATGCAAAAAAATCTTTCAAAATCTCAAACACGGGCAGCATGTAAGCCTTTATGACAACTTACTATTCATCTTCGAGGGTTTTCCTGGCCAAGAAGACTCCCAGTGTCGTGAAAAACCATCGCAAAAGTACCGCACCAGGAAGTCGCCAAATCGGTTTTCTTCTTCTTCTTCTTTCTTCAGACCAGCTAGTTCAAATACTCCCTCACGATCGTGTTCTCACAAAACAGCAGCATTTTACACTGAGCAGTTCACGACCCCATCGCTTTTTGACAACTTCGAAATCTCACGAGGTGCTTGAACCACCCACTCAATAACTATGGCTTCATCTGCGACACCATTTTCTTCATTTGTACGCATGCGTAGAGAGCAACTTTGAACTTTGAACTCAAAATTGTGTACTGTGTGCGGAGGGAATGTGTAGAGTATGAGACAATGAGACAATGTATTGATGTAGCTATTCTTATTTTTGATGTTATGGCCGACAGGTGGACTAATTGCAGTTGATGCATATGAACAACTCTTATTGTACATGCACAGTATATATAACCCTTGTATTCAATGCTGTCAGATCCATTCTATTGCCAATTAAAGTCGGCCTTGCTACCAGAAGCAATACATCACAGAATGCTATCAATTATGCTGCTACCTAAAAAGCGTAAAAACACATCGATAATGTATGGAGATGTAGGGATAGCAGAACAACAAAAGTAAGAAAACCAGCAGGGGTGATGGCATAAAACAGTTCAGTGTACAACACCCTACATATTTTCCTCATTATTAAGTGGAAAGATATGTAAGATGGGGTTGTATACTCAACTGTTTTATGCCATCACCCTTGCTTGTTTTCGCTGTTCTGCTATCCCTACATCTCCATACAATTTACACTTGTTATATCTGTGTAGAACCTGGCATAAAAGTTTAGTAGTAGTGTTGTTCCCAGGCCTTTGCCACCTTGATCACGTGCAGTATGCAATTACAGAGGAAGTGATCAAAACTTGAGGTGGCGAAGCGAGGCATGTGCCATGTTTCCATCCTCATCAGTGGAGAGCTCATTACATTTCTAGCTGGCCTGGCTGAGACTCCACAGCTGGTTCCCTGCTCACTTCAAGAGCTGTCAGTCTCTGTGAGAGGCATTCCATCTCTTGCTCTAGACTCAGAATCTTTGCTCAAAGGAGCGTTTCAACATGTTGATGGACTGCCTCTCTTATTACACCCTGTAGAGCTGATGTAAGTTTACTTCCATTTCTTGAAAGAGCACATCAGCATGTTGTGATAAAGCTGCTGCTGGTGAGCTTTCTGGGAGGGGACTCATGCTTGGTTTGGGCAAAGATATTCTGTCTGCTAAGCTATCTAGGTGCTGAATTAGGGGCTTGCCCTCGTGTTTTATCGTCTGTTCAAACTTCCAGTTCTTTAGATGCTGGTTGGGTAAGCCCTAGACCTTCGTTCGCTGCAAATTCTTGGCTGTTCTCAAGTTCATCTTTTCTTCATCTCTCATGACGTTTTCTCTGTGCAGAACTGTCCACCATTTGTGGTCACATGATCATGCGGGCTTTGGTAGGTGCATCTTCGTTGTTGAATGTATATAGGTGCAGGTTTGACTCTCGTCCCACCTACTCTTTATTAAGCACTCCAGAAAAACTGCCTTTTTCGATCCTACGGAGTGGTATAATTTGAAATGAAGCACACTTCCATTCGAGGAATGTCATTCGGAATTTTTAGGCACATATTTTCTTCCTGTGTAGGTGCATGTGCCTAATGACGAGTGACTACGGTAGTTGATTCCAGAAAAGTGCCGAAGTTAATTCCTGCACTATAAATTATTATGCTCAAGAAAACATACATTACAATTTCTGTGCATGTATAATACATACTCAAGTGTTAACTATGGGTACAGTGTAGAATTGACCATCCAGCTTCAGAATCAGCACATTGTACGTAAGCGAGTAATTAAAGCCAAGACTATTTACCAATCTGATTCCGGGTCAGTTTTTGGAGATAAAACAATCACAAATCGCCATGGAAACATGAATCTTACAAAAGTTTCTCATGCAAAATAATATGATCCTGTAGGTATGTGTATGACAATGTAACCACAATAGGTGTAGTACAGTGAAACAGTACTAGCTATCCAACATGTCTTGTGTTTGTTTTTCATAACCAGGTCATGGAATTCCTGCTCTTCTGAAGGGAGTGATGCACCTGCTGCCCCTGGATACCTACGTGCCTGCACCGGTGAGTAGGAACAAGATGTACGGTGTTATCAGGCGTATTTTCTTCCGGTTGGATGTTCATGGGGCTCCAGATACTGGTGAATAAGTAATGGCTAGAGAAACAGCTTTCCCCTTCGTACATTTCCATCCTGGAGCTTCTTGATCTCGTAGAGTGGGGCGTGTGGTTACATCTTTTCTGTCGTATGCAATCACCAAATTTACAATTTCGAGGGCCATAACATTCACGACAAAGCCATTTCTGGCCATTTCGCGACAAAGCCATTTCTGGCCATTTCGCGAACTTAGTAATTTTGAGATCGGCTCTGGTGCTAATTATTCCGAGTTGATGGTATTCCGTAGTGTCCCGTTAATACGCACCCCTATTTTGTACACTACATCCAGCCCATAGAGGGGAGGGGGCGTATTTTCGAGTACGCAATTAGTCTCGATTATTCGCCCCCTCATAAAGTTTTGCTATGTTTATGACACTGCCAAGGTTCATGTTCACAGTTACAAAAGTACAAACGATCGCCAGTACTGTTCGTGGTCATCATGCGTGGTCTCCCTACATCGGTGGGATTTGAGAGCTGCCACTTCAACTCGAGGGCCATAACATTCACGACGCCTTCGCTGTGGCCATCCTCAAGAACAGCAGTACTGTCGGTCATGAACCACGGACGGTATTTCCTGCAGAAGAGTGGCAGCGAGGTGACTTGTACCGTCGGCGTCAATGGTGACTACTCGATCTGCACGAGAGACGATCTGCAAAGTTGCGCAAGTGTAGGTTAGATATTCCAGAAGACGCTCAGCAGGGGGGCATTATAACGAGTCAAACTACCCTGTGCAGGAACTTGGGCGAAAAGAGGGGGAGGGCGTATTTTCGAAGGGGGCGTACTAGCGGGACACTACGGTACATGTAATATGATCTCAGAAAGAAGCCAATACTCGTATGATGAAAATTATTCACTAACGTATGGTTAGTTCAAAAGGAATTAAGTGCCACTGAAAGTAGCCTATTCATCGTGATATAAGATGAAAGGGTTAAATGATTCACTTACGGTTGGTTCCGAAGCAAATTACCACTGATTGAAGCCTACTCATGGATGACATACGATGAAAAGTTCTGAAGTTCTGAGGAATCCGAGCCAAATTACCGCTCTTAGAAGCAATCAATGTCATGTGACATTCCAGTGGCACACAATATATGTAGACCATGTGTGCCCCATCACTGCTCGTGTTTGTACTGCTGCTTAATTCACTCATGCAATTCACAGCCACTCTTTCATAGTGAAAGTGGTGGCATATTACAAAGCTGTGCCAACTCTATCCATTCACTCTGTCAGATGCTGTCACAACTTTCAGCCTGCAGTGCCATAATGACGAGCATTTCACTGATATAATGTATGCCGGACTTAATATGACAGTATAGTTTGGAGGAATTTTCCGTACTGTGGGGATAAAATTATAATCGTTTTATTCTTAGGTTCTTGGGCTGGGCCAAGGCAGCAAAAAAGGACTTTTAGTGTATTTACTGTTGCTACAGCTAAGCAGATAATCTTGATTACCCCATGCACATGTGTGCAGCAGGGTACAGTGATCGTCTGTCTGTCCATGGACCACACAAAAGTCAGCAGTTTGAGCAGTGAAGGCCTTGTTGAAGGCTTATTTCAGAATAGAAGTGTCAAAATACTAGCGTCTACATAGTCACAGACCAGAGATCCACTCGAGAGGCTGAGAAAAGTTGCGTGAAAGTCGATAATTAGCCCTGTTCTATTTTATACAACTTGACCACACCTTGTTTCTAATATTACTGCCACAACTTACGATATCTCATTCTGCATGCATGCTGTATTAAAATCGGTAGGCCCTAGCTATCTCATCATGCATACTGTATTAAAAATCGGCAGTAGGCCATAATAAAAAGTAGTGCACGGGGTATATGCTCTGCTCAGTACCTCTAGTTTTGAAATGCAATTTGGAGAGCAATGTAGAAGGCTCACTATGTTGCAGTGCAACAAGTGCCGACTGTCAAGAAGCACTGTTAAATTAATTGGAGCACCATTTTCGTATTCGTATAATAGCTTGATGATATTATTACTAGGAGGATAGAATGGAGTCATGAAAATAGTAGGTGATATGAATAATCGATAAACTTTGGAGAACAATAGACCCAGGCATACATTCTCTGAACACCTATCAAGGAAAGAGGCATTTATACATTATGGTCGCCTTTTGGAGCTGCCTTTTCATGTATGGTTTCAACAAGATTTGTTACGTACTTTCTATGGTATACTTGTTTATGGTATGTAGAATCCCAGCAGTTGTTAGTAAACAAGGTACTGAATTACGTGTATATATCCAGGAGCTTATGGGCTCCTGCTGTAACCAAGCTAATCAACTCCTCGGTTTGTTTTTTTTACTAAGTATTTTTGGAGTGTGTCTCACGGACATGACATCATGAAGAGTACGAAATGCCCACAGAGCAACTCACAGCTTGCATGCATGCTCTCGTAGTAGGTACAGATTCAGGACTTGGTTGATGCAAACAGTAGCCCTGTTATGTAGCTGTTGACCTTAATTATCCTTCCTGTCTGTTTGGGCTTCATAATTGCCCTACATGTACGTACTACATTGTTGCAACAATATCAGGCTGTTGAGCATTCTGTACATGCAATGTGAAGCTGGTGGATGAGTCTGAGAAGAAGTTAGACAAACTCGGCTAGAAGTTGCACTTAAAAGCATGTTACCATAGGGCAGTTTTATTTACAAAGGCTGTATTTCTTACTTTGTAACCAAAATTGTACCCCATGAATTACGAACATGAGTATCCAGCTAAATATCACAAGGGGGGGGGGGGGGGCAAAACAGAACATAGAGAAAATGGGGCGATTGAATAGTGCACGGCAGTGCACCATTTTGGATTTGAAATCTCTAAAGGGGGGGGCAAAAAAATTTATTATACGTAGGTTGATTGGCACGATAGTGAAGTATTTCTTGACAAAAAACAAACCTGTGTGAATTATTGTCCGTGTACCACCATGAATGAAACGTACATGCCCTACAGTACAAGTACCTCTGTCGCAGGTGTTGCTGATGGATCTTGTTCCTGATGACAAAACTCGGGGACTGAAGACTCCAGTGTGGGACGAGTACAAGAAAATCGTCAATGAGTCCGAGGGAAAGCAGGTGGGGCACTCAGCTTCTTGTTTCAATAATTGATTATGAAGTACTTTTGCATTTGTCCCGGTGGTTGAATCTTGTTGTAGTAGGCTATCATTGACGTTTTTTTTAAAGGAATTTCCACCCTCAATGCCCTGCTACTGTGACACACCTCAGAAGTTGACCTGTTGATAGCCTGTGCCAGAACAGTCTATCAACGGGATCCCCCATGGTGGCTTTCAGTGTGGACATTAGGAAGCTGTTGGTCTAGAAATGCTGTTGTATAGTTGGGGACCTCCAGGCCAACCACAGTCAAACCGAGCCTCATTCCCAGTTGCCCCATTCCGAACGCCTGGGAACGAGGCTAAGTTGAACCCTTCAACCATCAGGCAAACAGCATCACAATTATGCTGAAGTGCAGCACGAGCATGTAGAGGATGTTACTCAGTTACCAAAATATGGTCACATGTTTGTCATGCTTGGGGCGTCAATTCTGTCATTCAGATGTGACGCTCATTTTCATATCAATAGTTTGGTCATGTGCATCCTTACATCTAAGACTTTTTCCCTATTTAACTGCATGGAACTGTGTATGTGTTCACAGATGCAGGTTGAATTGTTAGAATGATTCTCCTTCTATGAAAGAGCCAAGAAAGCATTTGCTGTGGTTGCAACTGGGTAAGATGAGCTAGGAGGTACAGTAGCTGGGAGATGTGACATCATTCTGGATAGATGTGACATCATTCTAGTGCACTTTAGCTGGGAACCTCCCTCTACCTTGCTAGTACATGTACAATGGACAGACACAGACTCACACGGGCAGACACACGGACAGACACAAACATAGACACCCACACACACACCATTTACATACATAATTTGCATGATTGGCTAGGCTAGCTCCAGACCTTAATTTTACCATACATCGGCGGAAGTACATTATATCTTGTGACATGGTTAAATCATTGCTACATGTAGTTATTCCTTCAAGTGTGTCCCCCCCAACTCTCTCCATGAGATATGCATGACCTCTGATTCATGACTGTTACTGTGTATCTGTTGACTGTAGCTGGTTACCATCAAACCATTGTGGCCATCTGCTCACTGCACATGGTTGCTTACTAGCCTTGTTCCCAGGCCATTCCCACTTCCAGTGTTTGAAGTATGCAGATATGGAGGGTGAGGCCTGGGAGATTTGGTCATGGTCACGTGTGTGGTGACGTCAGGTAGATAGATGGTAGGCACACGGGGGGGGGGGGGGGGGGGGGGGGGGGGGGGGGGGGTGATGTAATAATTCCCGTAATGAACAGCATTGGTGCTGCCTTGTGAACGCTCTGGCCTCCAGCCCTCAGACTGACACGTGTGTGTACCATCTTTCTACCTGACATCACTGTACATGACCTTATCCCCGAGGCGTTCTCCTCCATATTTACATACTGCAAGCTATCAAAGACTGGAGGTTGTGACTGGTTACCTTCCAATCACTGGATCTAACCAAGTGTACATATAAGAGAGTACTTGTGCTTAATTTTTAACTGAAGCCCATGCAGCTACGGTACCTTCCAGAACCAATCATGCTCTTAACTCTTTACCAACCAATGACTGCAAAAGCCGTCATGAGCTCCCATAAGCCATAAGAATTTATATGGGGAATTTATTACAAGGCGTTATACTTTAATACAGGATTTTGCTTCCTTAAGCTGTTTCTTGTGGTTGGTAAAGAGTTAATTGTCTCTGTCTGTCTTCAGTGAGGGTGCTCTTTATGGAAACATTATTTTGAAGAAGGGAGTCCTTCCAGCTGACGATTGAGTTGATGACCTTCATTCTGGTTGTGTATGGATTAATTGTGACCATTTTATGCTGCGTTTTTAGATTTTGAAAATTCCTGCGGTATACCTCCTACCTTATAGTCAATGTAACTTGAATGAATTTGTAGTAACTATGTGTTTAACAGACAATTTGAGAGTTCAGAATTGTTGCATGGACCATATCTTGGAAGTTGATGTAGCTATTGTATGCAATACGTTTCATTGGCTATGCAGGGCACCTGCTCTATGTAGTTCTTTCATGTACTCTTGCTGGAGTTGAGAGCTTGTTCGTAGATCTTTCTGTACCACGATGGCATCCCAACAAGGTGTACACATTGTTTGGAGTGATTGGGATGGTGACGTGCATATTCATGAATTGCTACAAGCCCGAATGAACCACCACCTAACAGCACTAGGCAGTCTGCTCTACTGGCTATTGTCCTCTGCAGTGCTGCGATATAGCCTCTGTCTTTCATACGCTTACCAGAGACCACCTGAGTAAAAGTATCCTCAAATGTCCATCTGTATTTATAAAGTGTGTACACTGTATCTTTTACTGCTTCCAGGATGGGCACCCGCAGCTCTCTGTAGGGTCTCCTTCGACCAAAAACTGTTGACCATCCTGAACTACCGTACTTCCCGACATCTACAGTAACAAAGATTTTGCCATTTGGATGGCTATTCATGAGGCTTGCTGCTCTGTCAGTCAGTTCTTTCAAGTAGGAGTGTATAGTTTGTTCCATAACCTTCAAGTTGGCAGGTGAAGTTTGCATATGTCCTATCCATGTCACGAGGTGTTCTGAACGTATCAAGACAGCCAGAGCAGTTCTAGGCATTAAGAAGAGGGCTTCGTACTGTTCTACATCTCTTAGTAGTTGTTGACTGGGATGGATTAACCGCCTGCCAGTCCAGTGCACATTACGACATACTTCTTTCTTAGTTGAATTTGGATTCGGTATACAGTACATGGGTAGCCACTGGTCAAACACCATAGTAACATCTTGGGATGTCTGTCCATGCATCATGACACCCCTGACATGTTCTGCTGTGAAGGGACTGTACAGTTCACTTCCATCCAAGTAGATTTTAGTGTTCCAAGGATTTCCACCGTGTGGTGCGAAGTGCACAACCTTCACCACGCAGAATCCATACTGTTTTAAGAACTCTAGTTTCTCTGGTGCAAAGCAGCCAGTTATGTTTTCCATTACTTCCCAGTCTATGTGGGACGGTCCATAGTCTTGACTGTGTGGGGAAGGATCTTTGATCTGGACATATACTATGGAGCGGGGGGCATTTTCCATAAATTCCGTCCAGCTTTTCAATTGACCTTGCTCCCTTTTGCCCACCAGGGGTATATTGAAATGCTGCCTGCTAAACAGGTCACTGAACCACAGTGTATCTTTACCTGGTGTATCGTTATTAACAAAGTACGACCTTTGAACCATAGGCTCAACAATATGCAAGGGAAGTTCAAAGGACTTGATCCAGCACTGCAGTGATGCTAGTGATCCTGCTGCTCCAGTTTGCTGTCCTTCGTACTTGAGGACCATAACGTAACCAAACGTTAGGTTCTCCGTCATCTGGACTGAATGTGTTGACAAATCTGGATCGGGATACGCTGCTGTCACGGTGATTTGGATATAAGGTTTGTGTGGTATTGTTTGGAACTGTAGAACCACAGTGAGGGCAATGAGTCCCGTTAGTAGTAGCAGTCTCTGTCGCAAGGTCATCGTTGCACATCTTCCACATGGCATACTCTTACATTGAATTTACTTTGCTAGCACCTAAGTTGTAGTATATTATAGAGGTTCAGATCAGAAAGCTGAGTGCAGTTGTTACATATATCATGCTTCAAGTTCCCAAGCCGAGTTAGGCACCCACTACCTTTCCATTATAACACTGATAGGATTGTACCCATGCAGTAAAACTTTACGATTATTGTCTGCTGGGTGTTTCATGCAGCACCAGACTATTCTATAAAAGAAGAATTTGTATGGACAAGAACATGCATGCATAGCTAATATACCATTAAAGTTGAGGTCTGTTCCTATAGCTGCAAGCCTTCATAGATAACAATTTCATAGCAACTGTAGGTTGAAAGAAGAATTCCACATGCATGGAATTTACATTCCATGCCAGCACTGGAATCAACCTGTGTACATTGCATGAGGTACTCTTGGAAATATGTATAGATTGAGTCCTCATGCATGTACATGTACATGTGTAGCCAACTTTGCACAGAAACAAGTCTGGATCTGGAGGTCATGTGACTAGATATGTAACACACTTAGATTGGTTTAATGTGGTAGCTATATATAGCTACACTTGGGTGATCAATGGTCTTGATGACATAACCACGCACATCCTAGCTCGATCATGGCATTGTGCATGTGCAAATTAAAACACCAAGCTACTAGTGTTACTCCTAATGTAGCATGATTTGTGAGTGCATGCTACAGCTGGATAACCAGTAGTCGCTGATCGATAAACAAAATATTTTTGACATTCATATGGGTGTTGAGAGTTGAGATTCACCCTGCTCACTGAATACAGTATAGGTAGCAATAATATAGCTAAATCATGCGTACAGGGACTAACCTCAGTCTTATACGTAAAGAGTGCCTCGTTTGATTGACAACACAACGGTCAACGCATCTTCCCCACTGTTTCTAATTCAGCGATCTTGAGTAATAATTACGTATCGTTGCTAAGTGATCGTTTAAGTGCGCATGCCTACAAACGTGAAAATGGCGTGACAAACGAAGCCATAGTTATTGAGTGGGCAGCTGCAGCCGCCTGGTGAAGACTTGGAGGTAGCGAAAAACCGATGGGACGTTGCACTGCTCGGTTGAAAATGCTGCTGTTTCGTGCGAAAACCATCGTGACAGATTGAGGCAACGTTGAGCTAAGTTGTCTGAAGAAAGAAGAAAGAAGAAGAAAGAAAAACAATTTGCCCGTTTTGCGAGTGCCTGGTGTGGTACTTTCGCGACGGGTTTTCGCGATGCGAGGAGTCTTGTTGGTCATGAAAACACTCGAAGATGAACGGTATGTGGTTATAAAGGCTTATAAGTGTACCGTTTCTGAGATTTGGAGAGATTTTTTTGTATTAGCACATATTGCGTGTACGTCGTATCCCTACATACAGAGTCTACCGACTCTGTGATGTTATACCATTGCCTACTTCCTGCCAGACCAATAACCGTTACCACTTCATAACACTGGATGACAGTACGGTAGAGTGACACCGTAGCACCGCAGGGCTCAGCCACCTGTCGGGATTACCCAGTCGATGGAATAGCCCCGCCTTATTCAAGTTGAAGAGAAGAAGCTACACACGGGGACATCTTACCAACTGTACTTGCAGTTGGGAGAAGGATGGGAGCTGGTTCGGCGTCACGTTCTCCATTCCTGCGGTGTTTGTTGTTCCTGTTGCGGGTCTCCACCTAGTCTCGTTCCCAGACCATCCCAAAGTCTCGGAACCAGACCTTGTCCAACCGTGAACTTTGCCCTTTTCACGCCCCGGTTCCGAACCGACTGTGTCTGCATAATATGCATGGCTGTGACATTTGATTGAGCATGCTGCATGTGCCTGCGCTGTCACCAGTCAAGTAGTAGCTTACAAAAGGTGATATGAAGAACACTGATGATACAGATGTGAGTAGTAGCACCGAAATTACTTTCATGACTACATGAGTTATTGAAGCTTTTCTTGTTACTGTAAGATGTGAAGATTGTTCTGCAGTGGATTGCAGTTAATGGCCCCTATACCTGGGGTGATTCAGATCCACAGTGATACTACAAGTGAGCATTTTTGGGGCACTATTAGGCATCATTATGTTGGGCCCCCATGCAGCAGCATGGCTCCCCGACACTCACTTCATATACTATTCTCTCACATTCAGGAATGAACAGCTCGTGAATTCATTGGCCATTTTGAGGGTGCCAAGGCAGACCTAGTGTTTTGTGATGGGGCGGGGCGTCTGATGTCACGGGACTGCACGACCAGGATGAGTGCATCCAGGCTCAACTACTGCTGGCTGTGAGTGATCACAACTACATTGTAGGTATGGCCTGCCATCAATGTTGCACTCCTGGTAGGGAAAAATTGTGCGCCGTGTAATGTAATGTATTGACTACCTTAGGAATGGCCTACAAAGATTCTGACTAACCGTCATGATCACTGTCACGCAGTGACCCAAACGTAGCGTTTGGTGCTGAAACTCGCCTTGGTGCTGGAGGTACAAGTGCTTTTTGTCTTGCCGTCGGCTGCCATTGCTCGAGCGTTCCCTTCGACTTTCGTTGCCAGTATACTAGTACAGCTTTCACAAAGGCCCACAAAGATTCTGACCACACAGTCGTCGTTCACTGACGCTTACATGCTGAAACTCACCGTGCTGGCGAAGATGTGAGTGCTGTAATAATTTCTTGTCTTCACCTTTGCCGCCAGTGCAGGTGATCGACTGAGCGTGGTAGCCACGTGGCAAGTGCACTAATTGGAATGAACTGTAATACCTCAGTTAGCTTGCTCTGCAGTGAGTGACAACCAGGGTTGCAACAGCTACCAGGAGTGCGATTGTCCCCTCCAAACAAGAAAGTAATAATTAATTTCTCCCCCAAATGTTAAGGAATGTAGTAATGGCCTGTCCTACTGTACCTCTCGAAAGCACAAGGAACCCATAGAAATGCCATTATCCATCCTCAGTCACCCATCATTAAATGTAGCATTTGTTAGTGGGATGGGACTGAGGATGGGTAATGGCATTCCTTGTTTCTTTGCTTTGTCAAGAGGTGGAGTAGGACAGGCCATCACTAAATCCAAACATTCTAGCCATGCCATTGCATGTTCTTACCATCCCTAAATTGTCGCAAGCTCCTGCTCCTCCTAGTCCTTCTGCTTCTTTTTATTCCTCCTCAATGATTCGAGCTTGCAACGATCTACAGTTTGTAATAAAGAAACTTGTGAGCCCTTTTTCCCATGGACTACATCAATGTAGAATGTGAACTTCCAGATGTGTATCAATGTGGAGATGGGAAGGAACTGAGGATGTGTAAAGTCCCTTTGCTTTTATTAGAGGCAAGAAATGACATGCCATTTGTTTGTTGGCCAATTTTTCTAGTCGATGACATCCATGGTAGAGAGGACATAGCCTCGTTCCCAGACCCCTCCCAGCCTTTCATCGCTCGCAGTACTTAAGTGACAAAAAGCTGGGTGGGGCCTGGGACAAGGCTAGAGAGGACATGTATGTAACCATGGAGATCAATGAGACCTTAGGGAACAAATATACCCAATCAGAACGCGGTGAGCTCTGGGTAGTAAAGCATGCTAGTGAATTGAATGTACTAGCCTCATTCCCTGCCCACTTCCAAGCACCTGGGAACGAGGCTGCAAATGTACCTGCAGAATGCATGCAGGTGAAATTGCCTGGTATCTTAGGAATAACTCTCACTGTCCTGAATGTCATGTTAAGTATGCAGATTGCCCATGTGCAACTAAGATTCTAGACGGTAAGAGTCACAGCAGGTTGAATTTTCCCTTCTGTGTCCTTATATTCCTGGTGGGGAACGAGACTGCCGGTTCCCATCGCAGCCCGGATTATATGCCCTCTTTGCTCTCAATACTTCACAGGCACTGACTCATGTCATGAGGGAGGATGGGAACTTTGTGGCCAAGATCTTCCGTGGCAAGGATGTGAAGCTGCTCTTCACTCTGCTGAAGATCTTCTTTGGGAGGGCCACCTGCTGTAAACCACGCAGCAGCAGAACCTCCAGATAGGTATGGTGAACTTTTAGCCTCGTTCCCAGTCCCACGCCCAGCTTTCCGTCGCTGCTTAGAACAACAGCTGCCGTACTGAGAGGCATAACTTGCAACTTGCGATCTCTGAACTTTGGCCGTGTGAAATTGCCTGCTATACTGCCATATTCCCAGCCTCCCACAGCCTCATTCCCGGGCTCGCCCCAGCCTGGGGCCTGGAAAGTTTGGGCTGTGCAGACTGTAGCTATTGGCCTGAGAAAAAGCCGACTCCTAAATCTAGTCGACCATTACTATAGTCATTATATATACACTGTACTGTACATGTATGTGTGACCAACTCATCTGTATCCTTCTTCTCCAGATGCATTAGTTGTGGACCTGCATGAACCACAAACCTCCGCCTGGTTGTATCACTACACTGGCCAATCCCTTCCTGGATCACAACTATGGTGAGTCATATACGGAATACTACCACACATGTACATGTAGCTGCATGTTGGCTACAACCAATACCAGGCCACTCCCCTCCAGTATAGCAATCCTGGAACCCACCTAACTTGGGCAGGAATGTGTTTTCAGCATGACTGTACAGTAGTACATTAGCCTTGTTCCCAGGCCTGAGACGGTGAGGAGAAAAGGGCCTGGTTTCCACTGTTTGCGCATGCGCTTAATTATCCGTAACCGAATCACGTATTCATAAGGGGGAGGGTGCAAATGATGTCTTCGTAGTCACATGGTCGAGGGTGTGACGCTACCCATTTTGCGCTACACTGGTCCTCGATCCGCGAGATGAGGGGCGACACAACCACAATTGCACTGCCACCAGCAACAGACTTACCGGACATTCTTTATTCAAAACAAACGGAAGAGTCTGGTAGCATACTGACTCCGCCCACCGATAGCCACATGAAAACATCCCATCGTTCAATCGCAGGTCGCTGTTCTAGCTCAATTCAGGAGCCGCCTGAGGGCATAGGAGAGCACGATCGAGAGCTGTTGACTTGTAACGCACGCCACTGCTAGTTAACTGTACGGATCACGTTATCCACTTCGACGTCACAAGTGTACAAACATAATCGAACATCCACAGTGCCGGTGGAATTCCACCGCTAGGTAGCGCATGGGCAAACAGTGGAAACCAGGCCCTTTTCTCCTCGCCGTCTCGGGCCTGGGAACGAGGCTAGTATATCCACAAAGGCTATCTGCATTCGGCTCTTCATTTTATCATCATACTCCATGTTGCATATTGACTTGAACAGTCTGAATGGGATCAACAGAGTGATTGTCCCCTTTTTGGCTCGTGGAGATCTCAGAGGGTTCGACTCCGACATGACCTACCCTTTGCAGTTATGTGGGGATGGAAACTGGGCTATGAAATGCCTTGCTTAGCATGACCACAGCCGTTATTTCTGTATAATGGGCGGTCAACCAAGCCTGGCTTATCGGTTTGCAGAGCTTGGAAGATGTAGTGAATGACGTAGAGTGGATGTTTGGTGGATGCATCAGCAGCATACGGCAGGACTCACATGACCCACACACAGAGCGGTACAACACCAGTCTTCCCGGCTCCTCTCCTGGCTCTCTGTACAGTATGCAGCAACAGTTGGGGAGGAGCCAGGAACGAGGTTGATTTTTATGTCTGGCACATCAGGGTGTGTTTTTCTTTATTGCTGATGCCACTCCCCCCCCTTGCATCAACCTAATGACATGATGAGATCACTGCCATGCCTAGTATAGTATAATATTATACATACACACATAAAGCCCTGTTTCCATGGTCATAATTAAAAGTTCCTCTGTCCCCCACATACACACACACATACACACAACACACGTGCACATACACACAACACACGTGCACATACACACACAGTAGCCTCATTCCCTTCTCGGGCCTGGGAACGAGGCCTAACATGCACACCTACTTCACACACACGTGCGGATGCCCCCCATGCACAAAACACATGCTTGCCTGCACACACACACACACACTCACAATATACCCCCACGCACACACACAAACACACACACACACACGTGACAAAAGCTGGGGAGGAGCCTGGGAACAAGGCTATATTTCAGCATCATGTATAGTTAGTGTTATCTTCCCCTCTATTGAATTCCACAGGTGTTACTGTATCGGAGAGTTTCTGTTTGGTGTACAAGTAGACATTTCTGGGCGAGGTTATTCCCCAGACCCTTCCTTGGCGGATTAGGGTCTGGGGTCCAGACTAATGTTGACACTGAATTCCAAGACACTGTAATGTACTCAGCAGCCAGAACTCTTTCCCTCTTGTGTGACCTGTCTTATATATCAATCAATCTTGCATCAAGCTTGCATGTACCAGCAGCTACATCTGTACATGCAGGAGCTTATGAGCACCGCTTCTCGGCGCTCATAAGCTCCTGCATGTACAGATGTAGCTGCTAAACTCCGGTGTAGTAGTTTTGAGGCGTATACCCAAGATGATTCCTCCTAACACTGGATTGTGGAAAATGCACTGCAACACACACAATTTGCGAAGCAAGTATTAATTTTCCTGAATTCTGGTAGCCATTCCGAAAATGCAGAAGTGTTGACGCATTGCGCGCGCAATGCGGCTAGCGCAATTAACAAATAATGTGTCTCATTCCCAGACTATCCCAAAGTCTAGGAACCAGACCTTGTCCAACTGCTGACCGACCCATAACCGCACTGCTGGACCGACCTTGGTCAAGTCGATGAAGTCCTTGACTAGGCAAGTAATTTTATTGTCCTACTAGAATGCTAGACTACTATGGACCCTCATAAAACAATTTCTGCAGAGAACCCGGTTCTTCTGACTTGTTGGGTGTGGCTTATAATTTGGTAGCCCGTTAATAGCTGGCGAGGGGTGATGGTTTGCAGCCTGACATGTACAGCACCATTACAAATCCTCCCAAGCCAGGCTAAGCCGACCTTTCTGCACTTATGTTTACGATTTTGTGATCTTCTGATTTCAGGTCAGGGGTGCTCCAGCAATTGCCATTTTCGGTACACTGAATGTTGCACTTGAGCTAAAAGATGCAGTGGAAGACAACGATAGACTAAGAGACTTCATCCACTGTAAATTTGAACACTTAAAACGTTCACGTCCAACTGCCGTTAAACTTAATCTTTCTCAAGCTGGGGAGAAGTTTAAGCGTCTGATTTCAGAATTTTCTGGGACTGCAGCAGAGGCCCAAGGTGTTTTGATCAAGGAAATGGAGAGTATGCTTGCGGAGGATTATTGATACCAACAGAGCTATTGGGAGAAATAATATGGTGCTATGCATGTTATTACATCACTCGTCTGTGGAAATGACAAAGCTACCATTTTAACACACTGCAACACTGGGTCACACTGGCTACTGCAGGATATGGAACGGCTCTAGGAGTGATCAGGAGAAATGGATCGTTTATACATCATGTCTACTGTTCTGAAACAAGACCGTACAACCAGGGAGCTAGGCTCACTGCGTATGAGCTAGCACATGCCCAGCACATTGATATGTGATTCAATGGTAGGACTGCTATTTGTCGATAGGAAAGCTTCGGCTATGATAGTTGGGGCTGACCCAATGGTGGCACTGCCAATAAGATTGGGACGTAACAGCTGGCGGTCTTAGCACGATATCATGATATCCCATTCTTTGTTGCAGCACCTATGAATACAGTTGACTTCAGCTTAGCTGTATACAGGAAATGAAATCCCAATAGAACGTTCTGAGAATGAAATGCTATTTGTCAATGGACAGAGAATAGCAAGTGAAGGTACTGGATGGTGGAACCCTGCATTTGATATCACTCCTGCTAATCTCATCACCGGCGGCATAATAACAGAATCAGGAATTTTTGAGCCTGGAAAACTGCCGAACTTCACTGCATGAGTGAAATGAGAATAATTATGCAGACTTGTGAAATCTTTGTTGTGAGTATATACACAGTTCATTTATAAGAACAGTTATAATTATTGTCAGTCTCATTTTGAAATCATTTGGGGGGCATGGGGGGGGGGCATGTACGCAATATTCTAGGGAGTGATAGCTATAGGTTGTGCTGATCGATCTTTCAACTTGGAAGTTCCATCCATATGAGAGATAGGTCAACATCCTGCATGCCCAATAGTCATCTGCATGAATAAACACGCACAGCCCGGCGACCAAGAAAGCTCCAATGAATGATAATGATGCCATATAAGATAAACCAAGCAACGGCAAGCATGAGGATTTTATAATTACGCATTCTAGACGGCAGCCACTCCCATGCACATGCATGCAACTTTTTACGTATATTATCATATACAAAACGGTCAACAGCTCAGCATACAGACAAGAAGATGTACACTGTATAGGACATAACAAGTACAAGGAAAAATATTCTGATCGAGATTTATCTTCCTTTGTTCCTGCAAAACCAGAAGAAAAATCATAGTCAAAAAGATTATACCACTGCCTGAAACTGCTGTTTTGTCTTTGCAAGGGGATTACGGGGTACGTCAATATCAGATTTTAGGACAAGTGTTCTGGAAAGCCTTTTTGCGTGCATGCTTCACAAATCAACAGCTCACACATCAACAGATTTGAGTGAGTTCTCTGTATACTGATGTGACTGGCCATTTGTGCATGGACACAAGGTCTGGACTGCAGGATACTATTTTTAGCAGGATACTATTTTTAGCAGTTCTGGATCAATATGTACCCTTCCGTTGATGTGATTAGTTCATTGTCTAGCTGCCATGGCTGAAAAGATTATGACTGTGGTAACGGCAAGTTCTAAGCTGCCTATAGTTCTGACATTAGCATCACCAGACTGCATGAGCAACAGAACTCAAAGCTGTCAAAGTGTGTCATACAGTACAGGTACAGACAGCATATTTTACTCTACAAGGAGGGATTCAGGTTATGAGCAAGAACTGCCCAGTAGAGCGCTGTTTGCAGCAACGCTTGATGGGCCGTCTATGCTGTATGAATAGGGAATAGATGTACCAATGAAATCGAGGTGTGGTTTGCTCGATAATTCAGACAGCGAAAACCTTGCTTTTCACAGTTCTTCATACGACTCTCGTCTGTGTGGTATGTTTTTCATTTGCAAGTCATACCATGCACCACACCCATTTCTTATCACTTGATTAGTCATTTATATCCTGTTCTGTACTGAATGAAACACAGAAGACAGAGCTATAATAGCTAGCTACATACTCTGGAACCATGATAAGCTATGGAATACGTATCCGCATAATTGCCTTGCACGCACGCCGTGGCCGCATGCGCAGCCTGGCCACATGCTTACAAGTTGCGAGTGTGGAGCTGAGATAAACATGTCGATTACACTCACTGTTCGACTCCACATGTAGCTGCTCTAGCTCTGCAAGCCCTGAAGGCCCCGCTCGCTTGTACCCTAGTCTCTGGCTACACGAGATTATTGTGGAGTTGCGGTATAAACAGATGTCGACTGTTTGACTCCACATGTAGCTGCTAAGCTGCTCCCGCTTGCAAATAAACCTCAATTGGTCGGTAGGAAACCCGCAACGGTAGGAAACTGGAGGTCGGTAGGAAACCCGCAACATTCCTGAGTGTGACATATTCCGGTACGTATGTACGTACCACGTATGTACGTACGTACATACGTATATAGTGAGAAATAGATCCCCCATTCAGAGCCTCGCGCTAATGCGATCGGCAATTATGGGAGTGCATGAGCTAGGGTAAACTAGTCATGCTTATAACAATACGGCCCTCAGCCCAGATCCCCCCGCATGTATACTGACAGACACAGCAATCACTCTACCCTTGCTGCACATGCATGTGCACGGGCAATAAGAGAGGTTCACCTTGGCTCATGTTGCAAAGACAGGACATCAGAATCCAATAACACTTTCATGTAGAGCAGTGACTTCCTCAAAGTGAATGGTCTATCCTACAGAGGTGAAATACAGATCAATTCTGGGTTAACACTCAGCACATCCAGCTTTAATCCAGTAGGTAATAGGTTAGGAAGCATGGGTCGCTAATCGGTAGACTCTATAGAATAGAGAATAGAACTTTATTTTTACGTCCTGTCGCAGTGACAGCAGGCCAAGTTTGGCCCATAGGACCACACACAAAGTACAAAAAACAAGTTGATGGTAGGTTACTAATAGAGTTGATGGCCCTGGTGGAGTTTGAACAGGATTAGGGTTAGAGGTTGGAGGGAGAGGGGACCTTCTTTTTTTATTGCTATTATGACAATGCCAAAAATCTCAAGCAGTGATACCGTTGTAGTAATTGAATAACAACGATTATAGATACAGTAATTGTAATTGTTTTTTCACCTGTAGCTAGCGTTGGCTTTAATTTGCAATTCTATGATAATCACCATGAATGAACTTTGATGCTCTAAATACAGTAATCAATACATTAAGATTTTAACTGTGGGTGTGTCTGTCTGTGCGTAACGGAAGTGGGATGTTCGTGGGGCGGGACTAGACTATAGTGACGCGTGACCTTCATACTTCAATTTACTCGAACTCTGCGTAGAATGTTCGAGAATAGTAGACATGGCTGGAATCTTCCAGAACAGCTGGCGGGGAGCAGCAGCCGAAGTGGACACAATCGGGGAGCAGCAGACGAAGCGGACGCCATTGGGGAGCAGAGTTGAAGCGGACGCAATCGGGGAGTAGCAGCTGAAGTGGATGAAATCAGGAAGCAGTTGAAACGGACGCAAGCGGCGAGCAGCAGCTGAAGCAGACGCAAGCGGCGAGCAGCAGCTGAAGCAGACGCAAGTGGCGAGCAGCAGCTGAAGCAGATGCTAGCCAGGAGCTCAGCAGCAGTTGAAACGGATCGATGCAATTGCGCAGGGAGCAGCAGTTCTGCACAGAGAGCTACCCAGCACCGGATTACTCACATAGGCGAACAAGGGGAAAGTAGCTGAGCGAGCAAAGTGAGCGAAGTTACCTGCATACATTATGTAGAAGATTTAGATAATGTTCTGTATAAGGTTAATGCGAACATGTGACCTTTCTTAGATCCGAAATCTTAATCTACCGTATTTCCGTGAATAGACGCCGTGGCGTTGATTTATTTCGTTGTTCAGTATAAGAATGTTGGCAGCACGATGTTTGTACTTGCCATGCCTGTTGGGGAAAAAGATGCTAGAAGTATGAGTTTGCACAAGCGTACCACACAAATTAATGTGTATCTTATAACATCTTACCTTTGTTCGCTTGCTATCACATAATCATTTTACCACTTATGAAGTGTCTCGTGATATGCATGTGACTGCATGATTATGAATTATTGATTATCGCTACAGTTGGTTGATCCTTGAATGTTGAAGTGTGAACTACGTAGCAGCGCTGCTAAAAGTTCAGATAGCTGGAAGAACGCGGTCAGCACGTGGAAAGACGATGATGTCATCGCCTGACCGTAGTGATGAGCTTGAGTGACTGAAAGCTGAGCTGGCTGCTGCCCTTGAAGATAGGGACAAGAAAGAAAAACAGGTATTACTGGTCGGTACACAGCGGTCACCTAAAACAGTACGTATGTAAGAGGATCAAGAGAGCTTGGATCCTGGCTTGGGGGTGATCACGTAAAACCCAGGGTGTATATAATTACACATCACTAGCATTTATACCATGTGCTTCAAAGACCTGCCTGCAGCTTTACTTGAGCAGAAGTGAATTTACCACAGACACTCTAATTATGCGTCGCTCAAAAAATAATCATTTGTGCAATGTAACGCTATTCGGTTGGCCAAATGGCAACAGATCATAGCGGTTGTGTTTGCTCCCGGTTGTCAGACTGTCCCTGCTTTTTCTCCAACACGGGGCGTCCGTATCCTCGGGCACAGAATACATAAGAGTAAGTGGCTTTCTCGTACCTTCACTGATTTCCCAGCCATATCGCAACTCTGCCTTTATACATAAGCAGTGTTCTTTGTTCAACCATACTGTGTGCGCTTTCGAGCTGGCTAGCTATCATGCTGTGCCATTATAATCACATGATCCAAAAATGAGTCACTGGAGTGCAACACATTATTCGGTTTGAGACTTGGCATTTTGACACAAAATTAGAAAGGACACATAATTAGAGCACCTACAGGTATAGCTGATCGATGTTCATTACTCTGAGTAAGTTGGTCTACTTGGCTAGCTGAATGGATTTGCAGGAAAAAATGTTCCAGCCAAGAAAACTTCATCACCTCACCTGATTGAGTAACTCTGCCGGCTTCATTTTGGCAAAGAATCAACGATGGTCATCGGGTAGAAATCAAAGATGCTGAGCACTAGAGATGAACTGGTGGGAAATTGCAAAAGAAGACATAACATACATTAGTAGATCATGATAGTAGTGAACACCAACACTACTACGTATGTGAGCTTGAGAACAAGTACCTAGTTAAATGCGCAATGAGCTGAGAATTTGCTTACAACTACTGTATATCAGGAGTTGTTCGTTTTTCGCGAAAGCCACTAAACGCAAAAAATTATCGCGCAAAATAATTTAGGAAAGCGGATAAATTTTAAATAAATAAACGTGTACATTGCTGCGCAATTCCCGGCTCTGTAGCTGTTTCAACAATGGACTTCCAGCCTGACTCAAGATGGAAATACCTTCTCAAAATATCGCTCAAGTGGACGGAGAGGTTCAAGATGCGAGAGCAGCATTGAGCACACGGTGTGAAGGAGCGGACCGGAATAGGCAAGTACCGTAGAGTACGTATTAAGCGCCCAGGGTTTGGGGACATTAGAACACTGCTGAACAGGGGGGTAGGCGCTAGATACCTACTCAGACTACTTAAGCATGTAGTATCCACCTACCCATTCAGCACTGTACAAACAACAAGCTCCGTGGTAAGCCGTGAATATCAATGACTGGCTAGAATATATAAGTCCATTATTCACATAAGGAAATTGATTGCGCGTCTTTGCGAAGAAAAAACGCTTGACAGAGAAAGTGCATACTTCACTATAAATCGGTCTTTTTGAATGCACAACCGAGCTGCTGCGGACCCTCCATGGCTGTGACAAATGTAAGTACTGTAGAGTATGTATCAAGCGCCCACCTCCCTCTTCACGCGAAAGTTACAAATGCTGCTAAAGACTGTTGTGATGGGTGGGCCCTTACTACACTGCTTTTAAACCATGTGCAGTAACTTTCGCATGAAGAGGGGGGTGGGCGCTTGATATGTACTCTACGGTACTTACATTTGTCACAGCGATGGAGGGTCCGCAGCAGCTCGAGTTTCCTCGAAGAAGCTGGATCGGCATGTTAGTGAAAGAACGGCAAGTTACAGCAAGGTCAGAGTCGTCAAAAAAATTCGGTTCCTTCAGTGCAGTTCGCGAAAATTTTTCAACATAATATTGTCACACCAAAGATTTCAACACAAAAATTTCCCGATGTACAGTAAAACAATACAGCTTACAGTAATCCTGCATGTGTGATAGCTAGGTGAAGATGAACAAAATGTGAAGATTAGGTACACACATTGCATACCTTGACAGGTGGAGGAGGATCTCGGAACGTCTTTAAATTCTTCCTCTGAATGACACCCTGCAGAGACAATTGCTAAGGTCACAACCCCAAGACTATCTGTGTGATCGGTGTAAATAAATGTACACTTGAAAAGCATTCTTCACAAATATTGCAACAAGGCTTGCTTTCAACATCAGCATTAATATTCACCGAGAAATGCTACCAAAATCCTCCATTAAGTTGCCTGGCCATCGTCATCGTTGATTGCTCGAGTAGTCAGACACTTATCATAGGGCAATAGTACTACAGAATACCAATAACCGATATCCTATAGCTCACCACTGGCTGGTACGGGGACCGATACCGATATCAGTATCGGTGGAACCCTAACAATACTCCAACAAGACAAGTTTCAAGGATGTGAGCTCACACCATTTGTGTGGGAGGTGGTTTTGTCAGAAATGTCTCTGGAATGAAGCTACTTGGGTGCCATGACCTTTCGTGTCAGACCATGAATTTTGGCTGTGACTAAGGAAAGTAGTGAACTTAGACCTATCCACTGATTTGACATTGTAGCATCCACTTCAATTAGCCAGGCCAAGGGGAAAGTACCCTATGAACACCCAGGATGTAGGTAGCAGCCTTTCGAGGCCAGGAACAGTGCATATCTGATCAATCAGTCGAACTTTATACACAAAAATCATTTCTGTACATGCAAGAACTCGCTTACTTAGGTTATGTTACCACCTATAATCAGTTTCAACAGGTACTACGTAGTATTTCCATCGTAATCATCTTTCTCACTGTGCATCGTGTATTTCGCACGTACGTACGCGTTGAAATTGATTCGACTCATGTTTCGAATCTCAGATCTCAGTTTATAGTTTGCAAAGATTTGCAACCTGATTGCTGAGCAGCCAGCAGAACGTGGCTACTAAACGAGATCACCAGACCCTTCCCTCTCATGTGGAAGTGGGCTGGCCTGCAAGTGTTTAACACTCTTTACAGAGTGGTAGTCATGGATATAACGATGAATGTCAAAGATCACCATGGCAACCAACCAGCAACACACCAACTTCAAATGAAAACGCACCTATTTCTTATACGCGTCTTTAAAATCGATGCCGTGATTCAGAACGCCTTTCTGATTCATGTTTGCAGTGTGACTTTGCTACAAATCGGAAGGTTTTTCTTCCAAAGATGCATAAGAAAGCGCTCTGGCTTTGTACACACCTAATTTTGTGAAAACTGGTGCAGCTCCGCCTACAGACCTTCCGAAGTTGGTTTAGGCCTTCCGTGTTCGCGTTTAGATCTTACACATACGGAATTCCGGGCCTGCGATGGAAAGGTTTCTGAATCACAGCAACAATTTTAAAGACACGTACCGTACGTAATGTAGCGAAACTACAGGAGTAATCTTGAAATACCAATACAACCCCAACTCTAACAATTTCACCGTTAACACTTTAGTGATGGAATTCTTTCCCCAACAGTACACACATTTTCATGCATTCAGCACGTGTCACCTGAAAACTTAGACCTGTACCAACATGAGACAATACCTTAATAGAAAGGATGTTTGTTCTCAGGGCCTTGCACAGCTTCGGGTGGTCAAGTAGTAACACCGTGTTCGCAAACTGGAGGACATCATCCTGCAATCCAGCATTGTCTGCAACACAAGCAAATAAGATGGTAGTAAACTGAGTCAGCAAACAACAGTCCCTAGCATAGAATGACCACACAACAACTACGTACATCAATACAAAGACACACAAACAGGTAGGATGTATTGTAGTGCAACGCTTTGACTCCACATTCCTTCTCGAGGTAATTTCCAGTTTCTGGAACACTTATATAGTAACCGTACCCTAATTTCTGTTCCCTTGCATTGCTGGGCTCAAACTGCTCCCACAGGCCATCCTAATTCTAGTTGACACCTACCAACTCGTGAACTTCTAATCAAGTCTCCCGGGAAATGGCAACCTGCCGCAGCTGAAAAATCACCCATGAATGCTGGAGCCATACAAGGCAAGACAGCTTGTTACTAAGCGCATTTACGCCAAAAACGATGGAAATGGCCCACCCAGTGCCAACCAAGTCCTTTCTACAGTGGAGCCCAGACACGGCCATGCCGTCTGCAACCTCTGGGTGCACCCACCCACCTCCCCCTGTCCCACCCTTTGTGGTCACACAGAACCTAAGTCCCAAGGACACAGCCAGAAAGTGATGTCATGAAGCTGAAAGTCTCACAACCATAGATCCACTTTAAAGGCTATGGGGAATTTCAGTATGCAAGGTTTCATCCAGGGGGTGGGGGGTTCCCACAAACAGAATATGCAGTTCAACTTAAGGTAGGAAGCACGGCATCGGCGAAATCGTGCAATTTTGCTCATGAATAATTAATGAGATGACGTCACTCGCATACGGTTATTTAGAGTTATTCATCTGTTTACGTTTTCCCATGGCGGCAACCGGAATAAACAAGGGGGGTTTCTCTCTTTGATGCGGCTAGCGGCCCTTTCAAGTTTCAAATCGGCACTCTGATGTGGCCGTGCGGTACCTTGAAGATTTGTTTGAACACTCTTTTTTTTTTGAATAGCTAGGTGGAGTGAGCAGGAATGTTTGTGGGTCTGCTGAAGTGGCCGAAGAACAGCCTGGAAAGTGAACAGCCTCCGACAGCTCCCTGGCCAAGGTACTCTAGAGAGTTGACCTTTCGGCATTACAGGCCCCGCCCATTTTCGTGTTAGGGCGAATTTGGCTGGTTTGGTAGCTGGACTGGGCTGGTGAGAGGGAGTAGATGTGTGGCCAAAACTCGGTAACCGAGAGGTGAACGTGGAAAAGCATCCCTAGTTTTGCAGGGGGTAGGTTGAACTTTTGGAAACTGGCCTTGGCTTGAGTCGGTTTTAGTTGGTGTGCGTGGAATTTTTTTTGAAAGCCTAGGGTAGCCAAACCTCTGTTTTTGAGGGTGGCAGTGAGTTTTGGGCTGTAGCCTGCAAGTGAGGAGAGCAGGTGGTAAATCCATCCGTAGTTTTTGGGCCTGTTTTGTGTGTGTATTGATGATGGGGTCAGAGTGTGGGTGGGGCCTTGGAGAGGGTCCAAGTTTTCAGTTTCGTAGAGGGCCTTAAAATTGAGTTTTAGGGCATTTTCAAGCAGAGGGAGCAGTTTGATGCAAAGTATTGCTGAAACTTGTGTACGCTTTGATGCTGCCCATTTATCCATCAACTTGGTTTCGGAGATCGCGGTACCCGTGTTTACTACCTTAATAGTGTAAGAGTCTAGCTAACTTCCAGATATGTCTTAGAAATTACGGAAGATGGGCTCTCAGTCTTCAGGAAAGGCATGCCCCCAGGCAATCACCTATAGGTGTGAGTGTGCTAAGCCACACCCACACGTCCACTCCGAGTGCCGAGCTTCCTTCCAAAAACTTAATCCCTTCCTTCCCAAAAACGTAATCCCTTCCTTCCCAAGAACGTAATCCTGGATGAAACCCTGATACAGTGCAAGTCGTATTGTTGCCCCAGATTCTAAATGGTGCACTTCAGTGCACAAATTAATTATTAATGCACATCAACTACTTCATGTACACACCTCCATGTGGGAACACGAACATAATTACGTGTACTGTTCATTGATTCCCAAAAATGGACAGATCCCAAGTTACTTCCGTTTCAGAAACAGAGCCGATCGATGCTTGCCATGGACACAGCTCTGGCTCTCCATCAGTGTACACTACACTGCAAGCTTTGTGGAAATATGATCATGTATGTTCTCACTTATCCAAACTATATAATGTCAACATTTCGACTAGGCTGTGCTAGTCTTCCTCAGGGCACGCAATGAAAATAAATGGACTGCAGCTACTTGTCTAGCAGTAGCTATTTAAGTAGCTGCAGTCCATGTATTTTCATAGTCTCCCAGACCCAACCAACCCCAGCACGGATCGCTTTACAGGAAGCGATACACGCACTGGATAAACGGTCTGGGAACGAGACTACCAAGGGCTAGCCTCAGTATACTTCGACTACACACCATTATCTACCTGTTTTTGGTGTTGTTCCCAGACCACGAATGCACACCCACGAAAAGGGTCTGGGAACAAAACTACATGTAACCTGTTATACACTACCATGGACTAGCCACATAGTCATCTTATAGAGTGAGGGTGCTGACAACCTTCACATGATGATGGTTCAATGACCAAAGAACTGTACTACAGCTGTTTCAGCCTTCTGTCCTCATCAGGTACAGAATGTATTTTGCTTTCCCTGGTAAGTGGGCACTCTATTGTATACAGAGGACAACAACAGTGTGGGGCTCAGCTCGCCCCAATAAGTGTGGGGGGAGAGATAATGCAATTCAAGTGTTGCTGGGTTTGATTATGGAGTACAGAAGTGGCATTCTGGACGTCTAGATGACTCCAAATGGAGGACGGTACGGAGGAAGAACGACTCACTACTGAGGTCTAAAGCATACCAGCACAATCAACTTACAATTAGGCAATGATGCAGAACCAAACAGACTCAGACAATTCACATTTACACCACTGCTGCATTCCCGACTTCACATACTTGACACCACTTCCTATACGCAAGCCATTTTGGGCAATTAAGGTCAATCACCTCAATTCCACCTGCATTACTCAGCTTCTCATTCAGTCTCGTTCCCAGACCCTCCCGCACGTGTGGGAAAAGAGGGTCTGGTGTTCTGAGAAACATTTCTTGTCACATAGGGTGGGGCCGATCTTGAATTTGAGATGTTGAATCAGATGGCAGAACATGCATGACGTAGGCAATCAAGCAGACAACATTTGGCAATATACATGCATAGTCTTGTGCATAGCTCGTTCTCGGACGTCCCAGTAGACTTTGCAGCCATCTCCAGCTTTTACCAACTGTGCTGTGTAATAGTCTATATGCACTAGCTGAGGCATCAGATAGTCAACTGCCGATTTAAGAATGGAATTATGACAGTCATGCTTTACACCATACGCCCCACCCCACCCCACGTGACAAGAAATGTACATGTAGCTCATGATCACAACACCAGACCATTCTCAGGAGTCTGGGAACAAGACTACTTCTCACTCCCTACTTCAGAGTTTTGACCACTAACTTTCTGATGTTCACATGATGTCTGCAAGAGGACCACAACATACATGTATACATAGGTTGTGAATACATTGAGTATGGGGGTGGCCTTCTAAAACTTACTAAAAGGTTGACCCTTGGAAGTACCCTTTGAGGCACCTGAATAAAGGCTTGTAGACCCACACAAAGGATTTGCAGACCACACAGGTGCATGAGTTCCTACACATAACCCTAATTACGTAGACAGAAAGTAGACAGAAAGTAGTCCTGGCGTCTTGCATGCGCTGGGGCTGTTTATGCTGGCCTTCTACAGCTAGAGCTTTTCATAGCTTACAACAGAGGGAGAAGGCATAGGGAATCTTACCACACGATCCATGAGATGACCGTCATGCCTCAAATCTTCTCAACAGCCAAGTTGTACAAGAGACCGATCTTGCATTCTGTTCTAGCGACAAAGACGGCACAAGCACCAATGAAGAGCTACACCAAGCGTTTGAAGCATATCCACCATGATTTCAAAGGGCAGACAGGTGACAAACTTGAAAAAGCCCAGCAGTGATGCATCTTCTCACGGAGCGAAAAGATGGCACTATTTGGAGTTTCACCAGTCATCCGTCAGTGGCTCTGCTTCAAACCTGGAGGTAGGACCTACCTCACCTCTTATTCAGAACTTGTTTTGGTTCTCTAGCTTCTCTGTAGCTGTGGATAAGACACCATTCCGTCTAGAAATCCGTGACATCAGCCCTGCCGGAGGTCATGTGGTGAGGTTCCCCTGGCTACACCTAACAAGGGGGTGACACTCCCATACACGCTGTAGTCAGAGCTGCGACCGGGCTTATCAGCGAATCTTGACCCCATATACTAAGGAAAGGCTGCAGTCGCTACGCATTTTTCCGTATACTATCGGCGGTCAAGCAGTCAACGGCTGAAATACAGTGCATTCAAACGGTCAAGAGTCTTTTTGCGATGCGGTCAAGCGGTCAAGCAGCAAAAAATGACGGTCAAGATTTCTTGACCTCGGTCGCAGCTCTGACTACGGCGTGAATGGGAGTGTCACCCCCTTGACTTAAACTTGCTGTTTCTCCTTACTACCTTCGTCTTATAATATTCCGTTGTGTCTTACGGAAGGAGAAACAGCAAATCTACTCTCATAAACAGCAAATGGTGCAGGGAAGTATCCAGGAACAGAGGAGGGAATAGTGGTCACACAGTAAGGTAAGTCCGGGTAATTTCGGTCACCGGGTATTTCTGGTCACTTAGGCACATACGCGCAAAGGACGCAAGGTCTTGATTTTGCCGACAGATATGTTATAGCTGAGTGTTGCCTCTATCTGCACAGCACCATAGTTTTGGCTGAAAACGTAGCTTTTAGAATAGAGAAGCCCTTCTCTACTAAGTGACTGGAATAAACCGTGACCGAAATTACCCCGACTTACCTTTTAATTATTTGTGGTGGGCGCGTTTTAAACGCTTTGTGAATGTACTGCAGTCTTTCTTCATGAGTGATTTGTTCCTGATCGATGTTATTGTAGCTAGCTAATACAATAACGAACAAATCACTCACAAAGAAAGACTGCAGTACATTCACTAAGCTTAGTGGACTCACCTTACTAGCCAGTGACTCCCAATATCTTCGCAGCAAGCCTCGCTAGGGCTAGAGACACACTTTCCAGTACTCCCGATCGCCACGATTATATATAGGATGCTGCGGCATTCCACTGCACTGCCATGGGTATAGTTAGTCTGGGAACGAGACTAAGGTATAGTCTCGTTCCAATACTGTGAGAAGTACACACCCAAATCGGACACACCCTCAACTGAAAACTGGCAACTGCATGCTGTTGCGCTCTGGAGCTATTTACTGCGGTGAGTAGAATCGTATGCATAGCTGCGTGTTTGTTGAAACATCTTCGGACAGTGCTGCATCATACACAAGGCCTTGAATTACCGTGCCCGCCTATGGCTACCGGTACATGTATGCAATCTGTGTTGCCAGTGGCATGGCTGTATAAAAGACAAGCCTCCCAGCTACAACTGGGGTCAAAGATCTTGACTGTAATATTTTGCTGTTTTACCTGTTGACTGCATTGCAGAAAGGATCTTGACCATTAATTTTGACTGCACTGTATATCAACTTTCCTTTATAGCGCTAGTGACAGTAGACTAGTCTCGTGGGCTCTCATGATCGCCACACGTAGTGGGTGTGGCAAGAGGCTGGCCCGCATGACTATAGCAACAGTATGTTAGCATCCATATGCTATACACTATTTAATGTGGGTTACCGTTAGGGTTGGGTGTATAAATCATGTGTATAGCATACACGTGCTAACGTAGCTGTTGCTAACGCAATATGGTAGCGATTCCACCCCTTCCTTAGTATACAGTATCAAGATGCCCGGTCACAGCTGTGACTATGGCCCCCCCCCCCCGCCCCCCCCACACACACAACACCTAGTGCTCAGAATCCACTAAAGTCAGACATGTTCGTGGGGATTAAGGGAATTTCCCCACTTAGTACCTCAAAAATCTTTCACGTCATAGGTGGGCACTGTGAAACTTCCATGAACTGCATGGAAGTTTCCAAGGATTGGGGCTGCAGGGCGTGTGCAGTATATGCCTGTTGTAGTTATAAGTACCAACTGTATTTATCCTCGTTCCCAGGCCCGAGACGTCGAGGAGAAAAGGGCCTGGTTTCCACTGTTTGCGCATGCGCTAACTAGCGGTGGAATTCCACTGGCACCGTGGATGTTTGATTCTGTTTGTACACTTGTGACGTCGAAGTGGATAACGTGGTCCGTACAGTTAATGAACTAGTGAGTATACTTAGTAGTGGCGTGCGTTACAACAGCTCTCGATCGTGCTCTCCTATGTCCTCAGGCAGCAAGGTACTCCTAAATTGAGCTAGAACAGCGACCTGCGATTGAACGATGGCATGTTTTCGTGTGGCTATCGTCGCACCGACTGGGTGGAGTCAGTATGCTACCAGACTCTTCCGTTTCTTTTGAATAAAGAATGTCCGGACGTTAAGTCTGTTGCTGGTGGCAGTGCAATTGTGGTTGTGTCGCCCCGCATCTCGCGGATCGAGGACCAGTGGAGCAAAATAGGTAGCGTCACACCCTCAACCATGTGACTACGAAGACGTCATTTGCACCCTCCCCCTTATGAATATGTGTTACGGTTACCGATAATTAAGCGCACGCGTAAACTTTGGAAACCAGGCCCTTTTCTCCTCCCTCTCGGGACTGGGAACAAGGCTACAACTGTATTAGCCTCATTCCCAGGCTCTTCCCCAGCATTTTGTTTCAAGATAAGATTTCATCATGTGCAAGATGACATACTATGTGTGGTTTTATGCATGGTTTTGGTAATCAAATTATTGCCCACACATGTTGTTTTTGATTTGCTGGATGCCACTCAGTACGACAGTGAGGAGTCCTTGGAAGACCACAACGAACAACTGTGAGTCTTGAAAACAATATTATGAACACGGTACGTAGTTAGTTAGTTAGAGAGGTACATGGTGGATTCAAGTGACAAATCACAAGCAAACACTCAGGCTAGTCACGCTCTTTTGTTGTACATGTACGTATATAGTACACAGGTCGTATGCTATCAAGCGGATACACGCCGGGAGGCCATGCGCCTAGCGTACCTTGGCGTCCGTGCGAAATACCGGGAGCAGACGCCGGGCCACGCCAGTTTGCTAGCTGGTCAGTTTTAGGCTGTGTTCATACTCAAACAGTTGCTGTCAGGACTGACAGTTGTTTGTTATGGCCTTTCTCAAGGACTCGTCGCTGTCACACTGAGCGGCATACTGTGCTGAGACCGTCAACAAGTCTCCAGCACGATTGAACTCACAACGGCTAACAAATGCATGGGCAATTACCAAAACCACGCATAAACCCATGCATAGTACGTCATCGTGCATGTGATGAAATATTCCAGCTGTTTTTTTGTACAGTATGCGACAAAAAGCTGCGGATGAGCCTGGGAACGAGGCTATACTGTATCACATATGGTATCAGCTAAACAGCTCCCTCATGAGTATTCCTCTTACTTCCCACTTCCTCCCCTTTCATCTCTCTCTCCCTTCTGTCAGTCCCTCTCCTCACCCCTTTTCCTTCCAACCTCCCCCCCCCCCCCCCCCCCCCCCCCATCCACTCCTCACCTTGTTCCTGGCAGGCCTCACAATGCCCTGTCATGATGCATTCTCCTTCGGCTCACTACACTGGATACAGTTGTCAATGAACATGTTCACATTCGTACTGTGGTGTGTATGTGTGTGTGCGTTGGGGGGGGGGGGGGGGGGGGGGGGGGGGGGGGGTAGTTTAACATGACTGTGGATATCACTGGATCAAGAGTTGATAACAATACGAGTGTGCAACTGCCATAGGTTCCACTGCTGACATCTTGGCAGCACAGTGGCGGATTTTGGGGGGGTAAGGGGGGTGCAAATGCATCCCCCTTTGGCGGCACATAAATGATTATGCAGCAGTGGCATGCAGCAACAACAACCAGGGCCGAGGCACAGTTACACACTCACGTATCAGTTCTTTACATCTTCAGACGTTTGACTAGGCCTAGAGTTGCTTCGAGATATTCAGTTCTGACTTCCAGCTAACAACTCACTTAGCTAGCTACCGTACTGTCTATGTATGTACGTAGGCCAGAGTACGTAGCTACGTACGTACACGTAGGCTAAACATTATTTTAAACATTTTTTAATTGGAACGGAATTAATCCACGTCGAGAGTCATGCAGACAGTCACGGATTGCACGGAAACAGAGAGCAGTGGCAGTTCAGTGCAGTGGAAGGCACAAAGGTGCTATGACAGCCCATCCAGGCAACTGAAAAATGACTGTGAAATTTTTTTCCATGCTTTGCGCGGAAGACAGATGGGCGCTTCGCGCCTCTGTTCACGCAGTGAACCCCCCCTTTCCAAATTTCTAAATCCGCCAATGCAGTATGATGTAGGCAATCAGTGTGGTCTACATGTACATGTACATAAGGCTGTGTTAAACGCTGTAGTATTCATACATAGGAGCATGCAGCTGCTAGCCTCGTACCCAGTCCCACGCCCAGCTTTTCGTCGCTGCTTAGTACCGCTTTACCGTACTAAGCAGCGACGAAAAGCTGGGCGTGGGACTGGGAACGAGGCTATGCAGCTGCTACTACTTCACCACTGATAGTGGTGAAGTAGTAGCAGCTGCATGTGGGAGTCTGTAAACACTGGACTGGACTGGACTGGAATACTGGAATGACCTTTGAACCCCAAAAGTGATGTAATTTCAAGGGAAATTCCCTTGAGCATGCGCATTTTGGCCCACGTGGCAATTATGTAGAAGTTGACGCTATGAACTGTACGGTGGCTATGGACTGTATGGAGGACAATCCGTCTCAATCAGGCGTAGCAGGGTCAGCCCGAGATAATCCCATCACCATAGATGACGACTCAGAGTGTGAGTCTCCGGTCAAAAGGGCCGAATACTACCGGTAAGTTGTACTTGATGCTTTTGCTAAAGTAAACTACAGCATGTAGTTAGCTGTGTGGTGATGTAGTCATACGCATACTCAAACATACGCCTACTCAAACATACGCCTACAGCATTACAAATAGGATGACTACATCACCACACAGCTAACTACATGCTGTACTTTACTTTAGCAAAAGCGTCAAGTACAACTTACCGGTAGTATTCGGTCCTTTTGCTGATTTTTACCGGAGACTCACACTCTGAGTCGTCATCTATGGTGATGGGATTACCTCGGGCTGACCCTGCTGTGCCAGATTGAGACAGATTGTCCTCCATACAGTCCATAGCCACCGTACAGTTCATAGCGTCAACTTCTACATAATTTCCCTTGAAATTACATCACTTTTGGGGTTCAAAGGTTATTCCAGTCCAGTCCAGTCCAGTGTTTACAGACTCCCGCTGCATGCTCCTATGCGAAACTACAGACCTTATGTAGCCTCGTTCCCAGTCCCACACCCAGCTTTTGATTGCTTGCAGTATGGTAAAGCAGGGAGGGCCTGGTACATTTCCTCACATGAGCATGACATGACAAATGGCAAACTTTTCAAAACGAGGACGCTACGTTTTACGTGTTATTCAACTGTATACCTACACTTTCAACACTCGGTACCTTCGTTCTTCTTGCTGTTCTGAGACACACAATGCCCACGTTAAACTTCCGGTCTTTCTACCCTTGACGTCACTCACTGCTTTACCATACTGCAAGCGACGAAAAGCTGGGCGTGGACTGGGAACGAGGCCAAGCCTTATGTACATGTAGACCACACTGATTGCCTACGTCATACTGCCAAGATGGTGGTAGTGGAACCCATATGGCAGTTGCACACTCTTATTGTTATGAACTCTTGGTGTGGATGCAAGGAATCAGTGTTAAATAGTACTGTTTACTTTGTACACAACTTCATTGTTAGCTGCACAAACTACACCAACTATTTCAAGAAGTGGGCTATGTATGAATAAATAGAGATTTCATTAGAGGCATGTGAAGTGTTATACCTGTCCAGATTCCTTGCGATCCTAGTGGTAGTAGAAGCCCAGGAGGCACGGGACACCTATAGACCTCCACATCCTGTCGAAGAATGCCAAAGGGAAGACATAAACTATTACAGTGCTCACAACACACGAAGGCAGTCACAACGGTGTGGTCAGAATTATCATGGGGCTCTCCTGGGAGCTGTTCGTCTGACGACAGCTAAAACACTCACTGCATGGCATCATGTAGGGGCCATAACAGGGCATGTATCTAACAGTCCTGACACCATAAATTCAAACATCATCTGGTTATACGTACGTACTCTATGATCGATGCACAAATTACTTTGATATTCAGAGATAGAAATTAGAGAACTCAGGCCGCGTGGGAGGAGGGACAGTACTTTCTCTCTTCTCATGCGGCCTTGGATTGAGGCTATTCCAGCACATGTCCTCAGATAGCCTTCAGCAGCTCATACTCCTTTCACACTCTCACCTGAACAAAAACTCAGGCACTCATTTGTATGTTCATGACTCTGGTCTAGTAGAGCCTTCATCGCCCGATCATCGTAGTGGATACTGGTGTGCCCACACTCTGTGCATGCGTATAAGAGTCAGTTAGTGTGACGCTTGGTATATTCTAGTGGTATGTACATCTATGCTATCAATACGTACATATAACCCTAGGATGGCCAGGCAAATTGACCCATTAATGGTCAAGGGTGCCCAGCAGGATGCAGCAGGATGTGGTCTTGTAATGCATAATTCGAGTTCGACACTTAGCCACCAATTCCTGTTTGGGGCATCCTTTGCAGTAAGACTTGCATGTTAATTGCACCAGATATGACTGCTGAAGCAGTCATTTGGACTTTCAAGTGTTTTCACAGCAAGAAGAGGATTCCCACAAAAATGGCCTTGGAGCAGATAATGGGAAAACCTTCAAATCTGCAGCCAAGGCATTAACATTGATCGTTCAACACCTTGATGTTCAACGATACTTTGCTGGAATTAGGATGGAATGGTCGTTCAATTTAGCAAAGGCACCTTGGTGTGGGGGGGAGGGGGGGGGGGGGGGATATTTGAAAGAATGGTTCAATTACCAGTGCTTACGATGAAGCACAGGGGAGATGATCCTAAACTCCAGATCACTGTCCAGTGAAGACCTTGAGGAGCCACTCATGCCCTCACATCTGCTCACTGGAAGGAGGTTGCTCAGCCTACCAGACTGTGCACTATGTACATCTAAAGACAGATCTTGATGATCTTGACATCTCTCCTACTCACCTGACAAACAGGTCAACAAAACACTGCACCGCTTTTCGAGGAGGTGGAGACTGGAATATTTGCAGTAGCTGAGAGACTGCCACAGGTACGGACAAGGAACAGGAAGCACTGAGAAGACCACAGTACTGGTTGGCGATATCGTGTTGGCGCACACTGATGACCGTCCAAGGAGGTGGGGTGTGGCGACTGGTGAGAGTAGAGGACCTGCTAAGAGGAGCCGATGGCCATGTTAGGGGTGTAGCGGTCAGAGTACACTTCAGAGGTACACGGTCCATCCTGCTCAAACGTCGTGTTTGTATCCGCTGGAGGAAGTCTGCGGAGCCAGCGCAAGTTCAATTGCAGATCATCAAGGGCCACAAAGGCTACCAGAGGAGGTACCGCTCAGGCAATCTTCAAGAGCTGCAGCAAGGAGAGCAAGAGATTGAATGGCAGCCTGCATGGCTGGATTGAACAGTGAGAACTGAACATACGTATTGTAGCCTTGATTCGTGTGACTACTGTTGACCAGCCTACTGGTCAACCGGTGGAGTGTTGGATATGATTGTATCACGTGAGTCACCATGTACAACACTGACAAAGAATTGATTTGACCTACATTACATCGTTGTCCAGCAAACAGCCTGCGTTCAATTGAGAGACACATGCACATCCTATGAGTAGACAAAGATTTCACTCACGCTTGCCCTACAACGCTCAGAATTCAACTAGTTACACCACCTGTGCACAGACCTTGTCCACACTGGGGACTTGTCCCCAGCCAGGAACAATTCCATGTACATGCATACACCTGGCAGCATTTTTTGGTGATTAAACTAGTTGCTAAGCAACATTGCAAGGGTGTTCAAACTAATTAGTAGAATCATGACATATGGGTATGGCTTGAGGTTGTCTCTAACAGCATTAGGCCATTCAAACTTAGTTACGGGTTTCCCCCTCACAAAAGTGAAACTTCCATCCCTACAAAATCTTAGCAAAGCAAGGAGTCGTCTCCGCCCCAGACCAAAACCAACCCAGCATGGATCGCTTCCAGTATCACACGCAGGGATACTGGAAGCGATCCACGCTGGGGATGGTTTGGGTCTGGGGCCGAGACTGGGATAGGAGTACAACTTCCTGCCATTGCAGAGCCGGCACCATGCCGTGATAATACACCACTCTCAAGAACCTTGACACCGTGCACTATGCTACAACAAAATCCAGTTTTCAGTGGGTGCACGTGCACAGGGCATATGCCCAATTTAAAACAGTTATGCTGCGAGAGTGCCGAGGGTGCAGGCAGGGGCCAGAAACCGGTAGTTTGGCCTTACTGGGCTTAGCGCACTGAGGGCAATGTAGTTATGGTTGAGGGCGGGATAATGCACAACCCAAGGGCATTATCCGCCCGAGACTGTCGGTATATTCCCAGAGTGATTTAGCACCGCCATGTACAAAAACTTTTACAAAGTAACTGACTTACCCGAAACAGCCCTCGGTATTTGAAAGTGTAGACAATGCACATTATAGTGTGCCTAAATGGAGTCATGTTCAAAATAGTCCTGTCGTGGCAAAATTATGTATGTGAATCGCTATATACTGTGCAGCTACACACACCCAGGGACATTGCCGGAAGTTACATCACAAAGCTGAATTACCTAGTCTCATGACACTTACACGCCCTTCGGTTAAACATCAATTGATCTTTACAGAACATTGACCAATGTAAGGTAAAGATCAACCATTGTCTGGTAAAGATCGATTGATGTTTTAATAGCAAATTCAACGTTTAGCAAACATGCATGCTCCTAGTCTCGGAACCAGACCCTTTGTGCGGGGGAGGAGGAAAGGGTCTGGGCACGTTCCTACATTCGAGTTGTCCTCACGGAACGTAATTATGCGTGGTAATTAGCGATCAACTGCGATACCACGCGTACGATCACAGTCGACCTGCTCGTTGCTCTCCTCGACTTTTGTCAGTTGCTCGCGGGTAACGCGGTACGGCACAGCGATTCGCCATGTCTAGTCACTGGCGACACAGAAAGCCTGGAGAAAAATCATTTCCCTGACATCATTCGCGATCAACGCTTCTGATTCGTTAGGTCAACATTCCGACCTGGGGACAACTCGAATGTAAGATGGTGCCCAGACCCTTTCTTCCTCCCCCGCACGAAGGGTCTGGTTCCTAGACTAGCATGCTCCCACTGCGCTCCCATCAGTTTCAAAAAGATGCCTCAAAATCCAAGTTTTGACACAAACGGCATGCCATAAATAGGAGCCTCATCCATGCACTCCTCACTACCAACACCGGTCTATTTCCCTCCTCTCCACCACTCACTCTGTTTCCTTCTTTACCCAAGGAGGCCACCTCCACTCTTCCTTCCATTAAAAAAGAGTAATGAGGTGGTGGAGCAACACTAAATGTAGACAAAATTGATTGTAGCCAAAGATACAGAAACACACATCGCTTGTACCTTTCCCTCCCTCTCTTCTCCCATCACTTCTCTCCCTTCGAAACGAGCTGCCAGTCGACTAGTCAAGCAACAACTCGGCCTCGTTCCCAGACTCTGAACCTTATTCCCAAGCGGCATGGAGTCTAGTCTGGTTGCCTGGGTCTGGGAACCAGACTACCCGGAGTCTGGACACCATCCTACGCTATGTCTATGATTCGGAGTCAACTACAAGGGCGGGAGCGCCATTGGCAGACGGCCTACCGGAGGAGGCCAACGGCATCGGTAGCCGAATGAAAAACGACAGAGACACAAGCACGCTCATCCCTGTCCACAGATTACGCGTGCATAGGGCTATTCCCGCCAAAATGTGAACAGCTGCAAATGCCAACCAATCAGATTGCAGTCCACGCGTCAACCACTCAGATCATAGCGCTACCAGTCTTGGCAGTCAGCTGCGGGTATATAAAGCGAGTCCAGTCGTGTCCAAGTCATTCGGGTTAGGTTTAGCTCGGGTGTGGTTAAGCTGAGGTGAGCCCTCACCATAACCTTACCCTTGCTCAATACCTTTCACCACCAGGGTAAGTTGGGTGGGGTGGGAGCTTTGGGGGGCGGGGCTGGAGGGTGGGAGCTTGGGGGCGGGGCTGAAGGGTGGGAGCATGGGGGACGGGGCTGGAGGGTGGGAGCATGGGGGGCGGGGCTGGAGTGTGGGAGCATGGGGGGCGGCGCTGGAGGGTGGAGCATGGGGGGTGGGGCTGGAGGGTGGGAGCATGGGGGGTGGGGCTGGAGGGTGGGAGCATGGGGGGCGGGGCTGGAGGGTGGGAGCATTGGGGCGGGGTGTGGTCTTATAAGGCTGTTTTCATTATGCACAAAGAAGACTAGAGGTTGTTTTTATGACGTACCATGCCCGTACATTGACTCTGCATACCTCGTTCCCAGACCCCCTGGGAACGAGACCAACTTTGATCAATGTCGATAGGTTTCCATTCCCAGTCCCGGTTCCACATGTATACCGCCTGGGAGCGCAACTGAGAAATTCGTTTACAGTGGTAAGTAAGCCTTTACTATCGCCTTTTTTCCATTGATTGTAGTGTTGAAGATGTACAGGAAGTGTTCCTACATGGTTTGCAATAGCCAGGCTCCTCCCGAGTTGAGGAGGAGCCTGGGAACTGAGCTAGCATTAAACAGCTGTCCCTTGTTGCTCTGCAGGGCTGGCTTCCATCGATCTGGGCCGTGCAAGTAGATGGGCAAAGGCCAGTCTGTCACCACACTACGTGATTGACTCCAACACACAAGACGTTGACTCCTTTTGTGAGAGTCTGGCTATGCGAGACCAGGTAGGTAATAAGTGCTATCACAAGGTAATATGTGATGTAATAAGCGATTTAACCCTTCAAGTGACCAATCATCAGATTGCAAGAAGTAAAGTGTTGAAATCCCAGTGGCCAATGGGATGGCTCTAGAGCATACCCCAGAGCAATGAAGTGAATATTGGGCTAACATGTGGCATAATAAGTGATTTAAACCCTTTCAAGTGACCAATCATCAGATTGCAAGCCCTCGATTCCAGGGGTGTTTATGTGGGTCAAAGCCTCGTGAGGGCTTTATCCTAAACTAAGCATTCGTACAAAATATTTCCTGCTTGACGTCATTTTTGTTTTATGACTCCACCCTACTAGATGATCCTGAAAATGTTGATTAACTTTACGAACCTTCCTGCTGTTTGAAGGGAACCTGATGCTATTACGTAAGTGTCTGCGGAGTAATAGCTATGAAGCTAGTTTGCCATAATAGCATGGGTCCCTTGATGAAGGTTGATGGGTCAAACTTATGACGACATTCATAAGAAGCCTTACTACTTTGTATCCATGGAGGACACCTTTATGCTTGACACCTTTGTCTACATAGTTTCCATGGGCTTTAAATGTTTTATGTAATATTTAGATACCACTTTGCCGTGCATTACGGGTTTTAGTGCACGAGGGCAATCTAGTTAACGGTCGAGGGCGAGATAATGCACAAGCCGAAGGCGAGTGCATTATCCGCCCGAGACCGTTAACTAGATTGCCCGAGTGCACTAAAGCCCGTAATGCACTGCAAACTGGTATCTAAACTACTTAGTGCAACTCACCGACCCGAGACAGCCTTTGATCTTTGAAAAGTGTGCATTATCTAGATAATGCGTGCACACTAAAGTGTGCATTAAGCGATTTAATGCTCCGTCTTGTGATCGATTCTGAGGCGTCTGATTTGTTGAGGGTCACGTGAGTAGCACTAAGGTACTATAGAAACACCCCTTGGAAGCCTTCAATTGTGTGAAGTGGTCAATGGCTGCTTCCTCGACCTATTAACACTTCTCTTGGTTTGTGTTAAAGCTCTCATGATATTGTGTAGTCTCGTGCCCAGAGGACCCCAATGAAAGTTTGGCGAATGTCTGGTGCATCCAATCCTAACCGAAGGCTATTGTCGCAACCACTATATGAACAGCACCAGTGCGACTGGTAAAAGACTCGAGAATGTAGTCCTATGTATCTTCGGCCGTGCAAGCTGTATAAAGCTGGCAAACGTGTTCACTGCCATCGCTGGACGGGACAAACAGCACATCCTCATTGTCCAGCTCGGTTGTTAATTCAACACAAATATCGATACACTCTTGGTATGTTCTGCAAAAATTAGAGTTTTCTTGGCTGAACTTCCATTTCTCTTTACGTCTCGTACAATAGGCATCAGCATATCCTTCTTTTCTTCCAGCTTAGTGGCAACACTGTAGCGGATATTCAACTTGTTTGGCACTTTACCGAGGTTGTCGGAAATCCATGCACAGGCTTCGCAAGATAACTTTCAGGGTGCCAAGGGATGCTGTTGCTGTCAATGCGATACAATTCACGTCCTTTGAGACAATCGACCTCGCCTCTGAGAGATGGGCAAATTCTTCACGGAAACTGGCTCCCCTATAAACAGAGAGTAGACACTGGTTACATGCGGATGAGGTGGCCAGTATATCAGGCACGTGTATGTATCTATGCTCTGGTTTCCAATGCGCCCCAGACCTACACATAGGCTTGGCCCTGCTCAGCCAACCATATAGACATATGCCGTGTTCTATCCCCCAGACCGTGTGTGCAGGGTACGCGACTTAGCCTGGCACAGACTAGTGTACATTAATTAGAATAGATGACGTATAGCTATAATTTATATATCAAACTAGCTCCATTGCTGTCACTGTAAATATACTTACCATTTTTCAACAAGGTGTGCTTCGTCGACGGCAATGGCCACTAAACATTCCTGGTAGACTGGAGAACGGAACATCTCGCGCCACTGCAGCACTCCAAGAAGCGACTCATGGTTCATATATACAAGCTGGTATTCCCCAGACACGACACCTTGTTTCACAGCCTCATCATGCTGTTCCACTCCAACAAATGCACATCTCAAACCTATGAACAGCAATTACTGAGCTTTGATTAATACATGTGGCTTTATAATTAATAGTTTTAGTTTTGACTGAGGGGGTCGTTCTTTATACATGATCCGCTATTTACTCACCTTGCTTCGAAAAGCTCTCCACTTGATCCTTCATCAGCGATGTCAGAGGGCTCACAACCAGCACAACTGAGAGCAGGACATCTTCAGAACTTTTCGCCACAACATAGCGTTCCCTCAACTAGTCAAATGCTAAGGGCAAACAGGCGTAGCAAAAGCTCTTGCCTTCTCCAGTGGGCAGGGACACGAACACGTCTCGCCCGAGTAAAAATTCACGGATTGATTTGCCTTGTTCAGGAGTTGCGCGATCGTATCCCAGTTCCTGGACCGGCACCGTCAACAGCTTCGCTTGGAACACTGCACTTCAATCGAGGAATCGAAACAGTCTGCATCTTGAAGCTGGAAAAAAACTAGCACCTTCGCGTCTTGTGAGTACTCAAGTAAAGTGAGTGCCACACAATTATTTAAAATCCCGCGATCTCATTCGTCCTTACCACATTCTGGATAGGGCCAAGAAATTTGACTTCGTTTACCAGACCGTCTCTCCCCCTCAGGGGGGGGGGGGGGTCTGGGCACGAGACTAGATATTGTGAGGGCTCTATGCTAGACTAGGCAGTCATACGAACTATTTCTTGCTAGCTTGATGACATTTTTATTTTATGGCTCCACCCTACTAGGTGATCCTGAAGAGTAACTCTACCCTTTCTGCCGTTTCAAGATGCAAAAGGGAACCTGATGCTATTATGTAAGTGTCTAGATAATAGCAGTGAAGCTAGTTTGCCGTATAGCATGGGTCCCCTGATTACAATGACAATCTCAACTGGTGGACAACACCCGCCGAATCACCTGATGCCAATCCAATTGAGAACTTATGGCACGAACTCAAGGAGTTCAGTCGCAGAGAAGTTAAGCCAAGGAACAAACAGGAACTGATTGCAGGCATAGCAAATTTTGGGAACCAGTTTACGTTGCGAAATGCAGGAGGTATATTTGCCACCAGCCAAAGGTTGTACCAAAAATCATTGAGTGCAATTGGGAAGCTACAGGTTGTTAGAGTAATCAATGTTTCCACGAAATTATTACACTCCTGGTAGGGGAAAAATTGTGCCGCGTAATATAATATAATATAATCCAACATAATATAAATAATGTTTCATAGACTCGGTAGAGTCTATATGTAGGGATACGACGTACACGCAATATATGCTAATACAAAAAAATCTCTCCAAATCTCAGAAACGGTACACTTATAAGCCTTTATAACCACATACCGTTCATCTTCGGGTGTTTTCATGACCAACAAGACTCCTCACATCGCGAAAAACCGTCGCGAAAGTACCACACCAGGTACTCGCAAAACGAGCAAATTGTTTTTCTTTCTTCTTTCTTCTTTCTTCTTCTTTCAGACGGGCTAGCTCAACGTCGCCTCAATCCCTCATGATGGTTTTCGCACGAAACAGCAGCATTTTACACCGAGCAGTGCACCAGCCCATCGCTTTTTGGCAACCTCCAAGTCTTCACCAGGCGGCTACAGCTGCCCACTCAATAACTATGGCTTCATTTGTCACGCCATTTTCATGTTTGTACGCATGCGCACTTAAACAATCACTTAGCAACGATACGTAATTATTATTCAAGATCGCTGAATTAGAAGTGCCTTGCGCTGTTGTGCTACTGTAGCTAGACTGAGGTAAATTCTCTGTGCTATATATGTTACTAGACTGTGTTCTGTGAGAGGGGTGAATGCCTATCTAAAGACTCAACAATGTGTCGCTACTACTATCTGGTATAGCTATTTTATACTTAGTCTTAGCTATGGTCTTCAGCTCGGGGAGCACTGGCTTAGTATCCATCCAGAAAAGGGTTGGCTTTTGAGATGCTTGGGTCTGATTCTTGCTGGCAGTGTAAATGCCAGAGTCCAGTATGCATGCGCCTGCTGCTAAAAAAAATGACATAAACAAGTAATAAAAAACATTTAAAATGTAACAGGATGTAGGGATACCAGAACCGCAAAAAGTAAGGAAACAAGGTAGGGATGATCACACAAAACAGTGAAGTATACAATCCCCCTACATATCTTTTTTCATTATACACGTATTATGGAAAAAGATCTCTGTAGGGGGTTGTATACTTCACTGTTTTGTGTGATCATCCCTACCTTGTTTCCTTACTTTTTGCGGTTCTGGTATCCCTACATCCTGTTACATTTTAAATGTTTTTTATTACTTTGAGTACTTAGGATTGGCCTACAGAGATTCTGACTACAGTGCCGTGATCGCTATCATGCACTGACCTGAATGATAAAAGTTGGTGCTGAAACTCAGCTTGGTGGTGGAGATATGAGCGCGTTTGTCTCGCCGTTGGCCGCCATTGCTCGAGCGCTCTCTCCACTTCCGGTGGCAGTACCGTTCTTAGGAAAGGCACACGAAGATTCTGACCACACGGCCGTGATCGCTGTCGTTCACTGACGCTTATATACCGAAACTCACCGTGCTGGCTAAGTTGTGAGTGCTGTAATAATGTCTTGTCTTACTTTTGGTCGCCATTGCTCGCGATCGACTTGAGCGTGGTTGCCACGTGGCATGTGCGTTAATTAGAACGTATTGCAATACTTAGCTTGCGCTACGGCAGGTTGCAACGCGGCTACTTTATGAATGGTACTTGAGAGCACTCTAAATAATTTGTGATCTTCCCTGTATATAGCTATCATGGTGATGTGTGATAATTGGAACGAACTGTCACACTTAGCTTGTACTACCGTTTAACCGCGGCTACCAGGAGTGCGGTTGCCCCTCGATGTAGTAATGATTAATTTAGTTGATGTAGCAATGATTGGTTTACAGTGATACCATAGTCACTCATTATTAGGCGCAGCTCACTTATAGGCGCATATTCGCTGTTAGGCGCATGTTCAACTCTCGTCCCAGGTACTCGCTGTTAAGCACTGCAGTCTTCCAGAAACTCCTCCATTTTCGATCCTATGGAGTAGAAAACAGCTATAATTCGAAGTGAAGCTCACTTCCTTTTAGAGGAATGTCATTATTATTATATTCGTTATAAGGCACATCTCGCTTGTAGATGCGCATATTTCCTTCCTGTGGAGTTATAGGCGCATGCGCCTAATAACGCGCGACTACGGTATGTAATAATTCATTTTGGCAAAGCTAAAGATAGGAGGTGCCTTCTGAGTAGCCTCGTTCCCAAGCCTTCCATACCTCCAGTTAGACCTGGGAACGAGGCTAGCTTCTGAGCCCTAAGTCACTTACAAACTTGTCCAACAGCTTCAGTGCATACGTGCCAAACTCAACTGGGTTTGGCCCATAATTATTGTGGAAATAGTTTGAATAGTTCTTAGTTGAGCCTGTTTAGTTCATGTGTTAGTAGAGCTGGCTGTTCACGATTACCAAAAAGGGGTGCACTTTGCTGATGCATCATCACTAAACAGTGTTCCCAGGCAAGCTTGACTTCTAGAGTCCCTGCTTTCGAGTCCCCTTTGTATTTGGGGTATTTGAGTAGGACAGTCGATGCTGGAATGAACTTGTTTTCTTCAATCTCTGTGGAGGGGAGTGCATTTGATACAGCCTTAAAAGGCAAGGACTTTCTGGGAACACCCTGTTGCATCAAGTTATTGGCAGCAGTAAGGGCGGGAAGGGTTGGGGTAGTAGGAGTGTTGAATCCCAGAAAATGGGGTAGAGGCAGGAGCATTGAACGTCGGAGATGGGATGGTGGGGTTGAAGGGAGCAGAAAATGGTGGAGGTGGTTGGGATGTTGAAATGGTGGGGGTGTAAGGGTGTTGCTGGCCATGTCCGTACACGTTCCATTGTTGTTGAGTCACCAAAACAATCTTGACTATACATAGGACTGTTTTGGTTTGACTCCACCTTGCCTCACAGGTTTCATCCCTTGCCCCCAATACAGTTGTCTTGGAATCAATTTCATCCACCATCATCTCTAACTGCAATGGATCTGAGAAAAGGTGTGTGAAGTCAACAATCAAATCACTAGGTCATCCTGAAGAGTAACCCTACCTTTCTGCCAAATCAAGACGTAACAAGGGAACCTGATGCTATTACGTGAGTGTCTGAATAATAGCTGTGAAGCTAGCTTGCTGCACAGCATGCGTCTTCAGATTAAGGTGGTGGGTCAACCTTACACTCATAAAAAGCCTTATACCGCTTGTATGAGCAACCCCTATCTTGGAGTAGTGTGTCTAGTTCTTGCAAGCCAGGAACCCAGCGCGTGTCGCAAGCAGTTATTTTGCTCATTTTTCATAACATTTGGAGTTTATGTAAGCCGTCATTCTGGAGTCATATTGACTGCTGCTTCCTGAAGGCAAAAAGAAGTCTCAAAACAATGCCTTCTGTGTGTATATTGGGTGAGAAAGTCGTGAAGCACTTATGCTGAGGTTGACCCACCACCCTTAGTTTTGTTGCAGCACAAGATCATTTTACGTCGTTAGTTCTGCAGGATCTTCAGACATGTATCTTACGAGATACATTCTGAAGCCCTCTTCCCCTGGCTGCAACTGGACTGTGATATCTACACAATGTCATATACCAGATACATACTGAAGCTGGCTGTCTTTGTACAACTGGACTGTGATCTACACTTCCTGTGGTGTGTGGTATGGCTTCACAAGTAGAGCTGTGACCAATAATCAATTAATTGAATAATTGATCAATATAAAGATCTTAGACCAATAATTGGTGGTAAAATTAAGATATCAATTATTGAAATCTGCTTGTGAGTATGTCAGTGAGCACAATAAAGGGAACAAAAAATGGTGATATGCAATATAAACTTGTAGCAAACTATACTATTGTGTATTCATGACGGTGTACTATTATATCGTAGGAAACTCACATCGTAGCTTAAACGTATGTGTATGTTTGTAATACTTTGTGGTATGTACGTATTTTGAGCTCAAAGAAGCATCACTACATACATATATTATGCCTCCACAAATTTTGACCAATAATCGGATAATCGGCAATTATTCGACCCCCAATAATCAGTGTTGATTCCAGGAGCAATATCACAGCACTAAACACAAGTGCTACCACTAACCACAACCTGTACTCCTGGTCATGTCCAGTGTTGTCTTGACCCCTCACACGGTCTAACCTTATCCTTCCGGTCTTGGGTACAGTCTGGTTCCTAGACCCAACCCGTGAGGAAGGGTCTGGGCGATTAACCTATCCTTCTGCACTGCAGTCCGGCAAAATGTTGATTAGGGGAAATGTTCACTACTGTATACCGGGAAATTTTGTGCACCGTTTTAATTTGGCCATTTGGCGATTCGGAAGTCAATTGCCAAATTGAAAAGTCCGAATGGCTGGCCAGATTGACTGTCAGCATGCACGGGGAGGTGAGATCACCTTGAAATTGCAAGACCCAAGGTACTACCTGCTGAGAAAGGTCTGCAGAGAAGTGCCTGCTTCTTTGCAGTCAGTAAACCGACTTAAAAGCATACAGGCTGCTGAAATTATTATTCTGAGCGTGCGTCATGGCCGACTGTGTACCTGGCCGGGTCATGCTTTACTGCCGCAGTGTACGCATCCTGCTTGGGCATTGCTGACCTCCCGGACAGCTGTTTGCCAATCGTGGGCCTCCAGATGCTGCTGAAAATGTGAAGGCCACAACGCTGCTCTCGGTTCGCATTTTGTACATCTTTGTCCGGGGGGCCAGGGCTTCTTCATGTTTACGTCATGCTTATTCTATCGTGATCGCCTAATTTTAAATTCGCCAAATTTTCTACCGAGCCATTTCAGGCCATTTTGCCAAATTTAATGGCCACCAAAATTTCCCGGTATACGGTAGTACATGTGACTGATGAATAATGCTATATGCATGCATGCAGGTATACATCATATTGTTCATCAGTCTCGAGACTAATGCCTACACCTTCTCACAGCATCTAATGATTTACACTGAATGAAATTCCTTGGCCGCACGGAAGGGTAGGTCATTTGCCCAGAGTCATCTTGGCGGGCTGGGTCTGGGAGCCAGACTAGGTGTTGAGAGGATCTGGACTGCCTGAAGACATGCTGGGATCCACCTGTATGAACTTACCCGGACATCCCAGGTCCCACCCTTGACACTAGGTCTGAGCGATTATTTCGATTATACGATTATCTCTGAGCATCCCTGAGCATGGTGATGGTGATTGCAGCAATCCTGTTAGCCATGTTAGTGCAAAAGTGCTTATGGGTTGTCATGAAATACTTAGCTGGACTGTGAATACAATAATCAGGGCTATGAATACACTGCGTGGCCATGGCTTCTGTCTGTACCCTGTAGCTTGTGACTTTGAATGATAATCGTGATGTTGGAAAATCCACAATCGCTCAGCCCTGCTTGAGACACAGCCCCCCATGCTGTCTGGGGGATCCCATGCAGGGACATCCCAGGATCTTTCCTGGATGTCCCCACACACACAGTCCAGGGGATGCCAAGGACCCCAGGGCCTCCCTGATGTACCATGGATAATGCTCTATTATCCATGGATGTACACAGCCCCCCCCCCCCCATGCTATCCGGAGGACCCCAAGGGACATCATAGGGTCCCCCCTTGATGTCCTACATGTATGTAGATAGTATGAGGGTATCCTAATGGGATTGTCTGATACACCTGATTCTCCTCTCTGGTTTATGGTTCGGCCATTAACCCTCACCGTGTGTAGTGTGTAGTGTGTACGTAGGGTCATTGTAACCTGTGTCTGTCTGTCTGTCTGTTGCTTGTACAACTCGAAAGTAAGATTGCTATCAGTGGAAGGCAGCAGTAATAGCTATGTGATGTAATAACTGAAGTAGTACACATAGTGTTTGTGGGAGTATGACAGTTACTGTATGCAGTAAAGCTAATGAATGGTATTTCCTTCTCAAAGTTCTTGGACATATAATAATTAGTGATATGACTAATTTAGTACCTGTACTTAAGCTCCATTGAAGAGTGTGTGATTAATCACGTATTGTGTTGTGTACTTGTACCTACATACTTGCTCCGTAAACAATGTGGAAAACTGTAGTGGCAAGCTGATTGGTTGAATAAGTGTTCAAATAGTGTGATAGTGTGCCGAATGGATGAATTGTTCGTTGGAAATTGCTAAAAGTTAATTGTAGCAATGAAAAGACCGTGCCTACTTGTCACTGACACAAAGCATGATGTTGAGGAGGGTGTGTATGGAACAGCGTGTTATGTGGTGGAAACATCTTGTATACTACTTCAATAGTCCAGCGTATGATTAGCAATGCTTCAGTAGTCCAGCATATGATTAACAATGCTTCAATAGTGCAGCATGTGATTAACAATGCTTCAATAGTCCAGCACAATGTTTCAATAGTCCAGCATATGATTAACAATGACTGTTGGGGGGGGGGGGGGCAGTAATAGCACTCAAGATTGGACTAACCAGCACTCAGCTGCACCATGACACATGCCACCTCATCTTGCTGAACAACTGAAGTGGTCCAGGTTTATAAACGCCCCTGATTTGCCTGGGCGCAATATTAGTTGCAACCACCACATTAAACGGTTAAACAGAATGGCCAATACAGCAATCGAATGTCTAGGAGCAAACAAATCCCACAAAGCAATAAGTACGTTATTGCACTCAAGCAGGTCTCTTAGCTGATTTATAGACCTGAGTGATGCTAGCTATAATTACCGAGGGAGAAGCCCGAGGTGATTATAGCTAATTACATGGAATTCAGAACTAATTTTGTCACAATTTCCACATTTGCATTCAATTGTGCAAACATCACAATATTTACATGTGTTGCAATACCCTTGCATGTATAATCAGCAAAGTCTTCAAACAAAAGTCTTCGACGACACACACTTCACACAATGCTTGATCATTTGCTCAGAGGTATGCCTCTTTTATAGGTCGCCACTCCCATACGCCATCAATGCGTAAGACAGTAATCCAACTCTACCAATTTGTTGAATGTACATTTCAATGTCTTCAGAAACAGTCAAGTGGAATGCCAGGCATACATACGTCAGGGCAGTGTATGCCACAGCCTCCATGGGCACACAGCCTCCATGGGCAGGTCGACTTTCCTGGTTGCCATAAAAGTATCCGCACATAGTCTCTTGTCTAGCTACAATGTAATACTATTATAACTACACGTGGCGCTGATTACATGATGGACGGCTAAACCACACGGATGTAATTTTATTATGATTGCTGTAAAAGGCTATAATAGCGCATAGAACTATGCTCAAGGTGGGTTGTCAAGGGGGTGGATCTCCAACACTTCACTTTGCACACGTTCATGATGGTTTGGTCACTGCACTAAACCTACTCCCAGCTTTCAGCTACTTTCCAAAGCAACTCAAACTTCTGTCATACCATAATTTCGTATGGCATTCTTGAATAGGAATTTGTTTTTAGTCACATTCCTTGAATAAGGAATTTGTTGTGTTGAATACACACAGTGGGTGGTGCAGGAGGTTGTGATGCTGTAGGCTGTCATAAGCTGAAATGGCCATGAGATGTCTCAGCATAGGTGTGTGAAGTTCTGCTATCTGAACAAAGTCGGCCGATAAGGTCAGCGGTGGAGGTCAGTTGTGGAGGTCAGAGGTGGAGGTCAGAGGTGGAGGTCAGTTGTGGAGGTCAGAGGTGGAGGTCATGTTGTGGAGGTCAGAGGTGGAGGCCAGTTGTGGTGGTCAGAGGTGGAGCTCAATCGTTGTCAGTGGTGTACATTTTGGATCCTTCAACGATGAGGAATTCGAGGGAAGATTGATTTCTGCCATAAAATCAATTTTAATCTTCTATTTTGAAGGTGGCGCAATTCCAATCATTTCACTGGCAGATGGTGCATGTTGTCTAAATCTCCAAATTCATGCCTGCCTGTGGCTTCAGTGCTAATTAGCTATTGTTGGCCACATAGGTACATGTCAGCCACTTTTGCTGCCTAAGCTGTTCAAAGTGTGGTGAAATTACATACGTAGCTCTCAGGTCCCTACATCTCCATGCATTTTTTATGGTTTTTTATTCCTTGTTTATGTGACTTTTTTTTAGAACCCTGGCGCATGCAAGAAGTCAACAGCCAGGCATGTGTTGAGTCCAGCAGTGGTGTGTGGAGGTGGTGGTCTCCAGGTGGAAGAGCTGATGAAGTTCAGTTTTATTAATTTCATTCAAAATAAAATAAATAAACACACTACTGTACAGAAATGATGAAATATAATACAAAAGAAACTGTTCAGTTGGGCATGGTACTAAGGACCGCCGCGGCGTTTCCACGCTGGATTGCCACAGCAATCCTCTGTACAAGAAAGTGAAATGAGCGGGGCTCTCCGGTTTCGATTTTAATGCGACGGGCCAGTTCCTTAAAGAATGAGGTGGCCCCTGGGCCAAAAACACCAGATGTCTCGATCGCAATGGGGATGAAATGATGAGTGGCCAGCAAAGATGAGTACTTCAGCTTCTTCTTCCGTTCTGCCTCATCAGCCACAGCGCCTGCTTCACTGGTTGCCAGTGAGATGTGGGAGGGGGCAAATGTATCTGGGCAAGTGGCGTCCCATACCATGACTCGTCCATTTCTCCATGGTACAATTGTGGCACCATCTGGCCGTTTGCCATCAGATCGGGAAATGCCTGTAGGCTCAAGATGTGAGGGAATTTTTGCTGATGCTAAAGATCTCTTGATCAGCTCGTTGATGGCTGCATGGCGGGGATGGCGGCCCTGACTCTTGTGGCAGCAGAGGCCGTGAGTTACTAGATGGTCAACATGAGCTCTGCATTGACGGCACTGGTGGGGCTGGCAGAGGGTGACTCCTAGTCGGAGCCCCATAGCTATTTGAATAACTTCATCGTCCATGCAAAGTCCCAAGGCTGACATTGGGAATGCATGCAGCCAAGCTCCAGATTCCTTTCTGGCCGCGGCCAGGAGGCGAGAACGTGAACAGGCATCAGGAGCTGCGTCCAGAAGGTTCTCATAGGCAGCAAGCACCCAGGGGTTATCCCAGGCCTTTTGTCGGGAACATGTTTGGGCAGGTGGTGGTGGCCCATTATGCCCCTGACTCCAGAGGAAAAGGGCAACAGCAGTGGTGGGATAGGGAGTATCATGCAGCCTATTTCATTCAATATAATTAAAGAAACTATTAGCAAGCAATTAATTGTGGTTGTGGATTACCACACGACAGTTTTTAATCTGTGGAGGTAAAAGAGTGCATCATTATATGAACAGTGTAGTGGTTATTACGTAGGTTATGGTGAGGATAAGGGGAGGGCCTGTCCCCTCCCCTGCCCCTTCCCCTGCCTCTCCTTTGATGCCACCATCTTCAGATTAAGACCGAAAGGTATATATAAGGATGAGGTCAAAGCTATCCTTATCATTATGATTATTCAGTAGACACTATATCCCATAGTATAGCTATAAGCTTACCTTGGAGGCCTTCCTTTCCGCTGATCTGGGGCAGGCGGAGGGTGGTGATTTTCATCCCACTGCTGAGGCGATGGGGCCTTGGTGGGAGATTTTCATCCCACTGCTGAGGCGATGTGGCCTGGGTGGGGGATTTTCGTACCACTGCTGAGGTGGTGGGGGGCCTTGTTGGGGGATTTTCATCCCACTGCTGAGGCGATGTTGCCTGGGTGGGGGATTTTCATCCTACTGCTGAGGCGATGGGGCCTGGGTGGGGGATTTTCGTACCACTGCTGAGGTGGTGGGGGGCCTTGGTGGGGGATTTTCATCCCACTGCTGAGGCGATGTGGCCTGGGTGGGGGATTTTCGTACCACTGCTGAGGTGGTGGGGGGCCTTGGTGGGGGATTTTCATCCCACTGCTGAGGCGATGTTGCCTGGGTGGGGGATTTTCATCCTACTGCTGAGGCGATGGGGCCTGGGTGGGGGATTTTCATCCCACTGCTGAGGCGATGGGGCCTGGGTGGGGGATTTTCATCCCACTGCTGAGGCGATGGGGCCTGGGTGGGGGATTTTCATCCCACTGCTGAGGTGGTGGGGGCCTTGGTGGGGGATCCTCATTCCCTTGCTGCAGCTGGTGCATAGGGGGTACCAGTGGGGCATCGTTGTCCTGATGAGAGGGGGGGGGGGGGGGGGGGGGCATCTTGATTGCTCTGTAGGTGTTGATAGGGGTTAGGAGGTACCAGTGGTGGAAGGTTTTGGGGAGGTGGATCAGAAGAATCATCAGAAGAATCGTTCGCACATAGTTCAGCCTTCCACAGCACAGAAGTCCAAACGTTCAGAGAATGCTCAACTGCAACTGAACAGAATTCCAACAGTCAACAGAAGTCGAACCGTTCGCAGAAACGTTCAACCTTCCATGGAACAGCAGAAGAATTGACACAGAAGTCCAAACGTTCAGACCGTTCAAGATGAACAGAATTCGAACAGTTCAGCAGTGCAACACTGCAGCTGTCAAAAAGCTATCACATGACTCCTTTTGCGCATGTGTATAAATTTGAAAATGGTGTCGCACATGAAGCCGTAGTTATTGAGTGGGCGGTTTCAAGTACCACATGAGACTTCGAATTTGGTTGCCAAAAAGTGATGGGGTCGTGCTGCACGACCCCATCAGTCAGTGCAGCACTGCTCAGTGTAAAAGGCTGCTGTTTTGTGCAAACACCGTCGTGAGGGAGTCAGCCAAATTTGAACTAGCCCATCTGAAGAAAAGAAGAAGAAGAAAAAGAAGACTTTTTGGTGCGGTACATTCGCGACAGTTATTCACGACACTGGGAGTCTTCAGTAAGTTGTCATGTCTTCAGTAAGTTGTCATAAAGGCTTATTTGCCACCCGTTTTTGAGATTTAGAGAGAATTTGAAAGATTTTTTTTATAAGCTTGTATTCGGTTAAGTATTGTCTCATACCTGGCTCAGGGGGATGTTAAATAATGCCTTCCCAATGACATTATTGTGCTCTTTGACCTTCCTCAAATCACCCTTGCCTGTGCTCATGAAGCTGCCATGATCTCTTTCCAATGACTCAAGTTATTTCTTGGATGGGTTGTATTTGCGCACTTCAGATCTGCACTCTTAATGTCAGACCACAGGCAGCAGTGGTGACCTATAAGCAAGTCAGTATAGTTTATATTTCCATAGCAACTATTTCCAACCTACCGCTTGCTCCGGACAAGCACCGACAGAGGAATTCATATATAGTCTCCCGATAGGAAGACTTAAGAGACTTCTCCCTAGTGAAACTAGTTTCAGAGTAAAGTGTGTCATGATTTCTTTTGAATACACCTTTCTTCCAACACAGGGTTTGCAGCTCTGCCACTTGATCTGTGTACCTGTCAAGGCCCACATGAAGGTTCGTCAGAGTGTCAGCTGCCTCAAACATGGAGAACACACGTTCTGCTTGGAATTGGGAGAGGGGTGTTCAGTATCTGAAAACTCATCTTGAAAGAACCTCCCTAATCCCCACCAAGCTTTCTCCACGCTTCATCGGAGGGAGTCAACCCCTCATGCCAGGTGAGCCTCCCAGTGCTGAAATGGATGTGTATAGTCATCAATGACTTACATATTGTCGTAGATGCTAAAATACCTGTCATTCTGATCCAACAGTTCCACAATCTTGACCGCCACATGTGGAGCGTAGGCTATCGGAGCTGATCGTATCTCCTCCTCTCCTCTCTTCTGGGCGAAGGAAAAAGGTGCTGCCTCTCATTGGTCAGCAGGGAGTGACAGACCATTCGCTCGCTTTCAATTTCTACACCCCACACCTTCATCTACCAGAAGTGCATGGACATTGTGAGTTACTTGTAAACGTTTGTGAGCTAGCTATTAGATTGTATACGTTCTCATTGATCTCAATTTGTTCCATGGGAGAGTCAAGTCTGCTTTCATAGCCAGGCCATCTAGTAATCTGAATCTTCATAGTTATATTGTGATCGCGTATTGGGTGCGTAGTTGTGATAGCTGCATCCCTGAAACATCTGCCCCAACATTTGCATCATCCTCATTTTGTGTTCTCTATCTTCTTGCCTTCTCTTCTCTTCTAACTCAGTGTCCCTCTTCCAATGTTCTTCTTCCCTCCTCTCAAACCTCTCCTCTGCTTCCTTCTGAAAAGCCTCAGTTGTCTTCTCCATGGCCTTTTCTTCTCAACCTTCCGTTTCTTGCTGGGTGGATTATCTATAATCATTGAGAGTGTGTGTGTAAGGAGGATGAGTAAACTGTTCATAGCAGGGTTTAAATAAAGTTCACTTTGTAGTAGATTCCTAAAATTTCCAGGAAATGAATATCACTGGCCAAGGCCAAAGGTGAATGCACGTACCTGTTTCACCCCCTGCAGAGTTCTTGCTGCTGGCTGGGTCTGGAACAAGTACGCTATCTACAGGTGAATATCCTCTCCATCTGTGAACAAACCCACTGTCAATTAGCTCATGCATGGGAGAGCACCAAGGGGGTAGGACATGATCACGTGCACTGTCATTTTGTATGACGTAATGCAAAGTCATTCTACTGCTTTTCTCTGTGGGAGAAGGCTGCATTGCACTTTCAATGCATTCTGAAGGGTAACCTCTTAAGACTGTGAGCGAACTGCGTATCAGCCACTATACACTACTACGTGACAGTGCCAGTTCTTAGCAGTTATGTAAATGACCATGCAGACTCACCAAGAAATCAGCGAATGCAGACTTGCCAACTGCACTCAAGTGTTTAGAATCAGTCAATAAAGCGATCAAACCCAAGCGAAACATCATGCTAGAGCTGTTACTAGTCTGCTAGTTCCGCATACTTCTTGTATATCATTGTGCACTATACCTATGGAATGTTGATTGTACCACATGCGCACGGACCTAGTCCCACCCCCCCTGGAGAGTACAGCACAGAGCAATACATTACTGCATCTAAAATTACAAGGTTATGTAATCAATTTAGATGATGTACTATGTACGTATCATCTAGGGCTGAGCAATTATTCTAACCATGCCCGCATGCGCTGCACAAGTAGAAGTTCACATTCGTTTAGGATTCTTGTTTCAATGAGTGCTATAGCGCTAACGCTGCATTAGTGCCAAAAACTTCCTGTGGGTGGAGCTTCATGGAAATGACACGGCCCGGAAAATGCTGGAATCCAGAAGCTACGCAGCATTCTGCATAAGTAGCACATTTGCAGAACATGGTCTCCGTGAAAATCCACGGAATACTCAATGTTCGAACGAAAGTGCAATCCACTGTAATCTGATAGAAATTCCGTTATTGTTCAGCCCTAGTGACATTACCTACTACAGCAAACAGCTTAAAGAAGCAGAAGAACATTTACAAAGTATTAACGCCTAAGCTTATGGGTATCCTCCAGGCTCATTTGGCTGCTACAGGGTGCAATGGGTTGATTACCATTGGCTTCTTCCTCAGGACTCTCCTGCAAATCGGCTGCTGTGTACCCATATAGAAATGCCAAGGTTGAAACCACCATGCAACAACCTTGTCACAAGGTAGTAACAACCTTGCAACAAGCTTGTGAAAGTAGGTTGTAACAACCATGCAACAACCTTGTACCCAGGGTGAAACAACCTTGGAATTGAAACTGTAACAAGCAGGGTATTTGGTTGTAACAACCTTGTGACAAGCTAGCAACAAGGTTGTGAAAGGAGGTTGTAACAACCATGCAACAACCTTGTACCCAGGGTGAAACAACCTTGGAATTGAAACTGTAACAAGCAGGGTATTTGGTTGTAACAACCTTGTGACAAGGTTGTGAAAGGAGGTTGTAACAACCATGCAACAACCTTGGAATTGAAACTGTAACAAGCAGGACATCTGGTTGTAACAACCTGGCCAACATCATTGAACATTGCATACATAAAAATAAATGCAATACATAACTAAATAAGTCCTGGGGTAATGAGTGATAAAACAGTTCCAGTGAATTACAAAGCTAGTACATCTACGATGATGAGTGATATAAATAATGGCTTTACAATGATCAGGCTGCTACTGCTTGACAGTCTCGCATACCAGATTTTTCAGTTCCCAGCATGTGACGATTGTGACCACTTGTGTCATCACACGGGAGGGAGGGAAGGGACTGATTATTTTTCCTGTCTGGGTATGAGGGGCTCATCTGTAGGAAGAAAAGTGTTATACGTACGATCATTAAACAGCTCTAATAGAGTATCTATGTACTGCCCCTGAAAGATTGTAGTAAAACGAGTAACATAGAACATCTAACACATTGCACGCAGAAATGACATAATTATTAGTTGCTTGGGGCGAGGATTGCAACAACGAGCAAAGCATAGCCAAGTGAAACTTTCTGAAGCACAAGGTACATACGCCAAATGAAAATGTGTAGCAATAGGCTTGAGCTGCCCATGACTCACCATCCGATGAAGCCAGGAGTACTCACCTAAGTGAACGAGGGGGAAGTAGGCGAGCGAAGCTACTTGACACCAATTGATGCCGTGGCCAAGGCAAAGCTTAGTTGCCTAATAGCAGAACACACAATATATCTGGTCTCGGGATTGGTAGGGGCCTGCCTAATAATAAAAGCGGTTGGTCTTGAAGACCCCCAATTATTCTAAGACTCAACATTCTAAGACTCAATGGCAGAGTGGAGTGAACCAACTTGGTTGTTGATCGCAAAACCAACTTGCTGGCCACACTCTTCTTTCAATGCTTGAAAGCATACGGTCGAAGTGGCAAGCGTGCTAACTCGTCTATAAGCACAACACTAACGTAAGTACTAGGTGCAGAGGCTCTCAGGCTTCATAAATATCAAGACAGTTCAGTGCCTTGCGGTCACGGTACACACAAGGGGAAATTATGTACATGTGTACGAGGACCGGCCCCTCAGTGCCTTAGTTCAACCATAAGGAGCCGTTCTTCGTACTTGCCCCAGTTTGTACATTATAGTCTAGACTTACCCGCGATAATCCCCGAGTTAGGAGAGGATGCTGCAGTCCCCAAGTTCTGTCTGCACCAAATTATGGTCCATGTGAACACCAGCTGTCCAGTAGTGTTTCCTGTTGATGCTACTGGGTTTCCAGGTCAAGGTAGGGCATGATGATGGCACGCTTTGTTTCCACAACCGGTAGCGAACTCTGACTCTGGCTAGCTAGCTAATCAAACAAGCTCGAACGAGAAGCTCTGAAAACAGTTTACATTAGCAACCAAATTGGTGAATATGACGTCAAACAAAGATTAATTAGTTTACATTAGCAACCAAAATTGGGAGGTACATGACATCAAAACATAGTTTACATTAGCAACCAAGTAACTAAGTAGTGTACATGCAACGCGTTATGTGCAGGATTCATTCCACAGAATTATTTTCCATGCATGGATGTTCCAGTTGCATGCCTTCTCACCCCACCGTTTGTCGCTTGCAGTACTAGCACGGGGGAAGGCCTGGTAAACTAGCCACGCACGTGACATACCTGTACATTGGAGGAGTTGCACATTCTTTCTGTACAGCTCTCGGTCAGCTTTCTGAACTCAAGAAACGTAACCAACACTGCCTGATGTTGACCACTTAGTGGCCCATGGCTGCGACTGGTGGCACTCCGGAGTTCCTCAGGCCACACGTCCACCCAAATCCAATGTGCATGTACGTATGTCACTGCACATGACAAGTTTTAGCTACCAGTCCTTCCCCGTGCATGTTAGTGCCGCAAGTGACAAATGCTGGGGTAAGAAGGTCTGGGTATAAAGCTAGTTCCACTGATGCATGCATATTCCAGTCTATGCAGGTTCCAGTACAGTTATCGGAAGCATGCTACTGGTAACCATGTACATCACGGTGATGGAACATGCATGCTCCAGGTGCTGACAAATGTGTCATGAAGGTTGTTGTGGCTCTTGTGCAGCGCAAAAGCCACAAAGTACATGGATGCACACCCTGAGTTAGAAGCTGGATATAGCAGCTTCTAACTCAAGATGTGTTTACATGCATGTACATGTCATCTATGGCTTTTTGAGTTGGAAAATAAACATAAGGTTGCTAGCTATAAGGTAGCTATGTGTTGAATGCAGTATAAAAGGAGGAGTCACAACCATGTTCTTCAAGCTAGCTAGCTAGGTGGAAATCGCACAAGCTTGTTGCAAGGTAGGTTAGATTACAGTATTGGTGTATACCAGGATGTCACAAGGTTGTTCACCAAAGTGGCAATCTTTCAAGGTTGTCACAAGCTTGTTGAAATCATGCAAGGTTGTTACAAGGTAGGGAGTTAACAGTACAAGGTTGTCACAAGCTTGTTGAAATCATGCAAGGTTGTTACAAGGTAGGGAGTTAACAGTACCAGGTTGTCACAAGCTTGTTGAAATCATACAAGGTTGTTACAAGGTAGGGGAGTTAACAGTACAAGGTTGTCACAAGCTTGTTTGGACCAAGTACAAGGTTGTCACAAGGCTGGTGACCTTGTCACAACCTTGCCACCAGGTTGTAACAAGCTTGGCATTTCTATATGGGTACTGCTGGTCCCAGTGTCAAGCAAAACCATTGGGGCTGAGGCTGGTCGATGTCCCAGAATGTTATCCAAATCTCTTGCACATTTTCCTCCCCCTCCCAGTTTCCCGTTGTGGTCCTTCACTGCCCTGTACTGTTTCTTCAATATTTTGTTTTTGTTCTGCATTGCTCGCCGTCTCTTTTGTAGCCCTGTTCTACCATCTTCTTTGCAATGTTCTGAAACACTATTTTGCTCCTTACAGCTCCATCCAGTTCCTCCTGCACATTTCCCTCTCCCCAGATTGTAATGAGGGCTTTAACTTCCTTGTCAGACCACGCAGCATTGCGTTTGGTTGCTGCTGGTGTAGCCATAATGGTATTCAGTGCTATTCACCTCAACTAATTTATAGTAGTTAGTTCTAATCTGCTTCTAAACCACACCAGCTGTTTACACACACACTATTCGTGCTTAATTGGGATTCGATTCGGGTTCAACCCACATCCTGATGTGGGTTACGTAAACTGGTTTCCAACCCAGATTAGAGCATTTACATGTACGTATCTGGTTTAGTTTAATCCGGATCCTGAACCGGACGTCTGGTGTAAATGGGGCTTTTGACATTTTGGCGCCTTGAGCATGTCAAATCCGAGATGGAGAAGGATCCAGGGACTGGTGCAAAGAAGCGATCGGAAGTGAAGGGAAGTGTTCTCTGCAGAAGGGTGCCAGCAGCTGTCCGAATGTGTTCCAGCACTGATCTCGGACAGCTTGGAATGTTCTGGCGTTTGCATGGTCTCCCCCCCCCCCCTTTGCTTTCTTGTTGAAATGACTGCGCACACTACATGAACCATCACTATGTTCTTCTAAAGGGAATGACTGTACCGTCCAATTTGGACTTCCTGATGACAGCATAACAAATTGTTTAGGTTGAATGTTTGGGTTGTCATTGGGAACGTTCAGGTCCAGGATCATCTTGCTGTGCTTTTCACAAGCATAGGACACTGCCCAACTTCCCAGTACGTATTCTGCGGTGCACTTGGAGCTGGGACTTGTGGTAGTCTCCAAGGAATCCATGTACGTAACTTAATTACAGGTCACTTCAAAGGGCTCCTTATCTGAGGTTAGCGTTACGAAAATAGTTACCATTGTAATTTCCGGCTAGCAACAACCATCTACCGGAAGTTTTACCCGCGTGTATGTGATTGTTAGGTTTAAACTGTGTGGTGTTGGGATCTCCTTGACAGCAACCACTGCTGCCCTGCACAAGTCTTGTGGACTTGACCATACATACAATGTATGTACATACCCCCTCAATCACATCCAACAGCAACACTTGAAAGCACTCTGTAGTAATATCACCGGTGCGACCTATGATACTGGTGATTGCCTGCTGGACGGAGGACTAGTGGTACTAAATTGTACATGATCTGGTAGACGGTGTTCAAAAGTCTGTTCGTTTTGTGGTTATTTTCAATAACCACATACTTTGCTTTAGAGGACTTCCTAAAGAAGGAGACAACTCTAGTACACTTAGCCTGGACATGACTAATCCTGGTCACTGCCAGGCCTGCTTTCACAGCTAGGTTGAAGGTGTGACCAAAGCAGTGAAGGTAGGCCACTGAAGGACATCTGCCAGGCTCATGCACATTAGCTCCATTATCGACAGTAGTACAACTAATCTTACTTTCAGGAACCTTCCAATCACTAAGACTTTCTTTAAGTGCCTCAGCAATATATTAATATACCAGATCGGACCAACCATGTCAAGTCTTGTCATGTTCTAAAGCTAGCTAGGTATGTGGCCTCATGTGCCAAAGTAACTGTTGACGTGTTTGCAATGTGACCCAAAAATGATTGTATGTGACAGTGTAAGTATATATATATACCCCCCCCCCCCCCCCCCCCCCCCAGCCAATAATCGGTGGACTGGACTCGGACTGGACTCACAGAAAGTTGCGCTCGTCATTTCTTATTGCCTGTGCATATGAATACCAGTCACCAAGCGCACAGTATGCCACGCGACCCTTCTGAGGTAGAAATGGTGGTTGACAGTGAGGAGGTTGGCGCACTGGCTGCATGGGTGACTCTGTGTAAGGAGTTAAAGACTCTTTGTAGGAGAAGTAATCAACTCAGGATTCAGTTCAGCTACGTAACAATAAACCATAACCTGCTAGGAAAGTAAAACCAAAACCGAAATACGAATCATTTTTACATAAAATGTGTCGAGCAACCATTGGATAGAGAAACATGACAAAATAATTACAGGCAGAAAAATATGCGCAAGCCAGAAAGTGAATCCGGGTCAGAATGTGTGACAAGCAGGACAAATAATTATGGAAGAGAAGTAACAAAACTGGAGAGCCATGCAATGCGTTGCTGCTGTATGGTCGTGTCTGCGCTGACAAACTGTAGTTAATGTGTGGCTGGTGATGGTGTTTCAAAAATGGTATCGTATTTCTTGAAATACACCGTACCAATAAGACGCATAAATGTGAAGAAACCAGTACTGAACTCCTCTAAATCTACATAGGTATTTATGCTAATAAAATGGTATATCCAATTTAGCTGTATAAATTCAATTCTTGGAATTTCCACTAATCCAATTAAACATGTAGCCCAGTACAATTATTTTCTACTAATCAAATTTACCAATACCAGGAAATGTACTTATGAAAACACCAGATACAGGTAAGATAAAAATGACAAAAGTACAAGACAGCTTAACAAACTACAACACTGAGTCAGAGTCACAGCCTGAGTCAGGGTCAGAAGCAAAGGGGTCTTCAGAATTAGCCTGGTCCTCTTCTGTGCTTGGAAGATGTTGACTGCTCCTTAACAGGCTATTGTCACTGCCATCTAAAGATAGGGAGAACCCAGTTACTTGATAGGACCCTTTCACCATGTCTGGGTTTGCTTCAAGGTATTCTAGACCGTTCTTTATCCAATAGCAAACTGTCTGCTTTGAAGCTGTCTTGAGCCGTGGTTGATGATGACATTTCCTGGAATAGATTCTATTACAACCTGCCTTCCAATCTTGCTGTACAAATTCATTCCTGGAATTTATTTGATTCCAATCCTACAGTAGTGAATTTTTTTTATACAGTTTTATTAGCATAAATACGGTAGGTCTGTATCAGCAGGAGTCCCTGATGGTTCCACTATTGATGAATGAGTCATAGTAAATAAAAGTATCATAGAAATATTGCCTGGCTGCATCCAGTCACGTTTGGACAGAAACAGTAGGTCCAGCAGTTCTGGTGGTATCTGGGTTGAGTCGGCCTGTGCCTGTGGAGCATGACATTTGAAATGGTGTAGCCTGTTACGGGATAGTGCATCTGCAAGAGTGTTGCACTGGCCACTGATGTGCACTGCAGTCACTAAGAAGTTGAACTTGGCTGCAATGAATACCAAACATCTGATGAGTTGCATCATTTCCACATCCCTGTTGACCACAGCTACCACTGCTGCATTGTAGCACTGACAGAGTATGATCTTTCCTGACCACTGTTTCCCCCATATTGCTGCACCTATATGGGTATAAGCTCCTTAATTGTGATGTAGGTGGACTCCATGTGTGCTAGCCGCAGACCGAGTGCAAGGGTCTCCTACAAAACAGCTGCCCAAGCAATTCAAAACAAGCAGTAAACTTATTGCTACATATTGTAACTATGTGGGGTGATATGCACACATACCCCATTCACCAATGCCCATCCACCAATGCACACTACTAGTCTGTGCATCAATGCTAGACATCGGGGCAATATACATACGTACGTGACAAGGTCAAACCAATAAGTGATAAAGAAAATTACTTGCATACTAATGTGAGACACCAAACACAAACCACACACAAAACAGGACTGAGGTGTCTTCTGATTTGGCACTTTGCTCCGCATTTTTATCACACACCAGGCTGTCTCGTTCACATGAGTCCACCTTAGCCTTTGTACTGATAATCAGAGAACGCGGTAGCGTTCTCTATTTAGGGATGGCCAAGGAAATTTCGATTTTACCATACTGATGCACCAGCAGGATAACGGCCAAAGAAGCTACAACCCCCCAAACCAAGCATGCAGACAGAATGATACTGCCTAGCAGTTCACAAAAACACTCACAAACGTACCTTAGAGTACGCGGGAGTCGATGAACATGTCGCGGAGAAAAGTCCGATTTCGTCATCTTCTTTCTTTCTTCTTTCTTTCTCATAACAAAACTTTGCCCAAGGATAGCTTACCATCTAAACCACTTCTTGAGCTAATTTAAGTACAGGACAACACCGCTATCGCCGTAGTACTCGCCACGACCACGTTTGTCGGCAAACTGGCAAGACCAACAGTTTTAGCTAGCTACGATCCGATGGCATTCTAGCACGACGCCATTTTGAGGCAATGAGGTCACGTGTTCGCCAATTGCGCATGCGCAATCCAAAATGCAAGCACATTTTTGTGTTCTTTTGCTTGTGATGGCTGCGTTTGGTACACTAACAGAATCCCTGTGAATCCGTCATCTGGTGGCTCCTACTGCTACGAGGAAGTTCTACCAACCTGTTCTTGTCAAGATGTATTGTGACTATGCCATCATGGAGGCGTGGCTTTCTTTTCATGACGTAACTACAGTGCAGAACTTATAAGCTTAACTGTGAGGCTAGAGTTTTGGATTTCCATTGCAAGCACATGACCTACACGGCTGCCATCGAGCTCTCTGATCTGATGAAGGGTGAATGCCCCACCCCCTCATCCGCGAAGGCAGCAATAAACATTGATCACAACAGCAACATCAAAAAAATATTATTAGCTATTAATGGAAACTGCATTAGTGCCCAGCAGAAGGTCCACGTCCATCAAGAGAGACCATCACAGCTTTGTTGACATGGTGATCGCCTCGTAGTCTGGGGCCTAGGAACGAGGCTAACATGGTGATTAAGTAACAACACCAGTCTGGCATACATCCAGTTCCCCCGTACCCTTATGGTGACGTGATGTTGCACGTACCATGACTAAGAAGTTACGCATTTTATGCGCTCGAAAAAGTATGCAAACTAGTGGCAAAAAATTTTCTGCGAAAAATAAAAAGGATTTAGTGATGGCCTGTCACATTCGGAATTATTCCACCCCTCGAAAAAGCTAAGAAACAAGGAGAAATGCCTTTAACCAGGCTCAGTCCCATCCCCTCCCTAAATTCTACATTTTATAATGGATGGGACTGAGCCTGGTTAAAGGCATTTCTCCTTGTTTCTTAGCTTTTTCGAGGGGTGGAATAATTCCGAATGTGACAGGCCATCACTAAATCCTTTTTATTTTTCGCAGAAAATTTTTTGCCACTGGTTATATGAAGACATCATGGTTGTCAAGCATGGAAGGGTTCGTATACAAGGAGATTGCAGTTGAGGACTCCCACCTGAAGTACGTATATCAAGTTGCAATGCACAAATACAGCACCCTCAAAACAACTTGCAGCAATATAATTCATAGTTGTGGCCCAACTCACTCATGACCATGTGAGATTGGGGCAAGCAGTTCCGAATGTGATTGTCAATGACCACCTGAGTGTCAGGGTCAAAGTAAGGCCATTTCAGTGGAACACAACTTACTCAAAGTTGATATGACATGTTTGACCAACATGTCTGAGTACATACCAGTGCACCAGGTGGCGTAAACTCCCTCCACTGTTCTGTTTGGTGTTGTCAGGAGGTTGTGACTTCTCGGGGTACTTGTTCCAACATCCATAGCAGATGCTGACATTGGTACAGCTGTCAGGCTGATGACCAAGAACTGGATTAGCAATTAATGGACTGACATATAGGGCACATGCTTGTGAGTGCAATCAATAATGAGTAGCTACTTAAGGCAAGCCAGGTTCACCAGCAGTTGAGAAGTGTTAGGAAACCTCACAGCTATGAAAAGGACCAGGCCGGTTGAAACCCACCAGATGGCACCAAACAAATGCTTAAATTCTGGGCCAGGCTGATGTAGAGAATCTGGAGTCTCACATGATGGACTCACACGTACGTAAGAATCTGAAGACGGTCGCACTTCAACACAATGAAATTCGTTGGGAGCAATACCGTATATCTGGAAATTTTCGTGTAGTAAAATTTTCGTGTTTTATTATGTCGTGTCATAATATTTTCGTGGATTGGGTTACCCACGAAAATTTTTTTACGGCAACTTCTCTGACACGCGGGGACGAAGGGCTTGCTGCAAGGCTACCGCGTTTATCTGGAACCTTGGGAAGCAGCTGTTGGCCAAGAACTCGTGAATAAAAACCTAGGAACGCCACAGGTACCCGCATAGCTACGCTATGGCCGTAAAGAACGAAACGATTAGCTATCGGACACTTACCGCCGCGAGAAAGGTTTTGCATGTTTGCTCGCTGTTCCCAAGGAGACCGTCCCTCGGTTGCAGGTAGCTGTCTAACGAGGGCCATCTCGCGAAGTAACTAGCTAGCATCGCGAAAAGATTCTGACTGTAATAACTATTCACACGTGTAAAAATAATTTCGTGTATAAAATTTTTGTGGTTTATGGCAACCACGAAAATATTTTTACAACGAAAATTTCCAGATATACGGTAATTATATGCATCTACGTAATCCGAATTTTGTAAGTTTCTTTTGTTGATAAACAGGAGCTGATTGTCGTGAAAGTGGGATAGTTTCATGGGTCCGGGCTTAGAACCACCTCCTTCAGCCTCAGCTGATGGGTCCAGGCTTAGAACCACCTCCTTCAGCCTCAGCTGATGGGTCTTGGCTTAGAACCACCTCCTTCAGCCTCAGTTTCCTCACCGATATTGATGTGGACACAGACGTACACTTGGACAAACTCTGAAGTCGACACAAACTCAGATGCAGACACGGGTAAACATGCCACATCCCAAATGCTTCTTGTACGAGGACAGAGGGTGTCAGTCTGCTGAGGGAATGCTGGATTACCATATTGTTGCTGGGTCAGTGAACGCGTCAGCTTTGAAGAGTAATCCCTTCTACCCACTTGATGCCAATCAATGGTATTAATCCACACAGTATAGTGGTGCTTGACAACTGTTCTATCCACCACGTGGACCACTTAGTGCAAAGGATAATTTTTTTTCTGCCTCCATACATGATGCCAATTGAAGTTTATTATTATCAGAACTTTACAGCAGTACAGTGGCATTTGAACAAAGATAGTACATTTGAATAAGGACTGCTGACAGACATACATCAATGGTGATGATGCTGAGGTAAAAATTATTGTTATCCGACAAAGTAGTGACTTGAACAGCAGTGTCATTACCTAATACTTGCTAGAGCAACACATCTATTGCAAGGACAGAGAAAGTGATAAGTGCATACATTCTCAGGATCAAAAGTTGTTTGAAAGTGGAGCCATATAGGCGAGAAATAATTATGCGCTTAATGCTGTAGATAGACTGATTGAGGTCTATGGTCGGGAGAGAGTTCCATAGCCTGACAATACGATTAATGTAAACGTGGCGTGACTGTGAGTACCCTGTATAGTTGTGAACTAGTTTCTCTAATGATGCTGATCTGGTGTTCCCAGATGCAAAAGTGACATAATGTTCTCTGCAGGTTCTTCTAGTGATTTGACAAGAAACATCACATCTGAATCTCCAGCCAGTACATCAATGGAAATAGATGGAGTGTTAGTAGCCGCTCTCTGCATGTAGTAGTTGGGCTGTCACTTAGAATGAATTTAGTGGCACGTCTCTGCACTCTCTCCAGCATTTTGATATCTTTGAGAAGATAAGATCTCCAGATTTGGGAGCAATGAGATCGGACAAAAGAAATGTAAAGAGATTTTTTTTTGGTAGAAGTGGGGGAAGATGCTGAGATTGGATCGGCAGATGAGATTCAAGGAGCGGTAAGCTTTGCTGGTAATACAGTTGTAATGGTGCGACCAGGAAAGGTCAGAAGCAATCCGGATGCCTAGATCGCGTTGCTTTGATGTAGAAGCGAGCGTTGAGTTCTGGATCTGGTAGTCGGGAGGTGGCTGACATGACCGAGTTGAGACTCGGAGAACAGCACATTTTTCAAAAGTTAAATCCTTTATGAAAGCAAATGAAAAAGATTGCATTGGGTGAACTGAGAATTGTGGATACTGAATGATAGTAGTTAAAGAGGACCATGAAATTTTCCATACAAACACATCACAATTTATGTATATCACTCAGAGTAACCATTCATGTTCACGTTATACCAGTGTATAACTAAACTCTTGCAGTGAAGGGACAGATCTGTCCCTATACCAATGTGAGTGTCAGTGAGGGCAGCCAAACTAAAGAAGTGTGGTGTAGTGGCTATCACAAATTCTTTCCAGAATGCTGGAAATGAGCATGTATGGTTTCTGCCCCTTGTTTACCCATCAACCCTGCACCGATGTGCCATCGTCTCATCCATGGGATGACAGGTCCTCTAAAATGTTCATTTTTGGCAGCACAGTTGCTTGAGGAAATGTGTCCCGGCTGTTCATCTCTGCAAACATGAATGCGGAGGTGTGTTGTTCAAAACACGTTCACAAGAAATGTAGTTCAGTAGGTATGCATGTACCTAGCTGCTGTGTATCTTCATCTGGTGCCCCACGCCCATTGTAGAGATGGTGGCACTTGGCGAAGAGGGAGAAGGTACGCACATACTTTATGAATGTTGCTCTGGCATTGGGAAGCAAGGCGGGGCATTTGTCTTCAGCCACTGATATCACAGTTGAGCACAGAGCCTCTGTGTTAGCAGACTACAAAATACCGTAATAGATTGGTGGCCTAAGTGTGTGGTCCTAACTTCGTTGAGATTTTGTGTATACCTTCAAACTTTGTGGACGTGGTTGCCCACAAAGTTGCCTCCCTGGTAGTCCTGCATGTGGACATTCATGGTGTTGAGGTATTCATCCAGAGCCTGGTAGAATGGCCCATCTTTCCGGTTGAATTTTTTGCTGACTGTCGCCTCAAGTTCCCGGATCTTCTCCCCTGCATGTCACAAATGAGTTGGAGTGCCACATTCTGCACACGTCGGATGGTACCTTGCCATCTCCTACATTTGCGCATACTTGTCGAGCCTGAGCAATCTGTTGGTTGGACTGGGCATCAGGCAAAGCTAGGGCAAGGTACGTGATAATCTGCTCTGCTGCCTCTGTGTGCTGCTTGTGGGACTCTAGTTCTTTCTCCCTTCTGCATAATTCTGTCAAGGAACGGGAAATATGATACATTTAAAGGTACTGGTGTGGTTGCCTGAAGGTAAAGAATACATGAAAGGCTTTGTGGCAAGTGTCTGCAACCTTGGTCACTCCACCCACAATTCTCTCGGAGTGTAGTGGTACCCTCCACGACAGTGAGTTCATTAAGTGAATGTTTACTTAGGTACCATGATGGTACCTTTGGCACAATATGACACCACACAGTCACATTCTTGGTTGTTAGCAATGTGATTCTACCTATCATTATCTTTCACTCTAAGCTAACGTTGAAAACAACAAGGGACAGTCACATACCTGTCACCTGTAGGAGCGTTACTTTGACCAGGTCAAGACTTTTAAAGAACCTTTCAAAAGCATAATTAAGGAATGCTAAATCCAAAATCCATGACAACTGACTTGTAAACAAAATCCATGACACCTGACTTGTAAACAAAATCCATGACACCTGACTTGTAAACAAAATCCATGACACCTGACTTGTAAACAAAATCCATGACAACTGACTTGTAAACAAAATCCATGACACCTGATTTGTAAACAAAATCCATGACAACTGACTTTACTTTTGTCGAGTGGAAACCTCAAGACTTTGGCCAGACTGTACATGCAAAATCCATGCAGATCTGACCAGAATTATGATGCCTGATAAATCTGATCCCCTGACCTCCACTTAATCTTCCTCTACCTCTGTCCGGTTCTTGCTGACATTCGGCTACTCCAGGTGGATAGTGTGAGCTGTCATTGTGGAAATGTGTGTACAAATCAACATACACGTCCAGTGTATGACAGTACAAAATCACTCGAAGAGCCTTTATGCGATGTTGCTTCAGAAGAGGCCAAGACTTGCATGTCTATCTCTGTGTCTGTATGAGGACGGATACACTATTTGCATGGCAAGTGACACATAGAACGATGATACAGCTAATTGTGTGCACTTGAAGCAGCCTGGTGGGTAATTTCACTGTCCCACAGTGTATACGACAGGTGTCTATAGCTTCTTCAATCTGTGTGTACTCGACTGTTAGAATATGCAGTAATTGGTAGTACTGTTCTGCCATCTCCTTTTGCACTGATGTACTCAATGTGGGTGAACAATGCTGATGTTATTAGTGCATACGTATGCCAATTCCACACCATACCTGGAAAAGTCTATTTGGTCCGGTGATGTGCAAGTGAAATCACAATCAAACATGTCCAGAGTCCGTTTCATCTCCTCCAAACTCTCTTAGTAACAGTTGCTATACAAGCTAATCACAGTGCTCCTTGTTGAACAGGTACTCATACCTCATGAATGCATCCGTATGCTGGTTGGAATCTTTGAGCCTACTTAGTGCATAACAATGAATAACCACCAGGCCTTATCCACAGCAACGACTATCAGAGATCATTGCTCTCTCAAGCGCTTCTCTCCACCTGGAACTAATGAGAGCCTTGGGAGCACAGAAAAGGTGATTACACTTGTCCAGATCATCCTCAATAGCCACAAACTCTTTACAGGTGTATAGGTTGTCAGGTCAAAACTGATTGTTGAAAGTCTCTAGGCCGCCCATCTCCTTAGCTATGTTAATAAGCTAAGTTAATCACCTGTCTTGTGGAATTTGCAAGTCAGCAGTTTTCAAACACTTGCACGCAATATACGTGTATGCAGCTAGCTGGGATGCCTAAGAAGATTTGAGGTGGAGGATCGTGTGGCAGCACTGCTATCAGGATAAAGGGGTGGAGCAGTTTGCAAAAAAACTTGTATGTGAGTGTGAAAACTGGCCAACCTGTTCAAGTGAACATGTAGTCTTTCCCAACAGCTCAACGCCATGAAAACTTGTTTACTTAGTTTGCTGCATGTCACCAAACCCAAATGTAGCACCTAAATTAAGGAGGTTTTGAGCGTTCGTAGTTGGCTGCGCAATTCCCTTCTGAGAGATGACATAAGCCCGCACAATTCCTTCTGGTGAACTAACTGTTCCTAGTACTTTAGATAGTCGACGGACATCAGAAGGTGTTAAACTGTCTTGGTGTTTTCCAAACATAATAATTTTTTGGTTACAGAGGCTTATATGGATTCTCTAGGCCGCTTCGACAGCTTTCACACTAATTGAGCTTGACCAGGAAGGTGGTCGTGGTAGCCTTGCAATTTGAGTTTGGGCCTGCGAACTGCAGGTAGTAGAATCTGGTAAATTTCCGATTCTGAATTGCTTTCTAGGTAACCCTGGGATATATCGGGATGAAATTGAACAAGAACTGTTTTTGACAAAACTGGCACGTGGATAAGCAAATCAACAATTTGCCATGAAGCCAAATGGATGGGGCTTACTAGGAAAAGGATGAGGAGAATAGCAACTCAGAGGAGTGACATTGCTTGAGCTCACTTTATAGTTCAAGTGGAAAGTATGAGTGCTGATACTTTTATATGGGTTGACGAAACAGGCTCCGACAAGCGTAATGCTCTTAGAAAGTATGCCTACAGCCTGCGAAGTGTAACACCCATCAACTACGGCCTGTATACTTCAGGTAAACTAATATGTGTGTTTTCTGCTATTTCAGCGAAAGGAGTTGAAGATGTTTACCTTGCAGAAGGTGGTGTCAATGATGGTGATACCTTCTGTGATTTTATTGAGAGGTGCTTGCCACCTGTTCTGATGCCCTTCAATGGTTCTAACCCCCGTTCCATTGTTGGAATGAACTTTGGCGGCAGCCGTCCACGTGTCTCTGCCGCCACACCTTTTTCAATGAGGTGCTGTACTACTTTCCTTATATCCTTCACTGTATCCTGCACTGAATGCCTTCGTGTCTGAGGCGTGACCAATGCCTCAATTAATCGCATTGACCAAGTCATGCGATTGATCAGTAGTGTTGGAGCCCTTTCTGTGGTTCCTTTCCCCATACAGTCCGGACTTAAATCCTATTTAACATGTTCGGGATTCCGAATCAGCACATAAATGATGTGTTTCGCGGTAGGCCCTGAAGGGTGGTTACCCAAGCAATTCTAGATGTACATGCTTATATATTTTTCAAGCCCTGTCTGAATGCTTTATGCATGTTATTTGGAAGGGCTTATGTAATGTACTACAGACCCTAATTAGGTATTGTACATGAAAATCCACCCCAATTGGGCCTGGTCAATGTCGAAGTACTTCGACGGAGCATGCCGAGAGTTCTAGATCTTGAATCTGTGATCTACAACACCTTGTAGTGTGACTAGAATCGGTATTGAGAACCATCAAGGCACCCATGCACTGCAGTACCTCCCCAAGAATTTTCAAACCCTTGAACAATGTCATTTAATTCATCACACACCAGTGTGAACACAATCTTAGTCCGCTTGGGCAGTTTGAGTCCCAAAAATTTAACTAGAAATGTGCAGCCTGTGGTGAACTGCATGTTAAAACAAAATGTTGACAGCAACAGGAGGAGTGCAACTGTAATCGGCAACTTGCAAAGTGCTGCACCCTCACAAGACAAATAAGTTTCTTTGCAGTTGGTGGGTGTCCCCACAACGGTTATGGTTGGCTGAGGTCCTATGCATGCTGCCACCTGTGCCAGATCAGCCGATTCCTGTATACAGTCAGTATAAAGAAATTTTGTATTATACTGTATGCAACTGAAAGCTAGCTAGTGTGAAGTGAATTGTAATTTTACGTCAGTACAGGTCACGATCTCTGTGTTGTCAGCTTTTACTTTCGTATCTGGAAGCAGATATGAGAGCTTCACTATCCCCATTATTGGTTTTGACTCTAGGTGATGAGACAATCACACATTTGAATAGTGAAGAAGGTCACTAGCAGGGCAAACATCTCTGGCTCAGCTTCCATTATTGCGTGTCAATGTTGTAATGGCCTTGCAGTTGCACGCAGCTGAATTATTGTCAATGTTTTTTAATACTTCAGAAACTCTCTACAAAAAGCAGTATGTGTAGTCATGCACGGAAATCACATCCATTGTGTCTCCTGAGAAAGTAGTGTGGTGGTAGGCGGATCTTGCTCCCCGGAGTCACACGGTGGCAGATCTCATGAGGGACAGGCTCAGGCGGCATCTCATCCAGTGCAGTGTTGTGCTGTACTGTTGGTTTTGTTTCTCCGAGATGAGTGCTGCAAGTCTCTTGTAGGCTGTCATTGTTGTTGGTCCCATGCCTCCAGAGGTGCTGAAAACAAGAGGAGTGAAGGATCTGTGTTCAATTTCCTGAACACGTTCTTCATATGTCCTTCTCTTCTCTCATTCTTGCCGTTTGTGGCATTGGCTGAGTGTAAGTGTTCTGTGCGTTTGCGCAAATGGGTTGAAAACTCTTGATGTCGAAGTAGGCTTGCTGGCGATCTATTCCCAGAAAATTTGTTGTAACCACATCGAGACGGGTGCCTTCTTCTTGGTTGGCTGTTCTGTGGTGCAGCTGCTCTCCGTGACTGGTTGAAGGTGAGGTTCAGTGCTGACATTGTGGCATACTTCCTTCATCATTTCAGCCGTAAATGTTCATTGTGTCAGATTGATGGGACTCCACCTCAAGGGCAGCTGAGTGCATGTTCAACTGTAAACTTCTGGCTGCAGATGCAGTGTTATAGGAGATTTGGGGGTACAGACCTTTTATGACTCCTTGCAACGTGAAGCACAATCCGTAAGCCGGGCGCGTTCGTCGTGATAGGGTTTCTTTGCTGCGGTAATGTTTGATAAGGCTTCTCTAACTCGACAGCACGCTTTATCTCCGTCTGGAGTTCGTGAAGATAAATACCTGGGTGTTCCATTAACTGTAAGATGGGAACTGGACAACATCTGTCAACTTACGAGGAAGGTTTGAATGATCATAGTGTTTTTTGTCGACAGATCCAGTATGCTTGAACAACTGTACAGTTCTGGAGACGGTCGAAGGGTCGACCCCTAGGTTTGTCGCAACCCTTTTGCATGAGAAGTCAAGGGTCAGACGTTGGTATACCATCCGCCAGCGGAGGTCATCACTGTAGGCGCTGCAACGCCGAGGCTTACAACTAGTCGCCATGACATACAACATGTAGCTACGTAGCTATTACAACTGCATGCATTTGGCATTAATTGGCATTCTTGTTTCTGAGAAGCCTTATCACCCAACAAAGAAACCCTATCACGACGCACGCGCCCAGGCTTACGAATTCTGCTTTACGTTGACGTTGCAAGGAGTCATAAAAGGTCTGTACCAGCCATACCTGAGACACTAGTGCGTCTCGGAATAAATACAGAAATGCAATTATCAATACACGACAATACATATATCACAGACGTCATGCACAAACTGAAGTTACATAATGGTAAAGTACATATAGCCAGCTGGAATGCCAGCTGGCATGATTGTGAATTGTGCAGTGTGGTCGGTGCCCAGTGTCATGCCGTACCACACCACCGTGCTGGGTTTAAACACAATCTTAGTCCGCGTGGGCGGTTTTAAGTCCCAAAAATAATATTCTATGCAGCCTGTGGTGAAGTGCATGTTAAAAACATAAAAAGTAAAGACATAAAATGTTGTGAGCAACTGGAGGAGTGCAACTGTAATCGGCACTTTGCGAAGTACTGCACCCTGTGCTATACATACACATGTACACTTGATGGAAGTACTGTTTGTGGATCCTCGGGTGTATTTCAGCAACTCCTTGCAGGTGTCTGAATTTGTACATGAGTATACAAATCAAAGCTTAAATTATTGTTGCAACTTGACCTCGCGTAACTCATGAGGCCCTCACATTGAACAGAGGTGTCATTCTGTGATTGTAGAGAATATTAGGTATATCCTCAGGTGTGTACGTATCTATATGCAGTGGGAGTCAAACATAGCTACATGTACACTATAATGAAGTCCACATGACATTTACTTCTTATTATAGTTTGGAGCTGTGTCCACTGCTTCCCACAGCACCACCTCAGGCTTTGCATGTATGGGTTCACTGTAGGTTTGTGCAGTCAGTTGGTGGCCAAGAGACTACCCTTGGCCACTGTGAATTGCAAAGATGTGGAGATTATGTGTCGCTTGGATGTTCTGTGAGAGTCTATAGTACTAACAAGATTGACTTTATACATATTATCTGAACACAATGTACTGAACTCATCATGCAGTGCCTCCATTCGCGTTTTGGAAGTGCTCTTGCCAAGGCTTCAGGCATCTGTGTGTCCCCAAGTTCAGGCCTGTTCTTCAGAATGGCATCATATGCCTGTTTGAAGAGTTGCTCAAGGGCCTCCTTCGCCTTAATATTGACATAGTAACGTACGTATATCACTCCTTGTGCATATGTATATAATTAGCTATACGACTGCAATGCTATCTTAGTAGTAACCATGCATGGCTACTATGTGTACCTGGTGACTGTGGCCTTCCCTTGAAACTGAAAATGAAGACCTCGGAAGGAGGCTATGAAGGACAACAACCAACATCAGCTTCTTGATAGGGCTGTGGTGGTGTAAAATTCCCATTGGATTTCATAGTTGGTGTTGTTGATCTGGACACTGAATTCATGGAAGAGTTTGGTGGTATAGATTTCTTGCTGGAGGGTGGCATGTCTTCCTCACTTTTCAAACCCTCTTTCCTCTAAAAATATAGATACTGAGTAATGCAGTGTGTGCATGTGTGACCCTGTGTGTTGAAGAATTACTTTGGAATAGGTGGCAACTTCCCCAGCCTCCGTAGATTGGCCCTCCTATTCTGCAGCTTTACTGATAGCCTGTGCCTTATTGTAGGAAGTGCGTCTTGAAGTTGTAGGACCTTTTGCACCACCTATCAGAAAGCAAGCATTGAGTACGGTCAACCTTAGGCCGGACTGGCCTAGTCAAATACACCATAAAACAGACACTACAACTTTTAGAAAGTGATCTGACTTAAATTGTTCCATAGTGCGTGGGCGTTTGAAAGGCACCACTACAGTGGACAAAGCCACAGTGGACAAATCCCATGTACACTAAGTGGTGCATTTGAAGCCAGGGTACATGGGCTCCATGGCAACTGTGGTTTTCTTCTCGAAACTGTCAAACTAATTATCAAAAAATACATTTCAGTGGAGTACAAACATACAGATAGCTTGTTGATGCAGAGGGGGGAGTCTGATATTTATTCTCCCTGCTGCCAACTTGTCCTACAAGATAGGAGGAACAGCTGGGTCACCACTGACAATACATGTCTGTGGACTAGTTCTGTAATGCATTTGGACAACTCAAGTCATGGGGAACAGGAGAGAGTGGCTAGACATTATCAAGTTACTAGTGTCACAATAGGAAACTGGTTCTCAGACTGGTTTTTGTCCCAAAAAAGGTACAGCACCCATGTAGCATTATTACTTTGTGTCATATGGTGGCTCTTCAACAGCATTATCATCCATATGAACTATGAGTTATCGCTACTACTCTCTTGCTTACCTCATCCATCAGTGTGTCCAAGTCTCTTGCGGAATGCACCCTTGCGAAACACAAACACATGTTAGGGAGACAGTTAATTGATCCACTGGCAGCCACACTCATATCAATCCCCCTGTGGTCTACATTTTGCCTCAAGAAAAAGGATTTTGAGCTTGTGGTAGCATCTTGGCAGGGGCTAAGTTGCTCCCTGATAACCTTTTCCTCAGGATGCTCAATGCCATGCTTCTCCAGTAGATCCAGGAACCGCTTCAGGGATATTGCCACGCCTCTGATCAAGGGCACTCCCACGGCATGGAGCAAATCTCACATGAGGATTTACAACTGTGAAAACATGAAATGAGAATAATCAAATTGAGTGAGAACAAATGTGAGGAAACGGCTGTTGCCACACACTCAGTGCTGTCCCATGCATGCACACACGAGTCCTGACAAGAGTAGTCATTAACTTAATGTTGTACATGCACACTAACCACTAGTAATGCAGTCTGCAGTGCAATCATCAGGTAAATAGACTCTCACCGCATCTCGTCTATAACTGTAACGTAGGAGGGGCGTAATGTGCCAATTGATTTGCGAAATCACCTCCCGTCTATAACTGTCATGCATTAAATTTTTGTCATAGGCACTGTCCATCCTGAACTTGAGTCGGTCATCCCAACCCTTCGAAGCTCGTTCTCTACTTCACCTCTCCAAAATGCAGAAACAGAGAAACTCTTTATTAAGATTCAGCAGTATATAAACATCAGTGTAGAAAATCGTTCAAGAGAGGACAAAATTGAAGTGTGGAAAGTGAGTGGCATGGCATGAGTTGCCCTGCACGCATGGGTGTCTGTCAAGGGGCGGGCATGCGCAGCAAACACTCAAGCGGGGTGAATGCCCCCCCCCCCCCCCCCCCCCCCCCCCCCCCCCCCCCCCCAGACAGTTCTAAATGTTCAAGTGAGCGTTCACAAAATTCCTTGTAGCCATTGCACGCACATCTGAAGGTGTTGATGGATTGAAGATGTAACAATGAAAGGCATTGGCGCCCCGGCCGGCCGCACACGTGCTCCTCTGTAAAAACAGTTTTAATTAGTAGCAAATTTTTCTTGCAACTGAGGTAACCATTATATCAATAGACCATAATATCCCTTTGTTTTTACATGATATGGTAGTAGTTATTGTTACAATTAAGGAAAGTATATTTAACACACTACATTCTTTGATATTTTGAAGGTAATTTATGTTGTTTCTACAAAACTATAGGGCTATTTCACATTACACACATACCGTAGTTTCGACATTCTAAAGCTAGCAAGCAGTTCTGGCGGAGGCTTGGTCACGAAGAAAGAGAGGGAGGCCGAAAAAGAACCCGGAAGGGAGTGTCGTGGCGCCTGGTACATCAGTTGGTCCAACTGTCCAGAGAGAGCTGGGGGCAGCCAAGGAAGTACGCCTGGTGGACCCAGTTGCAGTGCCAATGAGCGTAGAAGGTTGACCATTGGGGTCTGGCGAGGGGGGCGCCCCTGGTCTTGTGGGTTCTGGGAAGCCACACTGTGCTGTCGGACAGCAAGCAGAGCAAGTTGCCATTGTGAACACTGTGGGAGAATTTCTACCTGTAAAACGAAAGCGTGGAAGGCCAAGGAAGGATGAGAGTCGGACACCCAAAAAGAATCCGCTCCCCGAAGGCTTCGCCCCTACTGCCGTCTGTCCCTCCGCTGAAGCTCCACCCTCTAAGGGAGGAATAGATCTGTCTGAAAACTTGGATGTCAGTCCGTCTGCTAAGAGACCGAGAGTTGCACAAGAGACTGAACCCCCACCCCCTGCCGTTGCCTCTCTGCAGGTGAGACAGCTGTTTACTTTATGTTTCCTCTTTTGCTGAAACTGATTCACCTAATAGAACAAACTGTGGCGGGTTTGCTTTACAACTTATAGTATTGCCGAGGGTATTTGTGTCAGCATTAGTGTCTGTGTATTTTCTCCCAGCCTGCAGCATTGATTTAGTGTCATTTACAATTCAATTCAGTAATAACTATACCACCATGACAAAACAAGGGAACACAACCAGTAAACAATTAAGGGATTGGAAAAAGTCCGTGAAAATCAGTGAAGAGCAAGGCTGTGTATATCAGTGGTTGTGGAGAGGTATGTTGCCGTCTTCTTACAATTACTAGGAAGACCACAAACAAATTCTTGAAAAACAAACAATAGTCCTTGACATTATCGTCATACTCCAAATTTAATATGTAGTGCATTGATAACCAAAGGAATAGTGCCTTTGAAAAGGACTTAACTGATCAAATGACCATCTGTTCCCCAAAAATGAAGTAGGTGTAGTCTCCATCGTCTACTGCAAATTCTCCGATCCATGGGCATTGCGTGCTGGTTCCTCCACGGCAACACCTTCCTGCTTATCAGACATCTGTGGGCAAAAATGCAAGCAGTATACTTATAGATGAGTAGATAGCAAACCTTGGTATAATTATGTTTGTTACATCACTATTAGGAGCACTTCAGGACAAAGCCCATTGTGATATTAACTATTTGTTGCATGACCTAGTCATACTGACCTGATGCAAACAATACGTATATGTAGCATTGGGATGGTCCACCTCTCTTGGGCTGAATGCACAGAATTGTGAACTGTGTTTTTATAGACATAAAATATAAATAGAACAAATATTCTCCACCCCAGCTCACATACTGTAATATTATGCGACAAAAAGCTAGGGAGGAACCTGGGAACAACGCTAGTGCTGCACTACAGTGCAAGGCATACACCTCAACCACAGTCATGATTGATCAATAATTGATCATGATACAAAATGATATTATACTTGAACAAGCCACTAGAGGGGTATAATGTTTTAACCATCTCAGGGTAGTCCATAATACAGTTAATTTGCAATTGGCAACAGCAGTGATGCAGTAGTGGTCAATATATTAAGTGCCCATAACGTAACCGTAATAGGCTACAAGGATATGATACAATAACATTATGTCCCAGTGAAGTTCTTACGTACCAACTGAAATCACTTCACCACAGGCACCGCTCATAGTGGTGGAAGTCCTTGCCTCCAGCTTGGCCTGCTCCAAAATTTTGGGCGCCCACTTCTCTGCCCACTCTCTCTTTGATTCATCAATGTTGACCGTTGTGATTCGATCCAGTTCCTTCAGAAGTTGCATGAGTACATAGTGGTCATGCAGAAGACATTACACTAATACCAAAGCACAGTCACATTGTGTAACAATAATATAAGATGCCATTAATCAACATGCTATTATTACCTGCTCAGGTTCCTGCAAAAATGAAACTTTTGGAAAAGCATATGAACATCCCATGAGTGCTCAAGAATTTCACGTCTTCACATGACATATGTTCGATCCATGAGATTCTCTACTATAACTGCTGGGCTTCCTCCCTTTAGTTTGGAGCACACGGTTATGCCTTTCAAATGATATATTATCTTCCCCGACTGGAACCTCCGGCGGTGCCAAGGGGTTGTGTGCACCTGGAGACTTTTTCCCAATGACTATGTCCTTCTTTGGCTTTTCTGGTGCGATTTCACGTGGCTTTCTTAGTCGCCACATATCCTTAAATCGATCAATCCATGTTTGAATGATACCCTCATAAAGAAGAAATTTACATGGGATTACAGTAAATGAACACTTCTACCTTCTTGGGACATGAGGCATGCTTAAGAATCTTAGCATACAGCTATGTGCAGGCTCTGTTTATTCCTTCCTATTCCAATACCAGGTGTCTTGTAGCTGTTCCAATAATCTTATACTGTAATCTCTGATAGTACTCCCACCGTTAAGGAAGTCAAGTGGCCATCCAAGAAGGTGGGTGGGCTTGTTTTCAAGTATTTTGATATTCTACTCTGAGCCATCCCATGTCAGTGTACAAAATCTGAACTTGTGTTTGGACTGCACAAACACTAAAGAATTTATCATTAGGCACACTGCTGAATTAGTGGGTGGGCTGTACTTTCATGGTAACCTTTCTAGGATGGACTGTGGTGTTACTATTAGTCAGCTATGTGTAGATTAGCAGCCAATTGAAGTTGCTATTTCTGCAGTAATAAGTATCTCACACCCTCCCTCGGGCCTACTCGCAGTTCTTGCCCACCAGTAACTGCTACTACATACTACCTGGGGTGCAGTGCTGCTGAGCCGTTACTATTGACTCACCCGTCGTGCTAGGGTTTTGAGGCTGGGTTGCGTTCTGAGGCTGGGTTGCCGGGTGACCCGCCTCGGCGACGGGTATCAGTAGTGGTGGCTGCGGTATCGCTCCGGCTACGTCCTGGCTGTGGTCGTCGCTTTGTGCCATGTTGTCCTTCTGTGCTTGTCGCGGTCTCACTCCTGGCGGCTCCGATAAACGTTTGTTTTGACAACTCGATAAACTCTGCTGCTGGCTGCCACTTGTGTGGCCTTCCCACCTTATTCACCCTCACATCCTACCATGCATGCGTGCATGCGTAGCAGCTGGTGACTCCCACCGTTACTACATTAAATCTCATCTAAAAAATACTACTAGAAAGGTAGAGCTTCAAAAGGGTTTCTATGTATAAGTTTCTGAAATCCAGAAACATCATCATTTCACTATCCAAGAAATCTCGTGAAACAACACATTTCCATGTTGAAAACCTGTATGAAATAGCACATGAACTTTAATAGTAAATTTCCTGGCTGTGAAACAAAGCAGGAATTGTTACTTTCCTGAGTGTGGAAAGCAACAGGAGATGAGACATGAATTTCCATGTTTCCAAGACTGAAACTCATCACTTCTCTATTGTCAAATTATATCACTGAAACTTGAAATAACCCCATATTAATCACTCATTCAACCGGCTATGTGATATTACTCATGCAGACCTAACTAAGTGGGAACCACATATGCCCTTGCACTCCTTGGAGGGTAAGCTGAGCCATGGCAGGGATCGAGCCGCTTTACCCCATGGCAGGGATCGAGCCGCTTTACCCCATGGCAGGGATCGAGCCGCTTTACCCCCAGATAAGGATCCCCCCACCATATGAGACTTGGAGGGTAAACCTGGGGGCACAGCTCCCAGCCATGGCCCAAGGGACGAAGTCCTACCCCCCAAGGAAAAGTAGAACATTTTTATTTTTATTTTTTAATACACAGGAAATGAACAAGTAATGGGCTGCTGGAATCAGGGATGGCAGATTGTTGGCCTGAGGATAGTTAGCAATGAAAGAAGCAAGATTATTGTGGGATAATGCATCTGCTAGGAGATTACAAGAGCCGGGCATGTGTACTGCAGAAAGGAGTATAATTATTACTTTGCAGCAATGAAGTAGAGACAGGCCCATAACAATGGGGTCCTTGCTAGTGCCAGTGTTTATGATATGCACTACAGCTTCATTGTCGCCACAGCAGAGAACAGATTTTATTCTCCTGGAATCAGGGATGGCAGATTGTTGGCCTGAGGATAGTTAGCAATGAAAGAAGCAAGATTATTGCGGGATAATGCGTCTGCTAGGAGATTACAGGAGCCGGGCATGTGTACTGCAGAAAGGAGTATATTACACTTTGAAGTAGAGACAGCGCATTAGACAATGGGGTCCTTGCTAGTGCCAGTGTTTGTGATATGCACTACAGCTTCATTGTTGCACCGGCAGAGAACAGATTTTTTATTCTCCCAGTGTTGGCCCCAAACCGCTGTGGCAAAGACAATTGGGAGCAGTTCCTTAATTAACCGTAATGTGGAACTCTCCAGTGGAATCTGACCATTGGAATTGAAACCAGGATGACTGCCAGAATGCCCCACATCCCCATGCACCAGATGCATCCGAGGTAAGCACCATGTCGGGGCAGGCCTCCTTATCATCCTGCATCATAGACAGACCATTCCAATGTGAAACGAAATAATGCCACCACAATATGTCAGACCGAGCCTCACAATTGAGTCTAATAAAAGCGGATGTTTTTTGATGGTGGGATGATTTCAAGAGGTCCAATAGCCTTCGTAGGAAGGTACGGCCGGGGCGGACCACAATGCTGGCATCGTGCAGTTGGCCCAGAAGGGATTCTAGTTCCTTCTTTTTGTCTCGGCACCGAAGTGCCGAGACACAGTGCTGGATGCGTAGGTACGTGGTACGTGGTACGTGGTACGTACGTCGCTTTTCGCAATGCGCCCGCGCAAGTGCAGCAACCTGCTTTACACGCTAAGTAGATCTCAAAAAGTGATTATGGGTTTTGCTTGGCTGCTCATGGGTTTTGCTTGGCTGCTCATGAATCCACTTAACAAGTCTAAATCAGGACAATGAATACTCACTCATCCATACACAGTGTGCTGCACACAAGTGCATACTAACGCTGCAGCCAGCTGGATGGGAGAGGTCAAGGATTAACCTCCACTTGTTGCTACTAGCTATGATTCTTAGGAACAGCGCCCAGACTGCTAACATGTATGAAAGGGTAGTCATTGGGGGCTAATGGACCTCTTAGGCGGCCCTGGGCTACCTCCTTCGCGAGGGCCTCAGGGATATTCCCGTACAACTAACCGATTGTTCTCGAATTATGCTTTATGCTTTTACGGACCGATTATTCCGGAAATTATGCCGGCATATTAGACGCATCTCTATAACTGCCATGCCACGCATTGCATTTGGACTGAATCAGACTGACTATGAATAGTGTATTTTGTAAATATGTACTTGGAACTTGTGTTGTTTGGATAAGAACATTTCCTGGTATCAGTACATTGGAATAATTAGTGTCCTGAGCTACTGCTTAATTGGATTGGTGGAAATTCCAGAAATTGAATATGGTACATACAAACCTGGGTTTCAATGAATATGAAGTATTGGCACTCTTCTCCAGGGAAACAGGCTACCCTTGGAGCAGATCACTTTGGATCATGTAGTGCTACCTCCTTGGGGTCATCTGTCACCTGAAAATGTGGAGGAGAGTAATTATAAGTAGAATGGCAACAACAATAACAAACAACTGACTGAACATACACCCAATGAAAGTGCTCTTTCTATGCCCACTCTTCAGGCCTTTGATTAAATTGCACTATCATTGAGCTGCCAGTGTTGATGATGAGTAAGAATGAAATCATGTCATAACGCAATGTGTCACATGCCAAAAAAGCATCTATACTGTTAAAAATAGGGTGGAGCGGTTACACCACAGGGTGGAAATAAGTTGTAGAATCAAGGTGTATATAAAACTCCGGATCAGTTGGCACCGGAAGTCTGATCAATGCTTAATACTTATTAGGGCCAGGGCAGGTACTAATTATTGCCACTGCCTTCCAGTGCCGTATGTTCCAACTGATCCCAACAGTCTGTACCATGATCCATATTAAACTTACAATGAAATTGAAGTGCTTTCGGAAGTACTTAATCTGGTCTCAAGCCCTCCAAAAGGGTGTCCAAACTGCCCATCATCTCAAAACAATGGTGCCAGGCTGCAGATTATTTGTGGATCAATGCCAGCTGCTGACAGTGCCTTGCTTGCAGTTCACCTAACATAATCTGGTTGAATGAAGTCACGTCTTTAATGATACAATTCATGGATGTTTGTGTCAGCTGGTGCGATTCTTTTGTCTTGAGAATAAATCTCGCAGCTGCTTCTTGCAGCAGGTCAGAGGAACTACGGCTCTGTGCTGTGGTGAAAGTTGTATCCTCCTCGCTACCATCACCACCATCATCACCACCACCACCACCACCACCAACACTAACCAAACTGGTTATTGGCAGCGGAGCAGGTTCTGGGAGGTCCAACGCGTCACTGTCGGTGTGAATCGAATACAGGTGATTGCGGTAAGTTCTGAAGTTCGAGAACAACCTTTGACATCCTCCCAGGCCACAAACGATGTGAAAAGGGCCAGACGTACTTGCATGGACTAACCCAGTATGTTTAATCAGACCAGAAACCTGTCGAGTGCAAAAGTCTCTGCATAGAGGACAGTGCTTCAGAGCCTGCGTAGCCATGCATAGTAGATTGTTAAGCTGTTAACTTGTCACATGACCTCTGAGGGGGCGGGGCATTGTCGACTGAAGAGAAGTGCATTTAGGACAGTCTCGTTCCCAGATGCGCGTTCGGGATTTGGGAACGAGACAAGTAATACTGAAGATGTCATCAATGACATCATGCGCTTTTGTAGGTGTAGACGAGGATCTGGCTGTCAGACAGATGTGCAAGGACTACACAGTAAAACATGGTGTGTTGTCTTGACACTAAAAAGTGTGCTAAATCACTGTCTCCAGTTTTGGCACACTACACATATATGTGCTACTATCATTATTGTGCTGAATCTGCACATGTGCTAATCATGTTAGAGTGCTATTTTAACACATGCAGTTGTGTAGCCTCGTTCCCAGGTGCTCGGTAGCACCTGTGGCTAAGCGGCTGCACTCATGCCTGGATTGAGAATGGGACTCAAAACAGAATGGCATAATGTACACAACAATACAGAATAAGTAAACAGAGTTACAATGGGACTCGAAACATCAGGAATGGCATAATGTACATAGCTAACAATACGGGATAAATATAAAACATGCAGAAAGAGTTTTAAATTGATACAGATGATAAGGGGTATGTACTTTGAGGTCTTCTTATTGGTTTTATCTGGCTGCCCAAGAAGGGCTTCCTGTACAAATAAAAGTACACCAGCTACTGGTGATGCCTGTGGGTAACTGGTGCATAGTATGAAGCAATTAGTGATATGAGTCCCTCCACAACAGTGAAGCCGTCTACTTCACTGTTTTTCGGCAATGATAAACCCCTGCGCAGTATCTCGCTCGTTTGTAAATTCAGTCTCGGTTCCGAGAACGTTAGAACCTCGTTTCCATGGCTGTAACAGAAAGAGAAAAAGTGCTTTAGACCACTTGCATAAAGATGTGATCAGTTTTACGTTGCTGTGTAGGCGGTTAATTTATATAGCTATCAAGTTAATCAATGTGTACATGCAGAAAAGGGCACTCCCATGTGTATGCATGGTTAATGCAGGCCGCTGTATGTAGCTGATACATACAGTAGCCTCCGTGAGTACCTTGAAACAAAGTATGAATGGACTTTGCAGGGTCCGACATCTAGCATACAAGAATTGCCAGATGTGCATGAGGCTAGAGTATAATCCTGAGCACCTACGTACAGGTGGCAAATTTCTTGGCCCTCGATTGCTCCATGTTTACAAAATGAAAATTAATCAGTAAATTAGTAGATGGAATATCTGGGAGCTAGTGTCCCTTTAACCAGGGTGTAGGGTGTGGAGTGCCTTGAAGTTCATGTCCTCCTTAGACTCTGCAGAGATTTCACCAACCAGCTCTGGGACATACTTTTCCCAGTTACGTCGGATGGTCTCAACTGCCTCTGACCCACACATCAGCTCCAGCTCAGCATACATGCACCTATTGTATATATAGTGGAAGCAATACAAGTGCTAACAGTTTTACTGCTTTACACAGATACCACCGTATTCTGTAGCTATAATTATGCTAAGAATTGCATGTTCCCTTGAAGATATCTTATAGGCGAACATATTATAGGCAAGTGCATGAAGCAATCCTCTGTGTGAGCATAGTCTTTACCAAATTTAGTCCACCATGCCAGACCTATAGATGTTCTTGGCATCTAACTTGTAGCTATATAGCTACATAGGGATGCGCACCCATTTCTTGACCTTGCAAAATTGAAACTCCAACAACTCAGTGGTATGGTATGCATTATTCCTTGGGTGTAGCTAATCGTTTTAGCTCCTCCTTATGGCCTTCCATGTTTCTTTCATGTGCTACCGGGTCGCTTTTCTCGACTGACTGAGGTGAGATAGCAGCAGCAACTGGAGTTACATGGGAAGCTGTGATCAGATTGGGCTTCACATCCTTTGACTTTGTGTTGGTAGGCTCAGAATCTCGTCTCGCAGCAATCTGCTTACATTGTGCGTCGTCACAGACTCCATTTCGCAGTTTCGCTCCGACTTTCGAACTGGCGTACTTGTATTTGAGACTCTGAAAAAGTTTGAAATTAAAGCAGGGTAAGGCATGGAGCTCGGAGTTGGATGCCTGCGCATGTACAGATAACGACAGAGTTTCTAAATAGTGCCGACTTGAGCTCATGGAGCCAGAGGAGGAAGGCGCGACTGTCTCGTGATTGATTGCTGTCACTACTTCAGTCTCACTCAAATGAACCACATCATGAAGGCTCATCCTTATGGGCAAATTTCTGTCTTGTGTTTGAAACCTCAGTAGTTTTGTATACCATCTAGAGTTATTCCATGTGATAGCTTTCTAAAATGGTGGGATGTATTTTCTTTGTCGGGTTGAACTATGATGTATTATTCCCAAGGCATTGTGTGGCAAGCCTAAGTAGTACAAGTAGCTTCACTCACTCAGCTACTTCCCTTTTGTTTGCCTACGTTAGCAGTCTGGCACCTGGTGCAGCTGCTCCCAATCCCCTATTGCGTGGGCTTCATGCAGCTGTTGCACCGCAATTACATACGCCAGAGCAGGTGCCCCCCGATCCTGTCCGCCTCAGTTGTTGCTCCCCAATCGCGTCCGCCTCAGCTGCTGCTCCCCGATCGAGTCCACCTCAGCTGCTGCTCCCCGATCGAGTCCACCTCAGCTGCTGCTCCCCGATCCCGTCGGCCTCAGCTGCTGCTCCCGGATCCCGTCAGCCTCAGCTGCTGCTCCCCGATCCCGTCAGCCTCAGCTGCTGCTCCCCGATCCCGTCAGCCTCAGCTGCTGCTCTCTGATCGCGTCTGCCTCAGCTGTTGCTCCGTGATCATGTCCGCCTCTGCTGCTGCTCCCCGATTGCATCCCCTATAGTTGTTGTTCGGAAGTTACAGTGTACACTTTGTCTGGCCTGCCTCGTCTGTCTGTTCCACTGCTCTACTTGTCTCATTATTACCCTGCGCAGCAAGGGTAGAGTGATCGGTTTGTCTGTCAGTCTGTCTGTCCCGTCCAAGCGGTTTGAGCAGTGAAGGCCTTGTTGAAGGCTTAGTTCAGGATAGAAGTGTCAGAATTCAGAAAATACTAGTGCCTACATAACTCACAGACCAGAGATCGACTTGAGTCGACAATTAGTCGTGTTCTCTTGCTGTTTCTAACATTACTCCCACAACTTACGGTATCTTATTCTGCATGAATGCTGTATTAAAAATTGGTAGTTGGCCATAATAAAACGTTGCGCACAGGGTACGTGCTCTGCTGAGCACCTCTAGTTGTGGAATTTAATCTATATGGCTAACCATACAGTGCTCATCTCTGACACAGAATGGTGATGGTTCCTTTCGAATTGGAGGTGCAAGTTCTTCCTCTACGGTCACTGAAGTAAGTGAAGTGCAGATTGCCCAGGGGTGGTTTGCTTCATAGTTTTAGCTTGCTTCGTACAGCTCTTCGTGTGTTTGTGAGTTACATCTCAATGTTATACGTGTGTGTGAGGATGTCCACGTGTGTTTGACTAGACTCTAGTGATGCCCGACTTCCATACTTGAGTTCCTATTTAGAGCACACACACACATCCCAAGGGAGTTGGGACAAAGTCTATGTGCACGTGGTACAATTACCCCCCCCCCCCCCCCCCCCCCCCCCCCCCCCCAAACACATCCTGTGCATGCAGTATTGCTGTCAGTTGTTACTGGCTTTCTGACTTTAACGAGTGTGAACGACCACACTGCTGCAGTCTGTTAGTAAAGGCTAGTGCAACAGAATGACATCTCGGGTCTTGCTCTTACCTTATGGATAGACTCTGATTCGTACTACATGTATAATGCTAGCAGTGGCGGCGGAAGCATTATAAAATTGGGGGGGCTAATGCACGCTGCCGAAGGCAGTGGAACAGAGGCACGTAGTGCCGATCAGTCCGCGCAAAGCGCGGAAATTTTTTTCGCCTTCATTTCTCAGTTACCAGGTTGGGCTCTCGTGGCACCTTCATCCCTGGGAGACCAGTCAGGTCAGAGTTTTCTTCTGGCGGCCCACCTAGTTACCTTGGGCCTCGATCATATGGATATTGCATCGCAATCGCGTGCTTCAGTTTTGCAATAACCAATTTCGCACGATACAAAATAATTTTCTCTCTTGACTGTTAGTAGATGTCGCGTCGATGTCCTGGCGGAATAAACTTTCTGAAGCTACAAGGAGTCAAGCAGTAAGCAATTAGCTATTGGCTTATACTGATTTCTAGAGGTAAGTCTTGAAAGGTTGATAGATCAGAGAACTGCCTTTGTATAGGCAGTGTACGTTTTGTTGGGAAGGGGGGCTAAGCCCCCCTTCTAGAGCACTTGATGGGGGCTACAGCCCCCGTGCTTCCGCCGCCCTTGAATGCTAGCCTCCTTCTCAGATCACTTTGTAGGCAGCTACCTTATGTATGACGTCACATATCGCTAACAGTGATTACTGGTATGTTTGATCCATACACACAATGTGAGATAATCAACATAACATATGCACCTCTTGATACATAGTAGCATGATTTCGCTGTGTTGAGTTTTTTTTCTCTTTCCAATCAGGGCTCAACATCAAAGATCACACCATCCTATGCGCCCAATCCTGTGTCTAGCATCACCGGAGACGATCAGTGGCACAAGTCTTTTAGGATCCCCTCAATGAGTGCCCTTTCTGAAAGGAGTGGTGATGCCATACGGACAGGGATCGTTACGAGATGTGCACGTACAGAGATTGTACAAACGATTACAACATTGATAGCTAATCACACAAAGCGCCCATCACCAGAACAGTACATGCACACACATCTGCGTAGAAAAAGTACCCAAGTTTGACGGATGATTCAGGATCTGGATGTGTAAGTATACGTATAATTATGGCCATGTAGTTTGAATTCATTACTATAACCACCCCGTAATAAAAGAAACCATAAACTTAATTTTTATTGCTGGATACCTGACCTTGAGAATCAGGATTGGTAGGTTTAAAAGCTTTTTGATGGCATTCCAACTCTCCCTACCCATCCAGCAATAATGTGATTTTAGCAAACCTCCTTTCATCGTCAAAAGAAGGCTGAATTCAGTCCTTTTCGTCATCCAGCTTCATTGTTCTTGAGTTCCCTACAAAACAGCTGCCCAAATAATTCAAAAACAAGTTGTAAACTTGTTGCTATGTAACTAGGTAACAATGTGTAACAAGACAATATTTCTTCAATGTATAATTAGAGGGCTACCTTTGAAGTAAACTTATGCGACAAGTTGTTGCAAAGGGTCATTTTATTGCTCGAAAGTACGCCCACCCTATTAGCTCGAATAGGAAAACACTTGAATAGCTAGCTCCGGAAGAAGTACTGTCAAAGAGGTGGGACTAAGAAATGAAGGCTGGCAATCGCGGTACTAATTCAAATGAATCTCATTATGTTGTATGCCATTGCATAATCAGCTGTGCATGAGACCGTGTGTGCAATTGCCTAGCGTAGCACTACCAGTAAGGATTTCTCGGAAGCAGCAAGTCCCGAAGATGGTCTGCACGCTCCACGTCATTCAAGCACTCCTGCTGTGTCTTGTTTCCTGTTCCTGCAGCTACTCACATGAAGGGATTGTTCGTGCTCACTAAGAAACTCCGGAAGTAGTAGCTAGTAGTAAAGCCTTGATAGAATGACTGTTGCAGTACGGCTCTCGTGTATTTGTTGATTTTGCGCATGTACTTGGGTGGGCCTACTTTCAAGTAGGGTGGGCCTACTTTCGAGTCAAGGGTGGGCCTATTTTCGGGAGAGGGGTCCTCGAAAATACGCCCATCCTCTTTGAGCAGCCACTAAGTTCATCGCCCATGGGCGTATTTTCGGGAGACTACGGTAAGTCCATTCCTAGCAATTACTGGTAGTTGTATGCCTTCTATTATCACTTTTAACTTAATGCTACTCTGAAACAATCTTGGGTGCCTACTACAAAACTTATGCAAAGTCTATGGTATTCAAACCCTTGCTGTAAAAGTCTATGTGTAAGAAGCTTGTTCCTTGCATTAAACTTCTGAGAACTACATGTATCACATATTCTAGCTATTATGCATTTACGTGTTATTATGTGGGCTGAGGTTGTGCCTGTGCTTTTGAGAGGATGAGCATGATCACATGACATACTTTTCAGAACAAAATTACTACGTTTCTTGGTGTGTATGGTAGTCACTCCCATGCAGCTTAGCTTGGTATGTCTGGTAAGGTACATGGTACCTTCATTCTTCTTGCTGTTTTGAGCGCCAGTGCAACCACACCAAACCATCCTTCCTATGTCATGTGACATTACATGTATGTACCAGGCTATCCTGCAATACAAGTGATCAAAAGCTGGGACCAAGCCTGTGATGAGGTATGTAGCTGTATGTAACCAATGTGTCAAATTTCACTTCAGGGCTCTTGGAAGGTCAAAGTCAGAGATCATCTGAAGCACATGCGACGACCAGTCAAGGTCAAAACCAACAAGGAGAATGAGCCTGTTGAAACCACCAAAGCGGCAGAAGACAAAACAAACCCGATTGGGAGATGTAGCAGAGGAGATGGGTGAAGAAGATCGAGAAACCTTCAATGACGATGTGAAGGAGATGAAGAAGGAGACAGCTAGGAAAAAGACAAGGGTTGCTCATCTAAAGCCCCTAATGGTTCGCTGGCAGACGTCACTGGATACAGAGGGAGATGCCACCTATGACTGACATCATGGAGAAGTTTCCTGCACTGAAGATACCAAGGCTGGTATGTTAAGTGTGTCATTGTGGAAACAAGTTTTATTATAGGATTTAGCTGATCCCAGTTCCTCAAGCTGACTAAATTATTCCAGAGTGGAATGCCATTATTTGGTGGGGTTAGCCTCATTCCTTGGCCCTACCCAACTTTCTGTTGCTTGCAGTGCAGTTAAGCCGCCGTCACGTGAGTGTTTGTTGATTACATCATGCTCACAAGAGGAAATGTACCAGGCCCTACCAACTACTTCAAAGCTGGGCCTGGGAACGAGGCTAATATGGGATAGTTGGGGCGAACCTGGGAACGAGGCTAAGGTGGGGTAGTTGGGGCGAGCCTGTATGTATGCGTACGTCGTACCGTAAATGAACGCTTCTGCAAATAACCAAACTGCGTCATGATAATTCACACATGCTCGCTCAACAACTAAGCACCCACGAGTTACTTCTGAGACTGTGACAGGCACGAATCGTGAACCGTGTACTCCTTGGATGGCTACAACAGGGACGGAGACCACTCACAAGTCTACCTCTGCAGAGATGCGTGCTACAGCACGGCAACAAAGACTGCTAAAGTACGACTTCTGACTGGTCTAGCTTGCTATAAGTTCACCAATTGCGACTCGCGGCTGCACTGTTGCTCACTGTGTTGAAGCCACTGACTCGTAGACCTTGCTACCTCTGCTCTCCAATGGATGAGGTAGGCCAGACAAAGTGTACACTGTAACTTCCAGCCAGTACTACAGAACCTTCTACAGTCTGTAGATGCCTTCCACAAAAGCCGGAACAAAGCTGGTAAGCTAAGTTGTGTAAACTGCACAAAAGTGTATACTGGGTCATGGTCTCAAACGACATTAATTACTACAAATAGCTTCGCTCACTCAGCTACTTCCCCCTCATTTGCCTATGTAAGTAGTCCAACACTGAGCAGCTCTCTGTGCAGAGGTCGACATACTACTCTCATCTCCAGCACCACGACATTGATTGCATATGCTTTAGCTGCTGCTCCCCGATTGCATCCACGTCCGCCGATTCTTCCCGATTGCATCCACTTTCAACTCCCTGATTGTGTCTATTTAAGCTGTTGCTCCCTGGTTGATGACTCTGTTGCCACAGCCGCTGAACAAAGGCCAGCCCCATCCTTGGTGATGCCAATGGAGGAGTTTTTATCTGACACAGAGCAACACTGCGCCCTTGCTGGTGATAGCGACGATGAACTTGGTAGCTCCCCTATGGTCGAAAAGCCTGTCAATACTTACAGGCAGTTACGTCTGCTAAATTTCTGCTCAAACTTAGGGAAGGGTACCATGTTACAACTGGGTGCAAGACTTTATGCAAGCAGGCAGTTGATGTGTTGAAACAGGGCATTGAGACAAGTCTGGCAAATGTTGGAATTAACTTTGAAAGTATTCCAGGCTTAACAGATGTACTAAACTGTAAGCCAGACCTATTTGTATGCGTTGACACGAACTATCACTTTGTGAAGTTCTGTGTTGAGAACCTTGGATGCTTAGTGAGTCATGTCCACACATACATGTACATGCATGCACACTAGTCTCGTTCCCAGCCCTAATCAACCCAGCACCACGATCGCTGAACGAGGCTAATCGCTTACATTATCTAGCGCGGGAAGAAACGGTCTGGTCCCTTTTCCGAATTTTCGTGTGCAGCTGGATTGTGCTGACTCAGTAAAAATGTAAGTAGGCCACGGAGCGTGGTGTACTTTTACGTGCTCTAAGCCACTCTTGGCTTGTACCAAGACATACGTAAGTAGGCCGCGGAGCGTGGTGTACTTTTACGTGCTCTAAGTCGCTCTTGGCTTGTACCAACAGGGCTTCTAGGCATGACTCCGCCGAAGCTTTATTGATTTAGGACGCTCTTGGCCCTAGCACTATAGGCTAAATACCACGCTGCAGCTGCATGACATTATTTTATATTCAAAGAGCTGTCTTCGGTGTCAGTGTCACTAAGTCCAGCCATAGATAATGTACTTTGAAGTATATTATCTGTGGCCCAGCGCTCACTTGTGCTTGTTGATGGTGGTGCTGTTTGCTATGTAAAGGACATATACAATACTATAGTATTCATTGGTTTGGGTTAGGGTGCAAGGCCATGCAGTACCGATTCACAGAATATTCCCTTTAACACTTCCACGTAATGTGAGCGTTAGCATTTTATCTCAGGCCTACCACTACCTGATATGTGATATGTAGCACCAAGGGCGCATAAACCAAGGGCTTATCGAGCCGCCTTCGGCGGCTCGATAAGCCCTTGGTAGCACTTAATGAATAATGATAAGTATGTAGTCATGTTGCTGTGGTAAAATCTGCCTTGCCTGCAAAAATTGTGAATTTAATCTCTTCTGCCAGGGGTGTTGATGCTTCTAACTTTATTGTGCTCCTGTTAAATAATGCTCACATAATAAGGATGGCATCATATCACATTCACAAAGTGCTGTCCTCAGTGTCAGTGTCATAAGTTAGCTCTCCACTTCTGCTTGCTGTTGGCTCCACTTGATCGCTGGCCTGCCATCATTATCAGTGAACATATGCCTTGCATGCAATAAGGTTGTGTGTGTGCAAGGCCCTACACTACCGAAGTTATGCCCAGTTAGTATTCCCTTGTGCTCCATGTATTCTAAACATTAATTACACTCCTGGTATAGGAAAAATTGTTACTTAGTTTGCGCTACGGCAGGGTTGCAACGCGGCTATGAATGGTACATGTACTTGAGAGCACTCTATATAATTTCTGATCTTCCCTATATATATACAGCTTTCATGGTACTCACGTGATGTGTGATATTTGGAACGAACTGTCACACTTAGCTTGTGCTACCGTTTAACCGCTGCTACCAGGAGTGCAGTTGCCCCTCGATACCTACGTAAGCACATTAATTTTATCTCCGGAGTTCTTGACCTGCAGGCACCTTTCATTTGTAAATCAGCCCACCTGCTTATTCACTTCCATCATAAACCAGGCCACCATTTGGAACGGGCATATCCACACTGGCAGTTTGAATCTTTTACTCAGACGAATTTCCACTTGCATAGTCTAGCATCTGTAGCTAGCTGGGTTCTGTAAGCTCTGGCATCACCTTCATCGGAATTCTATCTTGTTACAACAGATTTGCTCTCTGTAGACAGAAAACACCAAATGCATGGGTACACATGCATGCAGTTTGAGATAGATAGATAATTATAATAGCAGGAATGCTCTATCAATGGAAAAACAAGAAACAAGAGTGCAAGTAAAATAGTACAGTCAGTGTATGGCCGGAAAATCTGGAGGGAATTAAATTTGGCGGATTGGCTCTAAAAGGCTGTGAATTGCATTTGGCGGATTAAAATTTGGCGGATTTGGAAATTTGCAGAGCGAGAATGACGTCATACTAACCGCACGGCCGCGTGGCCGCGGAGCGCTCGGTGGTTTACGTGAGATCTTGTGTCAGTAGGCTGCGATGGAGTCCGAGTTTGCGGTGGAGAGCTGTGTTGCCATGTCTACGAAAAACCTCTGGGATGCGAGTGTAGGAGAGGAAATGCCGTGCGAGTGGTACGCAGTAGCAGTGATGCGAAGGAGCGCCATCGTCTGCCATGTACCCAGGAAGATATCGGCTGTTTGCTCGCTATTTCTGGCCGACCAGCTGCCTGCTCGCTATTTCTGGCAGATCAGAGACAGAGGTACTATAGTATTATGAGTGCTTGCGCGAGAGCTACATATATAGCTCGAGCTTCGCTAAGAGACCCCGCCCACACATGTCATGACAAAATATTGGCGGAATTTAATTTGGCGGTGCGTTCATAATTCGCCAAACCGCGAAATTAAATTTCCCACCAAATTTTCCGGCCATACGGTATGTTATGTCATAACAGTACAACAAGTACACAGACACCAACAGATTTTAATACCATAACAGCTTTTCAACTGCTCTTATTAATAAACCAGCTGATATATGACTTTAGTTTTTCAACTGCTCTTATTAAACAAGTGAGTCTTTAAAAGACTTGATGCGTCTTGGCACGACTTGGTATCAGCTAGAATCATGCAGAGGACATGGCAGCTGTTTAACCCTTTGTGACTGCAAAACCTGTTAGCTATGAGACTCCGCTGAAGTCAGCATCAGTATCCTTGGAGGTTCTGTGTGAGGGTGAGGTGGGAATGTTCACCCAAAGGGTGAAAGCAGTAAGGTCGTGTCTGGGCTTGATGTTTAGTCAGAGCCAGTTGGGCCATTTTAATTCATAAATGGACCTAGAGAACACCTTGGCCAATTCTTCCAGCAATTATCTAGCTAGTTAGCTAGAGCTGAGTGTGTAGTTAGTATGCACTTCATGCAGCACACTGTGCATGGATGAGTGAGTATTCATTGTCCTGATATATATAGCCACAGTCTTGGTGAGTGGATTCATGAGCAGCCAAGCAAAACCCATAATCACTTTTTAAGATCTACTTAGCGTGTAATGCAGCACTTGCGCGGGCGCATTGCGAAAAGCGACGTATGTACCACGTACCACATACCACGTACCACGTACCTACGCATCCAGCACTGTGTCTCGGCACTTCGGTGCCGAGACAAAAAGCAGCTGATATATTGCTTTAGCTCATGTCATTTTGGAGTCCATAGCAGAGTAGCAAATGAATGTTGTTGGGGGTGAACTAGTCTATCGAGCTAGACCAAATTTCTCTCGCTCCGGAAGTTGGGGGCGGGGCGTAGGGAAGAGCGAGAGAAGGTCTAGCAGATGTCATTAGTATGCATGAGGTGCTGACGTAGAACTACTTAGCGGTCACGTTAATTGAACTGCAGTATCTCCACGTGATAGAACTTGATCGTAGTTCAGTGCAGTGAGGCTCGAGGATAGGAGCCCATGGCGTATAGTGAGATGGCTGTTGTTTGTGCGCTATGTAAAGTGCCCAAAGAGCGCTATCGATTATGGGAGGGGATGCAGAAAGGAGGTGGGCCGACGGAGTTGTATCGCCAACTGAAACCAGTTGTTGATGATTTAGATACCTGCAAGACTGTGTTCCGAGGTCGTGTGTGTGTCTTGCCGAGGCAGCATACTCAAAGCCGCGAAACAGAAAGAGCGCTTTGAATGCTCCAGGAAAGAGCTTGTTCAGAAGCTACACAAAAGTTTCTCTGTGCCCGCTTGCAACACGAAACGAGCCAAAGCCACAGTGAGAACTCTGCGTAGCTCGGGCTTTATTCTTTCATAGCCCATGTGACCGTAGTCCTTCCTCCACAGCACGGGTAACAAGCGATGGGTTAGTTGATATTTCAGCTATTCAAGTCTTGAACAACGCCATTGTCCGATCAGCAAAACTCACACCTGTTCACAACTACTTAGCGAACGCATAATTTGCACGTATTACTACTGGCTGAAAATCGCTCAGTAGAATCTGATTGGTCAGTACCTCATGCATACTAATGACATCTGCTAGACCTTCTCTCGCTCTTCCCTACGACCCGCCCCCAACTTCCGGAGCGAGAGAAATTTGGTCTAGCTCGATAGACTAGGGGTGAACTTTACCTGCATGTCTGTGTTCACCAGGGGCAGTTGTAGTTTGAAGCCATATACATCAAAGGCTAAAACAGTTACTCTAAATGCCATACTCCACAATGAGTAAGCATGTCTAGACCACTAATCCAATTAGGGAAAATAGAGCACACTTTGGCATAATAGAGCACAGTTTGGCATAATAGAGCACAGTTTGGGATAATTCAGTAACTGATCATGAGCAACAATGAGCTACAGTGATTGGCAGCAACAAAAAAGCACCAAAATGAGTGTGACTAAGACTGGTAAAAGTTGAAAGTGCAGCCAGTGAGGCCAGAAAACTGCTGAACTGCTTTGGGAACAGCAGCACCAGAAAAGGAGCTAGTTGGAGCAACAGAGGGCACAGGATTGCAGTTCTCTTTGTGGAAATGGGATCAAAACATGTTCCAAATTGGATCCACTGTCCAGCTGATTTCTCTTGAACCTCAGATGTGTGTTCATACACACGCAAGGCCTTCAAGCTCTTGTGTCCTGACTTCTCAGCAATGAGTTTCTCAGGCACACCTGTATTGCACATCCTCGTCACAGCTGTGGCCCTAAGTGAATGATTTGTGTAGTGAACACCAAGCCCTGATTCAGCGGCAATCTCAGGCATGAACGTCTTTAGCTTGTTTATGCCAACCCTGCTCTTGCAATACCATGGTCTACTCCCATTAGGCACTTTGTCAAGTGGCCGGAGATAGAAACCTGAGGGATCCGGAGGCAATTTCGACGTGTACAGATCAAGAAGATGTACCATACACCTGTCAGAATCGGGCATATAGCGTAGACTCGGGTGCATTTGTTAGTAGAATTGATATCTTTGAATCTGTGTTGGTTTTTTGGAGATGAATTCTTTGTATTCGTAGTACACTTCCTCGGAATACACAGTCGTGTCTGCAGGGCAACGAGTGAGCTGCTCCATCTGTAGATCATGGTGCTCCTGGACACCTCTCAGCACAAAATGTAGACCCACACTGTAGAACATTGCTCTTTGAAGCGACTTGGGAGTATCACATCCAAGAAGCTTTCTCTCCCAGAAAACCTTCTCATGCTCGAAAGGTATCACCGAAGCACTCTTCTTACAGACACCAACCCCTTCTCGATGTAGATCGCTTGTCACAGTGTCGAGAGTAAGTAGTAGCTCACGGAAAGCTGAGTTACCTTTGTCCAGAATGGAAAAAGGGGCCTTTGACTCCTTCAGAATCCTGTTTAGCCTACTGAGAAGAGACCGTATGGCCGTAGGAGGAAACTTCTTACCGTCTTGAGTTCTTGCTTCGAGCACAAAGTACCTCAAGTACTTGCTCACAACGCTGGCATCATGGCACTGCAACAGACCTGTGGGGACAGGGTCAAGAGGCATCAACTGGTTTCATTGCTGCACCCAAGCATCGAATGTTCTCTCTGCCCAAGCGTTGTTCTTCTTTGTGTTCGTTGGTACCACTCCTTTTGCAGCTAGCTTCATTGACTTCCTTCTCGGAAACTGGAGTAGCAAATCTGCTAGCTTTCGATGCGGATAGCTCACTTGTACACTCGCTCTTCTTCTTGGCAAGAGATAGCTTGAGCTTCTTCTTAGGAGGAGTGGGAGGGTCTAGCCATCCTTCAGGAACAAAGTTAGGGTCCAGTCCTGCTTCGATCTCTTCTAGCGTCGCGTTTCCCAAATCAAGCGTGTTGGCACACATCCGATCCCATGATATACAGCCTCCTACTAGTTCTGCCATTTTCGGCTGTTTTGGAAGCTAGGCAGTAGCTCAACTAGCTCGAAAAACCGCAGAAACAAGCTTGGATCTACAGACCACGTCGTCGTTTTCAAACTACAAACCAGTTAATGCACCGGATACGCTCGTATGCTACGGAAATTATTGGGCTCGGGAAAGTTCTCGAAGCTCATGTAGTACTCGGCTGCGCCTCGTGCAACATGACCTTCTCGAACTTCCCCTCGCCCAATAATTTCCGTAGAATACTCGCGCCGGTGCATTAACTAGTACGTAAGGGCCAAGGACACAGCAGGTATTATGTAGTTGCATGACATAAGTACAGTCTCACATTGCATATAGCAATCACATGTATGGCAGATATATTTATGTCAATCCTCCATGCAAAATTGCCTCGTGCCTTACAGCACGAGGCAACTAATCTGACCGCGTAGGCCGGGTAGGGTTTGTATATGTATATTCTGTATTATGCAATGTGTACTGGGGAATATCACAAGTCTGTTAGCTGTATTGTCACTCATGCCTGTGACAATACGGCTAAGAGACTCATGGTATTCACCAGTACACAGTACTACACACTGTATAATAATAAGTCTGTAACATACCTCATAGTTCAATGAATTTCACACAGACTTCTGTGCGCACTGGACCAGGCCAGGGTCGCAGAGACTATCCTGTGGAAGGATCCTGGACACAGCAGGTAGTACGTTGCATGGCTGAGTATACTGTTTCACATTGCCTAGTAATCGTAGTTGGAATAGGGAATACATAGTTTCCTCCATGCGTAATATTTAATTACATGTTTAATTACATGTTTCCAACTCAGTCTGATGGCTATTCCCATAGAGAATGTATGGCAAATGCTAGCCAGAGCAACTATGGTGATATTTTCCCATATCACCCATGTAGGAAGTGGGTTATCGTGTCCCCCTAGGTCATGAATAGCGCCAATGCATGGTATGCTGATGAAGGATATAGTACCAGTTGCATGCACGATGCTGGCCTGGAACCTTAATTATTGCATGCTGCTAGAGCGGATGGAGGTGTGGACTGGGCATGGCTATACTAGTAGAGCAGGGGGCGGCAGCCAACTTACACGGGGCTCGCTTATTCAAAGAACAACAAGATTGGTCCGCTTCTCCAACTGCAAACCAAATTGTGGTCGGCCATTTCGGGTTGCACGGTAAGTCCCACGCGGCCTGGGAATGAGGCTGTACCATTAGTACGCTAATAGAACTGTATTCTCTATGGTATGCTGATCGTGAGGTGCTAAACTGTTGCCAAGCCGCAACCGTTACCAAGCAGTGCCGCGATATCGATGTCGAGGCGTTCCTAGAGCCTCAGGGTCTGGAAACATGATAAAATGTATTATACAGTGTGTACAAGGAAACTTCACTCGTCTGTAGCCGTATTGTCACGAGTGCCGCAGGCACTGGTGACAATACGGCAACAGACTTGTGATATCTCCCTGTAAACACTGTATAATTATACGTCTGCTCTTGTTCAAACAGACTCCTGTGCACACTGGTTATAGCCAGAGCCACAGAGACAATTACCCCATGGAAGATGGAAGGCCTAGCCTAAGGACACAAAAGGTAATTATAACTGGCTTGATGGAGTATACATGCAGTTTCACACTCCTAGGAATCAAATGTGTGTGCATACCAATGCCTATAGTGCGTATATTCACACACCAGTGGACAAAAACCAAGTATATGCATGATTATCAGTTACTAGCCCTGGCTGGTGCAGTGATGGTCCAATGAGTGACCCCGGGACACAGCAGGTAGTTGCATCTGAGTCAGGTTCACATTGCCAAGCAATCAACCTTTGATTAATTGGTACATGTTCATGTTTGACAGCCTTAATTATGCCTAATTGTTATTCTGCATTTGTTTTACGGTATGGCAGTGGGGGATCATGTTGAGAAGGTAATCATTGCCTTGTACTTACTGAAGTGCTTCACTTTAACCTATGTAACAAGCACAAGTTGGCTACATAAATATAACTATCTCCATGCATGACAAGATTCAGAGGGATCTTGGCTTGGTACAGCAATGCATAGTGAATGCATATAGACTGTAGTAGGATACACCTTTTCTCTCATCTACAGGTCAAGCCAAAGTTGGTGGAGTTAGTGGAGGGGTACGGAGTCATGATTACAGTAAAACAACTTGATGCTGCAGTTACTGAAGGGAGCAACAGCGCAACGAAACTCATGCGATGCTTGGTTAGCTGTTTTTTCCCAGCGGATGTACTTGGGAAATCTTCTGCCATGGGTTTCAGGGGGAAGCCACCATTAGACCAGGACATATTGGGAGCTTGTATTCGTAAGTCAGTTTGTAATCTGTCGCCTAAAATTTAATAATATTATGCTGTAGAGCATTCCATGCTGATAGGCTTCATTTCAAAGGGAGGGAGTTCACCCCTTTCCTCACTTAGGAATCTTTACCCTTCCAGACTGAATGCTGTTCACAAAAGGCATTTTCCTTTATTCCTGCATTCCATGCTGATGGGGGGGGAGTGTCAGGAGCTGGGAGTGTTCATCCCCTTCCTCACTTAGCCCTTCCAGATTGATAAAAGGCCGGCACTATCCTCTTTTTTCCTCCCCCCCCCCCCCCCCCCCCCCCCCCTCCCTTGATAGGACCCCACAATAATTTACTGAATGAGTATAATTATTTGGTCCAGGGCAAAAACAAAAGCCATATTCTCATGTACTGCCTGATCTAAGAGTATGTGCCATCTTGGTGACTAATGATGGTAGTAAATATACAAGATTGTACAGGCTTGTGAGGTCACTTACCACTTAACCCACAGTGCCCACTAAGTGCTATGTACACTAGGACCACATATGCATCATTCTTTTATGGTGGTGTACCCCAATTCTACTTATAGGATATGTGCAACAGCAGCACCCACATGTGGCGAAAACTGTGCTGATTGACACAGTGAATGACAAGTGCGCCAACTACCGGCACAAGAGCCGTTCCACAGCTTGAACTGTCCAGCTATAATTATATTTGGACGCTCTGAACATGTACACATATATTACTGGCCATTGCTTGCAGTGTCATTATTGCATTGGAGGGAAAGTCCGGACCACATAAACGGAATGTACCATAGGGCCAAAAAGAGCTGCTGTCCACCTTACATATTGACCAAACATAGGGTACGCGCTCTCTTAAGTGCATCCCAACAGCTGCAATTTGCTGTTACTAAAATTAATTTGAAACATGCCAGAGTACCTCTGGAGTGCAGTAGCTACACTCGGCCAGATAATAGACGGTAGCAAGCAGTCTGTATAGAGCCTTAAGTATGCTGGCAACGATGAAACACAATGTGACAGTGACAACTGTAGCAAAGTGCGGTCAAGTATTCCCCTCCTGTGCGCTGACACTGCAAGCAGCTGTAGTCATGTAGTAGCAGCCTATAATCAACTATATTATCACTCATCATCCTTCCAAATGCCAGGATTTATTTTGTCAGTAGTCTGTTATAAGTCGTGCTTCCAGTGCAGATTGTCAGACACATTATTGTTATCGTTATAATTCAAAACAGTTCAGTGATTGTTGCATGCAGATTACAACCTTGTTAACTTACAACATTGTGTTCTACACTCAGGCAATTTATTGATAATATTGGGTCTAACGTGTAGGAAGTCTTCCTACACTTGGCCCCAGACTGGCCCCGTGTGTTGGAAGTCTTCCTACACTTGGTCCCAGACTGGCCCCGTGTGTAGGAAGTCTTCCTACACTTGGTCCCAGACTGGTGCCGTGTGTAGGAAGTCTTCCTACACTTGGCCCCAGACTGGCCCCGTGTGTAGGAAGTCTTCCTACACTTGGCCCCAGACTGGCCCCGTGTGTTGGAAGTCTTCCTACACTTGGTCCCAGACTGGCCCCGGGCCCGTGTGTAGGAAGTCTTCCTACACTTGGCCCCAGACTGGCCCCGTGTGTAGGAATTGTTCCTATACTTGGCCTGCAGACTGGCTCCGTGTGGTGGAAGTGTTCCTACATTCTGTCCCACACTAAGTCTTCGGGAAAATTTACTTATATTGCCTTCACTTTGCAACAAATCAACTCTTCTTATTTAATTCGGAGAATGTTTTTGTCTAAACTCCTCAGATTCTTTCGCTGCCATAGGTACTGGCCAAATTAATGATCTGACAGACATGAATTGACATTATTTAGCCACAAAACATTTTCAAAATGGGTACAGTACACACAGTGCAGTATGCAGTCACTTTTGTTTCTTGACCATTCTAAGGTTGATGTAGGTTAGTGCCAGGAACAGGATGCTGATGCCTGCCAGTGCTATCTGGTTATACCACAGCCAATCCATGCTGGTCTCAAAGCCCCTCCGTTGTAGCTCCTCTGTGCCAACGATGCAATTACTACTGGGACTGCAATCAGAGAAGTGTGATTACACAGATAACATGACAGAAGGTATGAAAAGTTCGTTTCCCCAAACCATTATCAATTTTACATCAATTACCATGGCAACCAAACATATAGCGTTTCTGCTAAATTTGGGCTAATTGAGTATTTTGTGATCTTATCTTTGTGATTTTTTGGCTATGCGTTCGCATTCTTAACCCCTCAGTTCTCAGAAAGGTTAATACCACTTCACACTTGTTCACACAGGTAAAACTACCTGCGAATATGGGACTGGACGGGTACTGCCATCGTCAAAGTTGCTCCGTGATCGCACCGTCTGCTTGCCGTTCGAGTCCGTCATGGGAACACTTGGAACAGTGTTCTCGCCAGAAATTTGTTCAAGAAGGGCACATAATGAGATTCATACCGGTCTGTAACCTTGTGAAACCATGTATTTCAAGTGGCTGCTAAAAGTAATCGACATGCAGAGACTGGCAAAGGGCACAATGTGCTTTTAGACCAGACCACAAAGGGCACATTAGAAGCCCAAAGGGCACAGTGCCCTTCGGTAGAGGCCTAGGGAGAACACTGACTTGGAAGATGATTTCGTATTTAGCTTTTTGGCAATGGTTCTTAGAGGAGTGCCCGTAGGTGTGGTCTATGCTGGATATTCATCGTTCCCACGACATGGCAAGTGGACGGAACAACTTTGACAATGATGGTGCCCGTCCAGTGCTGTATTCACAGGTAGTTTTGTCACTGTTCAAGTTGTCACCACCAACTACACAGCTTTCCAGCAAGAAAGACAGTGCAATCCAAGGGGGTATATGTATGGACCACCTTCACTCTCATAAGGCCATGGAAACGTCCATTACTGCTGTGTGGACAGCTCCCTAATGTTCATTGCTTCAACATCAACAGTGCGTTTGTTTGTTCATCATAACCACGCCTGATCTTTTGTTTGTGATGTTGTAAGCGCTTGCATAGTCTGCAAAAGCAAAGTTCACACAAAATACTGTAGCATTATGTAGCCATGGCGACCAGGAAGTTGCCATAGCGACAGTAAGTGTGCTCACCAGATAATAGTAGAGTTGCTAGAGGTAACAGTATAGTTTTGTCCAGCTATTTCATTAATTGACAGTGCCTATGGGGATAAATTGATTGGTAAACAGTCTCAACACACACACACACACAAGACAGACTGAGTGTTAAACAAAATTAATGTAGGTACCACTAGAGGGAGGGAGGGAGGGAGTGGGGGGGGGAGGGGGGGGGGGGGGGAGGGAGGGAGGGGGGAGTGGGGGGGGGGGGGGGGGGGGGGGGGGGGGGGGAGGGAGGGAGGGGGGGGGGGGGGAGGGCATCAATGAAGACCACCATTGAGGTACAGGTATGGCACTATTACAAGTAGTAACCCACTTCAACTGAATAGTGAATGATACTGACATACTTCAGCCAGCTTAGCCACGCAGGGAGGGAGTCAGAGGCTACCAAAAAGCCACCAAATAACTAGCTACATGAGAAGATGAGATGACAAACTCAAACAAAGACCCTAGCCTCGTTCCCGGGCCATTCCCATGCCAGTATTGGATAGCTAGCAGTATACAAATATGACAGGGGAAGGACTGAGAGAGGTGGTCACGTGCGGTGCCATCAGGTAGACAGATGGTAGATGCACAGGGGGCAGTGCCCAACAAAGCAGACGATCAATCAGTACCATTTATTGTTCACAACACCGGGGATGGTGAGACAGGATTAATAACTGTTGGGAACCACCCTCCCATCTGTCTACCTGACGTCAACGCATGTGACCAGACTCCCAGGCCTTCCCCTGCCGTATTCACATATTGCAAATACTGGCAGTTGGAATGGCCTGGGAATGGGGCAACAAAGACCCTATGCTGAATGGTATGGAAACCACAATTCGCAGCACTCTTTTGGGGGTGAATTCTTACCATTTGTATGACAAAGGCCATGGAAATCAGCAGACTAGCCACACCTGAGGAGTTGACTCTCGACCCCACTGCATTGACTGCAAATATGAGGCAGGCAGCAGATATTGACGTCTGTGTCACAGTGAGCAAAAATATGAAGAACTTATCAGCTTCAAGTTGGAAACCTGTGCATGAGGGTTACGAGGGTGGGTGGGAGGGAGGGTGTAACTTAGTTGTAGGGACCAAGCTAAATTTGTACAGCTTCTTTGTATGGAGCTCTTGGAATAATTTATACCCTCCCCTCATTGAGTGGTACTCATGCATACGTGACAGCGCAATGAAGGGTTTATGATGATGAGGTAGGGGGACTGGCATTCCTTACAACTGGGAAGGTAAGACTTACAAGAACCATCGTGCAATGGCAGTGCAGACGGTCTAAGCACACCTATCCCAATAAATAAAGATCCTTGCTTTTTCGGGATTGGTAAATCTCAAACTTACCGACCATAAAGTAGGCAATCAGGGTGAATACACAAAGGGGTACGATGCGTGTAGGAAGCAAGTCCGTGATCACCGTAGCCAAGAAGTAGGAAGATACTCGATAGAATCCACTGCCATTCTCATGACTATATAATAGCAAGGAAGAAAATTTGCTGTGAACACTGGAACTAATTCGTCAACTGCGCTACATTCCATACACTGTTGTATGACAGAAAATGGGGAGTTAGAGATACCCTACTGCAAAGTAGGAAATGTCCAGGGATAAACGTTTTGCCGATTTAAAAATTTAGCGATAGTATCCTTACCTGTAGCTAGCACTATGACCTGTCTACCTGGCAGAAAGTGCTCGGCACATATGTATTCAGGAGGGTTAAGAGCAGGGGCTCACATGAAGAGAAGAGTATTGTTGATGAAGAGGTCTACAGCAGACATGTTCCCAAATGCCATGCAGAGGGACACAAAGAACAGGGCACCAATTCTGTGCATACGGAGAGAAACGGATCATTAAATCATGTGTATATAAAGTGGAAATCTACTATACCCCCATAGATAGTTTCACTATGAACCCGTATCAGTCAAGTATCTTGTTCAGATGGTCCTAAAGGGTTTAGGACCAAAGGGATGACTAAATACTTCAGCTAGGTTCCTCATTTCATGCTACAGGTTTTGCTGCAGATAGTTTATAAGTTAGTTGTTGAATGGTGTGTAAATGTTACACATACTTCTACCACAGTGCGTGGGCGATCCTTTGATGTACCGCAGAGGATAAATCGGTTATCCGGCCATGGCCGGACCACTTTTTGGCCAAATTTTAATTTCTCTGCGCTTCGAGTCATGCATGTAGGCATCCAGACCATCCAGTAGGTCTAATTGCTACTGAATATTGCTGAGCACGGTAACATGACATTCGAGGATTATTTTAGCACCCAATTACTTTATGGTACTTGTGCACAACAGCAACCTGAAGCACATACAAACAAACATGTTAGCTACTAATAGGGCCATACCGTTTGAGCAGCTTGACTACAGACACAGCAGTGGAAGCATCCAGCCCACTGGTAGCCTCGTCCAGAAACAGCACCTCAGGCTGTATGATCAGCTCCATACCAATGTTGGTACGCTTCCTCTCCCCTCCTGAAACCCCACGCAAAACTCCGTCCCAACCTATTGAGAGAGAACAATCAGGGCATAAACAAAGATCTGGTGAATTTGCAAAGTTTACGAAAGGCTGTTGATCTGATGATTCAGCTCATTGCTGTACTTGTGTGTTGTAAATACTATCACCTAACAAATCAACCACCCACTTAGGCCTACCAAGAACCACAACACCACAACTACTTATACATGTAAACAAACTACGATGGCCCTGGGGGTCATGCTATGTGACGATGGATAAGCGTCAATACGATGGTAGATGATGTGACGTTCACGCACAATGGATTACAATTACATCCGGTACCTGTGCTATGTACGTAATTCTTGTTACCTATGTAGTCTACTAGTCTGCATGTGTGGCACATGGCCAAGTGTATCGGCGTGATGGCCGGTAGCGGGTGTGGCCGGTGTCGGTGGCAGATTTTGTTGACAACAGCACTAGAAGGTTTAGCAATCTGAGTCTTGCCTCACATCTAGGTTGGGCGTGCTGCCAGAAATGTTTTTTTATCATGCTGCTCGAAAATATGCCCACTAAATACTACGTAAACGAAACCCTGATGAACCACTGAAACACTAACCTTAGTGCTGGCACAGTCCCTGAGGCCCAGTTCATCGATGACCTTCTCCACTCTCTCCTTCCGTTCTGCATGTGTCATCCGAGAGGGCAGACGAAGAGCTGCGGAGAAGTGGAGGTTCTCCCGTACAGACAGTGTACCCATGACGACATCATTCTACAGATAGCACAAACAGCAGTCAGACTTTCAGGCACTTGCTCACTTCACAATGGAAGGCACGTACCTACCTCAGCAAATATTCACTGAAGTTGCTATGCCAGTGTACCACACTCCAAATATGGAGCTTAATTCACCTTTTCCAACCCACATCTTTCCATAGTCATTTTCAGCCTATAGGCCCTCAAACATACAGTTGATTTCCATTGCGTTTGAACATTGCGTATTGTATTGCATGACCATGTGCGACTTTCTGTAGGTGGAGCTTCATGGAAATGATACGACTTGGAATGCGCAAGAGTCTGAAAGCCATGCAGGCACTTTGCGTGAGTGTCATATTTGCAGAACACAGTTTTCAGTGAAAATCCACACAATACGCAAGGTTCAAACCCAAGGGAAATCAACGACTATACCCTCATTTCAGTTCCCTTGGGTTGTTGCAGATAAGCAGATACAGGATTGTAACCACCCATAACCATAACCACCAAGTCTCTTGGGCAACAAATCCACCTGAACAACACCGGAAATTGATGCCTTACAAGGTGACACAGCTGGCTTCTAAGTCCATTAGTGCCAAAGAGGACAGAAATAGCCAACCCAGAAGCTCCTTCTACAACCAAGGCCAGACATGGCCATGCTAGCTCGTACAACACCTAAGATCCATCCCTTGCTGTAGTTCCTTCAAGCCACAATCCTCTCCATAAACCTTGTGCAGTTTAACCCACCACTTCCCTCTGCCAACTCAGTCTCGCAACGGAGTCTGGCAGTCGCAGTCGAAGTCGCACCTTCACTCTTGAGTATTTGCTTTTCTGTTACTGAACATCGATCTGCACTGCCACTGGCCATCGCTGTCTTCTAGCCATCGCTGTCTTCAAGGTGCCATGACAGTTAGCAAAGACTACAGGTTTCAAGCCTGCTAAAAAAATTGCCAGTTTGGACAAGTGGCCAATCTCATGGAAACTTAATGCACGGAAAATATGGCCAAGAGCTGCCCCGCCCATACAGTGTGCCATCATCCAATATTTTGAGAAGTAGCAGCAAACCTCTACGGGGATCAAAATGGACTTATATACGAATCAGAATGTCCTCCTTACCTGCACCACATAACCTGAGATACACTTGAAGTTGTGTGGCTGTCGATCGCCATTCACTAGCACTGTCCCAGTCAGGCCAGACTTGCTCTTACGGCCAGCAAGAATGTCCAGTAGTCTGTACAGCAAGAATGTCCAGTAGTCTGTACAGCAAGAATAGGTCATGTCAGTGGTCTTAGTCACCCATTGCATAACTAATCAGTGTGGGAGCATGCACAGTGCACACACAATACTGCAATGGTCCCCAAGACAGGAAATCCTAGTCTCGATCGGTCCCAGTCCTAGCCTCGTTCCTCGTCACTTGCAGTATGGAAAAGCGGGGAGGGCCTGGTACATTTCCTCACGTGAGCATGATGTAATCGACAAATGGCAGAACGAGGACGCTACGTTATTCAACCATCTACACGTTCAACGCTCGGTGAGTATGACAGTCATCCCCCGCTAGCTAGATAGGTGTGGTATGTTACCTGGTACCTTCGCTCTTCTTGCTGTTCTGAGACCCAGTACGCCCAAATTCATTTTAGGTCTTTCTACCGTCTTTCTACCCTTGACGTCACTCACGTGAGGAAATGTACCAGGCCCTCCCCGCTTTACCGTACTGCAAGCGACGCAAAGCTGGGCGTGGGACTGGGAACGAGGCTAAGGAAATCCAATGTAGTAGTATAGAGCGGCTGCATTTGATGTCACCGGCCGTAAAACAACAGAAACACCCTCTGTTTCTTTCATAAGATTGCGTGGCAAGAAAATTTCTACGATGATCTTAGAAACGCAAGCAGCTCGGAACTTACAAAGTACTACTGTGTGAACTGTCGCTGTAGCGCAGTTACCATGCCGATTAGATCGAGCAGCTACGCGACCTGGAGTACAAGTGAGACAGTAGTTTCCGTTGAGCTGCCACTGAACTCCATGTTCTTTTGCCACACGGAAGTACTCAGTCACGTGGTTTTGTGACGTCAATGCAGCCGCTCTATAGTGATCACTCATACTTTGAACTCCATATAGTGATCACTCATACTTTGAACTCCATATCATGTAGTTTGTACTCATAAAGGTCAGGTTAGAGGTCTTAGGTGCACATAATAATGCATAACTATTCAGCATAGGAACATGTGCACACAGTACTATCAGTGAGATCCTAACACAATTACAAGTGAAATCCTAACACAATTACGCCGGTCCATTTGACAGTGTACTACAAGTTTGTACCCTACCTAGATAAGATATCCACAAGTCATTCGTACACACTAGTGCAACTGGGACCAGCAGTAGTGACCAGAATAGAGAGATGGCTGACTTAACCCTACTAATGACACTTTCACAGTTTATCTAGACAGGAAAGAGTGGGTTGAACTGGGCGGGGCGAAATACTAAGTAAGTTGCGTGTGGGCTGACGTTCGAGATGCTGAACAAAAGCGGTCATTTTCTTGGAAGATGTTGAAGTCTGCTGCTGCTTACTCTACTTTTGGATGGGGGAGACCAATAGTGACTCACGACACGAGCGCTACTGCAGGTAACCACAGAACGAAGGCGGCATAAGCCTTTTTATTCATACTCTTTGAACGGCCATCAATGGCCGACTCAGCGCTGCTCAAACAGCTGCCCACAACAACACTCAGCACCTTAGCATGCCTTTACCACGGTAGTTACAGAGCGGGAGAGTACTTACCAATCACCTGGAGCGGCATAAAGCCCATTTGAGATCGCTGCCCGAGAAACAGAATCCTTAGAAGTTAGCACTACTAAATTGTACGCAAAAGTGTACTATCGGGTTTAAGGTGGCAGGCAAGTGATTTTGGAATTAATAATTATGTCATCTAAAATATGTTGTAACCTGCAAGTCCTGCCATGAATGGAAACCAAATGTGGTAGTCAAACACTTCATGGTAAGTGCTACTTATGTACCAAGCCAGGATGTTCTGGAGCAGCAAACAACGGAGACAGCGAATTATTCAGTATGATGGAATTAAATAATTTTTCTGTACGTCTCAGTTTCATTGCACGCAAGCTACTGCTACTGTTCTTTCTCAGGATCAAGACAGGCCCAGTCTGGAGGGGGCTACGTTGAGTTTATGTAAGTACGCTTCCGAACTAGCCGGATACGGAGTTAACAGTGTTATCGCGAGGTCAATTTTCCTGTTTTTGTACATCTTGCAGGGGAGAAACCACGATGAGACATTCGTTCGACGTCATATGACAACGTAGCCCCCTCGAGTAACCAGTGGAAGAGCTGCCTGCGAAGAGCATTTTAGCTAAATACGTTCAGCTGATTTTTGAGACGTACAGAAAAAACAGTGCTGTATTTCGCCGATATTTGCAGCTGGCGTTGTCACGGTACGAAGTACGTATAACGTAGCGCTCAACTAGACACGCTGTCAATGGATGCCCAACAGCCTTGGAAGAAGAAAGGTGGCACAGCATCTTGGATGGCTGCTGCTGGAGCGCTCGAGAGCGGTGATTCGGAACCACGCCTCCAATTATTGCGCGGTCACGCGTATCATTGCTTGCCCGCCACCTTAAAGGGTTAAACCGTTCACTCTAACACCCGGTAGCAAAGCACTTCACCAGGTGGATGCACTTCGTGTAGCTGTGTAGGATAGCTACTATGTAGGTAGCTACTTATGTAGGCAGTAGTCTTGGCCCCAGACCCAACCAATCCCCAGCATGGATTGCTTCCAGCATCATGCGCGGGGAAGCGATCCGTGCCGGGGTTGGTTTGGATCTGGGGCCAGGACTAGACAGGTAGCAACAATACGTACATGGTTTTTCCACTTCCAGTGGGCCCCATGATGACATTCAGTCCACAGGATAGCAGTCCACTAGAAGGAAGAGAGAAACTGGGGTGGACTAACCATGTACCTTACTAACAATTAGACTATGGTACGAAAAGCTGGGCGGGGGCTTGGAAACAAGGCTAACTTACAACGATTCTTATACAACCAGGACTCCTGTCTGATGTCTTGCACATTATAATGAAGACGTCAATAGAAAATAGAGTGGAAGCGCTACAGACTTTGTAGAATGCAAAAATTGGCTCAGAAGTGCTGGCCCCGTAAAGCCTCCACAAACTTCAGTACCTATACATCGAAGGAAAGATCGAGCTCTATTCAACAGTAGCAGATGGCCTGGAAGTTGTGAGTTGAGATGTTACACCATAGTTGTGTTGTATATCTATGGTTACACCCATTTCCTATTTCTCCCACTAAAAAGGTAGTGATGAAACCATTTGCACGACAACCATTTCGGCATGAAGTAGAGTGTGCAGTGGGACACACCACGGTGTGAGTTGGTAGTTCATGCCTGAAGTGAGTCCTAAGAACTTATAGATTGTCTTTCAGGAGCATTGCTGTGCAACGGATAACGGATCAAAATTGTCCTACAAAAGAAAGCAAAAAATCCTGCGAACTAGCTAGCATAATTAATTTTATTAAGTGAATTATCTGGCATATGAAAGCCCCTAATTAGGATCAGTGTATTATGACTAAGCCCTTTATGGCCAGCCTCGTTTACCTTGCAGAGTGGAGGATGACCTTTCGCTTCCTCCCGCAGCAGCTGCTCACTTCGTAGCTGACATGATTCGTGGAAGGAGATATTGGCGCCCGAGCCTCCGTGCTCGTTCTGGGAATCGACGTCCACGCTCACGGAGAAAGCTGTGCTCCCTGTTGCTAGTGTAGACCCGTAGGAAAGAGAACGCGGGTGCAGACTCAGTCATTACGCAACCGGAACGGAAGTCTATACTTCCCTATATAAATTTATTTGCACGGGAAGTACAACTTCCTGTCAATTTCTTGACCTCTGGCGTTTATGATTATATATTCATCAACTCATATCTTTTGTTCTGTAACACATCATTGCATGAAATTTTGCTGTACAGCTAGCCTGATACCTTTCCTCTCTCCCTGTCAATCATAAACAGCATCGATGAACGCAAGCGTGTGCAGTAGCAATAATCTCTACTGGTATATGGAAAATGACCCCTCCCACGAACTAGTGACAAAAAATTTTCTGACAAGGCAGTCAATTTGTAACTTGGTAAGCTGGTAAGCAAGTCCTGATCCATACTGCTCAGAAAATTTGAAGTTGTGCGCGCGCATGGCGTTCGAGTCACAGGACCGCAAAGTTATGTAATAATACCGCGACAAGCTCTCCCGCACAGTGCAAACTGCAGCTGCTGCCAACCAAAAAGCAACCCAACAGCAATGCCATGACCTGCTGAATTTCAGACAGATCGGTCAAGAGGATTATGAACTTAGGATAGCCTACTTCATCCTAAGACAGCCCAGTGTCGAAGCTCCAAACAGGAAACGTCGCATGCAAACATTTTCAGTGAGGCAGGTTAAAACAAGAAGGGTGTCGCAGTTGGAAAAAGACAAACGTCTTATTCTTGCAGCCATGAAAAAGAAAATGCTGTACTCTAAATAAAATGGCAGGCCTATAGACAAACCAGGAGAACAGCTGCTTGAATACCCTGTTGCATTATGCGACCACGATGGGAAACTACTCAAGGGTCAAAAGAGCTACACCACCAACTCATTGGAAGCTAGATACAAGACATCACAGCCACCTGTCTTTACTGCAGCACTTCCTACAGGCTGGAGGCCCCAATGCTCTCTAATTGAGGGAATGTTTTTAATCAACACAACGCCTCTCGGCAGCCACAAAACAATTTCAGACTATGCAAGGTTTCTTTTGAAAAGGTATGTTGTATCTCAATTCAGTCGAGGAAGCGAGGAAGTACATGTCATATTTGACAACCCGGGGCATGTAATGAACACTCCAAAGTTTTTTGAACATCAGCGGCGGGATGCGTCAGCAACACTTACAATAGGGCATTGCTGTGATTAAGTGACATCAAATACCAAAATACCACCTCGAAAATGGAGAGAAAATTTCATAAATTGCCATGAGTGTAAACGAAGCCTAGTCCGATTTGTTGGAACATACTTCCTCAACAACATAGGCACTTATCTTCAGCCTCAGCAGACCCTCTATGTGGCAGGAGCATATGATGGAGTCGAGGTGGATACAGCTTGGTTCGTCCGGGGAAACAACTGCAAACAACCAGACCCTGTATTCTCCTCCAACGCTGAAGAAACAGACACAAGGTTATGGCTTCATGCTAGGAAAACCAGTTGTGCTAACATCTTGATCATGTCCCCAGATACAGATGTGTATCATATTGGGCTTCCGCTAAAATGTGTGACACAAAAAGAAATAATTGTGCAAGTAAATGCAGTCAATTCTCGCCAGCTAAGACTGTTGAACCTTACCGCATTGGTTCAGGCATTGTGTAACGACCCTGACCTAGCACACATCAATCCTAGCCTTCGGCCGCAGATACTACAAACCTTGTTTGTAGTTTCAGGTTGTGATTATATCTCATTTTTCAGCAGACTTGGAAAAGCAACCTTTCTCAGATATTTCTATCAGTATGCATCATTTATATCGTCTGGAGATGAAACAACTCCTGGAACCTTAGCAGATACAGCCTTACAAGATGAGGTCTACCAGCAAGGATACTTATCCTTTATCCGATTAATTGGTACTGTTTATTTCAAGAAGCATTCAAGTGGCTTTGAAACACCATCACCAGTTGCTCATTTCAAAAAGTTCAGTGATCCTAGCCTCACAGTGCAACAACAGCATTCGAGATGGCTTGAAGACATAAGGCAAAATATTTGGGATCGAACTGCTTTTGAAAACGAGATGATTCCCTCTGACGAGGCCTTGCTACTTCATTGGAAGCGATCATGCTGGGTTGTTCACATGTGGCAGCAAGCTGATCGCAACACTATGACCCTTGAACCAATCACACAGTGTGGCTGGTCTCTCAACAATGGCGAACTTACTGTGATTTGGGACAGTGAGAGCAATGTCACCGCAGTTCGTCAAAGGGTGACTTCACTGCTAAGAGGGTGCAGGTGCACCACAGGATGCACTGGACTATGCGGCTGCAGAAGGAAAAAGATTCAATGCTCAATAGGATGCCAGTGCATTAACTGTTCCAACACAGAGGAGGTTATACAACAAGATGAGATGGCTGAAATAGCTCTTGAAGAAGAGTCATATACCACTGATATTGAGGTACACGACACAGAAGATATAATTGACCAGATTTTCGGGAAAGGAGAAGGCAGAGAGGTATCGGAAATAGATGAGACCGACAGTAGTGATTCAGAGGATCTATGATACACCAATATTTAATTTCTAAACAATGTCATGTATGACAATGGTTGGTTGTACACATGCAGATTGCAATGTTAATAATATTATGACATTGTAGATTTTATGTAGTGATATCCTGACAAACATCTGCTTATAATACTGGTAGTGCTATAACATCACTAGCCTCATTCCCAGGCCCGCACGCCGCTTTCGGTTGCACGAAAGAATGCAAAGGGCCTGGTATGTTTCCTCACGTGCATGACGTTGAGGGTAGAAAGGTGGAGGAAAGGACTTACCGTACTCTCGCGAAAGTCCGCCCACTCCGCAAAGAGCGCCCACCCCCCACTTTTGGCTCAATTTTCTATATAGGGTCAAAGTTTACTCGAATGAGCCCCCACCCTCGCGCTATAGCCTCGTCCTGTAACAGGCGATGGAGCGCATTAGTGAGATGTTCCAGCGTATCTGAGGTAAGAACCTCCTTGTAGCAAGTCTCTATTAGTCTGTGTATCCGTATCTATGGTGTCCATGTGGCTTGCCTGTGAGGCTGATGACGGCCCCGCGGCCTCCACGCTGGACCTCAGCCAGCGCTTGGCGGCAGCGAAGACGACGTGGTGAGCGGTGATGTTGCTAGTGACTCCAGCGATGTAGATGTGCTGGGAGGGCTTTGACTCACGCGCGCTTGCTGCTCGATCGCTGCTATTGCACTACTTGTGTACGTAAACAAAGGTGGGCGCTCTTTCAAGGTTGAATGCGGAAACACTCGAAAGAGCGCCCACCCCCCTGTTTGGTGAGAAAGTAAGATGCAGCGCCCATGGGCGGACTTTCGCGAGAGTACGGTAATTGAACGTGGGCGATCTGGGGCTCAGAACAGCAAGAAGAGCTAAGGTACCAGGTTACTTATCACGCATATCTGGCTAGCAGGGGGCGACTGTCATACACACCAAGCATTGAACGTGTTGGGTGAACAAAATGCAAAACTTCGCTTTTTCTTCTGAACATTTTGGCCATTTGTCGATTACGCAATGCTCATGTGAGGAAACATACCAGTTCAGGAAGGGAAAAGGCAAAGGTATTGGAGAGAGATGAGACTGATTTAGAGGATCTATGATACATCTACGATACATTATATACTCGAAATTCAGTTTGTCCAAAAGATTTGTCGTGTACAGACATGTCGACAATGGATGGTTATGTACACGTGCAGAATGCAATGTTTATAGGTAGATTTTATGTAGTGATATTTTATTTTCTGACACACATCTGCTTATAATACTTGACTGGCAGCATCACTAGACACTTACCTATACCATACTTCAGCCTCCAGATGTGCACACTTTCCCTTGCCGGGTGGTAGTCCGTCTTATGAAGCTCCTCCACATTTCGCGGAAGGAACACTGCTCGATTGCTCACAACTAATACCGCAAATCTCCCTTGTAGGTCTATTCATCGTCTTGTATCTGTGCATCTGTGCCTCTAGACCCCCTGATCCACGTTTGCTATCAGTAGGAGCGATTAGAGATGGCGTAGAGAGGGAAGAGAGCTCTGCTGTTGATACCGCTTCCGTCCTCCATTTTGACACCGGAAATGTGACGCCGTCTGCAAATAAAATCCGGGGAATTTTCCAGTTGCGTAATGACTGGACTCTCTCATTCTTCCGTGATCGTACACTGTACTATGTAGTAGCTACAGTACCCCCCGCGGCGAACTCGTGCTATTTCCGGGACAGTCCGGAAATTGTCCTGCTGCCCCGGAAATTGCGAGTGTTACTACGAGCAACAGCTGTTGTGGGGAGGAAGCAAAAGGTCATCTTCCATGCAGGCAGGGACATCCACTCTGCAAGGTAAACGAGGCTGGCCATAAATTAAATTAAAGGGCTTAATAGTAATTTGTATCCTGGTGGAAGTTTCAGAACCATGCATAATAATTTGCCCAAGAATAGAATAGATACAACATTCAAGTTCAAGTTAATGTGAGCAAGCAAGTGGTAGCCAGAGCTAGCTAGAGGTAGAGTTGAATTAAATTAACCTCAGTCGGAGAGTCTAAATTCTCCCCTAGGAAAGCTCGAGCAATGCCGTGCCATGGCAGGATCAAAATTATCCTGCAAAAGGAAGAAAAATGCAACAAAATGACTATAGGGTGGCACAGTATGATTACGTAGCCATGCTGTAATCGTTGCCTGAATCTAGTCTCCCAGACCATGCATGGACTGCGAAAGTTTCATAACCTAACCTTCAGTCATGGCTGAAGGTTAGAGTTGTTGCCAGTACCCTTCAAGGTTTAAGCGCAGAAAGCCAACTTGACGAAGAGGTGGTATTGGAGGTACAATCATGATAGAGCCTGTCAGTGACATTAGCTGTGTTGAAACGGTCGAAAAAAACTAATGTCAGCATGTCTCATCCAGTCGCCCCTAGCTGACAGGAATGCACTGACTATGGGTTTTCCTGCACAGAAGCCCCACGCTAAATCGGGTACGAAAACAACAGGTAGTACAATAATATTGTTCTATGGTTGGTTGGCATGGAGTTTTCACCTTACTATCGTGGATCACTTCCAGCCCCAGCATGTCTGAAGTGAGATACGAACAGCTTAGTGAGGAAAGAGACACTGCGGCATAATGTAACGTTCTGCATTCTAGTTGAAATCCATCGGATTATGAGAGTCACAATGAGGTGTGTGTGTGTGTGTGTGTGTGTGTGTTGTTTGTAAGGGGAGGTGTAAGGAGTGCGTACCATTGTGTGATTGCGGTCATAGTGCTCTCTTGCACACTGTGCAGTAACTAGCTCTCATGCAGAGTGCTGTTCCTCTTCTTCTCCATGCAGAGCGCAGCCCTCTCTTGTGCTGGCCACCATGGCCCCCCACCCCACATAAGCAACAGTTACTCCTCCCACTCCACTGGAATGCAGTATAGAGGAATGATTCCAAGGTATGTAGGTATTAAGTGCATGCACACCCGATGTGGGTTATACCTCCTGCACTGAAAGTGGCCACCAGTGCTCTATAATGCCACATGCATGTAAAACACAGGAGACACCACATGAAGATACGGACAGGACGGGCATCGTAACCATCAGAGCTCTGTATCCATGCCATCCGCATGTCTGTTCGAGACCGTGGTGGGACCATTTGAAGTTTTGTATTCAGTGATTCTCCTGTGTAGAGGAGTGCCCGCAGGTGTGGTCTGCGCAGGAATAACTTAATACTCAAAAGTGAAGTGGTCCAACAACGGACTTGAACAGTGCGATCAAGGAGTAACTTTGACGATGACGGTGCCCATCCAGTCCAACATCTACAGCTATTTTCTCTCTGTACTCTACAAAAAAGGTCACACAGTCAAGATTTTTGGATGGTCACAGGGTCCCAGCAATTGAGCAGTGTAGTCATGCGGTCATGGACAATTTTGGATGGTCACAGGGTCCCAGCAATTGAGCAGTGTAGTCATGCGGTCATGGATGATTTTTGGATGGTCACAGGGTCCCAGCAATTGAGCAGTGTAGTCATGCGATCATGGACGATTTTTGGATGGTCACATGGTCCCAGCAATTGAGCAGTGTAGTCATGCGGTCATGGATGCTCTATTCAGCGGTGCTGGGTCAGAGATCAAAGCATATTTGTGGCTTGAACACATTCCTTGGACCACATCAGAGAGCACAAGAAGCAAATTCTGATCGTATCCCCCAGTTCATACTTACGGTTTTTGCCCCACCTCGTACGTACTGTTGACTCCAATTAATGCCTACTTCTGGAGGTCAGCTGTACTGCTGACCAGAGACAGAAGTGCAATGTAGTCTCCTGGTGTAACATTACAGCTGTGAGGGAGACTTGATTAATGGTCGATTAGTGCATGTGGCTGCCAACTCGTGCTTGTGGTGAACTTCTTTCCGGCAAAGGCAGGTCTGACTTTGAAGTACGACGTGCCTTTGTCAGAAGGAAGTTCCGTGTTCCATGTTGGAATTCCAGACGAGTGTGCCCCTCATTGAGTGGTACAGCAGTTGAGGCTGCCTGGGTTGTTACATACGGGCGACATGATGCAATCTCTAGTCTCATACAAGGATGTAGTGTGTCCTTGGTATTTGTATAGTCTTTCCCCAGTTGCTTGTCTAACTCAAGCACAGACTATGGCTATTGGAACGAGCTGGCTTGTGTCACGGGCGAGTAGCACTGGCTACCAATAGTGTGGTTGTCACTCAATCACAAACTAAGGCTATTGTTGTTGTGTGTTGTCGTGGAACGTGTTAACATGTATATCCTTTTCTATATACATGTACAGCGCAGAACAATATTGTACTGGAACATTGAAATGTTGCAGCCGTGGTGAGTTTCAGATTATGAGTTATTTTTGCAATTGGTGTAGTCAAAATCTTTCTTAATTAAGTGCATACCTGAGGCAACCACACTCCTCTAACTGGTAGGACAAATTTTCTTCTTTTGTCCTGCTCTCGCCACATGGGTACTTCAGCAGACCTTGATTTCATCCACCAGCTCACACCCTTTCCCCAGCCTCCTTCTAGGTGGCTAGCACATGTATGTGATGCCAATACATTTATTTGAAAACGCCCACGTGAAGCATGCAGTCAACTGGAAAAAAAACATTACTCTACAATCATTCTCTTCAACACACCCATGCACTAATCACCAGTTTCATCCAGTGTGTGTGTGTGTGTTGGGTGGGGGGGGGGGGGGGACATCGATCCGAGTGTCTCCCACAAGCACACCCGCATGGCCACTCTCAGCCTACTGAGCTTCCCCAGAATCCCCACCGTAAATCAATTTGTCCTGTACGAAACCTTGTGGCCAGGAATGTAATTGTTGTTGTTGTGCATGAGCATGTGAGGACCATCACGTAGCCTAGTTCCCAGGCTCCTCCCCAGCTTTTTGTTGCAAATTACATATCTACAGCTAGAGTGCAACAAAAAGCTGGGTAGGAGCTAGTCTCGTGGCCAGACCTTCTTCTGCACATATGAGGGTCTGGGAACGAGACTCGGTAGGAGCCTGGGAATGAGGCTGCCAATGCAGGCTTCCTCCTGTTTGCAGTCTTCCCACCTGTCCACCATACCTCTGCTGCATGCTCCACACCTAATGAGTAGTTCCCACACCAATCTGCCCATCCACATCACCCTTACCTCTCCGAGTGATGGTAGAGACTGCCGCCTCTGTCATTTTCTCATGCTGAACAAATGATGGCTAAGTGGTTAGAGCGCTTGGCTGTGGACCTGGTTCTAAGTGCATTATTTTCTTTGGGGTGAACTCAGCCCAACCCCAAAGCTGAGCAGAAGGGGTTTTCCTTCATGCCCTTCAGAGGGGACTTTAAACCGTCAGTCCCTCCAGGCCCTCGTTAGCCACCATTGTGGCAAACCTTTACAGGTAATAATAATTAAGAACAAAAACTAGACTCCTCCATTTCCTCTGCATTAATCCTTCAACTGCATCTTCTATACTAGGCCACTGGATGCTCCAACAACCATTTCCTTCGTGTTGAAGGTCCATTCATCAACGTATTCTCCCACAGTGTCCAGGAAGCTCTTCAGGGACACTGACATTATCACGTGCATACAGTACGTATATGCTGCACACCAGTGTATTTACGTAGTTTTGTTCCCAGACAATTTTTTTGCACACGGATGCTCCACCCCTCCTATCCCTCCTTAAAACGATGATGCTCCTCCCTGTAGCTGAAGGCAATGATGAAAACAAATGCTCAAGCTTGATGCTCCACACCTCTCCCTCAAAATACACCCTCCTAATGCTCTACCTTCCCAATGGTCCCCCTCTCCCCAACCTCCCCCCCACCCCCCTTATGCTCCACCCTCCCAATGCTCCCCTCCCTCCTTAAAGTAAATACCCTCCTAATTTTCCCCCTCCCAATGCTCCATCTCCCTATGCTCCCCCTCCCGATCGATGCTCCACCCCACCTGATTGATGCTCCACCCCTCCCGATCGATGCTCCACCCCTCCCGATCGATGCTCCACCCACCCAATCGATGCTCCACCCCTCCCGATCGATGCTCCACCCCTCCCGATCGATGCTCCACCCCACCCGATCGATGCTCCACCCCTCCCGATCGATGCTCCGCCCCTCCGAATGCTAACTAAAAGTGAGGGGGTCAGATTGCCCACCCCTCCCGATCGATGCTCCACCCCACCCGATCGATGCTCCACCCCTCCCGATCGATGCTCCACCCCTCCCGATCGATGCTCCACCCACCCAATCGATGCTCCACCCCTCCCGATCGATGCTCCACCCCTCCCGATCGATGCTCCACCCCACCCGATCGATGCTCCACCCCACCCGATCGATGCTCCACCCACCCAATCGATGCTCCACCCCTCCCGATCGATGCTCCACCCACCCAATCGATGCTCCACCCCTCCCGATCGATGCTCCACCCCCCAATTGATGCTCCACCCCTCCCGATCGATGCTCCACCCCTCCCAGAAAGAAAAAAAAAAGATGCTCCACCCCTCCCCAAAAAAAAGAAAAAAAAAGAGAAAAAAAAATGCTCGAGCTCCTAATGCTCCACCCTTCCCAAAAAATAAATAAATGCTCGCCTAATGCTCCACCCTCCCAAAGCTATAAGTGTGAGGGGGTCAGAGAAGTGAACGCTGGGCATGAGCCACCCCTGTTCTGACTGGGACTGTACCTCCACAGCCAGCAGCAGGTAAACTCTGTTTCCAACGAATCACGACCCCCCTCTCCCCCCGCAACCGCCCAGCCCTACACACCACACTCCTCGTTCACACATCAGGCGGTACAGACCCGAAATGCAAAGTCTGGAGGTAGCAGCAGAACCAGTTGGCGACAGAGTTCGAGGCCCTCAAATGAAGATAAACCTAGTAAACCTAGCCCCCAGCTCAAGGCCATTTTATACCACTTGATGTTCTTTGTCACACCAAAAGGAACGCAGCAGGCAAGGTTTGTCTGCTGCAGAACCATTTGGAGTGTGACCCACACGCAGAGATTACAGGCCCTATCGATCTGTCACGCTCCAAATTTGGCGCCAATTTTTCCCGCGTACTCGCGGGAAAGATCTCCGTGCGCGTTTGTGCATGCGCCGTCCTCTGGACTTCGATTGCTAATGGCGGCACCACGGAGGTTCTGTACTCTCCAAGCAGCACTGAGGCTTTCTGAGGAAGATGTAAGTAGCTCTGAGGAAGTTACAGGTAGCTAGCTCGGTACCTCTGGACTACTCGCACATACAACTCCAGAAAGGCTGGCCATAACCATTTTTAGGCCCATACATATAGCTTGTTACCAAGGCAGAGCGGTAGATGCAACGTGCAGTCTGCATGCTCTTCAGGATAGCAGCCATACAGATCAACTTTGAATATAATTATATCCACAAAAGGATGCCATGTATGCCTTATTGTACATCCCTCCCTCATCTCGAAGATGAGCGTACAGATTGCCTCTTTTTCCTTCCCTTCCCATTCTTCCTCCTCCTTCCCCATCGACCCCCTCCTTTCTCCCCTGCTTTCCCTCTGTCATCCTCCTGTTCTCTCCCCCTTCCTCCTCCTTTCTCCTCCATGCTCTTCCGCCTCCTACACCTCTTCATTCTCCCAAGCTGAGTGGTTCACTCTCCCCCTCCCCCTCCAAGCAGCCTATACTATCTCGAGACCCTCAGACTGGCTCAGGAAGACATACCCTCCTCCTCAGGGGCAATAGGGATCACAATTACATGGTGGGTAAAGACATTTTTACTGTCATGCATACTGTTTTGATGTTATATACATGAAAAAGAATGCAGGACTTGTACCAGGTGTTCTGAAATCCAATCAGACTTAGCTGTTGGAAGTTCAGGCATGGCAGCAAAGGACAGTGATGTGCACTATCTATACTGAGACACAGCTCAATTTCCATGAGAGCCAGCTTGAGAATTGAGCCATGTCCATGGATGGTGTACGTATGTTGTTATCCTCGGCTCCAATGCCTGAGCTCCAGTATCTCAGTGTCACCACACCCTGAGCATCATCAGCAGTTGCTGCATACTCAGTATCCTATCAGACTCAGATCAAATTCATATTCAGAAGTGCATCTGACCGCCCCAGGTTCAAGTCCTTACACCAGGGTTTTAGCTAAACATTCTCTCAGATTTGGGGTGGGTTTCCATTGAGACGTGGGGCAACCACACTCCTGGTAGCCACATTGCAACCCGTTGGTAGCATAGGCGAAGTATTGCAGCTCATTCTAATTAACACACCTGTCACGTGATCACCATCCTCAGTCATGGCGATCGTGTCGGCAATGGCGGCCAAATGGAAGACGTGCCAGCATGGTGAGTTTCGGCATGAAAGCATCAGTGAACGGCAGCGATCACGGGCCGTCTGTATTCGGTGGACTGGACTCGGGACTGGACTCGGGACTGGACTGTGGGACTGGACTCACAGAAAGTTGCGCTCAACATTTTGAAGCATCAAACGCTACTAAAATACTTACATGACATGAATGGCATTCGGGGTAGCCGACCATGACTCGATATCAGCCGTTCCATCAGCCCTTTCTGTCAGAGCGCGTGCGCCATGGCGCCAACGATGCGCTGAATCGGCTCGTTCCCAGACTGAAATGGTCTGGGGACAAGAACAATGAATAATTATAGGCCTACAGCACAGGCAGGCGGAAAGCAGGAACGGAAGCGCCAGCCAAACTTGGCAGGAGCATGCATAGAAACGGTTCAAGAAGCTGCAAAATGGTTGTAACACTTGGTATACGAGAGTTTGCTAGCAATGACCGCCATGTGTTCCTCGAAGTCGTCGTCAGATTATGGACGAATTCGCACCGAAACGAAGTCGAGCTGGTTTTGCATGGTAGGACCACGGCAGGCTGCCTACGTCTACATGGTGACAGCTGTGTTGGTACACCTCGCGTACTTGGTGAGCTATTATCTACGGTGGCAGCTATATAGTGCCGTTCCGCAATTTCCTGTTTTCTGGCCTTCAGAAACGACGAGCGCAACTTTCTGTGAGTCCAGTCCCACAGTCCAGTCCCGAGTCCAGTCCCGAGTCCAGTCCACCGAATACAGACGGCCGCGATCACAGCCGTGTGGTCAGAATCTTCGTGTGCGTTTCCAAAGAACGGTACTGCCACCAGAAGTCAAAGAGAGCGCTTGAGCAATGGCGGCCGACAGCGAGACAAAAGCTCTCATATCTCCACTTCCAAGGTTAGTTTCAGCACCAACGTTTTAGGTTCAGGTCAGTGCATGATAGCGATCACGGCAGTGCAGTCAGAATCTCTGTAGGCCAATACTAATTGATATACAAGTGAATATTTGCTTCAGGTGTATTGTCAATGAAATTTGAATTTCTTTATCCTTTCTACATTCGGCATTTCTCGTGATGTTACACAGTTGGTACATGTATACGTATGCACACATCAGAACACGTGAAGCCTTCATACGTGCTAGCACAGAATTTGTACAATTGCAGAAGTGGGCGTGACCTTCCATCGATAGTGCACATTGGTCACACCCACTTCTGCAATTGTACAAATTCTGTGCTAGCGTGTCTGAATATGGATGGTGTCCAATAATTATCTCTATATTATGGTAATACTATTTTGCCGGGGGAAAAAATACAATACAGCTGCACTCAGAATTCCTTTGTTCTGTCTTCGCCAGCATGCTAAGGGTGTAGCCTCGTTCCCAGGCCCGAGAGAGGGAGGAGAAAAGGGCCTGGTTTCCACTGTTTGCGCGTGTGCTTAATTATCTGTAACCGTAACACGTATTCATAGGGGGGAGTGTGCAAATGATGTCACATGGTCGAGCGTGTGACGCTGTCTATTTTGCTACACTGGTCCTCCATTCGTGAGATGTGGGGCGACACAGCCACAAATGCACTGCCACCAGCAACAGACTTACCCGACATTCGTTATTCAATACAAATGGAAGGGTCTGGTAGCATACGGTAGCCACATGAAAACGTCCCATCTTTCAATCGCAGGTCACCGTTCTAGCTCAATTCAGGAGCGCGTTGCCACCTGAGGGCATAGGAGAGCATGATCGAGAGCTGTTGTAATGCATGCCACTCGCTTACTATAGCCAGCTAGTTAACTGTACGGATCACATTATCCACTTTGACGTCACGAGTGTACAAACATAATTGAACGTCCACGCTCTTTAGCGCATGCGCAAACAGTGGAAACCAGGCCCTTTTCTCCTTGCCGTCTCGGGCCTGGGAACGAGGCTAGCTAAGGGTGGTACTACCATATTACCCTCATGTCCCCATGCTAGGCCAGCCACAAGGACGATGAGGAGAGTCCTGATGTCCTTGATATTGCCTCCCCCCCCCCCCCCCCCCCCCCCCCCCCCCCCCCGGGACACCACAATGGGACCTGCATACTGTGAAGTACACTGTTGCACATGTGAGGGAGTGTGTGAGGTGAGTGTCTTGTGTGTGAGTGTGTGGTGTGTGTGTTGGGAGAAGAAATGCACGGCATTCGGAGGGAAAAGGTTCAAAAGCAGTGTAGTAAGGGCCCACCCTTCACAGCTTACCGCAGCGCTTGTTGTTCAACGGCGTTCTTATGTCCCCAAACCCTGAGCACTTAATACGTACTCTACGGTAGAACTCAATTGGCTGGCAGGAAACCTGCAACATTCCTATCAACATTCCTGAGCGGGACATGTTCCGGTACGTACATACCGTATATTGGTTTATTTTTGATGTTAAAATATTTTCGCAAATGCCTCCAATCGCGAAAATTAATCTCGCGAAATTTTTTTGGTAATGTGTCCTATGATGACGCTGTCCTTCAACACTGCCACGGCGTGTCAATCAGTACGGTTTCTTGGTTCTCGGTCACAAACAGCTGCCTCCCAGATCTCCTGATACACATGGTAGCCTCGAACACAGCATTCTCGTTCGTACTCCTCATCGCTATGGCTTGACACGTGTTCGCGAGTTCACTTTGCTTGAGTTCGCGAAAATTTTTCAACACGAATGATTATTACGCGAACGTTATTCAACACAAAAATAACCCAATATACGGTATGTACATACGTATGTACATATAGGAGATCCCCCATTCTGTGCCTTGTGCTAATGCACTCGGTAATTATGCTATTTCACAGTCTTGAAAATTGTGTCACATTTTTTTCACTCACACCGACGTTATGACGTTTTGATTACCATCCAGCCGCCCTCATCAGTGGTACATTGATTACTCTACAGTGGTACATCAATGACTGAAGTGGTACTACCGTATTTCCGTGAGTAGACGCCATCCTCAAATAGACGCCATCCTCGAATAAACCCCGCACAATCGGAGGCACTGAGTGAAATAAACGCCGTGATGGGTTAGCACGTGCGCAAGGTATGACGATACAACATGGGCACTTTGTACACAGTCGTAGAAGACAGTCTGAGTCCTCGAGCTTGTCGTCATCCCCCTCCATATGCATCCCGCGAAGGCATCTTCTTCACCATAGTCCTGGTCCTGTGTGTATCGCATTGTCTCAAAGCGACGCCAAAGCGCTCAGTGCTCTAGCCACAGACGGCACTTGCCGAATCTTGCCCATTGTGAGTTGTTGTTTTTGTGTGTTTCTCGACCGAATTTTGTAACAGCCATACCATCTCACCAGCTTGTTGACACCGGGGAGCTAGGTAGGGATGCTGTTACGTGACGCGGGCATACTTCCCAAGGTAATAAATGCCGCCCTCGAATTGTTGCCGCACCAAACTGAACAACAAAAGAAATTAATGCCGCGGCGTCTATTCGCGGAAATACGGTACATCAAAGACACATCTACTTCTTGGTGGCCGAAATGTTTGGTGAATGAATAAACAATACCCAACAACGTAAAGATTACAAGTAGCTGCTTGCGTCCGCCTGTAGCCCCAGCTGTTATGGAAGATTCCACAATGTTCTTGAACATTCTTCGTTGAGTTCGAGGTTCAGTAAATTGAGATACGATGGTCGTGCGTCACTAGTCTAGTCCCGCCCCACGAACATCCCACTTCCGTCACGCACATACACGTTAAAATCCTACTGACAGCATCAATCCTGTGTGAAGCTATGCTTTGTTTGGGTGGTGTCCCAGAAGGAGCATTGATCGGTGTACCTACAGTGTTTTGTGGGTGTCTCCTGATTTACGTCTTTTGCACATGATGGTCTGTGTTGTTCGGTGTACCTATAGTGTTTTATGGGTGTCTCCTGATCCACGTCTTTTGCGCGAGTGAGCATATGCCCCACACAAAGCGGGAGAGAGGCATCTGTGAAGTGTTTTCACGTGTGTGGTAGTGATTTGTCATGAATAATTGTGCTGAAGGTGCACATTGCAGTTGGGGTTCAGTACAGTCGGACATGCCACTCCCACCTCCAGTCTTAAATACGCCAACAACTGGAGGTGGGAGTGGCATGGGAACAGAATGTTTCTGTATGATGACTGTACCTATGAGCAGTACAAGTACCTTGTACAATGTACAATGTACGTACATACCTGCTGCACTTTGCTGCTGCTCTGTTTTGTGTGGCCAGCATAATTCATACGTCAGGAATATCTGTAGCAACCTGCTCCTCACTGTCAAGCCTATTTATAGCTGGAGATGGCATCTCAGAGATGGGATTGTTGAATCTACTGAATGCATAACCAGGAGTATGTACACCAGTGATAATTCATTCCCCCTTCCTGTCCTCTCCCTCTCCCTCCCTCCCCCTGCCCTCCATTCCCCCCTACCCTCTCCACTCCCAGGCTGTCCCAGGTCATGGTCATGCAGTATAATATTCCCCACTTTGATGGCTGCACTGTGTGGGAGGAGGAAATGACGGAGGATTTGAGTGATGGCAACAGGTGAGAAGGTCATAGTGACATTTCGTCCCACTCAATTCAGGTACAGTCATGGCAGCTGACTCTCTTCAAGACTGTCTACGATATGGAATTGGGGATGAGAGAATCATGCAATTTTGAACTTGACTGTCGAATTAAGATAGAAGAAGAATAAGAAACCAACTCTATGATAGGAACATAGACTGCCACTGTAGTTTGGCCTCCCGTGGCCTGTTGGCACTGGAGGCGCTGGAAGCCGGTTTGTTCGACGATGATGAAGCGCCTGTCGTGAAAGCCTTTGCGGAGCACGGGTTTCATACATACTACAAACTACAGACTAAATGAAATCGAAACAATAAAGTGTTTCTTTCGATCCTATCATTTTCCGTGGAATAGGCCTAGTACGTAGGTTGGTTTCAAAGCTAGGGATCCGCCTTAGTCTTTCTTGCTGTCTGGGTTTCGGTTGTGGTTTCGATGTGCTATACAATTTGGGAATGATGCTGGAGTGCATTATTATTGTGTTTTCTGTTACCGAGTGCACTGAAATTATAGTCATATCCCTGTAGTAGAGTTGTAAGGATGCAAAAATTAATTTCCTCCCCCTCTCTCCCCCTCCACTTCCTTTCTCCCCTTCCCTTCCCTCACCCTATCCCTTTTTCCATTCCCGCTCTCATCCTCCACTTCCTCCCCTTCCTTTCACTCGTCCCTCGCCCTATCCCCTCTTCACTTCCCCCTCTCCTACACTTTCTTCCTCTCTCCCCTCCCCCCCCCCCTCATGTCCCTCGCCCTATCCCCTTTCTCTTCCCCTCGTCTCCTCCACTTTCTTCCTCCCTCCCCTTCCCCTCGCTCATCCCTCACCCTATCCCCTCGCTCGTCCCTCGCCCTATTCCCTCTTCACTTCCCTCTCTCCTCCTCTTTCTTCCTCTCTCCCCTTCCCCTCCCTCCCTCACGTCCCTTGCCCTCTCCCCTCTTCCCTTTGATCCCCCTCTCCTCCTCTGTTCTCCTACTCCCACTCATCTGCAGTGCATGGTTCCTTGACCCCAAGCACACCTCTCCATCACCAATCAGGATCCCTGCACAGCCTTTGAGAGGCACCAGGGTGAAGAGGACTCCCTTTGCACAGACATCTGCCCTCTTTTAGGATGGCCAGGCAGCCCAAGGAGCTGCCAGGTAGGCCAATATAAGAACTGCCTTCAACTACTAGCATCATGCAAACATGTCCATCTAATTTTTCACCATGGGAAACTTTCATTCACCGCCTACTGGCAAAAGTGCAATGCCCCCTGCCATGGATATTTGGCATAGCTATACACTCACAAAGTCAAGACATTTCCCATGGTAAACTTCCTGGAGGTGGCAGGTTACTCTGAAACTGTCCATACATTAGCCTCGTGTGATCACCTCGACTGCAGTAGGACCGCCATGCCAATTGAAGTCTGTAGCATACTGCCGCTTGAATTCCAAACGGACACAGCTCTAGGGTTTCACACAACTACTACCAAACGTGATGACTACAGCTACTGCCAAGCGAAGCTCCAGCTATCACCCTGAGGGACACACTGATCGACTTTGATCACTCAGCTCGTTTATCTACACCACCACTAGTCTTCTCTGTACACTTTTCAGTTGTTTCCGTGTATTTCCGTGCAACGTTCATCGATTAGTCCCAGTTGCCCAAACCAATGTTGTACACCCCCCCCCCCCCCCCCCCCCCCCCCACACACACACACAAACACACACACAACCACACAGACACACAGACACACACACACACACACACACACACACACACACACACACACATACACACACATACACACACACACACACACACACACACACCCATACACACACACGTACCACACACTATAGGCCCCTGGGGCCTACCATAGCAGTGTCAGAGCTCACCATACAGACCATGTGAGTACTTATGCATGGAGTGAACTGTTCTCACTTGAGCAACAGAGTTTTCTCTATCTGTGTTACTGCATGTACAGGTGATGTTCCTAAAGCGGAACCCCTAATACACGTACCCCTAATACACGTACACCAGCTGGAACATGTGATAAGCTGGTCAGTTTATATATAGCTCTGACAGCTAGTTCAGAGCAACCAGGTTTATTACACTCCTGGTAGGGGAAAAAATAATTGTGCCGCGTAATGTAATGTACAAAATTATAACCTCTGACTACCTTAGGAATGGCCTACAAAGAATCTGCCTACTCTGCCGTGATCGCTATCATGCAGTGACCCAAGCGTACAATTTTGGTACTGAAACTCACCTTGACGGTGGAGATACAAGCACTTTTGTCTCGCCGTCGGCCACCATTGCTCGACCACACTTGACTTTCATTGCCAGTACAGCTCTCACAAAAGGCCCACAAAGATTCTGACCACACAGTCGTGATCGCTCTCGTTCACTGGTGCTTACATGTACAAACTCACCGTACTGGCAATTATGTGAGCGCTGTAATAGTTTCTTGTCTTCCCTTTGGCCGCCATTGCTAGCACGCAATCGACTGCGTGGTTACCACATGGCATGTGCATTAATTGGAACGAACTTTGATACTATAAGCTTGCAGGACGGCAAGTCGAATCTAAAAATCATAGTTTACTAATTGAAGTCATGCATTATAGCCTCGTTCCCAGGCTCCACCTCAGCATTTTGCCACATACTGTACAAAAAATGGGGAGTGAGCCTGGAAGATCTCATTACATGCACGATGACGTATTATGTGTTGTTTTATGGGTGTTTTTGACCCACGCAAAAGATGGCGTGAGTTGGATAGTGCTGGAGACTCAATGACTACATGTCACAGCGCTGGATGCTGCTCAGTATGACAGCAAGGAGTCCTTGAAAGACCACAACAAACAACTGTGAGTCCAGACAGCAACTTATACAATCATTATGAACACAGCCTAAATAACGAAGTCCAGGATCCGCTAGCAAGTAACTTGCAGGCTCCTGGTATTTCATGTGGGTGCCCAGCTAGGTACACTAGGCATCCCGGCACGGGTCCTCTTGATCTACAGATTCTACATGTACACACGACCTGTGTACTACCGTCTGAGGAAGCCTGAGAGTTTGCTCGTGATTTGCCACTTGAAATTAACTGTGTACCTCTCTAGCTACCAAATTCATAATTATAATCTTGTTCTCGGGACTCACAGTTGTTCGTTGTACATAGCTTCCAGGGACTCCTCGCTGTCATACTGAGCAGCATCCAGCAAGATCAAAGACGGCATGCGTGGGCAATAATTTGATTACCAAAACGACGCATAAAACCACGTCATTGTGCATGTGATGACATCTTCCAGTCTCTCTCCCCGTTTTTTAGTATGTGACGAAAGCTGGGGAGGAGCCGATCGAGGCTACCCTTCATTGCCTTGTCTATACATTAATCATTTCACAAAGACAATTATACGTATGACATACAGAAAGATAAGTACGCAATAATTATACTATAAGTACATGTGTCTGCATGGGCATACACCAACACAGCTCTCTCCAGTTACCTACAAGGAGATATGAAAGTGTCCTAATTTCGCATCTGACTCAAATCAATAACAGAATACGCTTTATCTTGGATTGTTTCCTGACCAAGAAGACTCCCAATAATTATTGCGAAAAAGCATTGTGAAAGTACCGAACCAGAAAGTCACCAAACCACCAAAATCGGTTTTCTTCTTCTTCTTTCTTCAGAGGGGCTAGTTAATTACATTTTGGTGACTCCCTCCCGACGGTTTTCATCCAAAACAGCAGCAATTTACACTGAGCAGTGCACGACCCACCGTTTTTTGACCCCCCCCCCCCCCCCCCCCCCCCCCCCCCCCCCCCCCCCCTACGTATCTCTTCTCATGTATTGTGTGAGAAGATCTGTAGGGTGGGGTTCTGTAAAGTCCTGTGTGGTTGGGTGTATCCATGCGCAGTGTATTAGCTCGCGCACCAAACGAATAAATATTTCACGAAGTTTGAAATGATGTTTCGGCCACTATACAGTGGCCCTCATCAGTGAAAATACAAAACAAAGCGGACAACACAAGTCTAATAACACCCACCCCACCCCTTTCCGTTGCTGTATTTAGACTTGTGTTGTCCGCTTTGTTTTGTATTTTCACTGATGAGGGCCACTGTATAGTGGCCGAAACGTCTGTTTCAAATATTTATTCGGTTGGTGCGTGAGCTAATACACTGGGCAGGGTGGGGTTATATACTGTACTATCATCCCTACCTTGTTCACCCGCTTTTCGGCCGCTTCATGGTTCTACTAAATGTGCCCTACAATGGACAGCCTATGTACCTCCAGTGCCACTTTTCTCACTCTGTGCTTACATTGTATTATGGGCTCATTTTGGGCTTTCTCCTATCCAGGCTAGCGAGCCTAGCATTGCATTGCTACTGACTAATGTACTATGTTGCCATGGAAACAGCAGCTGGCCATTCAAGCTCAACACGTATGATCATACTATTATACACCATGACCACTTTGTTAGGCCCATCGGGCAAAAGCAGCTCTCAAGTAAAATACCCCCCAAATCTTCTACTGCCAGTGGTGTATCACTGATGCCATGGTATGACTTATAACATTAACTTACATTAACACATCTGCAGTCTCTTGGCCCAAAGAAAGGGTTCAGGAACTGCTCTCCCACTCATCATCTACGACTTCCGAGTCACTAGATGAATTGCCAGGCCACTTGCACTTGCTGTAGTGCATGGCCATAAGCCTGAACTTCTTTGCAGCAGTAAGAGCATCGTCTCCCTTGGCGAGGTTCGCTGGAACTGTGTTGCCAATTTGCGTGTTGTTTGTATCAGGTGCAGCGCATATTTCCCGACCCACACTGTCTCCGAGTACCTGGTTCTCTACTGCTTCAGATTCAGACATAGAGCCAACTGACTGGTGATCGTCTGTGGGCGCGGGCAGAATGGACGGATATCCTGCTGATTCCAGTAGAGTTTCATAGGAGGGAATTTCCTTGATGTTCACTTCGTCTTCTTGTGAGAGTCCATAGAATCCCCTCGTGATTGTGATAGTTGGATCCTGCTTGTCATTCTTCTTTGAAACTCCCACAAAACTCTTTGTTTTGAAGTCAACACAGGCATATACCAAGTCATCCTCTTCCTCACTACAGGAAAAGTCACTACTGCTGTCTGGATACTGGCTGCACGCTTCGCAGTAGCTCCTGAGGAGCTCCGAACTCAGAGATTCTGAACTTGGGTTGATACCAAGATGTGCAGGCAGTGAGGGCTGACATATGCCAGGAGCAAAGTAGCTGCTATTGTGAGCAAATAGATGAGCACCCTCTGACGTGTCATAGGGAACGTTTGGGCTGTCGAATGCTGTTGATGGAACGCGAAATATGCCCAAAACTTTCACTGGAACCTGCGGTATGGATTGATTGGAAATACCGAATAGGTGATATGACCCTCAAAGATCATGTTATTTCTCTTGTGATAACCAACAGACTTCAGGAGAAACTGGCATTCCTCCTCCTTCACCAAATATGGTTGGAAGCTACCAAGATGATAGGCAATGCTCAATCGAGTTTACGAAACGTCTCCAGGAAAACACACTCCAAATGGAAATGGGCCCCACAGTTATTCAGGGTGAGTGCACTGTTTTCTAATTCTATTTATGCACATGCACAGAAATATCTGACCCACTACCAAATCAAGGCTTACAGAGGTTTTCGAAGATCTTGCAACTAGAACGGAAATCACATGACTACAGTTCTCTGACCAATCAGCGTATAGTAGTCACAAGACGTCATGCATGCGAGCTACATACAGTAGATAGACTAGCAGACTCGGTCATTCCCAGGTAGCATACATGTATTATAATATATTATTTACGACTCACAGTTGAATGCTATACCGCGGGAAGTTAACTCATTACCTACTACTGCAAACAGCTTAAAGAAACAGAAGAACATGTACAAAGTATTAACGCCTAATATTAAAACCCCTATATAAATTCTTATGGGCTTATGGGAATCCTCCGGGCTCATTTGGCTGCTACAGGGTGCAATGGGTTAATTCGACAGCTTCAGCAAGTGATTCGACCGCAAAGCGCCCAATTGCGCCTTCAGCCTTCTGGATCTGCCGGTGATCGGTGTACAGAATACCATTGTAGCTAGGACCCGACGTAAGTCTTTGCTGTAAGTGGCCCTGGTTCACATGAAGCAATTGAATGCTCAAGCGCTTACGTTTGAATTTTGCATTCACGTGGCTTCCAGTGTTTACTTCTGGCCTGAAAATCGCAAGGACTCCAGAAACCTCTGTATTTTCTACCGCCAAGGAGTGACTCGGCCCATGCCTAGAATTAAGTGCTGAAATCCATGCGTTGTCCTGCTGATGCAGACATTGACAATTGACGTCAGAAGCTGTGAAAGTTTCATGGTGTCTACATCACTGTAACATGCAGAAAGGTTCACGTTATGTCTACTACCCTTACATCACGGCTTCTGTTGTACTTCACATTAGAGTCACAGGTTTGAGGTGCAGCAAGGGTCCCAAACCGTCCAGCCTCCATGTTATCAAGAATGTCCCGATGTTTGGTAGGAACCCTCTCATGCTTTGGTGCGTAGACACCAGGTGGTAAGTCACTAGAGAATGCATGGAGAACTGGCATATGAATTAGCCTCATTTGAGTCCACCTCATACACCTGACATAGCTACTTCACCAATCTCTATCAGTATTCTGGTACATATACGATGTCATGTACACATGTACACGATTGACAGCATATGCCTCGGAACCTGTTGTGAAGCAAAGCGTTTTCAGTATCATTTTTTGCAAGACAGTATACGTCATGCTTCAAGCAAAAGCATTTGCAAATGCACAAAAGATATTGGTAGTTTGGTACTGTGGCTGAGAAATGCAACCTATAAAAAGAATACTCTTACAATGGTATTCTGGTGTAAGCACAGATGTGACTTCACTGACCTGCGCTTTTGCAACTTCTTGTGACATTCTCTTGTTCTCTTGTACGTCTGCAGCTTCCTGTAGCCTACGCAAGCCCCAAAACAAGCAAGAATGAGCAGAAAAGGGAAGAGGCCTCCAAGCACCAAGTATGCAGACGTCTGTCCCTTTTGCGCTCTGGGTGATGGTGGTGGAGGAGAGGGAGTCTCAGCTGTTTAGAAACAGACAACTACAATTACGGCACAATATTATTGTATTGCGTGAGATGACATAATTATAGCAATGAAGAAAATCAATGCTGATGAATTAAGTCCCACCTACAATTCAACCCCAACCCATGTGGACAGCTGCAGGCATTCAGCTGGACTATTAGCCTTGTTCCCAGGCTCTCGTTCTCAAAAGGGAGAAGAGAACCATGTAACATTGGGGGGGTCAAACTGTTGACTTCCGGCACGTCATCATGCATGTGATAAATGAAGGACACTTTTGTGGTAAAATTACAATGTCATGCGAGTTACAAATCAGTCACACGCTATTACTAAGGCATCTCCAGCCTTATCAAGATCTGAGACACTTCTTGCAAGCAAACCAGACAATTCACCTTGCGAGCCGTCGATCCTGCATGTAAGCGGCAACGTGAGATGAGCGAGCTGGTCCTGCAAACAAACCGCAGTGAACAGCGAGCTCAGACCAGTGGCCCTGTCGCACACCTGTCATCTGCCTTTTACCAACCTTTGAAGGGTGCTTTGTCCTTGACGCTCATTTCTGCATCTACTGTTCGTGTGTTAGCACGGCAGTGAAGGTAAACACACCTACAAAGCAGTCACAATGTTCACGTGTTTTGTTCTACAATCTGATTGGTTCTGCCAGAATCCTGGCAGCAGAAGTCCACGGTTTACCCCCCTCCCCCCCCCCCCCCCCCCCCCCCCAATGTTACCAGGCTCTCTTCTCCCTATCGAGAACGAGAGCCTTGGAACGAGGCTACTGGACTATCACCTAGCTACAATGGTAGCAAAGGGTCTGGGTACCAGGTATGGACGAAGGCATCGATCTGTGCTGCGTGTGAATGGTGTCATGCACACCTTGTTAGTTAGTGCCTTGCTACATCTGAGATTAATTGCTCCAGTTATACATATTGCAAAGTTCTGGACACTAAAAAGGCCACATCCACATGTTCAAATGTACACATGACTTATCACCTACATACACTACGCCAATGAATCAACCCACACAACACAATGTCATGTAATGTGCAGGTACTTGTTATCATGGAGCGAGTAATGTAAGTTGACTGCCAACCTGTATGGCTGCCATGCACACAGCTGGGTGAATGACGTCCACACATTTCATGCACTACGACTCCAAGTCATGTACATGTACTTGTGCATGGTGCTTTAATGCAGGCTTGTATTGCTATCTGCCTGATGAAGATCCCTCGGGATCACAATTGTTTGATGAAGAAGTTTGTGCTAATAGAGACTGCTAACTATTTATTTAGTTTACCGTAATAGACTCGCATAGTCTTTGATCGAAGGGACCGGTCATTTAGGGGATCTAGACTAACAGAATTCCTTTGATGCAGGTTACAGTACTTCCAATTGGTTGCTGTTATTGACTACAGCTATTGGGGTATGTAATAACAATGTCCTGACTTACGAACAGTGAAGGAGTCAGACCACCCACTGAGAGAGTAGAGAGCAGGAATTGAGTCATTGGTCTAGAGGTTGAAGAGCAGAATGCAGCATAACCCATACAGCCATGGTCGGCATGAAGGGCACACACTATTACAATAAACTGCTCACTTGTCCTTCCATGAAGGCAACAGTCACCACATGGTAGGTTGCTCCCCCCTTCAAGGCATTCTGTAGTGCAGGGTCCATAGTGTCAAGGCTACTCAGCAGGGAACTACCACTGTAAGTAATCTTGAAATCAACAGGAAGTGATGACTTCGCAGCATCTTCCAGGTTTGCAAGAGGGGTGGTCGGCATGTTTCCTTGAGTTCCAGGATTGGATTTGCTTGCGAGGTTGAAGTGGATTTCATATCCACTGTGAGGAGAAAAAAGTTTCCCATCCATTGACTAACTATCAGAGTGATTTTAGTGTATGTCAAAGATTGAACTGCACCCTTGCCTTATCGGTCCGTATTTCGTTGAAGTCCGGAAGAGTTTAATGGTCACTGATTTTTCACCATGAATGTCATCAGCCACCTCCTTGACTTCTGGAGTCCTGGGTGTGAATACCTTCACCCACCAACAGCTCTACAATCAGAGCATCTTATTCTCCGTCTCTAACAAATAGCCATTACTTTTACCTCCTTAGGAAAATTGATGTTGTTTGAAACGCTATTATATAAGTACGTATACTGTGTTAAAATTACTTATAATATTAATGAGGACTGATTGCCTGTGACCACTAAGCCAATTTGTATAACTAACAACTCGTAAATAATCCTTTCACATTGCTACAGCCTATTGCATGTTAATTTTGCATCCTTTAATTCTGACAGTAATTATAGCTACACTCACATGCACACAAAAATTAATTACCTCCATGATTAGTCGTGAAAAGCACATTGTTGGTTAGAACACCAGAACCATGAGTAGCTCCAGAGATTCCAGTCACAACACATGAGTAGTTGAAGTTCACTTTCAAACCATCAAGCAGCATCTGGTCAACTTTCCAGAAGTGTGTTGAGTGAGAGAGTCTCTATTCCTAACAGGAGACCCATTGTAATTGACATAGTTGCGACGGCCAGCACAGAGAACCTGGGGAGATAATTATGAGCGTCCTAAAGTATGCATGCTTCACTTCAAGAACGCAACGCTGAATGCTGCCTGCATGGAGGGTTGGACTCATTTCATCCTACTGAGCCAAGTGTGCTTTATACAGAGTCCATAACCAAAAAAATACTGCACTGGCACACAATAGCATGACAGTGGATGAACAACGAGGAATCTATAATAATATCCACTACATTATGACTGGTGCAGTAATCCACGGAGGAATGCTTAGATTTGAGAAAAGAGAAATCTTAGAATGCCCCAAAAAGGCTCAGCTGTGAGAGGGTCTTGCTGTACCTGCTGTCTGGTATATAGTTTCAGCCAAGGATCAGCAGTGCCTCATCATTACGGTGCTAGTATTAGAGTGACTGTGGTTACCTGTTCTTTTTTCTCTGTCGCTACTGTCACTATGAATGCCAGCAAGATGCCCTGCCTTAAGGCCCATACCGTATTTCCGCAATCAAAATTCCACAGCTACTTGGATTTACTGCTGTAACACACGAGCAGGACAACTGGCCAACTGAAGCCACTTGAGTAGACACTACAGTGCATCACCAATGGATCTTAGGATTCCGGGATTGACGCTATATCTGCAAGCCCTTCCTGCATGCTCTTGTGTTCTGATGTATACCTTATAGTCGGCACCACTGGCTCCAGTGGGAATACTCCAGCGAAGAACAGCAGAAGTTCCAGTGATGTCGTGGGCACTCAGTCGATACCCTACATGAAAATTGAATGGTGATGCCATGATTGTTAGCTATTCATGGCCATCTAAAAGAGAGTATAATAATTATTATAGGATATTTATAACGTTACGATAGCTATATATACGTTCAGCTGCGTTAGCTATAGCTAGTAATGGTGAACCACTTTGTAATGTCCAGCAGATGTGAAATGGACCTCTACAAATACTTGACATAATTACCTGCGTCCACTGGGGCCGTCGCCTCCACCACTATACACCAGCAGGACAGGAGAACCAGAAACAGAGCTCTTGCCATCTCGAACTGATAGGGAACCCGAGCTCAGTTCGTGACGCGCGTCTACCATCTATACGCACGCCGCGCATGCGCAGTACTGAAAATCCTGTTTTCTGTGGTGGCACATTCATCATAATTCACTACCTGTCAGAGGCGCTCATGCAGCCGGGTTGTACTGTACATGTTGTTGTACTGTAGCGTTCCCCTATGGGGTTATTCAAATGAACCATTGATGCTGCTGACAGTGTGATCACAGTGATCATATTACATGCATGACAGAGAGAAAAGTATCGTCATCAGTGCAATGAGCAAGGCTTAAGACTTCCGCGCGCTCGTGGGTGGGGGAAGCATGACTGTGACGATCGTACGAATACAGTTATACGTTCAGCTGCGCGAGCTATAGCTAAGTATGGTGAACAACTTTAATATGTTCAGCCATGAAATGACCTCTGCCACCGTTTTTTATGTATACAAATACTTGACATAATTACCTGCGTCCACTGGGGCCGTCGCCTCCACCACTATACACCAGCAGGACAGGAGAACCAGAAATAGACACTTTCCTCTTGCCATCTCGAGCAAAAAATGATAGTCCCGCGATTGGGAAACCAAACTCATTGAATGCGTTCGTGACTCACAATACGCACGCCGCACCTGCGCAGTAGAAGAAGCCCGGACCGCAGTGCTGTGAATTCACTTTGTTATGTCCAGCAGAAGATGTGAAATTCACCTCGACCGCTTCTTATGCATACCAATGCTTGACATGGTTAGCTACTAACTTTATGATTTAGCTAATCTTTCAGGTATGACCGTAAGGCGTGAGGGATCACAACATGCATGTCTATACTGTATCAACGCTCCTTGTATTAGGTAAGGACTTCCTGGAAGCAGTTGTGGTAGAACTTGAATGGTTGGGTACAGATACACCGTGGATGAGTTCCTTGCTTTATCTTTTTATTGAACACGTTTGCAAGTATCTGTTATTTCTGTATAGGTTCACACACAGAATGTCAACAGTAGAGAAGACCACTCGTCTAACATTATCCTCCGTCAAACTCTTTCTCCCTTTAGCTGTGCTCACTGCTTTCACTACCTTCATTAAATTTTATGAACACTCAATCCAGTACCTCACAGGAAATGCATGAGCTTTGCATTCAATTATTCAGGTTTGCCAGGCCACTGTTTGTGACGAGTGCAGCCATGCAGTTATAAATTTGAAGGAAGCAGCTACAGACTGCAGTGTCGTGTATTCTTAACACTTGTAGGAGGAGTGAGCGTACAGTCCTTCTTTTCTTTATTTTGAAACTCGCTTTTCTTTATTCGTTTCTGCATGCAATTGCATAAAATATTTCTTGACCAGTATGAAAACCATTATAATAATGCATCATGACGGTGACTATGTCAGTCTTTCTTCGGGTGTTAACACACTAGCTTGGCACACAGAAGGTGAATGTCATGTGCTGCATTAAAACCACCAGCTGCATGGAACATAATGAATTGACTAGCTGGTAATGGTGTTGTATTTTCATTGTCACATAGCTGAACCTGAACTAACATGTGCTTCATTACTTAATAAAAGAGGTAGCTACAGGCAATATAGGCAATGCCGATTAATTTTGGGACTTGCATGTATACTATGTGTTCAATGGTAGTGAATCTTGGCTATAATTATAGTAACTATAAACTGTACTCAGTTTTTGCACTCACCTGTTCTGTGTAATGTTTTTCTCTAGATAGACTACATGCTAAGCGGAAATGAATGTCGGGATATTGTAAACTCTGAAATTATGCGTTGTTATCAATCATGATAGTTCTCAGGCCCAAAAACTGATACCATAGGTTGTATATAATCCCACAACTGTAACACTTGCAATCTTGATTTGCAGTCAGTTGAGGTAAGTGAACAACCATTGCAAAGTGCATGTACACCATGCATGACACGCAGCTATATGCACCATCAGAGGTATCAACCTGTATTAACATGATTTTCTGTTTTTTCTTATCCAGAGTCACAGCACAATCAGGACAAATTCAGCTAATTCTCCTAGCAACACCCAAAGGGAATCTCACCAGTATATTGTCTTCACTCTTCTATGGCTCCACCCTGAGAAGACCTGCTGCTAGTTAACCATGAGGCAGACAATCTCTCCTTCAACCCTGCTGATGTGAGTTTACTGTCTCTTGTTCTATTCTGCCCAACCCCAACATTTCCTGCCACGTATGGCCTTGCTACACCCTCTCGCAAGTTATCAACAACCCTTCACAGTACTTCACTTCCAATACAGCAGTGGCGTTTCCTCCTGGGTATCATGAAGTAAGCATAGAGGGTCAGCTACTTGTGTAGAATGTCAATAACATCTCTTTAAGAGGAGACGATCGTGTCAAGACCGTGATTCAGTGCACAGGGCAGTTTGGCCTTGCCTTCATTAACATCAAGTACCTAACTATATCTCAAACCTGGAGTTCGCAATGTGTGGGGCTCCAATTTCAAGCACTGCACTGCGTCAAAGTGCATATATTTTAAAACTGTCCAATTTGTTCAGTCCCAAGAAACTTTATGATAATAGTCTTCATTCAGCTCTTGTTAACTACCTCAAACTTTCCCCACCAGTTTCTATCTACATATCACAAATCTCAACATCCATGACTTGAATGTACATCACTCAAAAGGGGGAGGGTTTCTGGCACTTAACACATTTGGAGTGTCTTACATTGAACAATCAGTGTTTGCTAATAACACGCCCAATTTCATACTTATGTTTTTAGACAGCAACTCTCCATTGCGGATGGTATTGCCTTCGACTCATTACATCACTAACTCAGAATTCAAATTTGGATCAGCTGTTACTGGTTTAAAGTTTTCAACAGGACTGAGTGTAATTATTTACACAAACAACATATTGGGTAACCAGTTACATAGAAAATGTTACAACTTGTGACAATACCGGTGGTTCAAATGGCAATGTGTTTTTAAGCATTGCTTGCAGTTGCCAACTGGTTTTGAGTCGGGTAAAAGGACTCCACTGTACTGGAGGAAGTGAGAAAGGCTTATTTTTGGAATTTGTACAGCAAGGAGAAATTTCTGTTCAGGACAGTCCTTTCAACCACCATGAGCACATAGTACACATCTCAGATAGTTACTTCTGTAGAAATTATTTATAATTATGGCATAGATGTTCTTCTGGAACAATCTTGCAGTTATTCTGTTGGTCTGAAACTGGAAAATATAACTGTGGAAGATCACTCGAAGGCACCACTACAAGTAAAAATGTATCACAAGTCATTCCTAATGATGGAAACAGTAAAGTTTATCAGTAACAATGCTACATCATGGATTGCCTCTACAGAGGGAAACCTAATTAAACGTTGAGTATTATGGGGACAACACATTTGCTGATAATACATGCACTGAAAGTATGAGTCAGTACTGGTTATGAATGGCTGCAATGTGATATTTTATGGCACTACTACATTTCAGAGAAACAAGGTAAAATATGGTGCTGCAATTAGCTCAGAGCATTCTGTGTTAACCTTTCAAGGAAACATAACATTCGTTGAGAATGAAATGGAGTACGGAGGTGCTCTAACACTGTATGGGAACGTGTCGATGATTGTTGGACAGTTTGCAAAAGTTAGTTTTGTGAGTAATCGGGCCTTGCATTCTGGTGGTGCAGTCTATGTCAGAGATTCTCATGAGAACAGGAGGAAGCATCTCATTTGTAGAGAATGATGGTGGAGCTTTGGCTTTGGTTGATGGCTCTCTGGAAATAAAAGCTGAGGTAAGCTTTTTAGGTAACTATGCCCATCAATATGGTGTTGGTGTGTTTTATGAAGATAAATACTCCAAAGATTTTAAAGCCATGCATTTAACTCCGGGCTACCATCATTGCTTTTATGGTTTATTAATTGCAACAGACGATTTAGAACCCACAATAGCAGAAACAGACATGAGATTTTGCAACAACACAGCTGGAGTTGCTGGTACTGCAATATATGGAGGTTGGATGGAGATGTGCGCTCTGTACATCAACTTCGATGCATCTCCCATCTTCCTAGCCATAAATGCAATGGGCAAGTATAACACTTCTGAAGAAGTTGTTGATAGTCTGTTCAGCTTTCACGAACACTCAAAGGACTTGGCACTCATATCTTCCAACCCAACTCGAGTGTGTGTATGTACCACTGATTTGTTTCCCGACTGCAATATCACTGACTACACTATCACAGCCTATCCTGGAGAAACATTTACCATAATTATCAGCAGTTGTTGTGGGACAGAGATTTGGAACTGTACCATCCACAGTGCATAGTAAGCTGGTATACAGTGGCTACGGCAGCATTCCAACACTATATCACACACAGTTAGTGACTGCCAACTGTACTGAACTTACCTATTCTCTTATGGCATCACCAAATACAACTGAAATAATGAAGATAACAGTTGAAAAATTGAACACACCACAAAAGTGGCTTCAAGATAATGCCTTGTTTTCTGGCAGTGTTGGCTATTCAGTTAATAATCAAGCCTGTTATTTTGTAGAACCGAACAAAACCAAACATACGTTGCAAATTTCAGATTTATCCGTCCACATTGAACTACAGTTTTGTCCACTGGGGTTTGTGTTCAACAGTAGCTGCTACTGTCATCCCGAACTTCAAGAGCATGGAATCAACTGTAGCTCGGACACCATCTACTGGAAAAGTCCATTCTGGATAAATGCGACATTTGTAAACTATACCCACACTCAAGTACTTGTCCACCAGCACTGCCCATTTGACTACTGCAAACACAGAAGCTTTGAGCTTAACATGGAGCACCCAGAAGAACTGTGTGCTTTCTATCGCGCTGGTATTCTCTGTGGAGCATGCCAGCAGAATCTCAGCCAAGTCTTAGGGTCCTTGAGCTGTAGGGAATGCTCAAACCTACACCTTTACTGGCTGATTCCCTTATTTGTCATAGCAGGAATTGTTCTAGTCATGTTCATAATGCTTTTCAACTTGACAGTCTCAGCAGGATCAATCAATGGCCCGATCTTCTATGCCAATATCGTTAGAGCTAACCAAGCCATTTTCTTCCCACCCGGTACCAGCAATTCGTTTCTTGGTGTCTTCTTAGCCTGGCTTAACCTGGACTTTGGGATTGAGACCTGCTTCTACATTGGACTTGACGCTTATGCTAAGACGTGGCTACAGTTCCTGTTTCCAGCTTACATCTGGACTATAGTGATACTGATCATCGTATCTAGTCACTATTCTAACAAAGCCACAAGAATCAGTGGGGAAAAAGCAGTGCAGGTCTTAGCCACGCTGTTCCTGTTATCGTATACAAAAGTACTGCGAGTTATCATAACTGCTTTTTCTTTCACTTTCCTGGAGTATCCTGACCACTCCATCAAGAGGATTTGGCTTTATGATGGTAACGTTGACTACCTAAAAGGCAAACATTCTGTACTCTTTGTAACTGCTCTTCTGCTATTTCTTACTGTCTCATTTCCCTACACAGCAGCGCTTTTATTCATACAATGCTTGCAGAAGAAGTCTACGTACAGAATACTGTTCTGGGTACAGAGACTGAATCCTATCTTTGATGCCTACACTGGACCGTACAAGGACAAGCATCGCTACTGGCCAGGATTTCTTCTGGTTATACGAGCTGTACTCCTTGTCATCTCTTCAGCAAATGTATTAGGAGACCCAGCTGTCAACCTTCTAGCTATCATTGTTACTTGCTCCGCCATTTTATATAGCTATACCACTTAACCTGGGGGGAATCTACACAAACTGGGCACTGAATGCAATCGAATATTTTTTCTTCATTAACTTGGCCATTCTTTCAACAGCTACTCTATTTGCAATACGAACTGATGGAGACGAAACTGCTGTGGTGTACACATCAGTGTCCATTGCTTTTGCTACTTTCATGAGCATTGTTCTCTATCACATGTTAGTGCGTGTGACAAAAGAAGAGCAGCGAGAGAGGTTTACACAGTGGTTCATATCAAATCTAAAAGCATTAAAATCCACTTCGAGGGATTTATTCAAAAGAAACAAGAAGCAGGAAAACCTTACTGAGAGTCAACCTGCTTCCCCTACACAGTTAACTGAATTGCGTGAACCGCTATTGGACTATTGCAGTTGATAGGTATGCAGACAAACTTTAACATTAATTTGTTTCACTATAAACTTTGTTCCTCTGTAAACTTTTTGTCACTAGCTATAAACTTTTTTTCACTAGCTATAAACTTTGTTTCTCTAAACGATTTTACCACAGGATGGGTGCAAGTTTGGAAACCAAACCGGGAACATGGGTTGTTACTGCTAATAAAGCTTGCATCCAACACCTGCCTACATAGAGCCCTGAATCAACCCCTCAGATTCATGTGCATTTAATACATTTCAGCATTCGGTGCCTGTTGCATAATAGGCAACAATGTGTTGGGAGATAATTGTGCCGGAGGCTGTGCATATGGTGGTGGACAGCCAGTGAGAGTGTCCGCTCCGGCAATGTGTCTGTATAGTCAACCCACCCAGGTCCATAACCCCGTCCGCAGGGGATCTCCACTTATGGCAGTGAAACGAACCGTGAGAGAGAGAAAGACAGTTGGAATCATCCTCTAGCCTGTGCTGCTATATGCAGACTTGCTTCTGCTCCTCTGCCGTGGGCCCAGTCACGGTTAGCACATCAGTGATTAACCATTCATATATTCTGCCCCGATTATGCTCAAATGATGCCAGCATAGCACAGTCAGAAATTTGGGAAGGAAACCAGCTTATTAAGATTTTGACATGCCCTTATCACCATAAACGTTGAAGCAAGTCCCATTTGTATAAATGAATCATAATGAATAAATGTACCCGTTTGACTGAACAGTGCCTCCCTAGCACTGTATTAATTTCCTCAATAACACAGACAGCTAGTTGAGATTCTGACTTCAAGAGGGATTTTCCAGACTTAGGAAGTTCACTGTAGGTGTGGTTCTTAGCAAGTCAGGAAGGTTACTGAGTAGTGTCTTCATTCTTAAATGAGAAGGAGTGTTCGCAGCTTTATATAGAATTCTAGCAGCATAATCATGTGATAACCATTAACTGGTAATGCACTAGTCATGTCCACAGATGTACAAGTAAAAACATAATTTATATCTGTGTAAATACTCACCAATAACTGATGATATCGTACACAGCAAAACAACCCTTCTTGGTACGCCTATAGCATCATAGACTCGGTAGAGTCTATATGTAGGGATACGACGTACAATATATGCTAATGCAAAAGAATCTCTCAGAAACGGTACACTTATAAGCCTTTATAACCACATACCGTTCATCTTCGAGTGTTTTCATGACCAACAAGACTCCTCGCGTCGCGAAAAACCGTCGCGAAAGTACCACACCAGGTACTCGCAAAACGGGCAAATTGTTTTTCTTTCTTCTTCTTTCTTCTTCTTCAGACGGGCTAGCTCTACGTCGCCTCAATCTCTCATGATGGTTTTCGCACGAAACAGCAGCATTTCACGCCGAGTAGTGCACCTGGCCATCGCTTTTTCACAACCTAAGTTTTCACCAGGCGGCTGCAGCTGCCCACTCAATAACTATGGCTTCTTTAGTCACGCCATTTTCTCGTTTGTACGCATGCGCGATCACTTAGCAACGAACGTAATTATTACTCAAGATCGCTGAATTAGAAGTGTCTTGCGCCGTTGTGTTGACATAATTTCGTACTTCATAAAACCGAGGTAAATTCTAAACTCTGGTTACTCTGTGTATAATTTGTGTATGTTACTACCTACTGTGTTCTGTGAGAGGGCTGAATGCCTATCTAAAGACTGTATAAATCTTGCTACTTCTGGTATAGCTAATTATGGTCTTCAGAGTTCAGACAGGGATTACTGCCTTAGTATCCATCCAGAAAAGGGTTGACTTGGGTCTGATTCTTCAGCCAACGTGAATACCGGAGTCAATATTATCCATATACCAAAGCATGGGCTCCTACTACTTGTGAGGACACAGACTTCTGCTCTGTGATGGCAAATTGCATGCGCTGCTGCTAAAAAAAAAGACATAAACAAGTAATAAAAAACATTTGAAAAATGTAACAGGATGTAGGGATACCAGAACGGCAAAAAGTAAGGAAACAAGCCAGGGATGATCGCACAAAACAGTGAAGTATACAATCCCCCTACATATCTTTTTTCATTATACACGTATATGGAAAAAGATCTCTGTAGGGGGGTTGTATACTTCACTGTTTTGTGCGATCATCCCTGCCTTGTTTCCTTACTTTTTGCCGTTCTGGTATCCCTACATCCTGTTACATTTTCAAATGTTTTTTATTACTTGTATAATAATTATTGTAATCACATAATATATTATACTTACATACATTTACTCCCACACATAAGTGTGCAATGTTTTCCCCCAAATTTCCACTCTTACTGTAGCCTGAGACCTAGGGTATTAGAAAATGTACACTTACTGTGTGGTTGTGTATAAGGCAAGAGTTTACTTTTGGATGCAAGCATGATTGTTTGAAGTATGAACGTTTTGGGTTTATATATATAGGAATATATAGGAAATAGTGGTCGCAAGTGTATAGAGTACTTCTAAGACCACATCTCAAATTTTCGTTTAGCTCACATCAATGTCAGCAAATCAGCAAATTGTGATTATAGTGTTAATTTATAATACAGAGTAAGCATCAACTGCATAATTATTGAGACTAAATAATTATGTGGAAGTTTTACTTCTCCTTCTTGATGAGCAGAAGCGCAAAGTAGGCAATGGTGAGAAACAGCAAACAAAACAGGACAAGAGTGATGACGTCGTACCATAGCCAGCCGACTTCATACCCCAGCTGACTCAGCCGGTCCAGCCCATCAAATGTGCATGAGTTGGTAGCCATCGCTGTGGATGTCATCATCACACCACCAACACTGTTGGATGTAGTTATACAGCAATCATTTGCATGGTATGAGATTGAACTTCCAATCAAAATTATGTTACGTTAGTCTACAAATTGGTTGAAGCGGTTGCCTGGGGTAAACACTGCAGAAGCACTGTATAGCATCTCATATTTTATTTACTCAAACAGCACATTTAATTGCGCTTCTTATCTCTATTGATGGGATTTCATAGTGAAATCCTCTGCACAGAGGAAGACGCCCAGAAAAAAAAAATGTACCAGACAACATATTATCTGCTAAATAGACAACTGGAACTCCCAGATTTCTGTTGGCATGTGCAGATGGGTAGCACCAATTCTGCTGCTATACAAATGACAGCAATTTCTACCTATTGGTCACCGTGAAATATGTACAATGAATGAGAGTCTGGCAAACAGTTACGTACGTATCGTTACTATTCTGCAAGAAGCTGCATCGGTCATCTGCGAAACATCTGAAAGTCAATCCACCCATTTCATTGGTGGATAATGCCTGTGTGAAGAAGAGGGCGGCATCACTGCATAGGAAGAATCCCTATTCAAAACAGTGTATATGTTAGTAACGGCACAATTATAACAGCTGGGATAAATCATTCTGCTACCAACATTTCACTCAGTTCAAGCACGACTAGTAGTAGTACGTAGTACCGGTACCGAAGGTAGGCCACATGTACGCACTCCATACTGCCACACGGAACTGATTTGTGACTCTAATCACACCAACTCATTCAGGAATGAGTTGTCGATCTTGGACAATGCCAAACCATCCTAGCCACAAACTAAGTGTGGAAATTTAGGCACTACAAGATGACAAGACTGTCTTATGGTACAAAGGGCATAGGAAACCAGCACCAAGCAAAGATTTTCTACAGTCAAATGCAAAATTAATGCACCCATGTTTTGTCAACACCTCTAAGACAGAATGTCAGAGTTGTATTCTTAACACTGTTGTAATGTCATGGAAACTGGCAGAACAGACTAGCAAGGCAAACACTTATATACATTAGTCCTCCAAGCATCACTGGGAAGGCCAGCTACATGTTTCTCTAAAGTATAGTGAGACAGACACACCAGAGATCTGAATCATTATCTTGTATACCTCAGTGGCGTAGCGTACAAAGCTGAGGAACTTCAACCAGCTGATCCAAACAGGGAGGGAGTCCAGTGCAATTAGCAGTCCACCAAACAGCTGAGAGCAAATAAGTACTAGGCATGATTACGTACATATGCATAATTATATTGTGACACACAACCTTTGGGCGCAAAGGAACAATGCTAACTTCAGATGCATTCATTAGCATCTTTGTGTGGGTATGTAGTCACATCCTGATTTGTTCAGGTGAAAGGGGCTATTGTTGAGCTGCACAGTGACCACAAATCAACGAAATCAGTCTTAATTCGTGAGACATGAGATTCCTGATCTCGTTGCATGATACTGCACTCTACAAGCTCAAAGATAGTCATGCTTAGGAATGTTGCAGGACATGTACAGCAGTTCACGATTTATTAGCCACTGGGATGGTATGAGAATTTGAACCTTGGAGATCAGAGGACAAGTGTGTGGGGCTTTCAGGTTTTGCAGAGACTAGAGCAGCTACATGCGAAGTCAAACTGTGAGCATAGTTGACACCTTGATATCGTAGCTCTACACACTGTAGGCGACGAAAAGCTGGGGATGTAGCTAGCTAGGGTGACAAGGTGTTACGGTGAATTTCATCTACTTACGATTGAGACAATGAAGATTATTGCAATGAGGAGGTTGCCCACAGTGACCCCAGCACTGAGAGAGAAGGCAACTGATGAGGCACACAGGCCTGTCAGATTGACCACCAGGTAGTAGATGAAGAACTTGTCAGCAGCCAACTGGAGTCCTAAGGTAATGTTCAAGTCAAACGCTGTTCAAGGCAGGCAGTCATACACATCATCTAAACGAATATCCATATACTGGACAGGAAAGGGATAGCTATAGCCTATCATGCTCTAATGCAAATCGATCAATCACGCGACTGCTCTGTCAACATCCAGAGACACTTCTCAGGTTCAGAATGCTACCCAAGTAACCAATAATAGTGGTTTTCTGTGAGAGAGCTATGTACTTCCACCAACATCCTGGAGGCTAAATTGTCAATCACATGCAGTACTTGATCAGCAGCTCAGGAATACAATCTTCAACCAGTGGATGCTAATGTTAGTTACACTTGTTGTTGTACCTGTCATGAAGTAAGTGATGACAGCGAACACGGTGTTTGGGATGAGCCGGAGAACGCTGACATCCGGTAGTAATCACTGGCACTCACATGGCTGAGATTGGAAAGGGGGAGTCAGTGAATTAGCTCACCAATAACTGCTCCTCTCTGTATGCAGGAGCTGTGTTATGTAATGTGTAAGGTGGGGCATGTGATGTACACATGTATCCTAAACTGTACAATAGGATAGGATGGAGCAAATTTGTCTACTTGGAGTCAACCAACCAGTTTTGAGCTTTGTTGTAAAGGGACACAACAGGGGGGGCTGCATACATGTCGTATAACTTAATGCTGCAATAGGTGCTCTATAACAGGAGTGCGGGACGATTGTGGAATTATATCAAACTCACATGAGGAGAGCCCTCTGTTTGATAAAGAGATCCAAGGCAGACAAAGCACTAAAAGATTGGTTTACTGAAATGAAGAAAAACAATCGGAGTCTGCAGGCAGAGAAATATAATATTCCACCCCTCGAAAAAAGCTAAGAAACAAGGAGAAATGCCTTTAACCTGGCTCAGTCCCATCCCATTATAAAATGTAGAATTTAGGGAGGGGATGGGACTGAGCCTGGTTAAAGGCATTTCTCCTTGTTTCTTAGCTTTTTCGAGGGGTGGAATAATTCCGAATGTGACAGGCCATCACTAAATCCTTTTTATTTTTGCAGAAAACTTTTTGCCACTAGTTTGCGTACTTTTTCGAGTGCATGAAATGCATAATTCTTAGTCATGGTACGTGCAACATCATGTCACCATGTACGGGGGAACTGGATGTATGCCAGACTGGTGTTGTTATTTAATCACCATGTTAGCCTCGTTCCTAGGCCTGAGACTACGAGGCGATCACCATGTCAACAAAGCTGCGATAGTCTCTCTTGATGGACGTGGACCTTCTGCTGGGCACTGAGCAGGCTTTAATGCAGTTTCCATTAATATTTTTTTGATGTTGCTGTTGTGATCAATGTTTATTGTTGCCTTCGCGGATGAGGGGGTGGGGCATTCACCCTTCATCAGATCAGAGAGCTCGATGGCAGCCGACAGTGCCAGCCGTGTAGGTCATGTGGAAATCCAAAACTCTAGCCTCACAGTTCTGCACTGTAGTCTGTAGTTACGTCATGAAAAGAAAGCCACGCCTCCATGATGGCATAGTCACAATACATCTTGACAAGAACAGGTTGGTAGAACTTCCTCGTAGCAGTAGGAGCCACCAGATGACGGATTCACAGGGATTCTGTTAGTGTACCAAACGCAGCCATCACAAGCAAAAGAACACAAAATGTGCTTGCATTTTGGATTGCGCATGCGCAATTGGTGAGTACGTAACCTCATTGCCTCAATATTGCGTCGTGCTAGAATGCCATCGGATCGTAGCAAGCTAAAACTGCTGGTCTTGCCAGTTTGCAGACAAACGTGGTCATGGTGAGTACTACGGCGATAGCGGTGTTGTCCTGTACGTAAATTAGCTCAAGAAGTGGTTTAGTTGGTAAGCTATCCTTGGGCAAAGTTTTGTTATGAGAAAGAAAGAAGAAAGAAGATGATGAAATTGGACTTTTCTCCACGACATGTTCATCGACTCCCGCGTACTCTAAGGTACGTTTGCGAGTGTTTTTGTGAACTGCTAGGCAGTAGCTATCTGTATGCTATCTGTAGCTATCTGTATGCTTGGTTTGGGGGGTTGTAGCTTCTTTGGCCGTTATCCTGCTGGTGCATCAGTATGGTAAAATCGAAATTTCCTTGGCCATCCCTAAATAGAGAACGCTACTGCGTTCTCTGATATGAGCAACATCCCAATGCCAATGTGTTGCCGGTACATTCCAATTCCATTATAGGAATTGGTAATCAGCACTGCTATGTAATTTAAGCAATTTCTATTGACTGTTGTGTAATTAAAAGCTATGTAGTGGCATGCATTGTTGTCAGCTGCAGATCAAAAGATTTTGTCCGCACTAGTACACTATATACAGCCACATGCATGTTTCACAATCAATGGACATGCATAAATTCTATAGACCTTACGTTGTCTTCCCACTCCCAGTGGGTCCCATGATGGCATTCAATCCTGTCAGCATCAGACCACTGCAAGGAGCAGAATATCATTATGCTTGCATAAATTATCACTTGCATGCTATATAATTTTTGAACACAAGTGAAATTCACTGTAGCTATAGGTAGGCTTCACAGATTGGACTAAACAATGACTTGCATACATGACTAACTACAATGCACAGAGGAATTCGTTCCTTTTGTGAGCTATCCCGGAGTGGTTTTCAAAGCTTCAATTCTATTGGCTATAATAACAATATAAACCACACCCTAACCTGCCATAATATACCCTAACTATGCACTGTATGACGTAAGTGACCTAAGTGAACCAATCAGAAGCGAGCTTAGAAAACGACTCCGGTACTGTAGCCTTTTGTAGAGGTGCAGGTGAGTGTCTTAAAGGGTTGCTAAATAGAGATGACCCAGGACAACCCATAAACTCATTGTTTACTCACCTGCAACTGAATGGAGTACCTCTACTGCATGGTATAAATTCCATTTGAATGTGGACTATAGTCCAGTCTGTTCCCAGGCTCTCCCACGCGCCGAAAAGCTGGGCGGGGCCTGGGAACGAGGCTAGTTCTAAGGCCTTCAATCAATTTTAGGCAGTCATGTGCATGCTGTCAACCCTTCGAAGGGTGAAAACGATCCATCCACCCTAATAGAGTCTATGATAAGTTAAAATATTAATATGTTCTAATGCTGCAAGGTTAATTAATCTATTACTTTGACATTAATAGCTGATCGTTTCTATCGAATCTTGTTGACTTTACATTGTTAAATATTTAGAGTTAAATAAACTTAATCTTTATTGTTCAACTTACGTTAGGAAATGTTTATTATTACTGCTGTTGATTATAATAAATAAATTATTTTAACCATGTTAAGGTAGGAAACATCGGTAGAGCGATCTCTGAAACCAAGTTGATGGATAAATGGGCAGCATCAAAGAGTACACAAGTTTCAGCAATACTTTGCATTAAACTGCTCCCTCTGCTTGAAAACACCCTAAAACTTAATTTTAAGGCCCTCTACTAAACTGAAAATTTGAACCCTCTCCAAGGCCCCACCCACACTCTGACCCCATCATCAATACACACACAAAACAGGCCAAAAAACAACGGATGGATTTACCACCTGCTCTCCTCAGTTGCAGGCTACAGCCCAAAACTCACTGCCGCCCTCAAAAACAGACCCTAGACTTTCAAAAAATATTCAACTAAAACCGACCAAAGCCAAGGCCAGTTTCCAAAAGGTCAACCTACCCCTTGCAAAACAAGGGATGCGTTCACCTCTTGGTTACAGAGTTTTGGCCACACATCTACTCCCTCTCACCAGCCCAGTCCAGCTACCAAACCAGCCAAATTCGCCCTAACACGAAAATGGGTGGGGGCTGCAAAGCCGAAAGGGCCGCTAGCCACATCAAAGAGAGAAGCCCCCCTTGTTTATTCCGGTTGCCGCCATGGGAAAACGTAAACAGACCGCCATCTCATTAATTATTGCGCGATTTCGCCGATGTCATAGTAAACTTCATGTCGCACTTTAATTTGGTTAATATAACACGCAATAATACAACATTTTTTGTAGTGAAATTTCAATGGAAACATTAGTGCAAAGTCTATCTTCAGAATGGGATACAGTATTAACTATATCAATGCCATTTGTAATCTCTTTAATGTAACAAAATAAACCGCCGGAGCCTCTTTTTGCTTTTGGATTCCTCTGTGAGCGGCACATCGAATATGATTTGTAGCCTTGACGGTTGAGATTGAAAGGGTAATTGGGTTTTAGCCACGTTTCGCATAGAAAATGATATCATAATATTTGTTGATTATCTCAGATAAACTAATCAGTTTGTTGACAGTGAGGGCATTGACATTCCATGAGCAGATAGTTATTCGCCGATGGACCTCCTGGCCTGTCTCCTATGCGGAGTCAAGCAGATCCTGGAGGAGCTCATCTGAGATGGGTTCACGATCCACGTGAAGTTTTCCACGATAAATCGCCATCTTTTTGTTAGCATACTCTGGCAACTTTCTGGTATCACGGAGTTTCTTTTCTGCCTTCTGTTGATCCGGGGTCATGTCATTTTTGATGATGACTCTTGATCCAGACAGCTGGCACGTGGGTTCTGCTGCAGGTTCTGCCTTGCCTTTCCAAGCCTCCTGGCATTTGTGATAGTGATGTCCTGCAGTTCGAGCCTATCCTAAAGGAGGTGCTGCACTTTATCAATGACATTTCGTGCTCCTTCTCCTCTTGCATACCAACTATGATGATATTCTTGGCTCTGTTGGATCTCTCAAGCACCTCTTGATTTAGTGCTTCTATTGAGGCCTGCATCTTGTCAATCATGTGGGCCATGTGGGCCATCTGTGTCAACATGCTTGGTGGGTCATTGCTTCGTTGTCAGGTGTTTGCTTTTTTGGCACCATTGTCTCCTTCTTGGCTTCCCTGGAATGGGCTGATGCTCAAATCTGGGTCTCTGGTGGCAAGCCAATCCCCAACAGCAACAGGTTTGCCATTGTATTTGATGCTATTTTTCCATTTTCTGGGTGCTTGCATGCCTGAAACATTTTCAAACTCTGGAGGGCTTAGCTATATAGCCATCTTGACTCAAACCAGATGCATTTCCCCATGTGGTCTTCATATGCAGCTCTGCTTTGTTGTTATTGCAGGTGACCAATACTACTTAGGTGGTATCTTGAACCGTTTCATTGTTTGAAATTACTGCATGATTATAGCTTTGACTACCCATGCAAATGTGAAGTTCACTGACCTGTAGTGCAATATACATATTAACAGGGACACCACACATTCCGCGTACTGATTGTGGAACTGAGAACACTAGGCTGGCCTTCATTCAACCATTCTTGAGGCGTGATTATCCTGACTGCTTTTCTGGCAGTGACAGTTTTCGCTATGGTGGATTGACTTCAAACCAGGTAACTTAACATACAACATCATTACATAGTCATGTTCCACTGGATGCTGTTCCTTATATAGCGTGTAGAGGTTTGGTGGGGGCATCTGAGAAGGTGGAATGGTGGATTGAGTTGTTTCAGGTATTTGTGACCATGTCACATGAAACGATATTGTAGTGTAATAACTGTAGTCTTGTCTCATGCAACATCATGGCCTGTTTGATGAGACAAATGTCATTCATGTGTAAGTTTATGAATGTAACTATACTGTTCGTGCACAGTCACTCAGACTCACTGTGAAGCTTTCTGCCTATATAGCTCTATAGGGACTGCCTCATGCATATCATTCAAAATGAACTGGATCGAGCATGAATGGAATACCCGTAAGACTACCCTGGCAGGCAGTCAGCAGCACCTGATGGTTTTCCTCTATACTTCATTCCACAGATATTAGGTACATTAATGATGGCGGATCATCCTTTTCAGTATGACTCAGTATCAATCCTAATGGTGGTGCACATACATGTATTATATTATTTTATATTAGGAACTCAAGACTATCTGTGCTCACTTGATTTACATGACTTGGCTGAGTCAGAAGATTACGTTGAGTGTCCTGATCCGCCAGCATCACTCGAGTTCCTTGCAATGGTAAATGTACTCTTTCAGGATCACCAATTGCAACCGGTGTTTCCTCATACCATCATTGAGCTCTATGTGCAGTTATTTGCCATCATTGAAGCTGAGATTGATTAGCTCCTAACTCCAGTGTTTTTGTTATGAAATCAATTTTGGAATATAAGCTTTCACAAGTTAACTGACTGTGATAATTTGAACTTGCAATTGCATGATCCAATGATATTTCCTTGAATTTTCCTGGCTAATGATTTGAATTGACAATGGAGGATATGAAGTGAAAAACGGTTGACGTCTGAAATATGAAAAATGGAGTAGTTCAAAAGAGCTACAAAGATCACCACACTAAGACTGAGGTGTCCAAGATCAATCCATCACCTCAGCAAGAATCGATCATCAATGATCAGAAGGACAATCAGTCATAACCACAGGAAGACAGTATTTTCTCATGAACATGAAAAGAATAATGGGTGATGACTAGGGGAATAAAGAATGGGAGCATAATCCACCTGAACCACATGCAGTATGACTGTCTATTCTTCAATTCTTGGGCATGCAGAAGCAGCTAGTGCATGCAGAACCTGCCCAACTGATGGGTGACCACTGCACTTGGACAGACACTTCATATCTCCCGAATGAATTCTCTGATAAGCCCCTCAGACTCAGCTTCATGCAGATCTTTTACTGCCTGGTGTATCTGCTTCAGAATGTCTGGATTTCTAAAGTGAATTGCATGCAAGAATACTCAATCAAGAGCAAAAATCTCCAGGAATTTCCATAGTACTTGCCGGTCAGTTTGTGCTGGTTGTGTGGTTGTTTTCCACTCCTTTGGTAATGAAGCACAAGGCATTGCTTAGGACAAGTTCGCCTCCTTCAACCCTCATGTCCCAGAAAATTCCACCATCAACTACTTCAAAGAGCACTCACTCCCCATAAATAGTTGTCACAACTGTAAGTGTGTGACCATGCAGAAGTGTATGTGAAGAACTCTCCTTCCATCTGTATCACTCCTGTCTCCCTTGACTGAGTATTGCTTTGTTCTCCTGAGCATAATTATTGTGTATACACACCGACATGCAGTGTCTAAGAGTGAATGTTCAAACTCAGTGTAAGGGTCCATGTACCCTGTTACATATGACTCGTTGAATTCTGCAGGTCTTCACTCTTGAAGAGTAACACTGCGTGTGGAGACTTTGCAGTTCCGGGCAGCAGTGTGGGAGCTCTGACCATGGTATGCCAAATTTGTCTGTGTGGAATGCATTTTCACCTTCATGATGCATTTCCTGTCAACAGTGGCGTAGCCAGGAATGTAGAATTGGGCGGGCACTATATTATATAGGGGCGGATATGCAGGCTGCCGAAGGCAGTGCATAGACGCGTGTAGTGCTGATGAGTCCGCGCGAAGCGCGGAAATTTTTTTCGCCTTCATTTTTCTGTTATCAGGATGGGCTCTCGTCGCACCTTCGTGCTTTGCACTGCGCGTTCCAGATGTATGAGGATCGATGCTGCAGAGAGACGTTCTGGTGAAGGCCCGTCTATCGACAGCACGTCTGTCGACAGGTCAGTCAGTGCCTTGTGCAGTCATGATGTAGCTCGGGTTCTGATCCACTTCCGATCCTGAGTTAACTGAGAAGCCTTATTAATAGCGCTGAGTTTGCTCTACAAAACTGATTATGGGTTTTAGATTCATGAATATTGACTTACTATGCTGTGAAAACATAATCAGGACTATGAATACGTAAGATAGGCTTACGCTGTCTGTGTGGCTTCCCACTGCGCGTGCGAAGAACAAGATAGGATTGGCCGGGCACGTGCCCGCCCAGGCCCGCCCTTGGCTACGCCACTGCCTGTCAAAGTTTTGTAACGCTGTTCCCATTTTGTTTGCATTCACAGAAAGCAGCTGCTCGAACTGCCTTATGATGCTGTATAAGCCGACAGTAGTCTACCCACCCCTCTTATGCTCTTGTAGCAGGAGATGCAGAGACCCAGTACATGTGTAAATGGAAGCCATGAATACTATTATCGAAATATGGAAGTATGTATAAGTATTATTGTGAATCTGAAGTGATTATCAAAATGCTATTGTGGAAGCATGAATATGATTAGTAGGATGAATTAGATAATCAAAACATGTTGAGATGAACTATGAATATCATTACAATACTTCGGAGTACGAGCACCAGTACTCTCACTGTCTGCTTGTTACTTGCTAGCTGTGTTGCTGGAGAGAGAGAAAACGGAATATTGCATTCTGGACCGAATTTCTACTGGCAAATGTGAAGGAGTGTGAGACAGAGGATTGTAAAAACTCAGGTGAATAGAATCAGTGGCTATCCTACACAAGATGAAAATTGAAACTGATTTCAATTGCAGCTGAATTTGATTTCTGAAAGTGGAGCAAATGATGTCGATTTCACTGATATTGATTGGCCGAATTACACACTGCCCTTCCCACCACCACCACCACACCCAGAAACGGAAGGTTAGTAAACAGATGGGTCCTTGCCATTGTTGTCCGCGAGAAAGGGAATTAAGGCTGGGAATGAGGCTAGGGAAGGTCTAGCAGCTAGACTAACTAGCTTCCAAATACATTGTAGCTTCACTGCTTCACACAGCACCTGTTTGTTATGGTAAAGCTATTTTTCAAGTCAATTGCAGCCTACAAATTAACTTTTAAACAATACCATGTCAGAAATGTACACCATTATAATATTATATAGTGGCTAACGTTCGAAGACTTAGACTAAATTTGTCAATGGAGGAATACTGACGCATTGTAGTCTACGAGCATCTAGCTAGCTACACGTTGCCTACGTTGGTCAGTGATTTCTTGTTGCCTTCTTAGCCGTCTCCTCTCTCGGTCAGCTTGTAGTCGTTGCTCTCTCCTGTTCCGGACTCTCTTGTTCAGGCCTTCTTTGCCGTTGCCTTTTTCTCAGTCAACTTGTATAGTCTACGTTCTTTGGCACTCCTCAGACGATCATTCTTGTGTATACCTTGTAATCCGACTTCTTGCTGTTAGCCTCTCTTGCTGAAATCTCACACATGATCTTTGTTTGTGTCTTCAGCTCAGTTGTCTAGGGTGCGGCCACATGCACATTACTAGTTAGTAAATCCGCCGCGCATGCGCACCAGCTATGTGGCCAGACAGACGTATACGTCTGCGTCTCGGCGCTTCGGCGCCGAGACAAATGATTAAAATCCGCCATGCCCGTTGGTATTGACTCGCTGATTTTCTTTGATTGCGTGTAGGCATGCAAATGTTTTTGTATCACTTCTTTTGTCATTGCAAGTAGCTATTATGTTACTATAGTAGCTAGCTGTTACTTTTAGTTTTTTTTCTATAACAGTTTATGCAATGCAAAGGGATACATAATAGCTGTGAAGCTAATCTAGATGTACCCTATATATATACAAACAGGCTAAGTATAGAGATGAAAATACATGACTTAGTTACAAGAAAAGGGGTGAAATGTGTGATTTAAATGTAGGTGCAGAGAGGGAGACTTGGGGAAGATTGAGAGATGGTACAAAAGACGAATTGGTGCGGACAGGAGGTTGGTACAGGAGGGGTGTATCATAAGGAAGTCTACTTGGCTTAGGTATAAAAACATTGGGTGGGAATAAAAAATATCCATAAATAAAGTGTACATAGCTTCAAGTATAATCTCCTATTCTCAAGCTAGTGTGGGCAATGTAGATAGATCCAGTAATTCCTGGTAACCGGCATCCCAGTTCTTATGACACATTCTCAAGGCAAACTTCTGGACATTTTCAAGACTGGTAATATCCTTAACAAGGTGAGGACTCCAAACTGGAGCAGCATACTCTAAGTGTGGTCTGACTAGTAGCTTATACATTTCAAGTAGGGAGTGGCTATCAACCTCTGCAGAAAACTTTCCGTAGCTAGAGCAGTCCCACAGTTTCCTAGCTTTAGAGCAGACAGAGTCAATATGGGTTGACTATGACATATCTGATGAAAGGAAGACACCAAGATATTTAAAACTCTCAACCTGTTCAAGTGGGACACCATTTAGATGGAGAGACAAAGGCTGGATGGAATTCCGTTTCCTCGAGATGAACATGGATTTGCACTATGTAGGATTAAGGGTGAGATGGTTGGAACTCACCCAGTCCTGTATTCTATTAACATCAGACTGCAGTTGGTCAAGGTCTTGCTGTGATTTCAGTATAATCTTATATATAGAGAAGCATGTCATCTGCAAAGAGATTGAGGGTACTCCCTTCAGAGAACTAGTGGATATTATGTCATCAATATATATAGATGAGGAAAAGGAGGGGACCGAGGACGGAACCCTGAGGCACTCCAGAAACCACAGCTTTTTCAGTGGATGTAGCACTGTCAACTACAACATGTTGCCTCCTGTTGGTTAGGTAACTGTTTAACCACGCTAGAGTGTTGCCATCTAACCCATAACTGTTGAGTTTGGGATTATGGATTTATGGTTATAGTAACAGTTACTTCTAGGAGATAATTATTATGGTTTTTGGTTCACCTCATTTGTAATGTTTCAAGTTGGAACAATTAATTGACACAATTTGTTGTCAAGTAATGATTAGCGTTCACTTTCCTGGAGTATACTAGCTACATAGCTTCTCCACTGATCAAAATATTTGGCTATAATTATGGTCACAAGTATGCACGAGCAGTACAGATATACAGTGCTCCAGAGCAAGAGAGTCAACTTTGTCAGTTTTTATATAAAGTTCTATAACTTGAAGCCAGATGCATATTAAGTTTCAAAACTTGGTACATGAATGGAGAGATGATCGCAGAATCTATATCTTAATTTATGGGATGCTGTATACTACTAGTGCCCTTGTATGGCTTTGTAAACATGAAATTTATGAAACACACTTTTAGTTGTGATCTCTTCAGCCCATGCTAGTTAAGAGCTGTAAATTGAATTGAAGATACTCCACCCAAAGATACACAAATGAAAGTAGTTTGAAAGCTCAACTGTAAATGGTGTCTTAAATATTCAGCAAAACGCCTGTTTTAAAGGTGTAAAAGTGTTTAGTTACAAACTCACTGATGGTTACTAGTTAAGATTCCAAATTTGAATAGTGTATAGGCAATGCCCTGGTAAAGCTACATTGCAAATTTCAACCCCTAGTTCCTTTTTGGTCTGAAGATATGGAGATTTTGTGTCAAAATTCCATCAAAACCCCTAAAACTGGCTGAGCACTTGTATGGTTTCTGTACTGCCATATATAGCATATATAGTAAAAAATCACTTTCTTTCAAACCTTATATTTTTACTTAAAATCGAAAGTTATGTACATAATAAGGTACTTTAGAGCTCAAAATTGCACTGTACGAAGATTTTAAGAAGTTGACTCTCTTGCTCTGGAGCACTGTATAGTGTGCCACCAAAATTAACTCTTCACTGGTGGCTGTGGCAAGCCACTATTATGTCCTGCCACACATTCTGTCAAGGACAACCCCTTGTGTGTAAACTTCTGTAAAGATGAAATTGAAAGTGGATGTCCTCCAGCTTCTATCATTAAGTATGCGTCTATGTAGTATAAATGTGTTAAGGACATCCCATTTTTAAAGATAAGAGCTAATGAGCTTGACAGGCTAATATGATCTGCCACAAAATCTGTTATGGACATCCCCTTGTGTGTAAAGTAAGAGCTAAAGGCCAATCACTTGAATATTCAGTATTATTGGTATACGGGCTACTCGTGGCGAGCCGCGCGTAGTGTCTTGCTTGATAACGGCGCATGCTGAAATTGGAACTCGAATTAATGTTGAACCTGGTCAATTTACAACGGTGTTAAAGTATGATAGTCATCAAGGGCATTTATTTTAAATTTAGTCCTTGGCAAGTTTATCTGCTGTATCGCTCGAGAAAAGTGGTTAATACTGCTTCTTGGTGAACTGATTCAGAACTGCTCGTTTTTAAACGGCTATAGCTATACAGCACATCCGTAAAAGCTTCCGTCATGCCCTGCTGCTTGTGACAGCGACCTCCACCGCCAGAATGAAGTTGCTATGAACTTGCATCAGCTCTTATCTCAGTTTATATACACCTCTCCCTCCCCAACCACCTACGGGTAGCAACCCCCCATCCCTCCGTGACAGGTCTTGGAATGAGGCTCAGGTAGTTTCGTATGGGGCCTGGGAATAGGCCTTGACAAATATTATGCTAGCATAATTTTGAGAATAATAGGTACTCAAGAGCATAAGGGAATTATGCTGGAATAATAGGCATAAATATCCAGACCTGTGAGAATAATAGGCTACACTTATCCAATAATTGAAGCTGTACTAAACAGCATGCTTGCTCAGACTCGCTGGCGTGCAGACCTATCTCGCAAAGCCACACCCTCACGCTAAACATTAGCATGCAAACTGATTCTATATCTTCTACTGGTTCAGCCATCCTCTGCAGCTGTAGAGCGAATTATCTTGCAAGACTCCTTTACCCATATTATATTAACAACAGTCATCGCCTGAGAAATAATTATGCTCCTGTACAAGAACGGTGAGTGAAGATTAGTGTTGACAAAATATTATGCTAGCATAATTTTGAGAATAATAGGACAACTTCAAAGCATAATAGGCATTAATGCTGAGAATAAGGGAATAGAATAATAGGGCGCAGAAAAAAAGCATAATTTGTCAAGGCCTACCTAGGAATGAGGCTAATTAAGGCTCAGGAGCGTTGGATGTAGCTACTACACAAACGCATACAAAAGCCATGTTGGTCTACAAATCACTGAAATCAGACACGAGAAGAGCAACTTTGCACAACTAGCACCTACAGACCTACACGGAACCAAAAAATGGCTGCCTTCAACATTCGGGAATTATGGGGCGGCCCCACCAAAGCATGCGGGCGGGTATGCAATCTATTTTGCGTGCTTGGCCTAATATGCAGTATACGAGTTAGCACAATGCGGAGTTTATGCTGTACTTTACAGGATCCTTTTGGTAGCCTTCCCGCCACTGGCCGCCAGTGTGTTTTGCACATGCGCATCAATAGTATAGCTTTCTTGCGCACTGACCTTGTATTGTAGTCTGGCATCGCCCCAGCGCGCGAAGGTGGTGCCCTTCGGCAAGAGCGCATAAGTAGGTCGCGGCTATTTACGCGCTCTTGCCTTCGGACATCCTTCGCTAATAGTATTTGTGTGTGCGTCCTCTTTGCGTGCGCTGTGCTGGGGTCGGACGCTAAATTTGTAGAAATATTCTTTACTAGAGTAAAGGGTAGGCCTATCTCCCGAAGTTAAAAGGTCCGCGCAGTTGTTTTTTCCAACACTGCACTTCAATCTCTGGATTTGCACGACCACAGGCCGTCCCGCCTCCCGAATTACTTATGCTGCTAACACCGGAAGTGCTCACAAGCAACACGTATAAATTCAATTGAGCGGGCACATGTGCGCAGTCTGCTGCAACTGAAGAAAACGGGCAATTGATGCAACGAGGGCGTGTTTGCTGTTGGCGCTTATCTCGATTGCGATAGGACTGACCTTTCTCGGCGACGCGAGTGTCTGGGCGGAGACGTGCTGCCAAACCGACCTCCAATCCTACCACCAAATTACGACCTACCCTCCGTGCGTTTGCACCAAAACCTTCACTTTGGAGAGCAGAAAAAACTACAGCTCGTTGACTTTGAATCCATGCTCGGACGGGGACATTCTGGTCATCCAAGGAGTGGAGATAACAGTCATTAACGCCACCACGGTCAAAGCGAACTGATCCTGGGTGAGCAAGTTCAATGTGAGGCAATTTGTCTGTAGCCACAGAACTCTTCCTTGGTGTGTATCGGTGCCAATGATACCTCTCTTGCTGCTCTCTCTTGGTGAGGAGATAAATACACATGTCATAGTAGTCTGCAGCAGCCTGCAGTTCTACTTGGCATGGGTTCCCCACACAAACGACTTCTTCATACTCTCCAGGTGTTCACTAAGGGTACGTCCCAAGAGTAAAGGCTTGTAGCGATCAGAATGAGCTCGGATGAATTCCACCAGAATTTTCCTTATCGCTAGATGCCTGTCTTGAGAACAATACAAGCAAAAGGACAGACTTCTGAACAGACAGTTTCCGTCTGGTAGCATTTTCTTCACTTCCCTACCAGTACAGCTCAAAATGTGTGCCATGTCTTCTGATTTTGGTTTCTTGGAGGGGTTCAATGCTTCAGGTGGGATGGGCTCATCGGGAAAGTCTCCAATTTTCATGTATCCTGAGCTAGTTAATAATTCCTGTAGTGGTGCAATACATGAATTATGATGTATATGGAAATGCTGTAGTAAATGCAATTATACATCTGTGCATATCTTACTTTCAGCACTTCTTCATTGGATCTTCCAAGCGTTCGGTATCTTGGTAGTGCCACATTGTGCTCTAATGGAGGTAAGCTTGCATTGAATGCTTGCATGTGAAAATGTAAACAAACATACTGTGGAAGGGGGCTGCTAATTCATTGAGGGTGTTGATTGTTCCTTGAACTTCTGAATGGGTGGGTGGAGGTTGTTTGTCTACGCTGGAAGAAGTATTGTAGCCATTACACCGTCTATGGACACAGCTCTGTTTTAGTCGGTTGTGTCCACCAAACTTCTTCTTGTCCAAACATTATCGGCACTGACCGCAGTCTGCACTCTTGCATGCCATGCAGTGACCACATCTTCTTTTTTTGGTCCCTGAGTAGCGTGGTAAATTGAAGTACAAGTCGTGTTAGTAGATTTGGTACAGGGATAGCTGTGTATACATGTATAATGTACCTGGTTTGAGTTGACCTTGTGTCAGTGTGGTGGTGCTGCTGTGGTGGAGATCAGTGATATCCTGTGCAAAAAGGAACACTGGTCTGTAAACTAGTTTCTACCTACAATACTAGTTGGCAAAGAAGGGTACCTTGGTGCTTTCACGTTTGGTGGTCCCTTGCTGGTGCTCAGGTATAGGAACAGTGTTGCTGTATTTCGGCTATTTCCTACTTTTCATAACTATTCATAACATTGGCTCCACCTATTCGTCCCATCCAGAACAGAACACGTAGTGCATTTGGAAACTTCATGCTTCGAGATGACCGCTAGAAAACAGTACTTTCCCACAATTTATGATTGTACTTTACAGACGTCGTGACAATAATTGTTTAAGCTGCTATTTCCTATTATTCGTAACATTTGGCCCCACCTCTTCAGCTTCAATATGCACGTTGTTGTATATACGGTAAGCGGTCACTCCCACACCTTGGATATGGCCACACCCGAACACAGTATATATACGCGATATTCGATGCTCATCGGCAGAGATGCCACGTCGATTGTAGCTGCACTGTATACGTATCTTGCAGACGTTCCGCGCGGGGTATGTGTTCTATGAACACCTCTAGTTTTTTTTTTAGTCCTTGGCAAGTTTATCTGCTGTATCGCTCGAGAAAAGTGGTTAATACTGCTTCTTGGTGAACTGATTCAGAACTGCTCGTTTTTGAACGGCTATACAGCGTATCCGTAAAAGCTTCCGTCATGTCTTGCTGCTTGTGACAGCGACCTCCACCGCCAGAATGAAGTTGATATGAACTTGCATTAGCTCTTATCTCAGTTTATATACACCTCTCCCTCCCCAACTACCTACGGGTAGCAACCTCCCATCCCTCCGTGACAGGTCTTGCAATGAGGCTCAAGAGCGTTGGATGTAGCTAGTCTCGGAACCCGAAGGATCTGGTTCCGAGACTAGACGGTAGCCTCGTTCCGAGGCCTCACGCCGGCGGCCAGCTCTTAGTTTAGTCGCTTGCAGTACGAAAGCGGGTGCTAATGTGACAAGCAACCTGAAACTCTCAGTACTGCAAGCGACAAAAGCTGGGCGTGGAGGCCTGGGAACGAGGCTACGCGACTGAATGGGTAGTCTGCGGCGGGCCAGCCTTCGCGGCGAGCGGAAGGCCCTCGCGCCGCGGAAGCCCTCGAGGCGCTTAGGCCTCGCGCCGCGAAAGTCTGGCCCGACGAGAGCCGGCCGGGGGGGGCAGGGTTGGCCAGTGTGCCCTTTAGCTTCAGTCATCGCGGGAACTGGCGAAAGGCTGCTAGGTGGGGAAGTCAAGAATCGATATGTGGCCCAAATCCTGACTCGCGATCGATTATTGGGGAGGGCCGAGGGCCAACCCGTCTGCGTGTTGTTTCCGGGGTGGGTGTGGCCGGCTCTGTCACATGACAACCACGCCCCCACTAGCTGCTGTGCCTTGTTGTGCATTTGAGCGCGATGAGCTGCTTGTGCTGTATGTAAGCCGTGTGATGGCTAAAAGCTTGAGACGTCAGCTTTGGAAGGCTCACCGCCACAAGTGGAAAGTACCAAGGTAGCTACTACCAACGTAGTTTGGTTCCAAGGCCATTCTAGAAAGGGAGAGGGAAGGTGGTGTTGCCTAGATTACCAACGCCCTTTCCCATGTGTAAACAGTTTGACAGCACTGTACATCAGCTGGGTGGCAGGTCTTCATGGGTACCTTTTATCAGACCTGTGCCCCTGCGCATGCATGTCTGACTTTGCTAGACTAGGGTTGCCTGGGTACCAGGTCCTGCCATAGTCTCCAAACCAAACCCTTCACACAGGGAGGAGGAAGGTCTGGGTACGTGCCTACATTCAGGTTGCGACTATTATACGTGGGTAATTGGTGATCAACTGCGATGCCACACGTAAGATCACAGTCGACCCACTTGTTGCTCTCCTCAAATTTTGTCAGACACTTGGGTAATGACAGTCATCATTTGTAATCAACGCTTCTGATTCGTTAGGTCAACATTCCATCCTAGGGACAATTCGAATGTAGGATGGTGCCCAGATCCTTCCTCCCTGTGTGAACGGTCTGGTTCCAAGACTAGTGCTGCTGATACTGCTGTATCACAAAAGCATATTTGTCATGAGGCCCCATTCCACACCGACGGGGGGACATTGCCGTAGAGCAGTTTGTCGCCCAACACTGTGGAGTGTGTAACAATCACAGCTCAGTATTCAACAAAAGTGCAATGCATAGCCAGATTACACGACCAAGAGTGCAATGATAGATTTATTATATACTTCACAACACAAAACTAGTCACGCAAGCAGCACGGTAACTTGACTTGACTTGAGTGGCAAGAAGCTAGCCATGTTTACAGACAAGAACGGTAAACTGGTAGTTTAGTCCGCTGGCTAAGGGCGCAAACAACTTACCTCTGCTCTTGCGCTCGATTTCCAGCAATGGGCAACGCCTTGGTAGTGAAAAAAATTGCTGATACACAGTCGATAGCTTTTCACGGCACCATTTTCGTGCGTGGTTGCTACATGTGTACGTGCATAAACCCGGAAGTGACCAATCAGCACCGCCCGTTCCGTTACCCTTGACAGCGTGCAATACGGGGAGTGCAATACGGGTGGATATTGCACTCCGCCGCGTCTATTAGGAAATACTATACGAAGTATTATAATAATGCCTTTTTACAGAGGTCACGCTACAAAGTGTTTTGGTTTGCTGCTTCATGAATACACTTACCAGGACTGTGAATACATAATCATGACTACCGTATTTCCGCGAATAGATGCCAGCCTCGAATAGACGCGCCCTCGAATAAACGCCGCAGAATTGGAGGCGCTGAGTGAAATAAACGCCGCCCTCGAATAAACGCCGCGGCTGGTTAGCATGCGCAAAGTATGACGATACAACGTGGACACTTTGTACGTCTTCCAACAGTCGTGGAATACAGTCTGAGTCCTCAAGCTCGTCGTCCTCCCCCTCCATATGCATCCCGCGAAGGCATCTTCACCATCGTCCTCGTCCCGTGTGTATTGCTTTGACGCAAAGCGACGGCTAATCAAAGCGCTCAGTCACGGTTCCAGGGTTCCAGCCGCGGATCACGGACGGCACTTGCCGAATCTTGCCCATGTGAGTTGTTGTTTTGTGTGCATCTCGACCGAATTTTGTAAGAGCCATACTATTTCACCTGCTTGTCGACGCAATTCGACGGGGAGCTATATAGCTGTGTACGTGGCGTGGTCATACTGCTGAAGTAATAAACGCCGCCCTCGAATAAACTCCGCCCTCGAATAAATGCCGCCCTTGAATAAACGCCGCCCTTGAATAGTGGCCGCATCAAACTGACCAACAAAATGAATAAACGCCGTGGCGTCTATTCGCGGAAATACGTACGTTATGAATTTTAATAAGTAAGGCAGTATGCTGGCGAAAACTGGTTTTGTTTTGTTCCATCTGACTTGATTACAGGGTATACTATACGTAAACTGTTAGTAAAATTATTATCGTAACATTATTGTTATCGTGATATTCGATTGTGATATGATGTTTCACTATTGCTCAGCCCTGGTTGCTATGGTAACAGACAATGGAAATGATTGCATTCTCCATGTTAGTCATTCTTTCCACCTTGACCACTATAGGAATCTCTACCGGCTCCTTTGAGCTGAGGGCAGACGGCACATTCCGTGAGTGGACTATCTTCAACCAGCACCCAGCTGGAGCAGCCAAGATCCAGGTGATTGACGATGTGTTCCTGAGTAAGGACAGCCACGGCTGGTGGCAGTGTGGCGGTGGTGATGCAGACACACCCCAGTGACACCCGCCTGCCTGCAGTACCAAGGTACCAATTCTACGATATCAATGTACTAATCAAATCTATGGTACCGTCGTACCAAGTGTAGTCTAAACCAATTCTGGGAGTAGCTAGTCTAAGGTACCAATTCTTAGACTGCATCAAGTCTGCGGTGTCATGGTACCGCTACCAAGTCTAAACTGTACTTAGTCTTACCATGGTAGCAATTCTATATCAAGTCTACGTTGCCATGGCACCAAGTGTATGCTACCAAGTCTGAATTGTACCCACTTTATGGTACCAAGTTACTGTATCAACTCTACATCAACACCCTGAGGAAGACCTACCCTGAATTATTGCACCTCGGTCACAAACTTTGACTACTCCTACCTGCTAAGTCTACAAATATCTTCGCTTGCTTTGCTCGCTCAGCTACTTCTCCCTCGTTCGTGAGTACTCTGGCACCGGAAAGCTCACTTTGCAGAGCTGCTGCTCCCTGATTGTGTCCCCTTCAGCTGCTGCACCCTGATTGCATCAGCCCGCTTCAACGGTTGCTCCCAGATTGCGTCTGCTTCAGCTGCTGCATGCCGCTTACGTCTGCTTCAGCTGCTGCTCCCCCGATTACGTCCGCTTCAACTGCTTCCCGATTGCGTCCGCTTTGACTGCTGCTCCCCGATTTCAACTGCTGCTCCCCAATTGCGTCCACTTCGACTGCTGCTCCCCGATTGTGTCTGCTTGTAGCCCCAGCTGTTCTGGAAGATTCCACAATGTTCTCAAACATTCTTCGCGGAGTTTGAGTAAATTGAAGTACAAAGGTCACACGTCACTAGTCTAGTCCTGCCCTCCACTTCTGTCATGCACAGACAGACGCACACACGCTAAAATTGTAATGTGCCATGGTGCCAAGTCTACATGCCAAGCCCAAACCAATTATGCTGTACCTACGTAGTCTATGCTACCAAGGTACCAATTCTATAGTACCTAGTCTACTGTACCTGTTAGGACCTCCAGGAAGACCGGCCACATGTGCTGATGGAGCATTCGTAACTGAAAAAAATCTATCTAGCAAGAGCGCAAAAGTAGGTTGCGCCTACTCCGTGCGACCTACTTATGCGCTCTTGATCTAGCTATCTATCTAGTCTACAGTACTAATCTACAGTACCAAGTCTATGGTACCGAGGTACCAATTCTATGATGCTAAGGTTCCAATTCTACGGTGCCACTGAACCAAGTCTATGATACCCAGTCTAAACCAATTCTACAGTACCTAGTCTACAGTACCAAGGTATCATAGTCGCACATTGTTAGGTGCAGCTCACTTATAGGCGCATATTCACTGTTAGGCGCAGGTTTGGCTCTCATCCTGTGTTAAGCACTACCAGAAACTCTGCCATTTTCGATCCTACAGAGTGGAAAAAGCTATAATTCGAATTGAAGTGCACTTCCTATTCGAGGAATGTCATTCGATATTAAGCACATCTTGATTATAGGCGCATATTTACTTCCTGTAGAGATATAGGTGCATGCGCCTAATAATGTGTGACTACGATATCAATTCTAGGAGTAATAGGAAGGAGGAGGAGGAGAAGAAAGAGGAACAGAGGAGGGGGGAAAGGAGGAAGAAGAGGAGTGGAGGAAGAGGAGGACAAATGTGAAGGAGAGCAAAAAATATGTGTGCATACATATCCTTGCACACAGGTACCACACACCTTCCATAATTCAACAGATACAGTGGGTTTCGAGCTATCTAGCTGTACTGAAAAACCAACACTGGTCTGAATGCACTCAGCTTCGTCTCCTCCCACATTAGCTTCTCACCCACACCCAATAACTGAACTGCAACACTTTAACTACTATTCCAAATATGGCACAGCACCACGCTACCATTGAACAGAATTGATCCCTTGGTACTGTAGGATAGACTTAGTGAAGTCTACCTCTTCCTCTTACTCTTCCTCCCCTCTTCTTTCTCGTCTTCCCCCCTCCTTTGGGGAGCACACTTCATAGGCTGTCATCAGCCTCAATGTGTACCCATTCTGCTTGCAGATAAAATTTAGTTCAGTTCAATTTAGTCCTCCCCTCCTCTTTCTCTTTTTCCTCCTCCTCCCCCTCCTCCTCCTCCTCCTCCTCCTCCTCCTCCTCCTCCTCCTCCTCCTCCTCCTCCCCTCTTCATCCTCATCTTCCTCCTCCTCTTCCTCCTCCTCCTCCACACCTCTTCTTCCTCGTCTTCCTTTTTCCCCTCCTCTTCTGTTTCCTTGTCCTCCTCATCTTTCTCCTCTTCCTTCTCTTAATATTCTCCTCCGCTTCCTCCTGTTACAATTATAGGGGCCCACCCCATCTCCAGGCTAGATGTCATAGACAGCAGAATCCCTATTGACATCTCGGTATACGCTTACCCTCGCTACAGATTCAATGACATGAACACTTCTGCCACACCAGCAGTAGCTTTCACTGCAGTGATACGAAACTCTCTCTCTGAAAGTGTCAACGCCTCTATCCTGTCCGAAACAGACAGCTGAGATCACCATTGTACTGGGCTGGTCGTTCCCCAACAGAGTCTGCTAGTTGGTGAGTTAGCGTATCAATCGCCCACTATGTATTTAGTTCCCGCCGCTCTCCTCAATTAATGGCCCTCTCAATGTACACCTTCATATTGTTTATACAGCTGCCTTACAGCACTTGTAGATGGGTAGTTACTATATGTCCAATACTAATAAAACTAGAGTGTATTCATGGACCTGTCGAAGAAACTTCAGAATTTTATTATACCATAGTGTCCCGTCAATACTCTCCTATTTTGTACACTACATCCAGCCCAAAGAGGAGAAGGGGCGTATTTTCGAGTACGCAATTAGTCTCGATTATACGCCCCCTCAAACGTTTTGCTACGTTTATGACAATGCCAAGGTTCATGTTCACAGTTACAAAGTACAAACGATAGCGAGTGCTGTTTGTGGTCATCATGCGTGGTCTCCCTACATTGGCAAGAAGAGCTGCACTTCAACTCGAGGGCCATAACATTCACGACGACTTCGCTGTAGCCATCCTCAAGAACAGCAATATTGTCGTCATGAACCATGAAGCATTTCCTGGTATTTCCTGCTGAAGACTGGCAGCGACATTAGTTGTACCATCGGCGTCAATGGTGAATACGTGTTTCCGGAAACACCGCCTAATACATACCCTAAGGTCCTGACCACGCCCATAAACCAATTATCGATGCTTGGTAATCTATGTTCCCATGCCTAAGAAAGGAGAGCTTGGTATCCACTGTTTGCACATGCGTGTAATTAAATTTTCTCAGTAATCTCAGGCCCCTCTCCCTCTTTCTTGTGCCATGAGGCTACACTTCAAATTTGAAATTATGTTATCCCTCGATCCTAACGTCGAACCAGTTGACGTATAACACGGTCGTAGCATGGCAAAGGCAAGAAAGCATATTATGCAGTGGTCCTAAATTTCGGATGTGTAAATGGGAGTTCACTAACTTTGTTTGGCTACTAGAAAAAGTATGTGACTGAGCATAGCACACCCTCAGGCCACAGAATATGACATGAACACGTAATAACAACAGTGAGTCAGGCTAGTTGAAACAGTCTAGCACACCATGTCCTCTGATCTGCAGAACATGCAGATGGCATGAACAGATGAATCACTGATGAGGTCGACTGAGTCAAGCAATACTATATGCAATTACGAAATGGCATTGACAGATGACATTTGTTGCCATGCAGTAGCTCCTATCGCTGTAGCCATTGAATAGGTAGGTCATAGGCGTAGCAGGCGGTCCGGAAGGTCCGGCAGTTGCCAGACCAATAATTTCGTCACAAAAATAATTTTGCTACAGTATCTACGTTGCACCTCCTGGCCTCGTCTCCTCAGCTCGCAATACCACGCGTTGCCTGAAACCGAACGGCTTGGGAACGAGACAACGATCTAGTATACCCTATATGTGTACGCACACATTAGCTACGCTTGTGAACGAAATTTGAGCAAGAAAGAAGCACATGGCGGCCCGGGCCTGCAATCCTCATACACCTGGAACTTGCAGTGCAAAGCACGAAGGTGCCACAAGAGCCCATCCTGGTAACTGAAAGATGAAGGCGAAAAACATTTCGCGTGGACTGCAAATCACTGCTACGCCTATGTAGGTCCACGAGTGGTCTCCGTCCTTGCTATCACCATGATCGAGGAGGTAGACTGCTGTGTCCATCATTTGTACTGTTGCCGATTTTAGCTAGTTGACACATGATGCAATGAAGTCTCTGTAATTTGCAGAAGAGTGTAGAATTTTATGGTAAGACACAAGTGTGTGTTACAAGTGGACAGATATGCTTCATGCTAGGATGGGGCTCGCTCAGGCTCACTCAAATAACTAATTCATGAGCTGGAAATGCCTCACTGTTATTACAGTTATCCCTGCACCCTTCTTGAAAGGATACCAGTTGGTGCACACTCACTTACACACTCCCTGTACACATGCAGGTCGGCCTTCTGGCTGAATGACGGGAGGTGGAGGCAATGGGAGGCGTACGACTGCGGTCAACCTAGGTGGGTGTTTCAATGGCACCGTCCAACATGCTCCTTCACCAGCTTTGCCCACTCATCAAGTTCCAGACGATGTAGTCTTGGCCACAGACCCAAACCAACCCCAGCGTGGATCGCTTCCTGGTACAAACCAACCCAGCACGGATTGCTTCCTGATACGAAGGAAGTGATCCGCGCTGTGGTAGGTTTGGGTCTGGGGCCGAGACTACAGGCAATGCTGCAGACACTGTGGCCATGTAGTGGCCTCATTCCCCGGCAAGATCTGAGGATATCCTGTGTATTTTTATGAGGTAATACAGCCAAAATGCAGCCACTTATGGGTGTTCATGAGGGCCCTAGTGGCAGATATAGTCAGAATATGTGCTTACAACCAAGGTGGGCTACCCATTCAAAAGCCTGTTATAGTCAGTGTGGGATTAGACAGAAGCATATGGTCCAAGCCTTGCCAGCTACTCCTGAGCTATTGCCACCTGATCTCGGCACTCACACCTACCATTAAGCAAGCTGGGGAGGCTCTTGGGAACCAGGCTACTGATTGTCTGGGAGACTGGAGTATACCAGGTCTTCTGTACGGTGGCCCTGGAGGTCGCGCTATGCGACGATGTCTATGCGCCAATGTAGATGTGATGGTAGACGATGTCGATGTGATGGTAGACAATGTCGATGTGACGATAGACAATGGATGATGTGACGGTAGACGATGACGATGTGACGTTCACGCACGATGGATTAAAATTACATCCGGAACTACACCCGCGTGCCGGCCACGCCCATACTCGAGTATATACTCGTCGCCATGTACGACTTCAAGAGCAGAGAAACTCGGTGAGGTCTTTTAGGTGTGTAGCTATAGGGTTAGCTAGAAGCTGACTAGTAGACTATAGGAAATTACATGTGGCAGATTTTTGTTAACAACACAACAGCACTTGAAGGTTTAGCAACCTGAGTCTTGTCTCGCATCTAGGTGCAGTTCAGTCTGGTGTGTTGCCAGTGTTGTCAACAATGATATGCTGTGGAGGTGATGGAGACAGCTGAACGTGACATCTGGAAATGAAGACCGGTAGAAAGAAGAATTCGAGGACTGGAAGGATGCTGAACACCGTGGGCAACAATTGGAAACAGAACTCTAACAGCCTTCCAACTAGTCTCACAGGCGTGGCTGGCACATGGGCGTAGTTCAGAATGTAAATTAATTTTAATCCATTGTGCGTGAACGTCACATCGTCATCATCTACCGTCACATCGACATCGTCTATCGTCACATCATCATCGTCTATCGTCACATCAACATCGTCTACCATCACATTGACATTTGCGCATAGACATCGTCGCATAGCGCGACCTCCAGGGCCACCATACTTTCTGGGAGTAGCTTTGGAATGGGACTGCTGTATTGGTGCTGCCTGTGAATTCTCAGGCTACACGAAAAGGTCTTCAGGACCCCTCACTCCCTCTGTCTATCTGATAAAATGTCATCAGGCCTTTCTCCTTGATTTTTTTTCCATACTGCATGGTGATGGCTGTGCTTCTGGTGGATGTTTGATCACCTGTATCACTTTACGTGGGTTTGATGCATAAATGGTGTACAGTTAGTAATTACCCCGTGTGTGCATGCGCAGTAGGGGTTAAGCAACGCCTTTTGTGTCTGTGCGTGTGTCTGTCTGTCGATGGAAAGCTAAGGCGCGTGACATTAATTTGCAGATGCTATACTCCACACAATACAATGAACAAGAACGAAATAACACTCAGACATTTCTGTATCTGATACTAGTCTAGGTGGTCGTTATTTCAGCTACTTCCTATTATCGGTTTCTTGGCTCCGCCCATTTCGAAATTGCACATGGCATCATTTTGACTGCACTGGTACTGGCACTGCACTGAGGCACAACACAAGGCATGCAGTGTAAGTATTCTACTAGTGCATACGTGAATGCAAGCAGAAGGGCCTCGCAGGAAGCGAGTTGTTACTTGCCAGCTGTAAGAGATATTCAAGCAACTAACGTATGCAATGGTGAAAGTCGGCATTGTCATGTTTTCATTTTCACAGTAGCTATATTCACTCTGACTGTAGCCATGTCAACAGTGAAACCCATAGTTATTTTTGGAGCTACAACTCAGTGTTATAAATACCAGTCAGGTACTATGTAATAAAATCATTTGTGAGGTGTCTGTAGCCAGGGTTTATCCTTCCTGAATTTTTCTCACAGCTTTTGTTGGAGAATGAAAGTGTGAGAGGAAGCAATGATGTGTTGCCACTGTGATGTCACTGAAAAGCACTTGGTAGGTCTGTGTGTCCTCCTGGATGATATGTCATCTCAGTCTTGCATCATCTTGGTTCCCTCAACTCATGCACTGATCATGACAATATGTACTGAACAACAAGCATGTATAGATATGACATCACAGTGGGTCCATATCAGCTTGTGTCCACATTAGCAAGACACATACACAGAGGTTGTTTCTTGCGCACTCACTGGGTTATTCTTGTGTGGCCAACCCCATTCCACATGGAGAGAAGGAGTCATGGCCTTACAGCAGTTTGTTTCCCCGCATTGTGGATTGAGTGCGCGTCCAATCACAGTGCAGTATTCAGTCACATGGAAATCGCGAGTGCAGCAAGGTCACAAGTTTAACTTCGGTGATTGCTGTCACTTGTATCATTGCTGGGCTATGTAAATTCTGAGTGACAAGCCACTCTGCAGCTATATGCCCCAGACCCCTTCCCTCTGTGCGGAATGGGGTCTGGCCACACCAGACTATCACTGCATTTCAGTGGCGGATTTAGAAAGAGGGGTTCAGTTACTGGCGCGTGAAGTGCGCCCAAAACATTGTGTTGCCACACCCACTACTGGTCACATGAATGCATTCATGACACACATCTGACCTCAGATTTGAAGTTCAAGGTGACTTATCTGGTGCTGGAGACTAAAATGATCAGAACAAATCCAAAACTACTGTACAATAGACGAAAGGTTTTTTTACTTGCCGCCAAAGGGGGGTGCATCTGCACCTCCTAAATCTGCCACTGCATTTGCATGAGTTACACGTATCTTGTACTTGACTCCTTGGTATATTTTTCATGCTCATACACTTGCACTGACTATAATATGTGGCTGTTTTTTTGAGGGTGTGGGTTAAAACTGAAAACTCCAGAGTTGTAACGTCATTCATATTTGGATCCATGCACCTCACTGCTACAACAAACGGGGTGGGTGGACATCCTGTCCTGACCGGGTCCCATCAGCATGCATCTGGAATGCCTTATGGTCTGTCCAGGGGGGACATAGCTGCTGCTACATGGCTGTTCTTAGTCTTGAGTTCCCCCAATTAATTATTTTTCTGCAATGGAAGTAGTTTATATGCCCTCTTCTCACTCTCTCTCTCAACATAGGATGGAGATGATCTAGCAAATCATCCTCTCCATTTATTAGGAGGTGATCCCCTTCAGTTCCTAATAGTCACGTCGCAGGAAATGACAGACAAACTCCATCGATAAGTAACAGTTCTTCTCTGTATACTTACCTACTGCAAACTATAGTTGTGTCCGTGCATGCTTCTTCGTATGTATAGCTATAATAGTTACATTTTAGCACGTGCATTTTAGATAACATTTCCTTTTGTGTAATAATTTTAATATATAATGTATAATTATGCATTATGTGCATACTTGTCACTTGTTTAATATTATGTCCAATCCCTCCTTTGCAAGCAATGGTATTCTGTTTCCATTACTTATGCCAACAGTCTCGATTACATGGAATTGTGCATACTTGTAGATATTACTAGTGGCAAAAAATTTTCTGCGAAAAATAAAAGGATTTAGTGATGGCCTGTCACATTCGGAATTATTCCACCCCTCGAAAAAGCTAAGAAACAAGGAGAAATCAGGCTCAGTTCCATCCATTATAAAATGTAGAATTTAGGGAGGGGATGGGACTGAGCCTGGTTAAAGGCATTTCTCCTTGTTTCTTAGCTTTTTCGAGGGGTGGAATAATTCCGAATGTGACAGGCCATCACTAAATCCTTTTTATTTTTCGCAGAAAATTTTTTGCCACTAGTTTGCGTACTTTTTTGAGCGCATGAAATGCGTAACTTCTTAGTCATGGTACATGCAACATCATGTCACCATAAGGGTACGGGGGAACTGGATGTATGCCAGACTGGTGTTGTTACTTAATCACCATGTTAGCCTCGTTCCTAGGCCCGAGACTACGAGGCGATCACCATGTCAACAAAGCTGCGATGATCTCTCTTGATGGTCTTCTGCTGGGCACTGAGCAGGCTTTAATGCAGTTTCCATTAATAATTTTTGATGTTGCTGTTGTGATCAATGTTTATAATTATTGTTGCCTTCGCGGATGAGGGGGTGGGGCATTCACCTTTCATCAGATGAGAGAGCTCGATGGCAGCCGTGTAGGTCATGTGCTTGCAATGGAAATCCAAAACTCTGCCTCACAGTTCTATAGCTAGTTCTGCACTGTAGTTACGTCATGAAAAGAAAGCCACGCCTCCATGATGGCATAGTCACAATACATCTTGACAAGAACGGGTTGGTAGAACTTCCTCGTAGCAGTAGAAGCCACCAGATGACGGATTTACAGGGATTCTGTTAGTGTACCAAACGCAGCCATCACAAGCAAAAGAACACAAAAATGTGCTTGCATTTTGGATTGCGCATGCGCAATTGGCGAACACGACCTCATTGCCTCAAAATGGCGTCGTGCTAGAATGCCATCGGATCGTAGCTAGCTAAAACTGCTGTTCTGGCCAATTCGTGGACAAAAGGGCTCAAAGGCACTACTACGGTGAAATCGGTGTTGTTCTGTGCGTAAATGAACTCCAGAAGTGCTTTAGTTGGTACGCTATCCTTGGGCAAAGTTTTGTTATGAGAAAGAAGAAAGAAAGAAAGAAAGAAAGAAAGAAAGAAAGAAAGATGACGAAATCGGACTTTTCTCCGCGACATGTTCATCGACTCCCGCGTACTCTAAGGTACGTTTGTGAGTGTTTTTGTGAACTGCTAGGCAGTATCATTCTGTCTGCATGCTTGGTTTGGGGGGTTGTAGCTTCTTTGGCCGTTATCCTGCTGGTGCATCAGTATGGTAAAATCGAAATTTCCTTGGCCATCCCTAAATAAAGAACGCTACCGCGTTCTCTGATACAAATGATAAGACAGTCATTATCATTCAGTCCCATTCCTCAATTCTTGCATGTTCGTCTTTCTCCTCCTCCACTTCCTGCCACTCCTAGTATGCACCACCTATTCGTGATGAGGCCTCCCCGCATTCCTTTGAGGCTTTGAATCCATGCACCTTTCCCCTGTTTGTTCCTACCAGTCCACTTGCACCTGTTATGAGTGAGATGCATGAATAATCCGACACTAGTAAACATACTGTTGCAGCTGGTATAATAAACCATTCACACGTTATTACATTACACCTCCTATAGCCTGCATGGATCATGTGTACTTGGGTGCATGGGTCGACCTGTTTTTGAATGCACACCCCTCCTTGAGCAGCCACTAACAATCATCGCCCATGCATGGTATTATTATGGTACACTGTGGGCACCAACCAGACAGGGTAGGTGCATGGGTAACAATCAATATTCAGTGGAATAAAGTCCGAAGGGAGCTCTATATTTAAGTTTAGACCATACCCCATACCAGCTACGTGGATGGTGAAAAACACCCTTGGGAACCCTAATTGGGCAGCATTAATTATTGGTCTCCGACTGCACTCTTGACCAATTAACACTCCCTTCGATTCCCAGGGTAATTAAAGTTAACACTGTCATGCAAAGGGCTCTACTCCATTCTTCACTCCAATTACATCCAGCACTTGTGGTTTAAAAGCGCTGTCTGCACATAGCCTGGTTCCCGCAAGTAGCCCGGAATTTATGACCATATAATACTCGCTGCATGGTATATTGAGTCTTCAGGTTCTATATAGCTCAGCTACCATGCACCTCTGATCCTGTCTTCCATACTGGAACTGTAGCTTTCACCTGCAGTTGACTCGAAGAGTCCATCTTGAAACTTTGAAGCACGTGGCTGCAACCCCCCCCCCCCCCCCCAATTAAACTGATTAGTCATTACTAGTTTTCGGGTACTAATTAATTTTTACCGAATTCTGAAAACTGAAGTATACATGCTTTGGTGAGTTTGCCGTGTAGCTATTATAGTACAATCAAGACACACCACTCACTCTCTGGTTACTTCTTTATCCATGGAGGCCATCTCCATAGTAATTGCCAACTCCAGTCCCTCATTTCTTTCTCCGACTTCTCCTTCTAAAGAGTAATGAGAAAGTAGTGGAGCAGCACTGTAAGTCTAGGATCATCAGATCAGACACTAATTCAAATTGTAGCCACACCTACCATGCAGAAACACTAGATAAATTTTGTACAATGGCCATGCCAAGCACTTGCAAACCCTGTGCAACAATCATCCACATGCAGTATGGGGGTCGGGGCCGGGGGGTGGGGCTGAGGTGGGGTCGGGGTCATAATTATGCGTATTCATGATTGTGGCAAGTATGCTGGGAGGGTGCAGTTATGTAGGCAAATGATGGCTACTAAAATTTTAGGTATATTATATAAACATAATGATGATAATTGCGTATGCGATAGTACGTAGTACAGAGACACAAAGCTGAAACTTTCAAGCAGTCTGGTGCCCATGCAGACTTCGAACCACATCACTGCACCCGGAACGATGGAATGGGGTTTGGGAATGAGATTACAACGCAATTTGAATCTGATCAGAAACTAAGAACATAATATTATTATAGGTACAACAATAGCTTCAATAACTCATTTGCTTTATATGAGTCAGGCAAGTCATAAATAATATTACGACGTGGATATTGGCCGGCAGGAAGTACACACTTTAGGTATAGGTACCGGAAATGAGTGTGCATCTAGAACCAGCCCTGGCCCTAATATACCCTAACCCCTACTTCCTGCCGAACCAATATCCACTTCGATAATATTATCTATGGGCAAGAGGATGTTAGTTTACACATGACCAGACGTGGGACGTGGAGAGCATGTTGACAGGTCTATATACATGTGATCTAGACCCACCTCAATCCCCTTGAAAATTCCTGATCAAGAATCTCAGCAGAAACTCGTGGGCATCCTAGCCTGTTGGCTTCCTGGTCCCCTGGTGTCGCAGGCCAGACACTTTTCCCGTTTGGGGGTGTGGCCGGAAACGTGGAGGGGAAAAACAGTCTGGTGTCTCTGTGCCATAGTCCGTTGCAATGTGGAATCAAGCGCATAAAATTAATGGTAAAAGTCACGTGGGATTTGAATTAAAAGGCACGCAACAAAGCTATTAGTGGATAGATCAGTGTTCGTGACGGCAAGTAAAAGAGCACATTCATTCATTCAGCATTGAAGGCAGCCCAGTAGCAGATAGACTTACAGCTTCCAGTAGGCAGACTAACGATCACGTCATAGCCTTTGAAGTTGAGCCACTTCAGAGATCAGAGATGGCTGCATGTATCGATTCACTCAATAGTATAGTCCGCTCAACTATGTTGCATTTGCAAGCGCACACTAAACCATAGCTTTCTTGATTGAAGTGGGAATTAAAATACTTTTGGCCGAGTCATGTGACAGCTACAATTTCATTGGATCTGCCTACATTCCTGCAGAGAGCACGGAATATGGCCCAGAGAGACCAGACCCTTTTCCCTTCTGCTTTTATGGCCACACCTCCAAACAGGAAACTTGAAAGTGTCTGGCCTGCAAGACTACGTACTGCATGGTCCCCATGCTGGTAGTATTGCTGAGAACAGTAATTGTACATCATGCAAGAATATATTATACTCTACTTTCAGACTGTTTTGTCTTACGTTTCAGGCCTTTGGACAGCTGCTTTGGAGCTACAGGAACTACACTGGACCCAGACCCTAACCCGCCTTCTTCACACCACTCAAGGCAACCACATCTTATTCAAGCTCCCGAGGGAACTCCTCTTCCTGTAACCATCGGCAGGGCAACAAATATGTCTTTTTCTCCAAAGAGGATCACCTCTCTCTGTTCCCTCTTCAGGTTTGCCAATCCAACAGTCTTCATGGTGTGGTGACCGTGGCGTTTACATTCTTGTTCGAGTACAATTGTGCACTGCATTCGCCATCACTTGAGTGCACTTCACACATCGGATTTCCCTAATCAACACTCACGGCAGAACTCCAACTTCCAAGACACTTCTGAGCTAGGTTATTCCCCAGACCATTCCTCGGCGGGTTAGGCTCTGGGGTCCAGGTCAAAGGATACTGTTGACACTGAATTCCAAGACTCTGTGATGAACTCAGTAGCCAGAACTTGTTCCCTCTTGTGTGACCTGTGTTATCGATCATTTTTTCATACAAACTATATGCACAGTGACAGTGCATGATGCTTGCATGTAGCTGCTAAACTCACCGTGTAGTAGTTATGAGGTATACTCCACAATGATTCCTCTTAACACTGGAGTGTGGAAATCCACTGCAACATGGAATTTGCGAAGCAAGTACTAGTATTTCCTGAAGTTTGTAAGAGATATGCACCGAAGTGTTGAGGCATTGCGCGCGCAATGCGGCTAGCGCAATTAACCGTTAGGTTCAAAGTTGTCCAATTTTTTTTTATCTGAGTGGGGCTTCACTCATGGTTGCAGCGCGACAAAAATGTATATAGGTTTGATTCCAGACCCTCCTTACTACTAGCCGCTAGTGATCATGGAGAAGATGTTGCCATGTGGAGCTAACTGAGCCAGCGTGTTGGTGGACAGAGGGCATTGTAAGGTGAGCAGTTGTGCGTCTGGAGATTTAATGTAGTAGGCCCAAGGGTGTGCTTGCACTGCCGCACCTGAAGTCAGTACGGTGTGAGTGTACACGCAGGCACAGTCATAGGATCAGCGACTCTAGGCCCAGTGTATGTCTCCAGAAACTTCCGTAGGTTATCTGTATTCCGCAGATTATCTAGTAAAGGCACAATCTTTGGAGCAGTTGCAGCCAGCTCAAACTCATGCTGTGTAAAATTATGCTAATTGCTCTCCCGTGCAAAAAGTCAGTACTGATTAAGCAACTCCCGTCTTAAAAGCTAGTCTTGTTCCCAGACCATTTTTCACACACCAAGGGGAAAAGTGGTCTGGTGGATGGCCTAGTCCATTCTTGTTCCCTCTGCCGCAATGTTGGTGGTCCAATCAGATTGCGTTTCGTAGGTGACTTAGTACAAAATGATTAATGATGACCATGAATGCTAAGCAATGAAGGCATTGTGCAGGAGACTAGGCTATGCAGGCGTGATTTATACCAAGAGAAAGCTGTCCGAAGGGTACGTGAACGGTCGGGATGTGTTGTTGTGAGTGTATAAATCAGCAGTTGAAAGTTTGAATGCCAGTAAGGTTGAATGTTGGCAAAGGAATTTCTTTCCTCTTTCCTTGGCATTTCAAGCCTCCGAGGAAGACAACCGTTGCCTCACGGCGGCACTATTGTGTGCTATCTAAGTTCCACAATTCATGTGATGTTACACATTACTTTTTTTTTAACCACAAGGAACCCAATAGGCCGTTCACCAGATTATTTTTTTCCTTCCTCATGCAATAGTCTGAGTACATGTTAAAATCTGCTTCACAAAGTACTGTGCAGTGAGTGTTAAAGTGGGAATAGTTTCCACCTACTGCTGGTATCAGCAGGGGAAAGATTAGCCATGACTCAACTCCATGTAGTAGAGGAAGACCCTTATTGCTCCCTCGGAATAGAGGATGAGTTGAGGTGAAATTGGGCTGTAGGTTGGGAAAGACAAACGATTTGACAAGGGTGCATTGAAGGTAGTTTTGAACATAACTCCTCTGCCAAAATTTCCTCCACTATCTCAAGTGGAACCTCAGGTAGAGGAATGTGTTGGATGCTGTAGCAGCTAGTACTTGGTGCACACTGTTAGCGCATGTGCAAATACTTCCGTCATATTAACTGCAAAATAATTACCGTATTGTTATGCGGATATATAATCGCTGATATTTTAGGAGTGTGATTATAATAGGAGACGTAGAGAGTGTGGCTGAAAATGCGATGATGGACAATGTTATGATGCTGGACGATATTGCAGTGTAGAATCCACAAAATCCAGTGGGAAGTGAGCATGCAGAAAGTGTTTGTTTTAGGCTCTGGCTGCATATGTCTAGGCGGATGTAAGCTGACACAAGTGGGCTAGGGCTTGGAAACCCTAGGTTGGGTGGAGTCCAGACAGATTAGTAAGGACTGTGGAATGCATAATGTGCTTTGATCCAACCAAGTTTCTAAAAGCCATTATTCACTGCATATACTTAACCCACAGTCTAAGTCAGTTATTGCACCTGAGCAGGTCTCTTAGCTGTTTAAAGACCTTCGGGTTGCACCTATAATCACCTTTGCCCTTGGTAATTATAGGTAGCATCCCTCAGGTCTCTACATGATAACCTATACTTGTTTACTCAGGGACATGTGCTGCTGAATGTAGAACTGGAGTGAGGCATTGACACCAGACATGGTCGCTTGCCTGAAATTCCAAACATCAGTCATGTTTCCATGATGAGAAGACACCTACATAATATGATAAGAGCACCAGATGAACACGTCACATGGAATTCAGCAGTTTGTGTTCATCTGGTGCTCTTATCATATACGTAGGTGTCTTCTCATCATGGAAACATGACAGATGTTCGGAGCAATCTACCACTTTACCCTTGGGCCAGGCCATGGAAATTCCAGGGACAGAACAGGACAAGGACAGCACACAAAACCTGATTTCCTGATGATCAGAAGTCATGTGCATATTAATGTATTAGAGGTCTGTTGGATGGAAGCCCCATTCTGTGCATCGAAACAGCAACTGCTGTCCGTATAGAACTCACCTGGCAGTATCCACTGAGCGATTTTTGTTCCAAGGAAATGTGGGCTGTTTCTGAAGATTGATTTATACAGTCTTATTAGTTTTACTTAACGCTAATTGCTGCTAATTGCTGTATTGCGTGTACCACTAACTACTAGCTTCCAACCTCCTCTTGTCTCTAATTACTGGGCTGGCAAATGAACTGGAAGGGTGGAACGGACTATGGAATGGACTATGATGTCTTCTAGAACGTCTAAATCTTTATTCCATACTATCCTACTCCTAGCCAGCTCTGGCTTGTGGTAACCTGTGTTCATGCATCCTCCTCTAGGCCCTATGGTCAAAGGTCACATGCATGTATATTGGCGGCGAGCCTGAGCGAGCCCCACACTAGTGTCACTTCGTTGCACTGAGCGTGTGTATGCATGTTTGCTTGTTTTGTTGGATCTTGCAGTTACTGTAAATTTTAAATCAGTGAATTTAACTTGCACGTACGTGCACAATAACAAACGAACCCTACGCACTTCCTTGATGCAAGGAACAGTGAACCGTCTACCTGTTCGATGGACAATGGCGACAAAAATGACGGAGACCACTTGTGGACCTACCTATTTATTCGCTAGAGCACCATAAACATTCTGCCTCACTAAAAAGGACGGAGACAGCTCATGGACCTACCGCCATGGCTGGTGACGTACCTTCTAGACTCATAGTTGTTGTGATGTGCACGAGTATGTGTTTAGTGTCATTATTTCTGTGGCCTACTGTGCTCATTGCCCGGTCACATTCTGATGACAGTCATGTGAATGCAACTGTTCCTTGCATGTCCTGCACGCGCATGCACTTCGCTCAGGCTCACCCTCCAGTGTCCTGCATTCCACTAGGCCAATGGACATAACCTTACCGGCGATAAGGGAGACACCTCTGATAGCAGAGATAGTGAGAGAAGCTAGAACACTGTGTGAAGTGGTGCTTTATATAGTGTACAAGAACCCATTGTCCATTCCATTTGACTGTTCCAGTCCAATGATTAGAGACCTCTTGGCTGGCCCGATATTCCCATAGCTACCAACTTGGACAGTGGAGCGTAGGCAGTGAGTCGAGTCCTCTAGCACTAGGATCATGTTTGGCTAGGCCCTTGAAGCAGTGCTTTCTCTGGATCTACAAGATCGCATTAATGTTGTGGTGTGATGTAGTCATCATTCTAGTTGCCATTACTGAGCCTTCACGCCGTGTAGCTAACCACCTGCTGGTTCGTACGGTCTTGCTTTGCTAATGATGTGCATGTACATCGGCTAGAATTGGAATGCAATATCTTCTTGACTTCAGCAGTTTGAAGAAGTCATGCCTGGAGAGATTTCTTTATATCCATACGCATGAATATTTTCTGAAGTACAAGCAGAAAATTCTTTGCATCTGGTATATACAGGGTTTCCTCAAGGGGCCCCCCTTGGAAATGTTTCTTAGAGATTTCAAACCCCCCTAAATGGGGCACTGCAGTGCACTATTCAATCGCCCCCCAAACTTTCCCTATGTTCTGTCTCCTGTCCCCCCCCCCCCCCCCCCCTTGTGATATTTTCTGAAATAAACCCTGATCTGGTACAAGCATTTGGCTAACATATATCAATAGTACCTAGACCATTATCCGTTTAAGGTTACAGGATACTCGTGCGCGCGCGATGCGAAATGTATTGGGAAATTACTTAAGCTCGCTAACCAAGAATCTCAGGTACGAACAGCGTGAGCAACTTGATTCTGGAGGTGGAGGTGCGCTGTCACAAGGTGCAGGGCATGATGGAAGCTTTTACCGATATGCTGTATAGCTGTGCAAAAACGAGCAGTTCAGTTCACCAAAAAGCCGTGTTTACCGCTTTTCTCGAGCGAGACAGCAGATAAACTTGCCAGGGATTATGCTATCAAAAAAAGCTTCCGTCCTGCCCTGCACCTTGTGACAGCGTGCCTCCACCGCCAGAATCAAGTTGCTCACGCTCTTCGTACCAGAGATTCTTGGTTAGCGAGCTTAAGTACACATTTCCCAATACATTTCGCACGGTGCACGCACGAGTATCCCGTGACCTTAAGATACGAAATCCTCTGGGTATTATCACAGCCAAGGATGTTGTTGGCAATGTTTGCTGGCCTGTCTTCCTCTGTGACCAGGTGGGGAGGGCTAGCAACTAGCTTGACAGTTGCCATAAATAGTTGGGTTTGCTAGCGAGATTCACACGTACAGTAGCGGTCAAAATAAAGTTTACGTTCCGTGATCGTGCGACGATAGTTCTACGATCGTGCAACGATAGTTCTACGATCGTTCCGTTATTACGCAATTGTTCGTAAAACGGTTGCTGACTCAGCAATTATCGCCGTCGCGAGTAAGCGGCAACGCTTGTCGACCTATATCTCCGGTTACAAGTAAACTTCAGACAAGGGGCAAACGCCAGCGTATAGTCAATGCCTTCCAATAAGGCATATCTAAAAATCAGCCAAACCTTTCGAAGGATATGCAAGTTCCAACAACTTTCGCCTTGGTGGGCGGGGTTTCGGCAGCGATCGATCGCGTTGCCGCTGTATCTCCGGTTCTGCGATAGCTGCGGACATCGAACAAAGAACAGCAGGGAGAGAGACCCAGGGTCTAAAACATAACCCAGGTAGAACAGCGTTGGACATAGGCTGCATCCGCTGTAAGCGTTAAACGTTTTATTCCGCTTGCGTACCGTAAAAACGGTGCGCATAAACGCTGACGTAATAATAAATTAACACCGTTTTCTGAACCGTTTTCGTACCGTACAACGATCGTTGCACGATCGTTGTACGATTACGGAACGTAAACTTTATTTTGACCGCAACTGTATCTTCCTATCTTTTCTTTGCAGTTCTATGTAGCTGCCTGCTCTCCTGAATGGAGGACATGGGACATGGAAAGCAAGGCAAGACTCAACTAATAGTGATTTATGTGGGCCCACATATATACCAATATTATGATCTTAACATTTGTGTGTGTATGTGCATGCGTGGGTGACGGAAGTGGGATGTTCGTGGGGCTGGACTAGACTAGTGACGCGCTACCTCAATTTAGAACTCCGCAAAGAATGTTCGAGAACATTGGGCATGGAGCTGGGGCTACATACAAGCGGATGCAGTCGGGGAGCAGCAGTCGAGTGGACGCAATCAGGGAGCAGCAGTTGAAACAGACGTAATCGGGGAGCAGCAGCTGAAGCGGACTCAATTGGGGAGCAGCAGCTGAAGCGGACGCAATCGGGGAGCAGCAGCCGAAGGGGACGCAATCAGGGAGCAGTTGAAGCGGACGCAATCGGCTGAAGCGGTGAGCACTAGCCGGATTACTCACGTAGGCGAACGAGGGGGAGTAAGCTGAGCTAGCGAAGCGAGGGAAGCTACTTGTAAATATTATACATGTTACATGTAACTCTTTGGAATGGGAACCATTGTCCCTCCTCCCTTCCTCCCAAGTATTTGTTGCATACTCAACGCTGACCTCTGATGCATACATTTCTTTGACTGCCCTGCACAATTTTGGCCCAAGCCATGACTGTGTGATAGTTGATCCTGATTGAGTCATCCATGAATGGTTATAGTGAGAAATCAGGAATGTCTCCATCAAAGCACTCAGTTTAGCCACTAGCCCCTCTCCGCCAGGCCGGTTTCATGCGCACATGGCTTCGCTGCATGCGGAAGGCAGAGAGGGTCTAGCAAACATTGTACTAGATCACGTTTCTCTGGAATTCAAATTACATGTACGTACGTACCTGTGAACCGGTGAAGTCCCAGCTATAGTTGAGGACGAGTTTTGTACCCTTGGAGGAGTGTAGGCTTTTAGATGCTGTCCGTCGGGCTGATCGCACGCGAGTGGCTCGGTTTACAACCACGAAAGTCATGAATAAAATTGGAATGTATCACTTACAGTGAGATCTGATTGGTCAGTTGAAACACAATGAAGTGCAATGTTTGCGAGACCCTCTCCGCCCTCCGCGTGCCCGCCTGACCGGCCAGGCGGAGAGGGGCTAGCGGCTAGATAGCAAAGCACTTTGACAACTTCACAAGAGACACTATGCATAGTCATCACAGAGGCAAATAAAATTTGATCCGACAAATACTTGATTGGACAACTTTCAGACCAGAATCATACCAGTTCCCAAAGGGCAATCTACTAAAGCAAAAACAAGCCATTTGATATAGCCTTTCCCACTAGCCAGCCTAGCCTCACGAACATGTCTTAATCTTTGGGATGGGGTAATTGTCAAGCTTGGATGCCAATTGACGGTCTCTTTTAGATCACCACCCAGACTTCTTATTGCTTTTCGGGACTGGTATCACTGGTGCCGCTGGTTCAGTTATGCCTTCCTTCTCCTGGTGCTCAAGTTCTTCCACAACAATACCCTCCCTCAATGCATATGGCAATACCCCGCAGGCTTTATCCCAGGCCCGCGCACCGCTTTTAGCTGCACGAAAGATCGCAAAGGGCCTGGTATGTTTCCTCACATGCGTGATGTCGAGGGTAGAAAGGTGGTAGAAAGGACTTAATTGAACGTGGGTGAACTGGGGCTCAGAACAGCAAGAAGAGCAAAGGTACGAGGTAACTCACCACACGTATCTAGTTAGCAGGGGCGACTGTCATACACACCAAGCATTGAACATGTAGTTGGTTGAACAATACGCAAAACTTTGCTTTTGTTGATTACATAATGCTCACGTGAGGAAACATACCAGGCTCTCTCTGCTTTTCTGTACTGCAAGCGACGAAAAGCTGGGCAGGGCCTGGGAACGAGGCTAGGCTTTAATACTGAGTTTGCACTGGCTTTAATACTGAGTTGCACTGGCTTTAATACTGAGTTGCACTGGCTTTAATACTGAGTTGCACTGGCTTTAATACTGAGTTGCAATGTTTGCAGAGTTTGCAGAGTCTGTGCTGGTTGCAGAGTTTGCACTGTTTGCTGTTTGCAGAGTTTGCGTGTGTGGTTTACAGTAATTATGCCTAGATTACATCGGGTACTGAGGATTTCAGGTTGCTTGCCAGTTGCTCATTGGTTCAAACTTTGCGCATGCGCACTTGCACGCACTTACATGTTGGCGGCATGCCAGACCAGCACATCTTGACTTCAAGCGATGGATGTTAGCGTTGGCGCTTCTCAGGAAGTCCCCAAGACTCTGCCGTGTGTCGTGGGTTCAATGTCGTTAGTTGGAAGCCAGTGCGTGACTGTTAACAACGGATCGCTCTCTAAACCGACTGGGCGACCAGTGCTCGTCACTCGGATAGCCGGCAACGCAACTAATCGCCCCATGCTGAGTGCTGCTACACCTCACCACCAACAGCCAAGTGGGAGAGGACTACCTGTCCAAGTACCAGTTCAAGCTTCATCTCGTTTTCCTCTTGCCCCACTGACTCAGCAGAGATCACAAAGTGAGCTATATGTGTCCGTTGCCCCACTTACTCGTGTGCTTCTCAAGGCCGTACTTAGTAAGACTAGTAACAAGGACGGGAAAACGTTCACTATTCGTGACGTTGACACTGCCACAATTCGTTCATGTAGTGCCTTAAAGGCACTAATTAGGGAACAGTTAACTGACGACATAGTCAGAGAAGAGTTTGACATTGGCTTTTTGAATGGATCAAGTGTAGTTAGAATTCGAAACCAGAAGGATCTTTTGGATGTGTGGTCTTCACTGAGGAAACCAGGCAGCAAGATCACCTTATGGTGCGATGGCCTTATTGATCATGATAGAGTGGGCACTAGTCGCAAGCGACCGTCTCAAACTGACAATGCTGGATCTGAAAGTGAGTCGAGACCCCCTAAAAAGAAACAAGTAGACAGAGACAGTAAAGTGCAGGATATAGTAGATAACCTTAAAGATACCCATGCGTCAAATTATACACAAATGCAGCTGCGGATATGGGCGGAGATGGTAGCCAGCGGCATGCATTCAAGTATGAATGACCCTCCCAATACCAGCATGTTCACACGAGCTGGAGGTGGCACACCATACAAGAAGAAAGACCAAACATCCCCGACTCAATCATTGGCAGATGCTGTAACTGCGATTGCCAGTGCTTTGTCTCCAAGGGTAGGGTCATCAAGTGCCGGTGCAGGAACAAGTCCAGCCAAAGTGATTGAAAGCCGGTCAAAGCTGTACAAGCAGTTGGGCGAGCTTCAAAGCCTTGAGAACTCCGGAGTCTTGACTCACGATGAATACATAACAGAGAAACAATCCATCATGAACCTTCTTCAGCAACTCAAGACTAAGTATACACAAGTAAGTCACTCCACTCAGTGATACTGCTGTCTTAGTGTGCGTCATGACTTTGATGAACTTCAGTTAATTTATGTACAATGTATACAATGTCACAACCTGATCAATGCACTCAGCAAGATTGCCGTGTCGTATAGTGTGCATCATGATAAGGGCAATCCTCTCTAGCAAAAGCAATCCTCCTTTCTGCTATAATTTCGAGCTATGTACATGTCACAAGTCACTCCATTTTGATTGTTGACAGCAAGATTGCTGTGTCTTATAATGTGTATCATGATGTTCTGTCATGTACAATGTCATACATGTGGTCTGACGCACAATACACATTATCACCTACAAAATTAATGTATAGCTGGAGTGAGTGTATTCGTTTTACATGAGTCAATCTTTTCCGCTACAACTTTGTTCTAAAATGCACTTCATTTGATCTGCTGGTTGAGTGGACACAGAAGCCATAGCCTAATCAAGTGGTGCATGCTAATGATGTACCACTTAGTGCCTATGGCTTCTGTGTACACTTGGAGTGAAATCAATGCAACTGAGACCTGTATAATCCATGTACATGAAAGATTATGCACTACTAGTACAGTACCACGATAATCATTAAATTTCATGTGCAAAGTGAGGGCATGATATTGCTAGACTGCAGTTCATGAGTTATGGTAAAAAAAAATCATGTCAATTATTGGTATCCAGAGTGAGTAATAAATTGTACACAATCCTCCTTTGTTACCATGCCAAATGCTAGGGCCAAGAGAGCCCTTGGTGCACTAGTAGCTTGAAAAAGTGCATCATTTTGTTTCATGATACTCTTCACTTGGCTAAAGACCTCTTCACTTGGGTTCAGGTCTGGAGAGTAAGGAGGGAGGAAGATCAACCTAGCTCCTGCTTGATTCTCGATCAAGTTAGTCACACCTTCCACATGGTGTATTGATGCATTATCCATGATTACAACAGAGTGAGAGTTTGTCCAGTTGAAAGGATTTAAGACGGGCAAGAGAATTGTCCTAATGAATTCCTCAAACCTCTCACCATTCATAGTTCCCTCGGTCAAGTAAACGTCATGTATCCCTTGCAGTGACATGACAGGAATGGCCGAGTATCGTGTTCCTCGAACTAGCAACCGATGGTCTCTGGGTGGCATGCCCCTCAGGCTATATCCCCACTTACGTGTACTATGACGTCGGTCACACCCAGTCTCATCAATCCAGATGAGCATAGATGTGCCGTATACAGAGATTTCAGCCATGAATTTTGCTCTGAGTTCTTCGCTGCGCTGCACAGCAATATGTTGAATAACCTGTCGAGTGCAGCCCATGAATTTCAAGGTTCTGCAAATCGTTGCAGCACTAACAGTGACTTCAAACATCGCCCAGAGCTTGGTCTGGAGCTCATGTAGGTAGAGTCCCGGATTCTCCAAAACCAGCCTTAGTAACACGAGTTGCTCGAAATCTCCCAGCAGTTTAGGAGGTCCATGGCGGTGTGATACTGGCCGTACGTCACCAGTTTGCTCGAACTGAGTGATGTACCGTCTTACAGTTCGCTCGCTGACACAAAGCAGCTGAGAAATTCTTGCTACTCTGAGTTGCTTGACTGTGTACAGCCACACAATTCTCCAACGAAAGTCGATAGAGTACGGATTCGGCATACTTGATATCGGATATACTAGTACTGAGAACTTTTGAATTTCGCGTACGTGTGGCAAGTCGACGCATGCGCATGGATGTTGGACAAGTAACCTGAAATCCTCAGTACCTGTGAAAGCAGGAACGCAGGAACGCGGAACGGAACACGGAACGGAACGCGGAACGGAAGTAAAATTCGGGCTGCGCGCTTTCATCATTATTCACTGGACTGGACTCACCCAAAAATCTGTAAGATGCCTTTGCAGTGTAGGACAGAAGCTAAGCATACTTATTTATTCACTAAACTTGCTTGCATAGCGTGCTTTCGTGTCTTCCCTCGAGTCGGTAGAGGTCAAAGGTCACGTGCATATTTAATGAGCTTCAATGAAAAGATTAGAAGAGCATTTATTTACCGCAGACATCGAACTCCAGCCTTTTGCTGAACCATAGAGAACAGAAAATAATATTCCATTATCATCCACGACTGACTGAAGCGCATTTTGCTGGAGCTTATTAAATATGCACGTGACCTTTGACCTCTACCGACTCGAGGGAAGACACGAAAGCAGGCTATGCAAGCACGTTTAGTGAATAAATAAGTATGCTTAGCTTCTGTCCTACACTGCAAAGGCATCTTACAGATTTTTGGGTGAGTCCAGTCCAGTGAATAATGATGAAAGCACGCAGCCCGAATTTTACTTCCGTTCCGCGTTCCGTTCCGCGTTCCGTTCCGCGTTCCTGCATTCCGGCTTTCACAGGTACCCATTACATCATAGCGAAGTGACCAATCAGATTCATCTTAGATAATTACTGCGGTACTGTTGCTATATATTGCACTGGTCTTGCCTTGCAATAAGAGGTGTAGCTTCAGGGTCCACATGCATCTAGCTTTGCTTCATATATCCCTCTAGCTTCCTTTTGCCTTCCTTGAATAGTGCCTGGTGACATGCCAACACATTAATACGGTACCCCCTCTGTGCACACAGTATTGAATGACTCCCAGTTCAGTTTAATCGTGTGCAATCAGTTGCTACCAAACAAACTGTGTCTATTCCTCTCGATGACAACCAGAGGAATATTGGCTTGCTAATGTTTATATGACACAGACTCATTGAGTTCCCCCAATCACAGAGATTATAATTATGTCAGTAGATGAACTTCAGATAGCTTCCAAAGAACATCCTTTAGGCTTCAAACTTGTAGACTTTACTAACTACCTAAGGCCCCCCCCCCCCCCCCAAAAAAAAAAAAAATCAGATTGTGTGCCCCTCAGAAATGTTTTGGTGGGCTCTATTTAGACTTATGAACCTGCCATTTGATTGACATACTTAACTACAGACAGCTAATTACCCCGCGCGCGCATGCGCGAAGCGGGGTTAAGCAATCGGTTTTGTCCGTCTGTCAGTCGTCTGTCTGTCAGTCGTCTGTGCCGTCCAAAAAATTGAAATCTCGCCACATAGACCCCCATAAACCATCGAAAGGGAGTCAAACAATAGCAAATAGCAAAAAACTGCGTACTTGACTGAAGTCAAAGGCGCTTCGTTTCGCTGTATTTCGGCTATTTCCTACTTTTCATAACTATTCATAACATTGGCTCCACCTCTTCGTCCCATCCAGAACAGAACACGTAGTGCATTTGGAAACTTCATGCTTCGAGATGACCGCCAGAACAGTACTTTCCCACGATTTATGTACTTTACAGACGTCGTGACTATTGTTTAGGCTGTTTTTTCCAGCTATTTCCTATTATTTGTAATATTTGGCCCCACCTCTTCAGCTTACGTTGTTGTATATACGGTAAGCGGTCACTCCCACACCTTGGATAGTATCATACTATGGCCATACACGAACACAGTATACGCGATAGCACCTGTTCGATGCTCATCGGCAGAGATGCCACGTCGATTGTAGCTGCACTGTATCCTGTAGACGTTCCGCGCGGGGTATGTGTTCTATGAACATCTCTAGTTGGCATAGTCAACATGTTCTGTAGACTAATTCATGTATGATGACACGCGGCCATGACTTTAGACTTGTACTGGCCAATTGGTGGAAGAAGAATTAGTCTCACATGCTAGTACATTTGTATCGTGTGACCCAAGACCCATTTCTAAGCTACGTAAGTACGATTGCCTTGCACAATCAAGCTTTACTTGATGTGCTGGGTATTGTCTGCAGGTTACGTGTGCCGATAAGTGGGGAAACATGGGGAAACACTGGAGTGTCACAGAAGAAGTGCAGATTAATCGGATGGGACAAGGTAGAAATTTCAGTTGAGTGTAAATTTTTACACTATATACTTGTCATAACTTAAGTTGTGATAGGACTTCTACGTAGATACAAATATAGACAATGTGTCAGATCACTTCCAGAAGTGATTGGGCATGGTATGACACCAATTTCCACCAATGCCTTGAAGTTAGTTGATGGTGACTGCATGTACATGCACATGTACATGCTGCTCAAACCAGAGAGCATGCAATGAAAGCGTAGCTCACAACCAGCTCTTTGTCTTCCCTCATTTGCACAATGCAGAGGTACGTGAGACATTGCGACTATACATTGATTGATCACGACGACGGTCCAGCATGTTGCTGGTATGCTGATTACCGTAGTCGCGCGTTATTAGGCGCATGCGCCTATAACTCCACAGGAAGGAAATATGCGCCTATAAGCGAGATGCGCCTAGCAACGAATATAATAATAATTACATTCCTCGAATAGGAAGTGTGCATCAATTAGAATTATAGCTTTCTTCGACTCCGTAGGATCGAAAATGGCAGAAAACTGCAGCGCTTAACATTGAGTACCTGGGACGAGAGTTGAACATGCGCCTAACGGCGAATATGCACCTATAAGTGAGCTGCGCCTAATAACGCGCGACTGCGGTATCTGAGGTATATATACCCATGCCTGTGAATAGGAGAAAAGCTTAACATCACAGATGAGACATGAGGCCCGGTACTTTTTATCTGTGTCGCACTTCAGTGACGTCAACATGGGGTCTTCCCAATGAACGTTCTACACGTGGCCATTTCTCGAATGGTGACTTGATGTTTAGCCTCGTTTACAATGCTGTACTACGACAACAGAGCTCATGCTAGCGCTAGGAAACTAGCGCTAGATTCTGATGCCTGAGCAGTGGAACACTTTAGACTGCCCTTTCTGTCAGACTGTGATACCACGTGGTCAGTCACGTGACCCATTCACCAACCTTTATATTTGTCTCTGACTTCCAAATGACAGCACCACTCTGATGCGTCCATATCTATGACCACAGGTGGAAGGAGATGAGTAGCTGCAGGGAGGTGAACCGGCCATAGCTGGGAGATGAATCAGGAGATCAACCGCAGATGCAGGAAGATGAACCGTAGCACTTCCTGCTGCAATGAGGTACTTAGTCAAGTATAGGCTGCAGCACCTTGTTAAGTGATGTACACACCGAGGGCCAAACCCGAGGTGTTATCATCAACATGGATAGTACACTTTTTGAATAATGCCAATTTCCGCAGCTTCTGTTGTGGGCAATGCGGTCAGACGGTACTACCACTCCAGGTTATATAAGTGATCGGTTTGTCTGTCAGTCTGTCTGTCCGTCCAAGTGGTTTGAGCAATGAGCAATGAAGGCCTTGTTGAAGGCCTAGTTCAAGGTAGAAGTAGCAGAATTCAGAAAATGCTAGCGTCTACATAACTCACAGACCAGAGATTCACTCGAGAGGCTGAAAAAGTTGCGTGAATGTCGACAATTAGCCGTGTTCTTCCCTGTTGCATGCTGTATTAAAATGATCGGCAGTTGGCCGTAATAAAAGTCGCGCATGGGGTACGTGCTCTGCTGAGCACCTCTAGTTCGATGGTTACCTTGAGTAGCACTCGTTATGTGAGCAACGTTTGCTCAGCATCTCGAATGGCATCCATGCACACATCTCACCTTGTAATCGACCCCGCCCACTCTTTCCTGTATAGATAAACTGTGAGGCTGTGATAGAGTTATTGTGCATTACGGGGTTTTAGTGCACCAAAGGCAATGTAGTAACAGTTGAGGGCGGGATAATGCATGAGCCGATGGCGAGGGCATTATCCGCCTGCGACCATTACTACATTGCCTGAGTGCACTAGCTAATCCCGTATTGCACAAAATTGGGTGTATAATGTATTTAGTGTTACTCACTTATCCAAAATAACTATGGATGTTTGTGATGTCTAGATACGTAATACGCACTGAAGTGTGCATTATGCAATGTAGAGTACAGTCATGTGATCGATTCTGATGCGTTGGATTCGTTGAGGGTTGCGAATATTAGCCTACGTACCTAGTTTTACTGCAATACTAGTTCCAGGCCTAGGCACCAATGTAGTTCCTATCGAAATTCATTTGTGGTTTGCCAAGTAAAGTGATACCAAAATTAATGCCGTGAGCTACTGTATTTCCACGAATAGATGCCGCCCTTGAATATATGTATGCTGCACAATTGGAGGTGCTGAGTGAAATGAACGCCGCCCTCGAATAAACGCCGCAGTCACAATACAGTACACGTGCACAACGTATGATGTCATGCTAGATACCCGTGGACAATTTATACATCTTGTACATGTTGTAGACGCCGTGGAAGACGTTGTTTTTTTTTTCTATGAAACTTCTGTTGGATAATACAACAAGGATACACAAATAGCTGCGCTAATAAGTAGTGTACCCTACTACAAATTACACTCCTGGTATAGGAAAAATTGTGCCGCGTAAATAATGTATATAATCAAACCTCATAGCTCGCAGGAAAAGTCTACAGAGATTCTGACTACACCGTCGTGATGGCTATCATGCAGTTAGACAAACGTATAATAATTGTGCTGAAACTCACCTTGGTGGTGGAGATACAAGCGCTTATGTCTCGCCGTGGCCGCCATTGCTCGAGCGCTCTCTCCGACTTCCGGTGGCAGTACCGTTCTTAGCAAAGGCACACGAAGATTCTGACCACATGGCCGTGATCGCTGTCGTTCACTGACGCTTACATGCCAAAACTCACCGTGCTGGCAAAGTTGTAAGTGCTGTAGTAACTTCGTGTCTTCCCTTTGGCCGCCATTGCTAGCGATCGACAGAGCGTGGTTGCCACGTGGCATGTGCGTTAATTGGAACTAACTGCGATACTTAGCTTTCGCTACAGCGAGTCGCAGACGGCGTTGCAACGGCTACCAGGAGTGCGGTTGCCCCTCGAACAATGAAAGATTACATTGTATATTTAAAGGAGGTAAATGAAGGGGAGGAAACAACATAATCTGGTAACGCATTCCAATTTGAAATAGAGTTAGGTATAAAGGAATGCAAATATGAATTAGTACGTGCAAATGGTTGATATAATAAATGTGAACGAGGATTGTGGGATAAAGCGCTGCTAGGTACAACAACATCAAGGGGAAAGTACAACAGCCCGTGGACTATCTTATACACATAGCACAGCCTTGTGTGCAGTCTACGCTGTGCAAGCGAAGGTAGATCAAGCATGTCCAAAAGCTCATGGTAACCAGCATCCCAGTTTTTTGTGCAAATTCTACTCGCAAATTGCTGGGTTTTCTCAAGCATGGCTATGTCTTTCTGCAAGTAAGGAGACCACACTGGAGCAGCATATTCCAGATGTGGCCGTACCAGGGATACATATAACTGATGTAAAGTTGCCACATCTGAGTGCCCGTAAAAACGCCTATACACAAGACCCAGAATATGTCTCGCCTTGGAGCATATATTGTCAATGTGAGTGGTCCAGGAGAAATCAGATGTTATTAGCAAACCAAGATATTTAAAAGTGGGTGTTACTTCCAGTGGGGATCCATATAGAGAAATAGAGGGGTTCGGGTTTATATGTCGCTTTTTCCTCGACACTAGCATAAATTTACATTTGGCGACATCCTTTGCAGTGATATGTTGCAGTCTCTCAAGACTGCCCTGGCCAGTGGCAAAGATGGTATCTCTGCTCACATACGTTTCATTCTCCTCGAGCTCATCGTCATGTTCCGTGCCCACAAAAGGATTTTGTTCGCCATCGTCCTCGTCCTTTGTGTATACTGCTTTGTTGCAAAGTGACGGCTAATCTCAAAACTTTGCTCCAGCCGTGGGTAGGACTTGCCGAATCTTGCCCTTTGTGAGTTGGTATTTTGTTTGTTTCACGACCGGCTTTTGTATGAGCCATATGGGTGATCACCAATTGTCGATTACCCATGAATGGATTACCCATGAAATATCATGGATTATCCATGAAGATTATCCATGAAACATCATGGATTACCATGAATTATTAATTAGCATGTAATTATTGATTACCATGAAGTATCAATAATTATTAATTAATCCTAAATTACTACGAGGGGCAACCGCACTCCTGGTAGCCGCGGTTAACTCATTACCTACTACTGCAAACAGCTCAAAGAAGCAGAAGAACATGTACAAAGTATTAACGCCTAATATTAACCCCCCTATATAAAATCTTATGGGCTTATGGGTATCCTCCGGGCTCATTTGGCTGCTACGGGGTGCAATGGGTTAAACGGTAGCACAAGCTAAGTGTGACAGTTCGTTCCAATAATCACACATCACCTGAGTACCATGATAGCTGTATATGGGGAAGATCTGAAATTATTTAGAGTGCTCTCGAGTACCATTCATAAAGTAGCCGCGTTGCAACCCCGGTTGCGACTTGCAAGTGCAATACATTCCAATTAACGCACTTGCCACGTGGCACCCACGCTCAGTCGATCGCGAGCAATGGCGACCGAAAGGAAGACAAGACATTATTACAGCACTCACAACTTCGCCAGCACGGTGAGTTTTGGCATGCAAGCGTCAGTGAACGGCAGCGATCACGGCCATGTGGTCAGAATCTACGTGTGCCTTGCCTAAGAACGATACTGCCACCGGAAGTCAAAGAGAGCGCTCGAGCAATGGCGGCCACAGCGAGACAAAAGCGCTCATATCTCCACCACCAAGGTGAGTTTCAACACCAACCTTTTACGTTCAGGTCAGTACATGATAGCGATCACGGCGGTGTAGTCAGAATCTCTGTAGGCCAATCCTAAGTACTCAAACATTATATTAATTAATTATATTATTTATCGAGGGGCAACCGCACTTCTGGTAGCCGTTGCAACGCCGCGGTTGCCTCGCCGTAGCAAAGCTAATTATTGCAATTTGTTCCAATTAACGCACATGCCACGTGGCTCAGTCGATCGCGAGCAATGGCGACCAAAAGGAAGACAAGACAGCACTCACAACTTAGCCAGCACGGTGAGTTTTGGCATGTAAGCGTCAGTGAACGACAGCGATCACGGCTGTGTGGTCAGAATCTTCGTGTGCCTTTCCTAAGAACGGTACTGCCACCGGAAGTCGGAGAGAGCGCTCGAGCAATGGCGTCCACGGCGAAACAAAAGCGCTCATATCCCCACCACCAAGGTGAGTTTCAGCACCAAAATTGTACGGTTGGGACAGTGCATGATAGCGACAATGAAGGTGTAGTTTGAATCTTCGTACGGCATTCCTATCACTCGAACGAATTATTTACATTAATTATTTATATTACATTACGCGGCACAATTTTCTCTATACCAGGAGTGTAATTACGCGGCACCATTTTTCCCCTACCAGGAGTGTAACGAGGGGCAACCGCACTCCTGGTAGCCGCGTTGCAATGGTAGCGCAATCTAGGTATTGTAACGCACATGCCACGTGAGGGCCATGCTCGGTCGACCGGTCGTATACGTCGACCGTCGACGTCCATCGATTGAGATGAGTCAGCAATGGCGGCCCAGACAAGAAACCTATACAGCATTCACAACTTCGCCAGCACAGTGAGTTTTGGCATGTAAGCGTCAGTGAACGGCAGCGATCACGACCGTGTAGTCAGAATCTTCGTGTGCCTTTCCTAAGAACGGTACTGCCACCGGAAGTCGGAGAGAGCGCTCGAGCAATGGCGTCCATGGCGAGACAAAAGAGCTAATATTTCCACCACCAAGGTGAGTTTCAGCACCAAAATTGTACGGTTGGGACAGTGCATGATAGCGATCACGACGGTGTAGTCAGAATCTTTGTGCGCCATTCCTATCACTGGAACGAGTTATTTACATTCATTAATTAATTAATTAATTACGAGGGGCAACCGCACTCCTGGTAGCCGCGGTTAAACGGTAGCACAAGCTAAGTGTGACAGTTCGTTCCAATTATCACACATCACGTGAGTACCATGATAGCTATATACAGGGAAGATCAGAAATTATTTAGAGTGCTCTCAAGTACCATTCATAAAGTAGCCTCGTTGCAACCTGCCGTAGTGCAAGTTAAGTATTGCAATACGTTCCAATTAGCGCACATGCCACGTGGCAACCACGATCAGTCGATCGCGAGCAATGGCGACCGAAAGGAAGACAAGACATTATTACAGCGCTCACAACTTAGCCAGCAGGGTGAGTTTCGGCATGTAAGCGTCAGTGAACAACAGCGATCACGGCCATGTGGTCAGAATCTTTGTGGGGCCTTCGTACGACTGTACTGGCAACCAATGTCGAAGACAGCGATCGAGCAATGGCGGCCGACGGTATGACAAAAGCGCTTGTATCTCTACCACCATGGTGAGTTTCAGTACCAAAATTGTGCGGTTGGGTTGCTGCATGGTAGCGATCACGACGGTGTAGTCAGAATCTCTGTAGGCCATTCCTATCTTGCCAACGAGTTATTTATTATTTATTTACGCGGCACAATTTTTCCCCTACCAGGAGTGTAATTTACGCGGCACAATTTTTCCCCTACCAGGAGTGTAATTTGACCGTGAATTATTGATCTATTAATTACCTTTGAATCACTACCCATTAGCCAGGGAAGCCTGGGTACATCAATGTATCCTAGGGTACTGCTGATTTATGTAGCTTTGCAAGCGCAGCAGCATGACAGTCTTCACCGCAAAGCCACAGTAGTGCACACAAATTCAATTAACTAGTTGCTGTTTGGCACGCGTTTACACATGCATGTGAACAGAAACGCGGTTGAATCCCTCGCCCTCAGTACTACCTTGGCGGTTTCGGTGTGGAATGGCGCCATTATCAACCCCGGATGGCCTTGAGGACAATTCCTTCCAGCCAGGAAGTGGGTCTCTACCCTTCCGATGCGCATGCCACTGCACAGCCACCATTGCGTTCTCAGGTAAGCAAAGACTACGTAGCTAATTATGCTAGCGCTACCGATGGCATTCATAGTTTGTACGGGTGTAATACAGCTAGGAGATTACTGTCCCCACGTACCTAGACTCTTGATTCAGGATCTAGCTATGCTAAGGAGAGCACATTTGGTTGGCTACAATAAGAGTTAGGCATAAGCACCATTGTATTAGCTATGTTTAGCACACAAAGATATTTTATGCCTATTCTAGAATAGTCTATCGAGCTAGACCAAATTTCTCTTGCTCTGGAGGTTGGGGGTGGGGTACACCAATTTCTCTCACTCCAGAAGTTGGAGTGGGGTGTAGCTAGCTACCCCACCTCCAACTTCCTGAAATTTGGTGTAGCTCGATAGACTACTTCTAGGATGACTGTAGCTTTAGCATGTTGATCTGTACGTATGATGTCACAGAATGGCAACTTTCTGTTACCACTAACTTCTGACGTGACAGAGTATTCTCCACAGTGGAGGTTGTCTTGTCATGACAGATATATAGTGAAGGCGCAGTGGTTACCAACCAACTGCAGTGGAGTAAGTTACCTAGAAATTGACTATGCTAATGCTCTCTCCTTCAGACTCTTTTGTACCATTCCACCTGCACCGTGAACTGGCATACCAGATCAAGTTATCCCTGAACTCGTCCATTAGGAATGATCCAGACACCAGAATAGAGTTACCATTTGATCGGTTCTTGTTTGGTGGAGGGCTACAGCAAGCAGGAAAGTTCATGAAGAAGTATCGAGGACATGACATCTACACTATCAAGAAGTTTGGAGATTTGGATTCAATTCTGGGGAAGAGATGGCATGTGAGAGTGCTGAATAAACAACTGGACTTCTGTTGTGTCAAGTTGGAGACAGTCCGATACCACCTGCATAGGCGAGGCCAGTTCCAGATTTTCAACCTGATTGTGAAGAGGATTTTATTGATAGGGGATATTCATTGGTATTTACATTTGTATGTATGGCGCCACTGGGATGATGTCATTGCTATTGCCTGATTGTATTATATTTTGGTAATTACGAGGGGCAACCGCACTCCTGGTAGCCGCGTTGCAACCCCGTTGCGACTCGCCGTAGCGAAGCTAAATATTGCAATTCGTTCCAATTAACGCACAGGCCACGTGGCAACCACGCTCAGTCGATCGCGAGCAATGGCGACCAAAAGGACGACATGACATTATTACAGCACTCACAACTTAGCCAGCACGGTGAGTTTTGGCATGTAAGCGTCAGTGAACGACAGTGATCACGGCCGTGTGGTCAGAATCTTTGTGTGCCTTTCCTAAGAACGGTACTGCCACCGGAAGTCGGAGAGAGCGCTCTAGCAATGGCGGCCACGGCGAGACAAAAGCGCTTGTATCTCCACCACCAAGGTGAGTTTCAGCACAATTATTATACGTTTGTCTCACTGCATGATAGCGATCACGACGGTGTAGTCAGAATCTCGGTAGACCTTTCCTGCGAGCTATGAGGTTTGATTATTTACATTATTTACATTAATTAATTAATTACGCGGCACAATTTTTCCTATACCAGGAGTGTAACGTAATGTGTTTGAAGATTCATCCTCTGATATTTTGATCCACTAAAAGATTATGAGTACCAGATAACAAGATTTGTTTACATGTCTCTACAACTCTTGGCATAACGTACAGTAATAAGTTTAGTCTGTGTCCTCTAACTGACAGCGGGGAAGTTTGCTGTTGTTGATGTTCACAAATGAGCTCGATAAGGAAGTTCTGCATGGCTGAATACGTCTTGCTATTCGATTTTGTTCCTGCATTATTTGCAGCAGTGCTTCTCCTCTATGACATGTTGCCCAGAAGTAGTCCTTAGTCATAGTGTCATAACTGTCGTTCCAGCCAGTTCCGCACAACATCATTTGCCAGCTTTGTGCTGAATCCGCTTGTTAACTTGTGTATGAAGCCACTGGAATTGGAATGGTAAGAAAATGGTAGGATGAATTAAAAAAGGCACATGTGTCATACAATAAGTGGTCCCATCCCCCCCCCCCCCCCCCCCCCCCCCCCCCCCCCATGGACAGTCCGCGGGGACCGCTTTTGAAGGGGGACTGGGACTGTCCATGCATGGCGTAACACACCTACAGAGCTTATTATGCTTAACAACTCGCATGCTACATTTGTATATGACTTGCCTAATCATGCCCACAGCTCATTGTATCATGACTGTGAGCCTGGATATTCAGATATCCAGACTGTGCCACTTGCTGTGTCTCTTCCTATGCTCACTATAATACACTAGTAAGAACGTACTTGGCAACGAAGTAGTAGAGTAGAGTAGCGCCAGATCCGATGGCCTTCGCTTGCACCTCGGCGCTACTGCCACCATCTGCTTTGCAATACAGAAGCAGAGTGCTGAAAAGCACTAGTGTGGAGTACAACAGCAGCAGCCAAATTTTCATTTCACTTCAAGCTTGAAATGCCGTGCTTAAAACCTCTCCAACAAACACTCATCTGATATCATTCGAATCTTCACACTCGCTGCAATCGAACGCTCAATTTCAATTTTTCGTACTGTTCATGTAAAAAGAGTAATCTAACTGCAAAGATTGGCGGTACATACCTGCCAGCATACGTACTTCCCATAGTGAATGTATGGTGATGCCGGATGTACATGTTGTCTTTACTGCCAAAATGCCACGGGTAAACCATCATGGATACGTATTTACAAAACTGAAAGAGAATAGGCTGAACAGTAAATTAAAATAACAGAACAATAAGTACAAAAAATCATTGGAAAAAGTGTGACTCGCACCTTGAAACTGTGAATATTTCCTGATATGTACCAGCATGCTCGGGTCGTAGATGGCTACCTCATTCATAAACTTTTCGTCATTCCTCTGTTGGGCTCTTAATGTGAGCTTCTTGCGTGTAAATCCTGCACTTTGCAGCAAATGCTTCTGAACATCCTTGAGGTAACTTGATGGGCTTGTCCAAGATAACGCCAAGGATGGCAAACTCATCATGTGGTGTGAGCTTTCTGAAAGGTGACTTGCGGTATCCTTGAATATTCTGCAGACGGTCCCAGTTTGTTCAAACAATTTGACTGTTCTGTAGACGGTGGAGGGATCCACATTCAAGTTGCTAGCAATTGCATTAACAGGAAGCTCCTGGATGCATCTCTGGTACACTATCCTCCATCTCAAGTCGCTTGAGTACACTTTTGAATGAGAGCTTTCAAACGATCACATGGTAAAGCATGTAAAGCAATTCAAATTCCGCACCCTATACCACTAGCACATGCGCAAGGTACACATCAAGCCATACTACAGCCATAAAAGCTACTCAGCTAATTAAATTTTGTGTGCACTACTGTGGTTTTGTGGTGAAGACCGTCGTGCTGCTGCGCTTGCAAAGGGGAGTCGGTAAAACGCTGAATACGGAATAGCGGAATAACGAAATAACTTTTTATTGACCGGAAATAAAATTTTGATAATATGCTTTGTTCTTTGCCGACACGGCACGTGTACTGCTTACTATCATGCATGTATGATTGAGGGAGCTGCGCTGCGAGATCGAGCCACTACTAGCTGTATCTGGACTTACAGAGGAGCTGCGAATACCGGGTAAGCTGTATGAGAGACGCCGAGATGGTTGCCCTATAAAAGTTGAGGTTTGAGAAGTGCCGTGCCTGAGCAGGCTCACTGGCAACGTTTGTGCTACAAAAGGTTTGACTCTGCTATCCTGGAAAGCCAGGCTTTCAATATAGATCGAAAGATCTTTGTCTGTCCTCGCGACATCGGCGCACTTGCTGTGGAAGCAACTGCCAAGACGAATAACCTCGTCACTGCGTCGTCAGCCCATGGGTAGTGAGAGCTTTAGGAGGTCGCTTTTTTAGTGCAGTCACCATCTCAGGTAGGCTACCGCTAAAACTCTGTCAACGGTAGTTGGTATCTCCCACAGTGTGCCGGGTTTCGTATCAACGAAGTTACGTTGAGCCAACTTCTACATCATTTTACCTTCTCTACTTTTCTGTAAGCTAGCTAGATCTCATCGTGCTGCTCACCTCTAGCTTCAGGCAACCATTGAGGTGTACCACATGGCTTGCCTGATGTCCGTAGCTTCTCTACAAGTCCAGATACAGGCTCGCAGTGGCCCGGCTATCTCGTTAACACGTTGGATTGCAGTTACCGCATATTTTCAAAATTTCATTTCCGGTCAATAAAAAGTTATTCCGTTATTCCGTTATTCCATTATTCTGCTATTCCGTATTCCGCGTTTTACCGACTCCCTTTGCAAAGCTGCATAAATCAGCGGTACTGAGTTATAATAATTGTATAATATATCACTTGTAGCTGAGTACATGTATGTTATCTGCATTGGAAATACTTTCTGTACCTTTCATACGTATATCTCTATGCATGTGTATGCAATTTGCATGATATAGCTTACATAATTATGATAATGAACATGAATTTCCTGGACATAAGAAAATAACTAACACCACCAGTGCTACGTATTATGTGCTACACTATAGAATCCTTTTGTACGTATACAGTAATGAATCTTCAACATGCATGAATCATCCTTTGACCACTGTTTACTGCAAACATGTTTCTGGTCACAAATTCCCCTACAATAGTGTGGGTGGGTGGTTACCATTATAAATTTTAATTGTAATGACATCACGTCCTGACCATTCATATCAAAACATTTCCTGTTACAAACCACAACCACCATACAGACAGCCAACATACCAGCACAAACTCATTACACTCCTGGTAGGGGAAAAATTGTGCCGCGTAAATAACCTAATCAAACCTTACAACACGCAGGAAAGGTCTACAGAGATTCTGACTACACCGTCGTGATCACTATGATGTAGTGACACAACCACATAATAATTGTGCTGAAATTCACCTTGGTGGTGGAGATACAATGGCTTTTGTCGTGCCGTCGGCCGCCATTGCTCGATCGTTCTCTTCGACGTTGGTTGCCAGTACAGTCACACGAAGGGCCCACAAAGATTCTGACCACACAGCCGTAATCGCTGTTGTTCACTGACGGTTACATGCCAAAACTCACCGTGCTGGCAAGGTTCTATAATTTCGTGTCTTCCCTTTGGTCGCCATTGCTAGCGTTTGACTGAGCGTGGATGCCACGAGGCATGTGCGTTAATTGGAACGAATTGCAATAATTAGCTTGCGCTACGGCGAGGCAACCGTGGAGTTGCTACGGCTACCAGGAGTGCGGTTGCCCCTCGATTACTATAAAGACTACATCCTCTTTTTGATGGGTTCTTTGCTTGCACAGTCTGAACATTGGGAGGTAACAGCCTTCTTTTGTCACCAGATCTTCGTTGGAGCAACAAAAGATACAAAGGAGTTTGTATTGGCCTACTGAGAGGTACAATTGCTCGAGTGGTTCATAGCAGTGAATGCTACGCATGCAAACATTGTCGTCTCTAAGGCGATCTTCCCGTGATTGATCCACTGTACACGCATACTTGACAAATCGACCAAAAACTGCTGCTACTTCCAAAATCACCAGATCTAAAGCCACCAGATCCATGAACTCCTTGGCTTACCCGACGTATACCTGCAATAGTGTTCGATCTGGACATCTAGGAACTAGTTCTTTTGTCCAGAATCGTGAAACGTCAGAGAGGGAGGATGCAGAGTGGAGATCTGCCATGTCATCAGAGCCCTTCTAGATGTGCTGCAATAGACCATGTAGTTGATGAAACTCATTTTGCTGCCACAAAGGAGCCTCTCGAGCAAGGAAGCAGCGCTATAAACGCGTCTCCAGCTAGACTAGACGCGCATGCACACTACTTTGGGATCACGTGGCCAAATAATGATGTGATGTTGCCTCCTTCCAGTCATCCTCGAATTCGGGGGTCATCGCTACCGGCAGACTTGGACCCGCACGGCTACCTCGCTAATGCTTCGTGGCTTCAAAATTCTGTGCAAATCAGCCAACTCGCGAGACTAAACTGTTCTCTGACTTCCCTGCATGAGGCACTGTCGCAATGGCTACTCGCCATGGCTACTTCACGATCCAAGTAAGCTATTTTCTCTACACATGGAGACACTAATTACTACTTCCGGTCGGTCCGGTCCGGTCCGGTCCTGTCCGGCCCAGATTTCACCACGGCCTTGTAATTGGTGGGTCTAATGACCCTGCATACTCAAGGATCTGCTCATATGCTTATGAATTAAAACAAAACAATGTTGTGTGAGTGTGAAGTAGTTTGCTGGTCAGAATATATGCATTTATAGTTGGGTTCATGACAGTGCTTCCTCACCTGTGTGTAGCTTCTTCTGGTTGCTGCAGATAGCATCCTGCCAACCTATGATAGAATATGTATCCACCAAACTGGTCTGTCACCATCAGTGTATAATAGAGGCCAATGGACGTTCTTACTGTGGTTGTTGTACCTCCGGTGACATGCCATAATCCTTGTCTGACAGCTGACACCACTGCGCTTGCTTGGCCAATGGTTGAATACATGTCTGCATTGACGGTTGTTAAAGTATTATGTCTCTCACCTGTGGTAGTTCCAAACAAAAGGGGTATAGGTTGTCCTAATGTACAGGACACCCTGGCCCAGCAATGTCTCGAATCTTGTCCAGTCGAATCTGCAACAGACCATGTACTTCATAATTTGTGCACCCTGCATAGAGTGTAACTATGCTTGTGCCTTGGTTGTGGCTTAGAGTAATCTAATACTCCTCCTAGGGCCCTTTCCATGGCTGCTCTTCTGTTTCTGCCCAATTAGTGAAAAAATTCACGGAGTGAATGAAAGCACCTGCTTCATGGAGGTTCGAACATCGTCTACCCTTTGGGACCACATCCACATCCTCATCTGAGCTCACAAGTACAATGTTCTCTGAGAACTTTCGACCTAATGGAGCCTGATGTGTTGAGGGATGCCTCCTTGACCTATTCCCACTGGCTTCCACATAAGTCTGATGGGGTTATAGTAAAGGTGGGAGCGTTTATCCATGTGTTTTCAAACTTGGAATGGAATGGGAATTTCCCCTTAAACAATTTGCCCACAAAGTTTTTTTGCCCATGAGTCTTACAGTTCAGAATGGAATGGGAATTTGCCCATAAGCAATTTGCCCACGAAGTTTATACTTCCCCACCACTATACTTAATCATAATTTTGGAGCTCCATGCACGTGTAACCTGAACGTTTCATGTGGCATAAGTCAATGAAGTATGACCAAGGTGAACTTGTAAGCACTGCAATACCCATTGGCCATCATTGCTTGCTTTGACTCGGGCACCATGGCCATCACGTGGCATTTAGAGGTCTCCACGATCCCCACTTAATCTATCAAGAGTCGTTCAATGTGGAAGTGCTAGTGGATTGATAGGGCTCGAATACAATCTAGTTGGTGATGTCATCGGAACGTTGGAGATGGTGGACCCTTCGATTGCTCGCTTGTGAAATCAATGGGCTCTCCTACCTTTTGAGGTCTCCACGATCCCCACTTAATCTATCAAGAGTCGTTCAGTGTGGAAGTGCTAGTGGATTATTTATGATTTACGAAAATTTTGCAGGGATACATTAGTTGCAGATATTACTGCTAATACATGAATGTACCCTAACTATAGCTACTATACAATACAAGCAACTAGCGACAAACAACAGACAAGAACTCTACAAATAAACAGAAATCTTATGTTTAAATTCCACAATTGACATACTTCGCTGGATATCAGCTGGGATGCTATTCCACAAAGTAATAGTTTTAGGGGAAAATGACTGTTGGTAACTGGCAAAAATAGGCTGCAAGTGAAGCTGAGCCGGGTCCGCAGATCTTAGTCTACTGTCGATAGGTGATCTTGAAGTGGGAAGGTCTGGGAATCTGAAGGTTCCATTGAGAACCTGAAAAAGGTAGCATAACTTAAGGTGCTTTCTCCTCACAGCAAGGGACTGCAACTTCGATGCCACAAGCAATTGCTGGTATTCCAATTCCAATTCTTAAAGCACATTCGAAGTGCAAACTTCTGGACTCTTTCCAGTGCATCAACACGAGAAGAGCAGTAAGGGTCCCACACAGGTGCAGCATATTCCAAGTGCGGTCTAATAAATGAGAGGTAAAGCTTCAGCAGAGCTTCTGGAGGTGTATGAGCGGAAAATCGTCTATATAGTAGGCCAACCAGTTTAGAAGCCTTTTTGGTAATATTGTCAATATGCTTAGACCAACTGAGCTTCTCAGTAAGCCAAACCCCCAGATACTTAAATGATGGTACCTGCTCCAAGGGGACACTGCTGATTTTCAGCTGGTTGGACGGATGTATGGGAGTGTGTCTCCTAGAAATTAACATGAATTTACGTTTTAAAGCATTCAGAAGAAGATACTGTTGTGTGAGCCACACCTCCAGACGGTCAAGTACATCCTGCATAATGAGATAATCCCTGGCATTTCTAATTTGGCAGTAAACAAGAATGTAATCAGCATAATATATCAGCCTGCAGCTGCCAGCCAGTGGGACCTCTGTAATGCCATCAATATAGGTCAGGAACAATAGTGGGCCCAAAACTGAACCTTGCGGCACACCAGACACTACTTTGGTTGCAACAGATGATTCACCATTGACCACAACATGTTGGTCTCTTTTAAGGAGATAGTCACCCAGCCAATTCAATAGGTAGGGATCAATATCAAGGCTGGCAAGTTTATCCATGAGTGGACCATGTGGAACTTTATCAAATGCCTTGCTTAGGTCAAGGAAAACCGCACAGACATCCATGCCTTCCTCCAAAGACTTGTGCCAGTTGTTGGTAGCAGTCAAAACTGCACCAGCAGTAGACTTTCCTTTAGTGAAGCCCCATTGTTCATCCGATATAGGGGAATGTGACTCAAGATGGTCTAATAAGAGGGTTTGTACATGCTTTTCCAACAGCTTACTCAGTATTGACAGCAAGGAAACAGTGCTTTAGTTAGCTGGGTCTGAGAACTTGGAAGACTTTGGGACAGAGCAGATTTCCATTCACTAGGAACTCTCCCAAGTCTAAGCGAGAGATTGAACAGATTGGTGACGGCAGGAGCAATACTAGCAGCAGTAGACTTTAGCATTCTAGCTGAGCCGTCCACATACCTGTTACCATCTGGGCCGCTCGCTTTAGACACATCGATAGAAGACAACATGTGCCTGACTTCATCTTCTTGGCATAACAGGTGTGTGGACGGCTGATCTTCGGTTATGAAATGGGCTTCCTTAAGAGCAGGTACTGAATAGTTAAAGCATCTGGTGAAGTGAGCATTGAGCGCTTCTGCCTTGTCTTTATCACTGATAACAGTGGAGTCACCAACCGACAAGGTAGGGATTGCAGGGCAATTCGGATTCAGTTGTTTTACAGCCTTCCAGAAGGACTTACTAGAGGAACGATTGAGGTTCTGAAAGAAAACGCGTTTGGAATTACGTAACATTGTTAGAACCTTGAGTCAGTCATTATCCAACCGGTTCTTCCGAGAACCAATTCCGCATTATTCGGTACAAGTGCATTGAACGCTGTCGCACGGAGGATGGAGTGCTGCACTACTCAGCTGTTGGCATTAGCCGGATGTCAAAATCAGCCAGCTGCCCTGACAGGAGCTGGAAGGTCGTGGTATGGACAGAGAAAGAAAGGGGAAGGATCATTGAATCCTGCCATTCCAACACACATGGTAAGTGCACGGTTGGTGATACGTAGCTAATCCCTCCAAATTGTATTTAATTGTGTAGTGCAGTATGAGCTGTAATCTTGGCACTCTCTACTTACAGGTGGTCGCTTTGGACGAGACAAGCTTGCATCTTGTTTCTATTGGCCTGAAATGTCAGGGGAATGGGATTGTGGCAATTTGTGAAGGCAACAGCTTTCCTTCACCACATCAAAGTTGAACCTGAAGTGTGGAGGATGGTATGTCAAGAGCATGTAGATGGCACACAGCTTTTACTATGCATGGTCACACACATTCCTCCGTACAAGCATGTAGTAGTGGATAGCATAGGTGTAGTAATGAAAGGGGGGAACTACAAGCTGTAATAGGCTTTAACAATAATGGTGGTCTCTAATTAACAAAACGTCCGCTTATAGCTGACCTTTGAGAGCACACGGTTGACATTGTTATTGATTTTCTGTACATCAAACGAAAGTCATGTTGATTTCAGCCACCTACGTACAGCCCATGTAGCTTTACATTATTAGTTCCTACACCCTTGGTGTATAGTGTACGTAATCCAGAAAGCAGATGAACGACTGTGCACTACGTGATGCAAATCCCGTTACATATATATCCCCCTTTTCTACCTCATGTGCACATGTAGCTGCTCTGAAGGCTCGTGCATAACCTGATGCATGATGCATACATACATGTACGTACATAATGAAAAACAGCCTCGCACTTGCATTTTCATCCCATGCAGGTTGGGATTGATTTGATTGGGAGTCACCAAGGGGCAATAAATACATTGTGACCCTGGTGGACTACTTTTCGAAGTGGCCAGAGGCAGAAGCACTGCCGGACAAGACAGGGCGTTGCTCTCTTCCTCTACTGGATGATGTGCAGGTATGTTTTCTGACTGCATCCATCACACAGTACTTTGGTTTCATGCACACTGTATAATGTTTCAATCAGGTACGGATGCACTAAGATCGTCAACAGTGACCAGGGACTTGAATTTGTCAACAGTGTGATCCAGAACCTGTTTGCATTGACAAAGATGAACCACAGGATTTCAACCCCCTACCACCCTCAGATAAATGAACGCTTCAACCAGGCAATTCAGTGTGCCCCCCTGAAGCTGGTGAAGAAGGAACAGAATGACTAGGACCAGGTGTTCTGTTTGGATACTGCCAGCCAAGAACCTATTCCACCCACAGCCAGCCAAGAACCTATCCCACCAACCGCTTACCAAGAACTCCCCCACCCACAGCCAGCCAAGAGCTCACCTCACCTACAGCCAGCTAAGAACTTACCCCACCTACAGCCAGCCTAAAACTCGCCCCACCTACCGCCAACCAAGTACTCACCCTACCCACGAACTCCCACCTACAACCAGCCGGGCCCACCTACAGCCAGCCAAGAACTCGCCCCACCTACCGTCAGCCAAGAACTTACCCCACCCACAGCCAGCCAGGGACTTACTCCACCCACAGAACCCTGCCCCCCCCCCCCCCCCCCCCCCCCCCCCCCCCCCCCCCCCCCCCCCCCCCGCAGTTCTCAAGAAAAGGCCGCAAAAATTGTGCAGCAAAACATGATGTTGAAACGGCAACTCAAATTGCAATCAATGGAGCTGATTGACATTGAAAGCTATGAGCCCAATTAAGTCCCTCAAAATGTGAATTCCCAAATTAGGGCTCGGACAGGTGGACAGAGAAATCCTCCTTAGCAGCACATCGTGGCTACCTGATGATATCGTCAGTTCTGTACAAAAGCTCCTGAAGAAGAAAATCCTGCTGTTCCGAAAGGCATTGTGGCATCGTACAAAGTAGCTGTGGCATACATACGTATGAGATTGAGATGATAATAATATTAATATTATTATGTTTACAGTACATTTGCAGCTGCACTATGAAACCAATATTGTATGTAATTGGGCATAAAGTATTAGTATTCCAATAGTGAATTAGTGTCTGTGACATTTTTAAGCCTAGGCTCGGATGAAGAGGATTTTGTTCGACTGTTGTGATCTTCTGCAGAGAGTATAGTACGTAGTTGCAGCAATACTATTCTATAATCTCTGTCTCATGAGAGGACTGTCATGTGGTACGAGGGCAGCGAGAGCTCGCCCGTAATTCTATGAGAGAAGCTACTGTTTGGCTGCTGAGACTTACAGTTGAGAGGGCAGTGAGAGCTTGCCCGTAATTCTATGAGAGTTGATGAAGGTACATGTAGATCGAAGAGGTATAATGAATGTCAGCGTTGGGAGTGAGAGGGGATAGAACATGCATTTATTGAGAAAGGCGTATAGAGATGTTGGTTGGGGAAGTATCTGTTGGAGGGGAAGGGTGTGGTGATAGAGTAAGAGGCGTGAAATCATCTGCAATCGGAGTTGATGCAGGTGCTATTGTGGTATGTATCTTGCATGCTTGGTAATCTGGTATTCTCCACTTGCCTTTCATGAAGATGTTGACTTTTGGCAAGCTTAGCCGCACACTCGTATGGGAATGGAGAATCAAATAGCAGGTCACAAAGTTGTCTCACACGTGAACATGCTACGACTGTGAGACCAGCTGACAATTCCTTCTTTCCAAGATTGATGACGGTTTGTAGAAGGGTGAGTCCCTGAGCTTTGTGAATTGTGACAGCCAAGGCTAACTTTAGGGGCAGTTGCAAATGACAACATACATTACCATCTTTGATCCAGGTGTGCCTGAATGGACCGATAGGAACTGTGCCATCAGGTAGTGTCGGTCCACAGTAGTTGTCAAAGTGAATCATTACAGCCAAAGGGAGAGCTGGAGGTTCACCAGTGTGGTAACAAATGGCTTTAACTGTTCCCATTGCTCCATTAACAAGGCCAGAGTCAACCCACAAGTTGGCTGTGAGCAATAATTATACATGCATTATGAGCAAAGCAGATGTGAGACTCAAGCCCGGAAGCATCATCAGAGCTGGCCTTTTTTGTTTGTGGTCCATCGTGCACAGTTTTGATGACAGTGTGGAGTCCTGTTCGAAGCCTGTGTAGATTGTACTAAAGTAGAGGTGGAGTGCATTGGTAAAAGTATCAGAATTTAGAGCATGATTGTGCTGCTAAATGGGTCATAAGACATTGCCAGTTTGCAATGGTGAGTTCAGCATTACACAAGCGCAAGAGGATGCTACAAAAGTGTGCTTGTTCTTCATTAGCTCCGCTGTGACACATGATCTCATCCAGTGCAACAGCTTTATCAAAACATTGATCCGTTGTTCTTCCTAGATCAGAATGGGAGGAGCTGGAAGTGGAGGTGTACTGTGGGAGATCCAGTGCAGGAGGGAGTTGTCCGAAATGGCTGATGAGTAGGCAGGAACAACCTCCCAGAACTATGTTGGCGTGGTGAGGAAATGCTTGCCAAAGACGTTGGTCAACACTGCCAAATAGCTTCCTGCCTACCATTGACATTTCATCAGTGATGATGTATTGCACTCCTGTGAACTGCTGCTGTATACTTACCAGGTCTGCGACTGCATAATCAAGACTATCAGTAAGCTCATTCACAATTCATCATGTCAAGCTGCATATAAGACTGCACTCAGCCACATACATGACTCCAACCGCACTCAGCTAGCTAGCTACATAGATAGTTTCAAATTGCTGAAAGAATTGGCCCTGAACACTGGAATTGGAGGTCCTACAAAGTGACAAATATTTTCTATGTACGTAGGTCCATTTACGCTTGAGAAATGGGCTACCTGTCTTTGACTGAAGCCCAAGCACTAAGCCTGTGCACTCCTCCCCATCGTAGAATCTGAAGGAGTAGGTCCACTCATTATGCGCGAGGAAGTTTCGTGAAGATTCTTGGCTGCAGTCTCTAGTTCCTGCCCCATCTCCAGGGCTCTCTTGTATGTCAACTTCGCTTTGGATAACAGTCTCCACTGTATATGATCATTGTTGACTCCACAGACTAGTTTGTCACGTAGCTGTTTTCCAAAGTCTGTCATTATGTGCTTCACGATTCCATATTTTCCCCCTGAGTGTAGTACAAAATAAACTTGCCAACATTACAACTAATTGGATAGAGTTCTGGAGATGAATAAGATTTGTGGTCAGCTTCCTACACACATGCATTTGCACAGCTTCTGGGTTGGAAACTGTTCTTTTTGCATGGTTGTAATTTACAAGGTCCACACAAAGTGCTGTTGGGGTCAAAGCTCACAGATCATCATTGATGTGAGTACTAGATCCTCACTGCTGCTGCCAGGCCAATTACAGTTTTCTTTAACCACTGTAATGGACAACACAGTATGTCTTATGGCATCTGCACATGAGCACACCCGCCCCCGACATGATTGAATCATTGTTAGCGTGAATAATATGATTGTACCACTTACAGTTGCAAACCAGGCCAGTTGTTGCACAGCTCATAAGTGTGTGCCCACACTTCAAACAGTACACATGGATGATCCTTTGTGACAAGTCTGAGGGGTTCCACCAACTGCTGCAGGACATCTCCACTCTAGGGCTCAGACACCTGCTGCTACGTACACAAGGTAACCCTCCTCCAGCTAAGCCTCTCTCACGAGCCATGCTTTCTGCTTGCTGGCAAGTTGATACATAGGACTCTAACTCTAGAGCTGTACTCAGAGCATCCCTCAGTGTAGCTGGCTTGTCCTGACGAATCTGCAGTCGCATGTCCTCACCTGCCAGAGCGTCCACCAACTGCACCACCTTTGCAGGACCTCCACGCATGTCACCACCTTTGCAGTTGGATAGGCCAAACACACAAGGTGTTCAATGTCCTCTGCCAGTTCTGCAAGACTCTCATCTCTGCGACGGGTCCTGGCCTTTAACCACATCCTATTGAGCTCTGCCTGACGTGCCACACCAAAACGAATGTCCAGAGCAGTATTCAGGGCTTCATAATCTTGCCACTGATCAGGAGGCAAGCTTATCAACACAGTAGCTGCATGGCCCCTCAAGCAAATGGCCTGGTACGCTGCCTTTTCTAAGTTAATGGCTCCACTTCTTCAAACCGGGAACAATCATTGACATAGCACAAGGAAAAGGTACACAGGATGTTTTGGCCTGAGAGCCTTCATCAGCTATGGCACAACTGACAGAAATACAGAAACCATAAAATGGAGTGGTTAACAGGAGATGGGGTTGAGAAATATTGAAACAAAATGCCGATAAATTTTCAACATCCTGAAAGGGGGGGGGGGGGGGGGGGGGGGAATTGGCTTGCTTCTTCCACTATGCTGAGGAGGTCACATGATTTCAAGTATCATGCAATAATTATGTGCAACTATACTGTACAAAGAATGATGTTGGGATTGCCGTTAAAGGTTGAAGCACATTAACATTCGAATCACAGTCGAATGTTGAAGCCCCAAATTATAGTTGAATGCTAAAAATCACAAATTGCAGTTGAGTGCTGTAATCACAGTTGAAGGATGGAATGGCTGTTGAAAGTTGGAATGACTGGAGTTGGAATCGCTGTTGCCTGAATGTTGAATACCTGAATCGCAGTTGGAAGTTGGAACCACTGTTAAACTTTATCAATGTGAATTGTGATTTAGTGTTGGAAATATTGAGCTGTAGTTAAGCACAAATTATGTGGTTGAGTTTTGGAACTGCATTTGAAAATACAAATTGTGGTTGAATGTTGGAACCACTGTTGAAAACAAATTGCGGATGAAAGTTAGAACCACTGTTGAAAACGCAAATTGCAGTGAAAGTTGAATTTTACTAAGAGACTTGTGGTGGTATGCCAAGGATAAATGCAAGTACTGGAGCGGAGATGCATTGAATGACTGCTGAAGGTGTTTGACTTGCCCAGGATTTAATTTCTGATGAATATCATGTGGAATGCGCAACAAAGAGCGCACAAAACCAGGTTCCACTGCTTGAAGGCACTCGACATTGGAACGATAATAACACACAGTTTGGTGTTACCAACTCCTCACTGGAATTCTGAAAAGTGCATCATTCGGCCTGTGCTATCATACAGTGGGGGTGGTATTCTACCATCAGCAGTCCTCAGACTCCCTCGACAGCCTCGACACACTCCAAGAAGCTTGCGGTAAACGGGGTTGACATTGAGAGCAGCTACACCTTTTGTAGGCCTGAGCCTAATATGCCAGCATAATTCTGTGCTCAATTAAATTGCAGGGATATGATGTTTCCGTATTTCAACATTAACGGCTGTTGCCATGGCTCTTGGTGTACCCAGAGCAGACTTTCTTCACAACAGTCATCCAGTGACTCTGAAGTGGAGTTAGATTGACACTGCACGATTTCCGTAGGTTTTGACATTGCTGCTGTGGTCAAATATCCATACATGCTTCCAGCCTTCTTCCTTGGAGTACTTCACCCCTGCAATCACCACTGTCCTCTTCATGGATACTGTCATTGCAATGTCATCGAGGGGTTGCATAGTTGGAACAAAACTCGCAAATCTTTTCATATAAGACTAGTATTGCTGTTGTATGGTCGAAAACCCCGCTGGTTTCACTACTTGAAGCAGGTCACTGGCTGGCCTCAAGCTGGGGCCAGTGAGAAAATTATGTTCTTTTTTAGGCTCATCAAGGTCTGTGTGCCACCTCCGCCTCAGAGTGAGAGGCAGCTGTAACCCATGGGAGGACATGCCTGGGACAGAGAAGACGCAGTGGTGGTCATAGAGCGGCCATTGCATTCTTTTTCAGGCTCATCAAGGTCTGTGTGCCACCTCCACCTCAGTGTGAGAGGCAGCTGTAACCCATGGGAGGACATGCCTGGGACAGAGAAGACACGTTTGTGGTCACAAAACGGCCATTACTGAAATTTCTCAGCCAGCAGTGGTTACTTTGTTGGTACAACATCTGTTATGCTTCCAGCCTTCTTCCTTGGAGTACTTCACCCCTGCAATCACCACTGTCCTCTTCATGGATACTGTCATTGCAATGTCAACGAGGGGTTGCATAGTTGGAACAAAACTCGCAAATCTTTTCATATAAGTATTGCTGTTGTATGGTCGAAAACCCCGTTGGTTTCACTACTTGAAGCAGGTCACTGGCTGGCCTCAAGCTGGGGCCAGTGAGAAAATCACGTTCTTTTTCAGGCTCATCAAGGTCTATCTGCCACCTCCGCCTCAGTGTGAGAGGCAGCTGTAACCCATGGGAGGACATGCCTGGGACAGAGAAGACACGTTTGTGGTCACAGAACGGCCATTACTGAAATTTCTCAGCCAGCAGTGGTTACTTTGTTGGTACAACATCTGTTATGGGCTGTAGGTAAATGTATATAAGAAGCTGATTATAGGTATGTGAGGACTTAACACACATATACCTGGCCAAGCTATGTGGGGTCAAACGGAAATGAGTTTTCTTTATTGAAATCATCCTGCTTGATTGAAGGTGGTCGGCCTAGTTGTATGTGGGCAGGCATACCTCACCGTTCTGCTTTGCCACAAGCTGTGCATAGTTGCTGTGGATCACAGGAGTAGTGAACCTGTCAAAAGGAAAGTCAGTCATCACAAGAAAAATATAGTACTACCTTACCCGTTGGGCCATTTCAAATGGCCATTTCAATTTATCGGTTTCTTGGCTCTGCTCATGCATATTTCCAGATGTACGTAGCAGTGAATAGGAAGGTACTTCATCAAACAAAGTCCATCTCCAGGTCACATACTGAATACTAGCAATTCCTCAGGTTCTAGCGGGCTCAAGAGATGCCTCATCCCCAGGCCATCTCATACTCCGCTTTCTTGACCGCATACTTGACATGGACATCTGCACCACCCGGTTTAAAGGTCAAATATGTGGATAATAAATGTTTGCACGTTTGCTTCTGTGTTTCAGAGGTTTGTTTCAAGTGTTCAGTCTGTTGAAATTCATTTAGAGTGTATGATGATGATGACAATGATTCCCTGTCACAAGTCACCCCTGACTTGCATTCTGTCAGTGTGTCAGGTGATTCAGATTTCATTGCCACAGTCCTGAAAGAAGGATGCTCTCTCTATAATTATGGAACTTGTGTGGTCGGCACATGCATGTGTGCTCTCTAATCACATATTCCTCATTCCTACTGCAATCTATGTATGTAGCTCTGAAGTTCTTTTTCGGGCTGATCAAGGTCTGTGTGCCACCTCCGCCTCAGTGTGAGAGGCAGCTGTAACCCATGGTGGGACATGCCTGGGACTGAGAAGACATAGTGTGGGTCTTAGAGAGGCCATTATTGTTGAAAATTTCTCAGCCGGAGTGCTACTTTGTTGGTAAACAACTATTATGGGCTGTAGGTAAATGTTTATCATGTCAAAATGTTAATAAGAAACTGATTATAGGCATGTGAGGACTTAACATACATATACCTTGCCAGGCTTTGTGGTGTCAAACGGAAATGATTTTCATTATTAAAAGCGTTCTGCTTGAAGTTGGATTGAAGGTGGTCGGCCTAGTTGTATGTGGGCAGGCATACCTCACCGTTCTGGTTTGCCACAAGCTGTGCATTGTTGCTGTGGATAACAGGAGTAGTGAACCTGTCAAAAGTAAAGTCAAAGTCATCATGAGACCAATGTAGTACTACCTTACCTGTTGGGACATTACAAATGAAAACTGCACGGATTCAAAGCTACTGCTATCTTGGTTACACTGTTGAGGTACACCATGAGAAAATATCAGAGCAAATCCTCAGCACCTTTGAGGACATTCGAGGGCAAGATCACTCCAACCATGACAGCTTTGTTTGCTGCATCCTGTCCCTTGGGGGAGGGAAAAGGGATATACGGATGTGATGATGTGTTACGTAGTTGAAATTGAAGCATGCAATCTCATACAAGCTGAATGTAAAACTTGATTTCTTGTAAGCTTGTCAAGTGAAAGCAATGGATCCAATTCAGATGAAAGCAATATTTTAATCCCATCATAACCGATTCAGGAGAAGGCGTCCCCATTGAGAGCGACTTCTTTTTGGGGTACGTTACGCCTCTAAATTATGTAGCCTTCCATGATATGGACAATGGATCATGGTACGTATGTCCTTGAGCTGTGTCGAATTCTGTGCACGTATGGTGTAAGGATTTCTCACAGACATACACAAACGAGTTAAGTATGAATTCAACTGGCAGTACGGGAGTAAGAAGCAGATATCACAGGACCGGAGCAGACTTCGCAGGGCTGTGTACTTCATGTAGACTCGACTGTCAGTTAGCAGCTATCTAGCTTACAGATGCACTTTTCGCAATGTGTACGGCGATGTAATTTGGTGACCAGGTGCACATTAAGTCTATGTATGTGTTATATCCCTGCCCAGTGGTGTGTAGACATAGATATGGTGAAGACACTCACCGATCAGTGGCAGAGGCATCCGTAATACTTGACTGAGGTAGCAGTCAAGGCCCAAGTCCTTGGCTACACTAACAAAGCTAGCTCTTTGCTTTCTCGTGCACTCACTCAAATATTCATTGATGCACTGACCCGTAGGGTATGGCATTATACAACTGACAGTAATTATAATCATGTGAGTGTATGGCATAACATAGTCAAGGTTCCATTGGGGACTAACTTCCACTGCTCTGTCGGCAATACACACCTGAGGGGCTCCCCATCCCACCATGACAGGGTGGACAACTTGATGCAGGTGCCCAAGTATCTGTTCAACCTGCCACGTGCTTGTCTAGCAGACCTGACTGCAGTTCAATTAGACACAAACTGTCGGCTACAAAATGTGCAAGGGAGGAGATTTATAGCACAATTATGAGTTGATAGCTGGCAATACTATCTACACTGGAAAAACTCCGCAGTGTTTGATAGGACGAGCCATTTGCCAAAACAAAACCACCTGCCAGATTATAACTGCAGCTAGCTACGTACGTACGTACCAAGTAGAGAAAGCATGCAGATAGTTGTGCACTTGCATGACAAAGAAGGATACATAAGCAGCTCACTCCGGCCAAGGACTCCAGCTTGTCATAATACGAGGCAAGGGATGTGAATCATTACGGGTGACGCTGTTCAGTTTGTGCACAAAATCTTATGCTGTTCCTTCACTGAGAAAATGGGAGAAGCCCATGGGCTTTTTGATGGTTCAGTCACTCCCTGCTTATAAGCATGTTGTTGTGATGGTTGGCAGATTGGAGTGACTGTACAGGTATCAATCTGATGTTTCACGAACTCTGTCCGTCCCAAGTCCTCAACCCCTTTGGAAAACTGGTAAGCATAATAGATCATATCATACACCAATTTCTGCTGGTATATGGCTCGAAATCAATCGCACCTCTCACACAGAGTAATTGTACATGTTTGGAAACTTTTGGACTTTCTTGAGTTTTGTATTGTCCTTGACAAGGTGCGTGTGGATCCCAAATGGGAACAACATATTCGAGACTGTACGTACACACTCTGCTGGTTAACGTTGCCCTAACTCACAGATTGCCAGTTGTGAGCCCTGCTCACTTCATGGCTGGCCTGAGAGACTCAGTACTCTCAGGACTCTCATGTTGAAGATCAACAGTTGTCAACTGTGAAGAGAATAATGTCTTGAGAGAACGATGCGTTTCACTGACTTTGGCTCCCTATTTCACTAACCAAACCATTGCAGCATCCACAGAAGTGGCCTCTCCTAACAATTGTGACGACCAATTTGCTTCCGATTCTGATTCTGACCTTGAGTGGAATTTGCCCGAGAGTTGGCAATGGCAACTGAACACTGAAACACAAACTTGTGGTCCAGACTTCAAAGTACAGTTTGAATTCAGTTGATTGCTGAAAAACATAATCACAGTTCAATGTTGAAAGTTTGAATAGCTGTTGAACTTTAATCCCGGTTGGTGACTGTTGCCTAAAATTAACAATGTTGAGCATTGAAATTGCAAATCGCAGTTGGACTCATGGAAAGGCCCAAATTATCTGTTCCTGGTATTTTAATGTTCTGCAAGTGTTCTCTTGAGGTCAGGTGTGGGTACCAAAGTAGGGTACCAGTAACTTTTTGGGATGTTTCAGACCATTGTACAATGACCCTGACCACGAGTTTACATGCCTATGTAAACGTGGCCTACCTAAACACATTGCCTAAGTACACCACACTAAAGCTTGACCATAGCAACATCTTCAATTAAGCTCTTCCCTGGGAGACCAAGAGCTTCTTCCATGTACAATCCAACCTCCAACAACATATACGTAGGTAGGACTATGAGAGCTTGCAACTATAATGAATTCTTACACGAACCACTCCTATAACTGCAAGCCTGGTCCCTCTTAGCCATTCGTGATTCCCGCTTAGACTACAACTAGCTCCATCAACTCGGGGGCTTAAGTTTACTAAGTATAGTTTTCAAGGGTCCACAGCTGGTTGCTGGTGAGTACACTTCGCTGTGTAATGTGACTATTAGATGTGTTCAGTGCTTTCACGGCAGCAGTTGCTGTGCTGATTATAGTTTCCTTAACAGAGCCTTTTGGATCTGATGAGTCATCACGAGCTTTTTTCATGGCTCACTATATTCTTGTTCATGACAAATTTTCTTAAGATATGCTCCCAACATCATTTTTATCGGAGTGACACCTTGTCTGGTGGGCGAATCAGTATTCCGATTCATTCGGAAGTTTGGAGTAGAACAACTGATAATGTTCCTCAAGCTTCTGGATGACTTCTGCGGCCAGGTGTAAATCTGAAGGTGGAAAGTTGTATGAAAGAGTCTTCAGGTTCTGCAGTAGAACCACCACCCTTTGATAAACCAACAAGATTGCAGCATTTCTTCAGCTAGCTTGTTGAAAGGGACACTTGAAACAGCCTTATAGCAAGGCTGTTACAAGCTTGCCTAGCAAGCCACTCCAAAGCTTGCAGCAAGTATTATAAAGGTGGCTGTATGGTGGCCACAATATTGGCCACAATATTGAAACAAGCTTACTTGTAGTGGGCATGCAGCCAGCTTGCTCAAGCATGCAACATCCCTCAACAGGCTTGCTGCATGCATGAGATATATAATATGGCAATACATGCATGCAACAATTAATTAGTTCCACATAAGCTGAAACGGATCATGTAAGTTGCACATACAATAATTATAGACTACATGCACGTGCAACAAAAACATATGACTGGCCCAAAGAACAAGCAGGAAGTTTCATGCATGCATGCATGCCAAGACAGTTTATGTTAGATCATCTCCTCAACTGCTTCCCTGCACCTGCGCCCTAACCCGGTTGCACTTATCATTCGCCTGTCTCACGAGATACTCCTGCCGCTCAGTTGGGTACTTAGATAGCACATACCCTGCAGACACAGAATATAATCCATACAAGCATCAATGGTGTATTGGTGTACATTATATGTAATATGTATGATGTACGATCTATTATAGGATACACACGATAAAAATCTTACTGTACATAAGATTTTTATAAGATTGTTATCATGTGCATCCTATTATAGATCGCATCTTTTACTATGGGAACTGGAGGGCATTATATACAGGCAATATCCACATCATATGAGCTATGGCAAAAAATGCTATGGAATACATCAGATTCTATAGAAATACACATGTAAGTTAAGTTCGATCAGTGGGTATCATCTGGGAATGAGTCAGTTGAACAAGATGGACGTGGTGTTGTGGCAAGCCATCAGCCTTTTGTCCTCAAAACATATATGGCAGTGCTGCACGTCATTAGGTCCTGAGTGTTGCGGACTCTGGCTCCCCCATCTAGGTCCTGAGTGTTGCGGACTCTGGCTCCCCCGTCTAGGTCCCTTTCCCGTTCAGTGTTGCGGACTCTGGCTCACCCGTCTAGGTCCCTTTCCCATTCAGTGTTGCAGACTCTGGCTCCCCCGTCTAGGTCCTGCGTGTTGCGGACTCTGGCTCCCCCGTCTAGGTCCATTTCCCGTTCAGTGTTGCGGACTCTGGCTCCCCCGTCTAGGTCCTGAGTGTTGCGGACTCTGCCTCCCCCGTCTAGGTCCATTTCCCGTTCAGTGTTGCGGACTCTGGCTCCCCCGTCTAGGTCCATTTCCCGTTCAGTGTTGCGGACTCTGGCTCCCCCGTCTAGGTCGTGAGTGTTGCGGACTCTGGCTGCCCCGTCTAGGTCCCTTTCCCATTCAGTGTTGCGGACTCTGGCTCCCCCGTCTAGGTCCTCAGTGTTGCAGACTCTGGCTTCCCCGTCTAGGTCCTGAGTGTTGCGGACTCTGGCTCCCCCATTGAGTGATTGAAGTGATGGGTTCTCCTGCTGTTTTTCCCCTTCTGTAGGGGTGTGATGCACTCACTTTTGTGGAACACTCCGATTGTGCGGTCGACCACCAACTTCCGATTCCCAAAACTCAGACATAACAGTTGCTACGCCAAGGCACTCAACGTGCAAATAATCTATGGACTATCACGTATTGCAAATCTGTCGAAAATTGGCAGAGGGCGCCCAAACTAAATCGATTTCACAAATGCAACAACCTACATATGCACAGCATAGTACTTAAGAGTTCACATGGGATACCTAAATTATTAGCGCATCACGTGGTCACATCCTCTCCCCTCTGGCCGGGGTTATAGGGGTATGTGTGACCAACTTGCGCTTGCTGACTTTCTTGCGTTGCTGCTGAGTCCCTGTATACCTAGCAGCTGTTCCATGGGATTGGAAAGGGTTAAGTTGCTCCTGTGAAGGTCCAGGGATGGGGTTATAGGGGTATGCACTACCAACTCATACTAGCTGACTTCCTTGAAGTTGCTGCTGATATCAACGTACGTACCTCTATGCATGTGATCTAGCTGCCTCAACTACTCGGGCTAACAGATCATGGGTGGCTTGTAAGTCCCCTTGTACACTTTCAGGGCCTGGACTGTTTGCCATCATGAAGGCTACACAAAAACTAAACAAAAGTGGTCTTGCAAGAGCAATGGTCAGAGGAATCAGCACCTTTGTACAGAATAATCATTCTGAGTATCACCACATGGTGCATGATTGCAACGCTGTATATGTATGTCTGTTGCAGCTTGCAGGTTGGCTTTTAGTTTGTCTTCCTCCAGTGCCATTCAGTGTGGATGGTATGAAGAGATTAGTGTGGGCGATGGCTAGGCAGCCAATTTGGAGCTCAATGGATTTAAGTAGCTGCAGCCATAAGGTTTAGCTAAACTGCCCTTCTCAGGTGATTAGCAGCCCACAAATACTCTCAACCCACTGAGGTTCCACCCTTGTGGCTGGCAATCACAATTCTCATGTTTTTCAATTACAAACTACAACAGAGAGCTAAGACCTACATCACCAGTGCCATCAACACACATGCATTCAATGGATTTGCAATTGTTGGATTAAGAAATGCTGTTTGCTATTCAGGACTACCAATTCCAGGAAGTGACTCCTTGTCACATGCAGGAGTTATACCATCACAACTTGAGCTAACAACTGATCATCGGATCGAAGCAAGTTAGGTTTCACAATTGTGGGTGACGGACTCTAGAGAGCTAGCCTGTACTGTTGAGTATACTGGTTGGCTGATGGAAGGCCATTTGGGCTCAAGTTGGAGTCATTGGACGCAATTGGTGATATACATGGAGGTGTCCAATCTTGCAGACTGACTACAGAATTCCTATGAACTAAAATAGCTTGGGCCACTGGAAACTGAAGAGTCTATTGGTGGGTATGATGGGCCAAAATCAGAGCGTCATTGGAGATTGAGCAGTGTACTGGTAGGTAGGATTTGAACTTGTAGGGTTAGTTGAAGCTGACAAGTGTACTGGTGGGAGGTTGGGGTTGCTAGAGGCCGAGGGGCGTGCAGACGGGTGGGTTGGGCTAGTTGCATGGTTGCTGGAGGCCGAGGGGGTACAGACGGGTGGGTTGGGCTAGTTGCAGGGTTGCTGGAAGCTGAGGGGTGTATAGACGGGTGGGTTGGGCTGGTTGGGCTGGTTGCAGGGTTGCTGGAGGCCGAGGGGGTACAGACGGGTGGGTTGGGCTAGTTGCATGGTTGCTGGAGGCCGAGGGAGTACAGACGGGTGGGTTGGGCTAGTTGCTGGAAGCTGAGGGGTGTATAGACAGGTGGGTTGGGCTAGTTGCTGGAAGCTGAGGGGTGTATAGACGGGTGGGTTGGGCTAGTTGCAGGGTTGCTGGAAGCTGAGTGGTGTATAGACGGGTGGGTTGCGCTAGTTGCAGGGTTGCTGGAAGCTGAGGGGTGTGTAGACGGGTGGGTTGGGCTAGAGTCTGTACTTGCATGGTCACTTTTATCTTGTTAGGCAGAGGCAGCTCGTAAAGGCAGTGAACTAGGTCTCCTATGATTGCCAGTTGGTCAGACACAGACAGACTTCCAACTGCAATCATGTGACTATGATGTTCTTCTACCACCTGTTGAATGTTGCAGATCCTCTTTCCTGTTTTCACCATATACTCTGCATCGTTCATGAAGACGAGTGGACCCAGATCCTAGTATTCTAGCATGGTCATGCCACATGAGCAGGTGCCTACAAGGATGTGTAGCTTCATTTACTCTCACCAGCATGTGGACCAACTCTTCCTGTGCTTTTCTCTCTAGTGTCCAAGTGCATGAATTCCTCTTGTGCTTCTAAGAACTTCTTCCGAACGTCAGTCAGAGGTATCCATCTGCCGTACACTTTTACCCTGTTTTCCTCTCCTTCCATTTGTTCACTGTCCATCTTGACAACGTGTTACATAGTCCTTCCCAAGCATTTGCTAGCAACATCACTATGCCTGGACAAAATTGTCACTAAATTTGTAATGACCGGAGGTTTCCAGGATTCACACATGGGTCTTGAAGGTCTTCCATAGGTTCCCTGTGACCTTGGGGTGATCATGCCTTGTTGATCACAGACTAAGAGAGAATCTAGCGACACTTTCACGCTTTGACGATTATCTTGAAGGACCTTTCTTCCCTGTCTATCTACTAGGACTCTGATAGAGGCTGCCATCATTGACCAGATAAAATGTGTGTTATGACTTTTCATCCTTTATAAAAGTAATGCAAAGTTGGAATTTAGTCTGTTTGTAACCAGAACATAGATTATGTGGTGATGTAGTCACCAAGCCAAGTTGATTTGTAGCAGATTGTGCTCATTTTAAACTGCTTCCAAGCAACAACTGCATCCCTATGTACGATTGACACACTTGGTATCATGACATGTCAAAATTCCAAGCTTCAATCCCAGTAGTGTGCTTCCAATCATGAAAGCCAACACGGGTGAACGCCTTGTCCCAGACTGGACTGAAAACCGGCATGGAAAACAGAAGACTGCATTCTCCTCAACTGTGTACTCAATCCAAGGAAACATTCTATACCAGTGGCTTGGTCTAATTGATTTTGGCTGGATGGGGCTTTCGGACTTGTTGTTCGCCATGTCAAATGCCAGCAGATCACCTCAGAACTTGATGTTCTGGGTAACATTGACGAACTATCAGACTCATGGGTGGATACAGGGCCCACCTCATGATCATCGGAGTCATCACTGTCATCAGAATCCATTCCAGTGTCACCCTCTGCTATTTTGAGAGAAAAGGTTATTTTGGGATGGACAAAGTATAGCCTGCTGCCAGTATAGGCCTACATTCCTAGCCACTTGTGGTTGTCTCTCTTTACCTTCCCCCTCAGTCTGCCCTTTTAGGCCATTACGCAAAAGACAAAGTTGCTTGTCTCTTCATCTTTGCTGTGGACGAGTGAGGACACCAGAAGGGGTATAAACAGACATTAAAGATGATAACTGGTAGATTAGGAGCAGGAAAATGTACAGGATATAGGACTCACAGGACATGTAAACCACAAAGAAGGCATGGACAACAGCAGTTTTCATTGCAGCAGTGTGGTCTGGTTGAAATGCCTAATTGTGAGCTGCACTGTTCCTCAGTTCCTGACAGCTAGCAGTATCAAAAACTAATATTAATGAAAGTTCATCGCATTGAGGAACGTTACAGAGTGTATATGAAAGTACAATTGACACAACAAGAAACCATACAAACAGGTAGAAAGTCACTGGAACAGAGTTCGGAAGTCAGTGCAAATTGGGTGAATTCTACAAATGCGCATGCACACAATGCAAAATACGCTCATGACATTTTGCTGAAAGTGTGCACTTTGACCTTCATATTTGATTCTCAGTTGAAATGGCTATTTGTTTTCTCGTGCATAGCTGAATTAGCATTTCCTCTCTCTTCATTTCTTTGTTTCTCCTTTACTGAAGTTGAGAAGGTTTTCAAACAGTGTAAGCATTGATCTTGATTTTCAGTAGGCCTGTGTAGGATGGTAGTACTTATATGTAAGACTCCAAATATTACACAAGTAATAAAAAACATTTAAAATGTAACAGGATGTAGGGATACCAGAACCGCAAAAAGTAAGGAAACAAGGTAGGGATGATCACACAAAACAGTGAAGTATACAACCCCCTACAGAGATCTTTTTCCATAATACGTGTATAATGAAAAAAGATATGTAGGGGGATTGTATACTTCACTGTTTTGTGTGATCATCCCTACCTTGTTTCCTTACTTTTTGCGGTTCTGGTATCCCTACATCCTGTTACATTTTAAATGTTTTTTATTACTTGTTTATGTCATTTTTTTTAACAGCAGGCGCATGCATGCTGGACTCTGGCATTTACACTGCCAGCAATGGCTGAAGAATCGGACCCAAGCATCTCAAAAGCCAACCCTTTTCTGGATGGTTACTACGCCAGTGCTCCCTGAGCTGAAGACCATAGCTAAGTTTAGTGTAGCTAAAATAGCTATACCAGATAGTAGTAGCGACACATTGTTGAGTCTTTATAGATAGGCATTCACCCCTCTCACAGAACACAGTCTAGTAACATATATAGCACAGAGAATTTACCTCAGTCTAGTTGCGGTAACACAACGCAAGGCACGTCTAATTCAGCGATCTTGAATAATAATTACGTATCGTTGCTAAGTGATCGTTTAAGTGCGCATGCGTACAAACATGAAAATGGCGTGACAAATGAAGCCATAGTTATTGAGTGGGCAGCTGTAGCCGCCTGGTGAAGACTTGGAGGTTGCCAAAAAGCGATGGGCTGGTGCACTGCTCGGTGTAAAATGCTGCTGTTTCGTGCGAAAACCATCATGAGGGATTGAGGCGACGTTGAGCTATCCCGTCTGAAAGAAAGAAGAAGAAGAAAGAAGAAAGAAAAACAATTTGCCCGTTTTGCGAGTACCTGGTGCGGTACTTTCGCGACGGTTTTTCGCGACGCGAGGAGTCTTGTTGGTCATGAAAACACTCGAAGATGAACGGTATGTGGTTATAAAGGCTTAGAAGTGTACCGTTTCTGAGATTTGGAGAGATTCTTATGTATTAGCATATATTGCGTGTACGTCGTATCCCTAAATACAGAGTCTACCGACTCTGTGATACCAGTCTTCCTAAAAGAAGGTCGTCAGATTGTGTTCTTTTTTGAAGGAATTAATGAGGCTGCAATTCTCTAGCAATTCACACACTCACCATTGCAACAATGTTTTCTCTGACTTTCCTTACTGTAGTTGAAGGCCTTCCTGAAATGGAGTCAGCTGATGAAGTCTTAGGAAAGAGTTCAACGCTCAATACTGACATTGTCATCTGCCATAATGGTAAGGAGTTGGAACATATTACTGTCGGTTGGTATTCAACCTCAAGAGGTAGAGTTTCCTCCCCCTGTCTAGTGGCTCTCTTTCACCCTCCCTCCCTCCTCCGTCCCTCCCTGCCTCTCTCTCTCTCATCCCTCCTTCCCTGTCCCCCTCCGTCTCGTCCCTGGTGATCCCTCCTTCCCTGTCTCCCTCCGTCTTGTTACTGTAAATCCTTCCCTGTCCCTCTCTCATCTCACAGAGGTGTGATTGGGATGATAGTGGTGTTCATCCTGATTGGAATGATCCACATACCAGATGGTCCCTTCATCTGGCCGCACCCAGGTCAGCCTCTCAGACCACTTCACCTGGTCACCCCAAATTGTACTCAGGATCCCCAACAGTGGATTGGGGGTCTGGTGAAAATCACTCCATGGGCTAGCCTCATTCCCAGACCATTCTGTGACCTGGGATATCGATGAGGCTGACCATGGGCTAGCCTCATTCCCAGACCATTCTGTGACCTGGGATATCAATGAGGCTGACCCTGGGCTAGCCTCATTCCCTGACCATTCTGTGACCTGGGATATCGATGAGGCTGACCATGGGCTAACTGGATTCTGCTATTACCTTGAAGTTGCTTGCTGGCCTTCAGCATGTTGGAAACGTGCTCGTATACAGCCTCAATCTCGGGCTCCCCTCTGCGCAGCAAGCAATTTGTTGCTGTGCAGGGGGAGCCTGGGCTATTGTTTAGCTGTGAGTAAAGCTACACGTACATGTAGGTACATAGTTAGCCCACATGCAAGGGCACATGATGACATCATCATTGCAGTGACGATGATGATCTGCATTGAAATTCAGTGGAGGTACAAAGTTCACCAGCCCCACCACCCCCAGCCCCACTGTAACTTTGCTTGCAGCTCAGTCCTGCCATGTGCTCGGACTGTACGTAGCTACTGATTTACATAACCTTCAGTGCTACTTCCTTCCACTGCACATAGCTTTCTGGTGGTTCTTTCTGTGCCTGAAGAACCTCGATCTTGATATTTGCTCTCTTCCAAGTAAGTGCCAGAAAATTAATGTCATGTAGCAAATCGACATGTTTGGTCTAAACATGGCCTCGTTTATGGGTGACTAACTTCTGCAATCTGCAGTAGAGTTGGTTTATTTTTGCGTGTAGGACATCTCCTGTGACATCACTCTGTACTCCTACTCAGACTGAGGATGACAATCGGCAGTTCCTGAAGCTGTACGACCTGGACCTGGGCCAACCTCTCCCAGAGCGGACGTATGCTGAAGACTGCCGTCTGTACACACCTGACAATCCAAATGTTCCTTTGCAAACCTGATGGATAAAATGGATGTGTTTGTTCCAATTCACTTCATCGGGTGGTATGTCAAGGTGTGCCAAGCCTCACCATATGATGTCATTTCCTTTTATCTCAGGGTCTTCCCCTCCCTCGCCGACCTGCAGGCTCTCATTCTCTGATGATACATAATTGCCTTTAAACCCAGGGTCTTCCCCTTCCTTGCCCTCCTGCAGGCTCTCATTCTCCGGAATTTGTTTCTCCGGAACATCCTCAGTATCGGGTTCGAGATGATAGAGTACACACTCGAGTCTCAGCTGCCAAATTTTGAGGAGTGTTGGTGGGACCATGTAAGCTAGACCACGTACATGGAGTGCACATAGCCCCAGCAGTAATGGCTGCACGTACATGAAGTACCTGCTGCTAGACGTTCAGGCTCCTCATTCCCAATGTTCCCGGCACTTTCCAACTTTCGTTACAGTACTGTGTATGTGATGAAAGGTCTGGGAATGAGGCTGGTGTCTGAGGGAGAGAACATATTCATGTTTCATAATAATTATTTCTCTTCCATGTTTAATTTGCTACACGTACTCACTCCTTTGGAAGTGAGGTCTGAAATCTCTTTGCTCAGAGAGAGATCATTTGTTTTGGAGGGGTTGTGCATGTACAGTGCAAACTTGCGTATGATATACTGACAACTACTTGTACACACAAATGCATGCACACACACACGCACACACACACACACACACACACGCACACACACACACATACATGCACACCCACCCACAATGAGCAGTGGATACTAGACTTCCTGGGCTTGGTATCTGGCTGGGCATATAGATGTGTGAGTACTTGGAGATGAAGACCAACCACTGGATGGGACTCTGGAAGATCCCCACTTCAAGTGAGTAGTGCTGCCAACAGTTACATTTGTAGCAGGAGTTTATCAGCGATGCAAAAACTATGTTAAGCTGGTGGCCCTCATAAGCTCCTGGTATCGCTCATAAGCTCCTAGCATTGAAGTGTTGGCTCAGTGGTCATGTGTATTGTGTTGTGGGACAGCCTCACTCTGTTGGATGGCCTGGACTAGCTGTGGCCAAGTCTGTGAGATCACGATGTACATAGTAGCCTCATTCCCAGGCCTTCTCACCCCAGCGTTGGTCGCTTGCAGTACTAACATGGGGCAAACGTGGGGGGTGAGAAGGCCTGGGAACGAGGCTGGTACATAGAACACTGCTGCTAGTACTTGAACAGCTTAGGTGACGTGTGACATGTACCTCAGAATAGTGTAGCCTGGACACCAAACGGATATTTCTCCCCGGTGTCCCCCCCCCCGTGTCTCTTCTGTTATGTGGTGTTGCCATGGTAACAGATATTACCTGCAAATTAATATGCTGGTGTCTAGGGTTGTCGTATGTGATATACATGCATGTACTAAGGTACGTATTGTCCAGCCCCGCGAGTTAGGAGCTACTGATACAGACACTCTATAACATTGTTTCTGGCCTCTTCCTCCTGTAGGGGTAAACTGGGCAGTGAGTCAGTTCACACCGTACAGCTGGACACACTTCCGCTGGGGCTACATGGGAAGCATCAAGAGGTTCACCCTTGTGGTCGTGATCGCCGCTTTTGTAAGAGACTTGTGTTAGTGTGTGACTGTGTGTGCATGTGTGGTGTGTGTGTGTGTGTGTGTGTTGTATGTGTGTATGTGTATGTAATATGTATGTAAGAGAGAGAGATTGAGGTAGAGTACATGGTACATCAATCTTTTCCACCCTGTGGATCACACATTATCACTTGGTAAAAGCTGTGTGACGTGGTGTCCTGAAATCTCCCTTTTGCTTTCCAGTGGTTGCTGCAGCAGTTGAACACCTTCTACCTGAAGGCATCTCTGTGGATTTCACCCAACCACACACTCAACTTCTACCGAGAGGTGCTGTTTGCTTTCTGTGGGTCTTGTGTGACGAAGGAGATGTACGACTACCTCAGCGCAGGGTAGGAGTGGTGTGTTTCTCATGCCTCAACTTCTGTGCATGGGTGATTAGAGACAGAGACTATGTTTTCTCCGAAATACGTACATGTGTTAGTGTGTGACCATAGGTGTGACTGTGTGTTTGGTGTGTGTGTGTGTGTACATGTACATGTGTGAGTGAGAGAGATAGAGAGTGGTGTGTGTGTGTGTGGTGTGTGTGTGGTGTGTGTGTGTGTGTGTGTGTGGTGTGTGTGTGTGAATGCATGTATGGCAGTGTGCATGTCCTGGTTCCAAACTGGTTGATAACTTGATACCAAGACATGTAGCGGACTGTTGATAGTACATAGTACATCGATCTTTTCCACCCTGTGGATCACTATGACAGAATCAGTGTGTTTCTACCTGCAGTGACAAGAACACACACATGGGCTGCTTCACTTGACTGCTGTTCACTGCAATCATTTGTGAGGTAGGAGGACACAGTATTGAATGTTATGATGGCAAGCAGTATGTACTCAACTGTAAGGCATTCCATGGTTAAGGTTACGGGTACCACATGTACCGTAGGCGCTCTAATTATGTGTCGCTCAAAAAATAATTATTTTTGAAATGCAACGCAACAATAGAAATTCGATCAGCCAAACTTCGACGCATGATTAGAAAACACCTCGCTAGATACTGAAGTCAGACGAGTGTAGACAAGGCTATTGCATAGCGGTCGTGTTTGTTCCGGGTTGTCGGACTGTCGCTGCCTTTTCTCCTACATGGGGCGTCCGTATCCTGGGGCACAGAATACATTATAGTGAGTTCATGGAGTTCCTTTGTCGTACCTTCACTGATGTCCCGGCCATATCGCAACTGTGTCTTTATACATCAACGTTCACAGGCAGTGATGTGATGAGCCCTCTTCGCCGTTCAACTGTACTGTGTGCGCTTCGAGCTAGCTGCCATGCTGCCGTTATAATCGCGTTACGCAAATTAGTCCCCGGAGTGCGACGCATTATTGGAAATTATCGGTTTGAGACATTGCATTTTGACGCAGAATTAGAAAGGACGCATAATTAGAGCGCCTACGGTAATAACACCTGTAATGCAAATTCTTTCACCATCTAGTACGAAGTGCGGTGCTGGACTCAAACCTATCCAGACTTGCCTACTGCGTGGAGAAGTATATTCACACAGGAATCGTTGAAATAACATGCAGCTGCCCCTAATTCAATTTACTTCTGGTCAACAGGTACCCGTAACCTTAAAAGGACAAGAGCTACTTACATACGGAGTGTTTTGACATTGCCAGGCAATGACAGTCAAATCTTAATTTTTCCATAGATCTTGTTTAACGATGAGTTAGTAGCGTTAATTGAGTTCTTGGGGCTTCCCCAACATGTGCTCCTGAATGCTCAGTTACATTGAACTGTCATTAGCAGATGTGGTCAATTTTAGTCTCTTGAAAGCCAGTCACCTAACATACATAGCTACCGTATTTCCACGATCAAACGCCACACTCGATTAGTGGCCGCCCTCGAATAATAGCCGCACCTCCAGAAGGGCTGAACGAAATAAATGCCACCCTTGTTTAGTAGCCGTGGCTAGTATTCGAACGGTCAGCGATCGATCGAAGCGCTTTGTCTAGCCCTCGAGGTCCGTGACTATTTCGCTGAGAGCGTGAAGAGAGGAGAACTGATTGTTGGTCATATTCTGCGAGACCTGACTAAGCGTTTGGCGTTTTCTGTAGTCGAGGCGTGGGGGGTGAGCGACGTGTGACCGGCTAAATCTTTCGTGACAGTAATGACTTTGGTGTTTCCTACCATTTTGTGAGGATGATTATGACAGTACCAGGGCTGAAACAAAACTTCTTTGTGTGCTTCCTTGTTTATGCTGAGTTTAATAAACGCCGCCTTGGATTAGTGGCCGCCCTCGAATAGTAGCTGCAGTAAATCGTGTGATGAAATTAATAGTAGCCGCGGTGTTTGATCGCAGAAATACGGTAACCCAAGTTTGATTGATAGTGGTGCCTTGAAGCACTTTCAATGTTTTTGAAAGCCATACACCAAGATCAGCTCCCACCTGTAAGGAAGTATACTCCATAGGAATGGGCATACCGAATCTATGGAACTTGAAATGGAATGAAATGAAATAAAACGGAATGACGGTAATTAGACAGGCAGGTAGTATTATGCTATTGTCACAATTGCTTCCGTGTGTAGCTAGATTAAAACTTGTTCTTTGCACCGTATATGGTGGCTGTATCACGACACCTCACTATACTCTTAAGCTTTCCAGGTACTTAGTTACCCGGTACCATGGACAGTAGTCTGGTAGTGTATTGTCCATGGCAGTACCCGACTACCCGGCCTCATTCTGAGTCTCGGCCGGCTTTATGCATATAGCCACACCCACTTCCGCTGTTTGAAGTTTTAAAATCACACAGCTGCACACTCCTTCGAGGGGCTCTCACCATAGTCTTATCTTCGAAAGTAAGAGCACTCTTTCACAGCTAGCTGTACTACAGCTACCTGTAGCTTCTTACAATTTTAATTCGTGCACGTGCGTGCTTGGTCCAGCTACTATTATTCCGTTCCATTTCATTTCATTCCATTCCACGTTCCATAGATTCGGGTATGCCCATAGGAATGCTGCTTGCATTCATATCACAGAGTCGGTAGACTCTGTATGTAGGGATACGACGTACACGCAATATATGCTAATACAAAAGAATCTCTCCAAATCTCAGAAACGGTACACTTATAAGCCTTTATAACCACATACCGTTCATCTTCGAGTGTTTTCATGACCAACAAGACTCCTCGCGTCGCGAAAAACCATCGCGAAAGTACCGCACCAGGTACTCGCAAAACAGGCAAATTGTTTTTCTTTCTTCTTCTTTCTTCTTTCTTCTTCTTTCTTTCAGACGGGCTAGCTCAACGTCGCCTCAATCCCTCATGATGGTTTTCGCACGAAACAGCAGCATTTTACACCGAGCAGTGCACCAGCCCATCGCTTTTTGGCAACCTCCAAGTCTTCACCAGGCGGCTACAGCTGCCCACTCAATAACTATGGCTTCATTTGTCACGCCATTTTCATGTTTGTACGCATGCGCACTTAAACGATCACTTAGCAACAATACGTAATTATTATTCAAGATCGCTGAATTAGAAGTGCCTTGCGCTGTTGTGTTACCGTAACTAGACTGAGGTGAATTCTCTGTGCTATATATGTTACTAGACTGTGTTCTGTGAGAGGGGTGAATGCCTATCTAAAGACTCAACAATGTGTCACTACTACTATCTGGTATAGCTATTTTACCTACACTACTTCAGCTCAGGGAGCACTCACTGGCTTAGTATCCATCCAGAAAAGGGTTGGCTTTTGAGATGCTTGGGTCTGATTCTTCAGCCATTGCTGGCAGTGTAAATGCCAGAGTCCAGTATGCATGCGCCTGCTGCTAAAAAAAATGACATAAACAAGTAATAAAAAACATTTAAAATGTAACAGGATGTAGGGATACCAGAACCGCAAAAAGTAAGGAAACAAGGTAGGGATGATCACACAAAACAGTGAAGTATACAATCCCCCTACATATCTTTTTTCATTATACACGTATTATGGAAAAAGATCTCTGTAGGGGGTTGTATACTTCACTGTTTTGTGTGATCATCCCTACCTTGTTTCCTTACTTTTTGCGGTTCTGGTATCCCTACATCCTGTTACATTTTAAATGTTTTTTATTACTTGTGTAAGGTGCTTCCAAGAAAGCCACATTAGCCTGCCAAGTAAGCATCACCTTGGTGGCTAGCTCTCACAGATTCATATGTTTATATGTCCAACCAGGTGTACATTGGCTGGCACAGATCTTGAGCTCCTCTTCTGTACTGACTACCACCTACACCTGCAGAATGACAAAGTGAGCATTATACGTAACTATTGGTATAATATATATCTTGTCATCACCCGTGATGTTTAGCAGGTAGACCTACTCCATTTGTGCACACAAAGTATGTTGCATTTTGTGGGTAAATACCATGTATCTTTTCCCAGTCCCCAAGTTCTGGTCCAATTGTAGGCAGGTTCATACCCAGACATGTTTTATATTCAGTGCATGAAATCTGATTAAATAGGCTACGTATACACCTGTGAAGCCCAACTGGTTTAAGTAGGCCATGTCAATACGTGCAGTTTAAGTAGTTTTAAAGTAGGTAATGCAAACATGTGGTCAGGACATTTCCCTGGTTCCCCACTTAGCATTCAATGACTGCTTAATTGCTGAATTCTTTTCAATGGAGGTGAATTCCAGCCTTTGGATGTACCATATTTCCACTTCATGGGTTTTTTTGAAGCTCCTAACTTGACTCAAGTGCCATTGCAGCCATCCTGTGCAGATTTGTGACTAAAACCATGCGAGCTTTCAATAATAATGATGGCTCTCAGGCAATGACCACCCATGTAGACTGAGAAAAAAAGCTTCACTTCTAGAAATGGAGCCACTACATGGCCAAATGACTCGTGCAAAGGAGGCAAGAAATGGCCCACCCCGTGCCAACCAAGGGCTTTCTACGGCCAAAACCCAGAAGCAGCCTCGGCCTAGTACTGAAACCTGCCCACCTTCCCCTGTCCCACCCTTTCTGCTGGAGCAGAACCTAAGGACATTGCCTGAAGTATTGCATTTTGTCTCTAGCAAATAAAGGATTAAACCACATGGTAGACTTAACACTGGTGTTGCTAGCCTCGTTCCCAGATGCTGGATGCTGCTCAGCAAACAACTGTGAGTCTTGACAGCAACTTTTACAAAATGAACACAGCTTAAAATTGGCCATCTAAACTTGCTGGTTAGCTATCCCTGGCGAGGCCCGGCGTCCACTCCCGGTATTTCACGCGGACACCGGGGTACGCTAGGCCAAGAGCGCATGATGACACATTGTTTTTTCACAGCGGAGGAGGAAGAGCATGTGACTACGTATTCTCCCGTGGTGAAAGCAGAATCTTTCACGTGTACTAAAATAGCACATCCAGTCACACTGTAGCTAGATTGCGGGTGAGAACAGAGTGTGAGAAATAGTACAGCTGCGAAATGGTCGATCTCGAGCCAGAGGACAATCAGTCAGGGACAAAACTGGGCCAATACGACCCCCTTCAACTTCGAAGTACTTCGTGGAGCAAACAATCATCCACCGTTTCTCTAGCCTCGTTCCCAGGCTCTCCCACACGGACTGTAAGCGACGAAAAGCTGGGCAAGGCCTGGGAATGAGGCTACCGTTTCTCCCCATCTTCGACTTTCAGGCTCGTGTAGCAATGCAGAACGGATCGCTTTGTGTCAATAAGGGCTGTGAGAGCGCAGACTTTGCAAGATGAACTTTGATTGCTTCCATTTACAGCTACTTTACTACAAGTACAACAACAGTGGTGTGATATCCGTGAAGAAGCCAACGTGTTGAGCTCACGTGTTCTACTTTTAGTACACGCCAGAGATTCCGCCTGGTTTCAAATTTTTGCCAGCCACATGCTCTTTCTCCGCCGTGAAAAAACAATTATGTCATCATGCGCTCTTGGCTAGGCACATGGCCTCCCACTTGATAGCACACGACCTGTGTACTACATGTAATCTCGGGAAAACAAAAAGCATGACTATATAGCCTGAGTGTTTGCTCGTGATTTGTCGCTTGAAACCACCATGTATATTTCACAGTTGTTCTTCCGGAGACTCCTCGTTGTCGTACTGAGTGGCATCCAGCAAGATCAAATGGCATAATTCGATTGCCAAAAACCACACATAAAACCATGCATAGTTACGTACGTCATTGTGCACGTAATGAAATCTTCCAGGCTCTCTCCCGTTTTTTTATGTGTACAGTATGCGACAAAAAGCTGGGGAGTAGCCTGGGAACGAGGCTAGGTGTTGCAACAATTCTGCAAACCATGTACAACACCCTTAGTATGTCCTTGGGGGTGCTGCAATAGCTCTCTGAGGAAGTGTTGATGTGACGGAATTTGTAGGCATGCACTGAGCCAAAGCTACATAGTGGGGCTCAGAACAGCAAGAGCAGTAAACGTACCAGGTAACATATCACACATCTGGCTAGCAGGGGGCGGCTGTCATACACAGTATTACACACCAACAAGAGCACATCATGACATCATCATTGCGACAGATTGACGATGATGTCAACACTCACTTGTGACACCAAGCATTTTTTCGTGTAGATGGTTGAACACACAATAACATCACGTTTTCCTTTTTGCCATTTGCCAATTATGTCATGCTCAGTACAGGTGAGGTTCTCCCTGATTTTCTGTACTGCAAGCGATAAAGCTGCACAGTGGCCTGGGAGCAAGGTCCCATGTTGTACACTATTTTGAGTCTAAAGTGGGGAAGGGAATATTAATTTTTTGAATATTCAATTAGTCTCGACTATATGCCCGGACTATATTGACAAATTTGGAGATTGAAGAACGTTTTAATGTGCCCACATTCATTTCATGTCTTTCTTACCTTAACATCACTCACGCAATGAAACGTACAAGGACCTCTCCTGCTTAACTGTACTGCCAGTGAGGCAGGAGTTGGAAACAAGCCTATGGGTATACGATTGTGAGGCTATGTTGAGCTTAATGAATAATTATTCCTTTATTTCATTGCGCAGGTGGGTGACAGTGTTAAAGATGCCTTTGACAAAGTGCCAACAACTCAGCCTTGTAACACTGTGAGGGGACCAACTGATGATGCAGTCCTATTCGTGAAACTTACAATTACCCTTGGTCCTTGTAAGTGCATTTTATCCTGAGGAATGCAAAAAATATAATACACATCGAATTTGTTTTTACTTCTGTACAGGTGTGTACTGTCATTCAATATCATGCTGTTTATTTGCTGCACTTCTCTATTTGTTGTTTTTAATCATGTACATGCCTACCTGTACTGTATAATAATAAGTGGTTTCACCACAAGAATAAGTGTTTTCGCCAAACTATGTATGTAGTGTGCTTCTCCTATAGAAAGTGGTGACCTTAATAGGTAGTGGGCGTGATGATCACCCTAGCTAAGTTAGCCCTATTTGTACTCACATGACTGATTGTGGCAATGTTTCAACTTTATAATTAGCTAGTGACCTTCACCTTTTAGCTTGTACAATGATGGCATGCACTGATGCATGCACTTCCAGTGACCGCCATTGTATCAAAAGCACAGCAGACTACACTCCTGCTGTGGAGGTACGTCTTTGCCTTGTACCATCACACAATCATCTCCTCAGAACGTCTGAACTTTTGAGTCTGTGCTGCTAACAATATAATAGGCATGAATTAAAATTCTAATGAATTGAAGAACGGTGTGTGAAGGCCTACTACTAATTATCTGCTACTGACAGTGTAATTTCATAATAATTTTAGGAGCTTCCAGATGCAACCTTCAAGATCGACTCAGTGTACATATGCAGCCTCAGTAGCTACACCCTGACACATTGTTATAGGATGTGAATCTGTGCTAGCATACTATTAGTTTTGAGGTAGCTATAGAAGAATTGAGAATAATAGACTAAAATTTCAGGCCAAGAAAGGTACATTTCCTGAAAACATCTCGTAAACCGCTGCAGTAGGACTACTGCTTCCCAGCATACCACAGCTGCATTCCCTTGTGCTGAAGAGCAATCTGGAGGGGTTCACAGGATGTGGACCTGCAATGATGAAACCCATGGGACGACCAAATTCCCTCTTCCTATAATAATAATAGAGGCAAGGATACATGACATCAATACACGTGCTCTTACAAAACATGATCCCCAAATTATAAGTTACATGAATGAAGATGACTTTTGAATGCAAATTATAGTGCATGGTACAAAATTAATGAATAAGAATTCGTAGGAGCAATAATATGGGACGGATCAATACCACAAGGTTAGATATTATGAGGTGCATGGTGAATAAGAGAGGTACTGGGAATGACAATGCCGTCTTCAAAGTAATACAGTTTGTAAATGATCTTGTATACAGGACTGATTTTCAGTCTCTGACACTGCAGGAAGGTCATCAGGGTCTAGAACTTGTCTTTTTTCACGTGAGGGGACCAGATGGCATCAAGGCGCGGTCTATCGAAGGAAAGAACAGAGAATGACTAACAGTCACTTGATAATGAGTGACTACGGTAGTTAGTCAATGTTTAGACAACCAGACAGAGGCGTAGCAGTGATTTGCAGGATGGTTGGGCGAAGTTACACGCTGCCGGAGGCAGTGAATAGAGGCATGTAGGGGGTGACCAGTCAGCGTGAAGTGCGGAAAATAAATTTCCGCCTTCATTTTTCAGTTATCAGGATGGGCTCTTGTGGCACCTTCGTGCTTTGCACTGCAAGTTCCAGGTGTAAGAGGATTGCAGGCCCGGGGCCGCCATGTGCTTCTTTCTTGCTCAAATTTCGCCCACGAGCGTAGCTACGTAATGTGTACGTACACTAGTCTTGGAACCAAACCCTTCGAAGGGTCTGGTTCTGAGACTATACGTACACATATAGGGTATACTAGATCGTGGTCTCGTTCCCAAGCTGTTCGGTTTCAGGCAACGCACAGTATTGCGAGCTGAGGAGACGAGGCCAGGAGTTGCAACGTAGTTACTATGGCAAAAATTACTTTTGTGACGAAATTATTGGTCCGGCGGCTGCCGGACCTGCCGGACTGCCTGCTACGCCTATGGGCAAAGAATGGGTTGCTTTGTTCTAATAAGATTCTACACAGTGCAGACAATGGTGTTGAACTGATGCCCATCCAGTGTGATGTTCCCATGCCTGCTATTTTTCTATTGAGATTTGCTGATGCCATCATTATAGTCAGGGAAGGATTGGCCTTTTTTCCGCCTTCATTTTTCAGTTATCAGGATGGGCTCTTGTGGCACCTTCGTGCTTTGCACTGCAAGTTCCAGGTGTAAGAGGACTGCAGGCCCATGCAGCAGACGAGCACCTATATTTGTCCCCAAGAATAGGTACGTACATGCATGTACACAATATACTGTAGTGTTACAAAAGAGCACCCATGGGCAGTACATCATACATGTTCACCAAAGAAGGCAGTGGGTGCTCTTTACAATGTTTTTTGACATTTAAGAGCGCTGGTTTCTCGCTCAGCCATGCATCGTTGGTTAGTATCCACCACATTCCATCCAACGGTAGTAGTTGCTGCTTTGAGTGTTGAAGATACCATAGAGCCTTCAGTATGCCTAGAAATGATGGAAGCTACGATGTTTCTACTGCCCTCTGGCCAACTAGCTATTTGGCCAATCATAAGCACAATGAGAGGTGAAACTACGACTATGCTTGGCTATTCACTATCCCATCTTGCGAGACTGGTCAACCATGTCGATGGGAGTAGATGCCATTTCACAAGTTGGGGCTCTTTCGTAATACTACAGTTATTGCACACCTTACGTACCAGCATTAATTCACCTTGTCTAGCTCTTTCTCAGAATTTCCTCTCTACATCTGATGACGGCCTTTCACCCTACACAGCAAAAGGAGAGTGTGTAACATGAATGTACAGATACGGAATGAGAACATTCAGCCTTTGTCCTTGACGTCATATCACATGCTAAGCATTTATAGGCAGCTGGATAGTTCTTTGAGGGCACTAATCATGTGTAGACAAAACGTAAGGCCTCAACTGTAACTGGCAATCTTCTTCAAGCAGGAATATTACTCAATATGCAGTTGCCTTGCCAATGTCCAGTTTTCAGAAAAATAGACAAACATACATACATCTGTGATTATCAGAACTCCAAACACACTATGGGCAGCCTGAGATTGGGGTTAAGGAGGGAGCAGGAGGCTGAGGTAGGAAGGGGGGGGGGGAGCAGGAGGTTGAGGTGGAATGGAGGAGGGAAGGAGGAGAGGAGAGGAGGAAGAGAAGAAAGAACAGAGAAGAGAGGAAGCAAGGAGGAAGTATGAACATCTCAATCTAGGTTCCTGTACTGTCAATCTTACTCCCACCTTTTGGGAATGTGCCATGGCACTGGAATCAGAGCCTCATTCTCGCCCAGCTCCAGCTCCTCTTTCCCTATCAGTAATCTGCATGGAAATTCAAAAAGGAACACAGTTTCAACGTTTGATAGGTGCCAAAACTGGAAGAGAGCTACAGGCGTACAGGTTTGGACTCGTATTGTAGGTGTGGATTCACCTCAACTCTCCACCTAGGTGCATACCTAGGTGTGACGAGCAGGAATGGTGCATAACTTACATGGATGGGTATAGGGAACCCATCCAGGGTAGCCTAACCAGTGATGCCTCAGAAGGAGAAAACTTACTGTCTCTCCTCATCATTGACATCAGATTGTGAGGGTGGATGATTACCACACAGCACCATTTCTTCCTCCTGCCAGGCTATTGATGAAACTACATACATGACAACCTGATAGTACATGAAGAGGTTATTGGGTAGGTATTCATGTACAGCTATTGTGTAGTTTGCACTTTGTGGGGCAAAAATGAATTCATTATACTGACAAAAAGCAGGAGGTTGATCACTGGAGGCAGGGGATGACACTATACTGCAACTGAGGCAACCAATTTTGGTTGATAGATTATTTGCAGTGTAGCTGAGGGAGAAGACTTTGCAGTTGAAGTTGCAGCTTTTTATATATAACTTTTCTGTTTCTATGTACCTCACAATTTTCTCCTCCTCTCTCTTCTCCCAGACCCCTCCCCTCTCCCCCACCCTCCCCTCTCCCACGTCCTTCCCCTCTCCCACGCCCTCTCCTTCTCCCACTAAAGAGAAATGGAGAGTAAACAAGGATATCTGTTACTTCATTTGCAGCCTCCTGGATCAGATCCTCCACAGGGCAACTCTTGTCCACATACAACGTCAGGTTCTTCTGTAGGAGAACAAGCCGGAAATTCTTCGACATGTCTTCATTGCCCTCAGGCAATATTTGGGCAGGTTACACACAATACACAATATGGATGGCATAGCTGAAGACAGAACAATGTCATCCACAGTCAGGCATGCAAGCACATATACGGCCTCACATCCGGGCTCATTTCCTCAGGCGGGATATGCATGAGCCAAGCAAGCCCTGATGACACAACTACACCTGGTACATCCGTACAAAACAGTGTCCGAGTGGTTGTAACAACTTGAGCCACATTAAGGTGGCACATACCCCTTTACGTTAGGTTACCTTTAACTGTCGGGGGCCCCAACGGTAACCTAACGTAAAGGGGTATGTGCCACCTTAAAACGTAAAGGGGTAAGTGCCACCGGTGGCACATACTGTGCCATCTTAAGGTGGCACATACCCCTTTACGTTGTAAAGGGGTACATGTATGTGGTGGCACATACACCTTTACGTTGTAAAGGGGTATGTGGTGGCACATACACCTTTACGTTAGGTTACCTTTAACCGTCAGGGGCCCCCGACGGTTAAAGGTAACCTAACGTAAAGGGGTATGTGCCACCAGAAATCTATGGTCACGCAATCCCCTTCCAGACTCACCTCCTTCCAGAGGTTTGAGCCAACAAAACTGAACTGATTGTTCAGCTGCAGCAGATGACAAGAGATATGTCATTCACACTTCCTGCACATTCACTGTCCTAGGGTGTTTAAGTGGGTCATTAAAGTCTGATTGGGAGGTTTCTATCATACTTAGACCATGCACCACGGCAACAACAGATTATCTAGATGAACACCATCGTGCAGTTCAGAATCCATACCCATATCGTGCAGGAAGGAGCTTCCAAACTGATTGTTATCCCCTTAACTGTTCTCTTGACAGATCAAAATGCAACTGCAGTGAAATACTGCAGAGGGCCATTAACCGATATATTCTTTTTCTCCGGAGGTCCATCTTAGCTTATATTTCGAGTTCTGTCCGCTCTTCAGCCCCCAAACTCCACACACATGACCATGCAGCACATTCGTGACTTTACCACACCCACCCCATCAAGGGGCATTCAATAGTTATGACCATCGCCCGTCTAGACCGAGAAAAATGCTTCACTGTCAGAAATGGAGGCCCTACAAGGCAAGAGTACTTTTTTTCTCTTGCAAAGGAGGGGAGAAATGGCCCACCAAGCTCCAACCGAGAGCTTTTCAAGGCCAAGGCCAGAAGTGGCCATGCCGAATGCTGAAACCCACCCACCTCACTGCTGACGCAGAGCTTTAGTCCCAAGGACATTGGCGGACGTCCGACGAAAGTCTCATGCCATCTGTAGATGGTTTTATCGGTTAAAGTGCCATGCACAAAACGAGCAACAAACGAGACCGGTTGTACTACCACAAATACCCCTACAACTATTGTGACTTCACTGGCACTCACCTCAGCAACTTCATTTGCTCCTTGCTGGATGCAGCTTGCTCACGCTCAACCCACTGCATTGACAGCAATCATGGCACCTTGAGTTGTCAGCTAGCATGGAATCAAATATGCTCATTGTTAAGATAGCCCAATCACATCTGTCTGACTGTTCCAGGTGAATTCGAAGACGCTAAAGGTGTACTCCATTGTTCAAATGAAGTATCAAGCAATACATTTTGTATTCAACAGAAGACACTAGCTGTATAACTGTCACGGCAAAACTCTACTATAACAAAATGTAGCCTCGTTCCCAGGCCTACCCCATTCTTTGGTTTGCATTGACAATACGTAATACACGGGGAAGGCCTGGTATCATTCATCACGTGAGTGATGTCAGGTGGACACAGGCCTGTAGTTGTTTCAGCAGGTCCTGAAGCACTTCATCATCCAGTCAGATCCATTCGAACGCTATTCAAGACCCTCAGACGATCTACACAACTTCGTCGGCCAGGTTTTAAATGTATTTGTGGTTGGGCCACACCCCCTGATAATACCAGGCCTTCCCCCGTGCCACTCTTCTGCATTGGTTAACGCAAATCCGAGAGACCTGGGAAAGAAGCTAAGCAAAACGCTTACTTGACACATCACAGGAGAAACCACCTGAAGATGCAGACTAGACGGGCCATCAGAGCTTCTCCGTATCCACACCATCTGCACGCCCGTCGAGTCCGTAGTGGGACTATTTGAAGATTCAGATTCAGGCTCATTCATCGATTCTCCTGGGTAGAGGAGTGCCCGTAGGTGTGTTCTACGTAGGAACTTGAAGTGGTCCCACGACGGACTCGAACAGCGTGTGGACGGTGCAATCATGGAGCAACTTTGACGATAACGGTGCCTGTCAAGTCCCGTGTCTCCTGTGCATTGCTGAAATGAAGAGATGCACATCCAGACCGTCTCATCCTGACTGACATAGCTTGCAGGGGCAGCCTCAGCACGGATTGAGTCACTCTGATGCAGGCACACTCTTTGGTTCCCCAACAGTGGCCTGGGAAGAGAGGGGGATTAAGTGGGTAATCTCAACATTCCACTGAACAGTCTAGGAATTGTTTGTGGACATCATGAGCACACACTTAGCAGATAAACTGCAGCTTGCTGGATAGCCACTCTACTAGTTCCTCCTTCTTCTCTCCTCCCAATACACTCACCATGTACATTCATAACCACCATTATGGTTGTTAGCTATCTCTGGAGGGTTTCTACGAACACAGGAGAGTAATTGTTGACATCTACTCACTGCCTTCTTTCTTTACCTTCCCCGGTCCCTTCTCCTTTCTCCCCATTCTCTCTCATCACTTACCTTCGACCATTCTCAATGCTCCGTGTATTATTGCCAACGCAAACCGAAGCACAGAAACCCGGGAACGATGCTTCAGAAATGGAGACTCAACTCAGAAACAACATCGACCTCGTTCCCAAACGCCAAATCTCTTCGGTATGGAGTATAGGCACCACCCTACATGCCTACGAATAGTATTCAGAGTCAACAACAAGGACAGCAACAAATGAAGCGTCAATGCAGAGGGCCTACAGGAGGAGACCAAGGGCATTGAGGACCCAAGAAAAACGACAGAGACGGGAACACGCTCACCATTGCCCACAGTTGACGCGTGCACACCTGTTTACCGCCAAAACGGAAACCAACCAATCAAATTGGAGCATTACCGGCGCGCGTCGCCGGCCGGCTTTGGGGTATATAAGGCGAGCGCAGTTGCGTCCAAGCCATTCGGGCTTGGTTTGAGCTCGGGTTAGGTCATGGTGAGGTGAGCCCTCACTCTGACCTTACCCAGCTCCATACCTTCCACCCCAGGGTAAGTTTGGAGGGTGGGAGCATTGGAGGGTGGGAGCATTGGGGGGGTGGGAGCATTGGGGGGTGGGAGCATGGGGGAGGGGCTGGGGTGGGAGCATGGGGGAGGGGCTGGGGTGGGAGCATGGGGGAGGGGCTGGGGTGGGAGCATGGGGAGGGGCTGGGGTGGGAGCATGGGGGAGGGGCTGGGAGGGGTGCATGGGGGAGGGGCTGGGGTGAGAGCATGGGGGAGGGGCTGGGGTGAGAGCATGGGGGAGGGTCTGGGGTGGGAGCATGGGGGAGGGGCTGGGTGGGAGCATGGGGGAGGGGGTGGGGCTGTCTGAAATGATGAGGTCTGTCGTTTTTATTCAATTTCCAATGCTACTGTCGAATGCAGCTGCATTGCAGCATGTACTGCGGTGCCCAGACACCTTGCCGAAGAGGTTTGGCATCCACGAACGAAGCCGAGGTTGATTCTGGGCATGAGATTTCGTTAAGCAAGTTCCGTTCCCAGTCCCAGCTGCTTTCCTGTTCTTCGGTTTGCGTGACGTAATAATGATTGTTAATAATTATTTTGCACCGAAAAACGTTCCAAGCTACTTCTGGTGTGAATGTTGGAGCCTCCAACCTCAGGACAGGGACCTGGTGAGGTCTTACGCTTCATTAATAAGTTTAGCAGTATAGAAATCTTACCTGAGTGGGGGCATGGTCAGAGTAGTCTCGCGGGGCCAGACCCACACGGAAGGGAGGGTCTGGTCAAGTGGCAATTAGCAATTTGTTCTTGACACCCCAGAAGTTTTCTGGGAATTTGGTATGCAATCAAGCTGCACACTTGTGGCTCAATATAGGGGGAACAGAAACTGTAAGAAAAGGCTATAACCGGTTATTTAAGTAAAGATGGTTATTATGGCGTGGATTGCTCCACATAAGTAACTTACACTTTCAGCCTGTTGTATACATTGCTGCAGTAGGTTACATAGTTATAGAGGGTTATAGGGGGTTATAGGTGGTTATACTTGGTTATACTTGGTTATAGAGGGTTATACATGGTTATAGGTGGTTATACATGGTTATGTATGGTTATAGAGGGTTATACATGGTTATAGAGGGTTATACATGGTTATAGAGGGTTATACATGGTTATAGGTGGTTATACATGGTTATAGAGGGTTATACATGGTTATATGAGCCTGGTTAGCCTCGTTCTCTGGCCCCACCCAGCTTTCCATTGCTTGCAGTACGGTTAGGCGGGAGGGAGCCTGGTACGATTTATCACATGAGTGACATCAATGTAGAAAGATGGTAGAAAGACCTAAATGAACCTAGGGTTCAGAACAGCAAGAAGAGCAATGGAACATACCACGCATATATAGCTGACGGGGGGGGGGGGGGGGGGGGGGGGTGACTGTCATACATACCCAACAATAATCTCATAGATGTTCGCAAAACCTAGCGTCTTACAAGTTTTATCATTTGTAGATTACGTCATGCTCACGTGAGGAAACCTACCAGGCCCTTCCCACTTCTCCGTACTACAGATGACAAAAAGCTGGGCGGGGGACTGGGAACAAGGCTAGGGCCTGTTGTTATCCGTGATACCGCATGATATAGGGGCCCCCTTGCTGTGCATATGCCTTACTTCACCCTTCTAGTATTATGACTCTAGTATCATGTTCTAATTATGTGTCTTATCACAGTTTGGATGGCTGAATTTCTATTGCTGTGGTACAATTTCTTGAGTGACACAATCAAACCTGTGCCTACTATGCCATGTGTGTGTGCATATGTGTTGTGTTGTGTTTGTGTGTGTGTGTGTATGTTTGTGTGTGGTTGCAGTTAACACATTGTTACACTCCTGGTAGGGGAAAAATTGTGCTGCACAATAAAGTAATTGCCGAGCGGGAAGTGAGGCAGCTAATCTTGCAGTGTAGAGGTTGAATCTGGGCTAGTGCGACTATAAATATTTGTCCTGTAACGCATTGGAATGCGATTATTGTTGCCCCACTCGTAAATTATGCGTTGGACCCCCGCACGCGCGTGTATAGAACCCACACCATGTGACCTCACGTTATGTTGTTTGTCACTGCGCTGTACGAGTATGAGCTGACAGGAGACAACGACTGTCAAATTCAAGCGACATCGAGAGAGAACTGATGAGGCGAGGAGGGAAACTGTCTGACAGAGTGGCTGACCACAAGAGAAAGAGACTTGGCAAGTGGAAGTTGGCGTTTGCCGTTCACAGACTCGCCATCGCTTGTGATTATGTTCTGCTACTGCCAAATTATATCAAAGCTTCCCGTGAGGCATCTCTGCGTGATCAACCACATATGCACTGGTTTATTTATGACTACTTATGAATGGCCTACCAAGAGTGAAGACCATCATAATCACTATCATGCACTGACCCAAACGTACGCTTTTGGTGCTGATCAAAACTCACCTTGGTGGTGGAGATACAAGCGTTTTTGTCTTCCCGTCGGCCACCATTGCTCGAGCTCTCTCTTCGGCTTTGTTGCCAGTACTGCTCTTACAAAGGGCCCAGAAAGATTCTGACCACACAGCTGTGATCGTTGATGCTTACATGTCGAAACTCAACGTGCTGGCGAAGTTGTGAGCACTGTACGAATTTCTTGTCTCTGCTTTAGCCGCCATTGTGCTGCTGTGACTCGATCAGCTGAGCATGGTTGTCACTTGACATGTGTTAATTGGAACAATCTGTAGTACTTAGCTTGTGCTACCAGCGAGTTGCAACGGGTTGCAGTGGCTACCAGGAGAGCTAATTCTGCCACCGTTCATCTATCATGCTACCGTTCAATACAACAGCTACTGGCTGGCTATTGTTCAGCTGCCATGGTTACCATTTGGTAACCATGGCAACTGAACTATAGCCAGACAAGCAACCAAGCAACCAAGGCTACTGTTCATTTACCATGGTTGCTGTTGCTATGACTGTGGCTGGTGTGCAGTTGTTCAGTTACTGTTCTGCTGGGCCATGACGAAAACTGGAATTTCCACTTGAACGAGTGCAGCTCGTAGTCATGTGCTCCAAAAATATGTTCAACCTCCTCCGAAGTGCAACCTTTAGTGGTGAAGTGTAGTGATGCGCATGCTGTACTTTGGTCTGAGTTGTTGTGGGAACATACAAGTGGCTAGTGCTTGGAAACCTCATTCCCAGTCCCATACCCAACTTTTCTTTGCTTGCAGTACGGTAAAACGGGGAGGGCCTGGTACACTTCCTCACATGAGTATGACGTAATTGACAAATGGCAACATTTACATGTATGGAACGAAGACGCTACGTTTTGCACGATATTCAACCATCTACACGTTCAACGCTTGGTGAGTATGATAGTCGTCCCCCGATAGCTAGATACATGTGCCTGGTACCTTCCTGTTCTGAGACCCACGTACGCCTTAGGTCTTTCTACCGCCTTTGTACCATCTTTCTACCCTTGACGTCACTCACGTGACGGGACCTCCCTGCTTTTCCGTAATGCAAGTGATGAAAAGCTGGGTGTGGGACTGGGAATGAGGCTACACCTGGAATCCCTATTGGGTAGAGTCCAGACAGATTAGTGTTTCCATAGGAGATTATGGTAGCAAGAGCAACACTGAACATTGCAGAACATTGCAGAAGGGAGATAGAGCTGCAAGGGGCATTGACACTAGTCCTGAGTGTGAACGGCTGCACATGGATTGGGAGCAGCATGAGTATATCAAGCGGATGCTTGACTGAGTGCAGCTACTCATTAAAACTCATTAGTGCAGTGCAGCACTTGAGGCTGGTCAGCAGCTCCTGCAGTAGATTAGTACAGGTTTACACGTAGTTGCTTTCAAGCATCAAGTTCTAGCCGATTGTATTCATTGGGTGCCCTTATCATGTAATATTTGATTTCATACAGATTACAAATGTTCCGAACGGCATGTATATCACACTTTGCTCCTTTTTTTTCTTCATTGCAGGTGAAGTACAGCCAATAGCAACTCAATGCTGATTAAGACTAGGCCAGAAGTGGAGTGGGCTCTGGACTGCTGGGCTCTGGACTGCAGACCAGGTGATCCGAAGTCTCACTCATAATATTACTATAGATGTAGTCTAATAATTGCTGTGTGCTGGAAGTACTTATTGGTGCAGACTTCGCTACAACGCTGATTGGAAGTGGGATAAGGATTACTGTCATGTACTAGTGTTAACATGTTTTTGCTGAATTAGATATATGGTATTTCGCTATTGATGGATATACGGTATATGGGTGCAGTGCGTGATCACGGTGTGCGGTCACTGAACTATCTTGTGTGGTGTGTGGTCACCGAACTGTCTTGTGTGGTGAGTGATCAAAGTGTGCCGTCACTAAACTGTCTTGTGTGGTACGTAAGCGATCACGGTGTGCGGTCACTGAATGGCCTTGTTCGGTGATTGATCACCTGGTACGGTCACCGAACGGCCCAGTGCTGTGTGTGATCACGGTGTGTGGTCACCGAACAGCGTTTTGCATTGAGTGATCACGATGTACGTGTGCATGTATAACTATCAATACCTGAACTCAGCTATTTTACAAGATACAATGCCAATGAATCGATACAACACAAAAATCGCCCCATTTTTCATTAGCTTTTGTGTAACCATGTGATTGATTTCTGCGCATGCGCCTCGGGGGCATAGGGTTAAGCACATGCATGCGCAAACAGTGGACCTCCCTCACTCGGGCCTGGGAACGAGGCTAGTCCTAGCCATGTTCCCAGGCCTCCACACCCAGCTATTGCGAGCGACAAGAGCTGGGCTTGAAGGCTTGGGAAAAAGGCTAGCAGGTCCGGGGATCCGTTAATATTATGGGGGATGGTGATGACATCATTACTGAACTCCTTGAGTTACCATAAATTAATAGCATTGCTGCAACTTGTTTTACTGGAAGGAATTCAGGACAGAGCCTGTGTTGAGTACTAAGGACTCACTATACCAGTGTTCCGAATTTGTGATTTTGCCGTATGTTGCAAAGCCAGGTGCCATCTAGGCTTTATCTTTTAAATTTGTGCCTTCTCTCCTTTCTGCTCTTCTGAAGCCGTCAATCAACTCTATCATTCCAAAGTGATCCCCTTGATGGTAATTTGGGATCCGACAGAGCTGAAAATAACGCCGGTCGTCGGTCAATTTCCATTCAAGCAACAGTTACTGTATGAAATCAACAATGGGGAATATTACATGATAAGGGCACACAAATGACCACTTGACTCATGTCTGGGCGTTTATATACATAGGCTAATTAGTGTCTGCACACTAATTAGCTTATGAGGGGCTTCTGTCTAGGAGAAGCAAATTGGCAGAAGTGCTCACTATCAGATTCAATTCCTTTTTTCTTTTTCCCTAGTGTAAGATACATGGGTTGAATCAGCCAGCTGTTTTTACCCCGTGCCTAAAAGTCTTATTCACTACACACCAATATAGTTACACCATTGTCCGACCAAAGAAACTTAATGACCGGGCAAAATTGAATTTGACTGGACAATTGATACATAAACCAGCTCTGGGATCCCCACTTAAGCAGAATCAACTCCTTCTAGAAAGAGTTCAACTCTTTGCCACACATATGGCTGCTAAATCCTGGATGCAGATTCTGTGACATTAAGCAGACAATTTAACTTGAGTACTCCCACGAGCCGTAGGTCCTGTTATAAGTGTCTGTACATTTATAATTATGATGCTGCTGCACTCCTGGTAGGGCTAGCTCACTGTCATGATGCCTCGTACCTTGGCTTACTCTCACCTCCTGGATACTCTCAGCACACTTGGATTGCATCCACGTACCAGCTCGTGCTTGCTGCTCACCCTGATTAATGCACACATACGTAATGTCACGTACTGCCTATGATGGGTGAAGCATGTACTGTATGCCTGCCAAGAGTAAGATCATATCTCTACCCCTGAGAAAAACGACGAGTGCGTCAGTACATGCAAAAGTGTACCTTTCTGATAAGATTGCGTAGGTGGGTCCCCTACTGGGAGTTTTCAACTGATACCATGCCTTATGACAAGTGATTCACTTGTTTCAAACCGAGTCTTTATCCACTGCCTCCACTTGTCCAAGACCTGTAGCTGTACCCGTAGTTCCCCTGGAGTCTGTAGCGTATCCTCAGGGAGCATAGCTTACATGACTGTGTAGTGCTTCCGGCAAAAGTGGGAGGGATGGGAGAGGTGGGGGAATTGGTCAGTTGGAGTGTGAGAGGGGAGGATGGGGGTAGTGGTCTGCTAATTGCCTCTGAACTCTTTGTTGCAAGCTCTCTGCTATGAATGTCATTCATGTCTAGATCAGTAAACTCTGGATGACCTACACAAGGCACTGACCCTCACCCAAGATGACATCATCATTACATCAGCATACATCACCACTACATCATCTTGCATCGTAGTACATCACTAGTACATGAGACAATATTTACTGTCCGTATAGCGTAGTTGCTAAAGCTCCGTTGCCATTGGTTACAGTTGTGGATCTAGTTGGCTAGTCTAAGAGTGGACTGCAGTGACAGGCTGACAGAAGAACACAGAGTGCCTGCACCGCAGCCACTCGCCTACTGAATCACAGTTTCAATCATGAGCCATTTTTGGAGCTGTAACCCTGCATGCAGTTGTCATCCTGTACACGTACCCTTCCTGACCCCCTCCCCCTCCTCAGACTCCCGACCTTTTGACCAGTAAGGTCCCCTCTTAATTTGATATGGAGCGTACCCGATGTCAAGTCACGACATGCCTCTGGTCAGCGCTATTAAGTATGGAGTAAGCTTTCATATGTGTACATGTAACACACCTTGAATGTATCCCACTATGGAGAGAGAGTGTGCTGAACATGTAGCCTCGTTCCCAGGCCCGCGTGCCGCTTTCAGTTGCACGAAAGAATGCGGAGGACCTGGTATGTTTCCTCACGTGTGTGATGTCGAGGGTAGAAAGGACTTAATTGAATATGGGGGAACTGGGGCTCAGAACAGCAAGAAGAGCAAAGGTACAAGGTAACTTACCACACGTATCTAGGGCGACTGTCATACACACCAAGCGTTGAACGTGTAGTCGGTTGAACAATACGCAAAACTTCGGAGGGAGAAGATGACCGCAGGACTTTATTTATATTTCAGGGTTTGATTCCTGAACAATGTACTTGCATTTCGTGCTCCAAACTGCACTCAGAGGTCTGCTCCATGGAAACTACCGGTACTTCCGTTTCCAGTTGAGAGTACAGTCCTTCTCCTTCTCTCTTGCAGATCGAGGTTCATAGCAAACTGGCAAAGAAGAAGGAAAGCATGGAGGCTAAACCAGAACGCAATCGTCGCCGGTGGGTTCAGCAGAGTGCAGAGGAAGAGACCGCCAAGAAGAAGTCAGCGTGCGAGCAAGCCAAGGTGAGGACGAGAGGGAGGCAAGATGGAGAGGGTTAAAGAACCAGGACGGATAGGGGGAGGAGGAATGCAAGGAGTGGGAACAGAGTGAACAGTAACTTGCGATAATCTGATGAATTCTCCCTCCAGTCTACCACCCCCTCTGCCAGCCATTGGGATGAGACCCCTGGCCATCACAAGGGCAGTACGACACCTGGTGCCACGCCCAGCTCATCTATGTGGGACGCCACCCCTAGCCATGCTACTCCAGGTCATGCCACTCCTGCCACCCCAGGGAGGACGAATCGCTGGGATGAGACCCCGCGATGGGGAGAGACCCCACAAGCAGACAGGGGTGAGTAGCTACGAAATCATTCATCTGATTGGTTAGTTATTTCTCTCATTGCAATCAGGTCTCCTTCGGATGTCACCCAGGTAGCATCCCTATAATATAATCACCGAGGGCTTTACCCTCGGTGATTATAGGTACCATCCCTATAACGTCTAAGAGACCTCCTTTAGTGTAATAACCTATGGTTACCAGTATTATTCAATATTGCAACTGGTCTGCCCTCAGTCATGAGCTCATATCCTTCCTTATAGAATGTGTAGCCCTAAAAAGAGGCATACTGTGAAATGCAGTATGGGACTGTACTATTCATCAGTTCAGCTGAGTTCATTGATTTGATATCCCCCAGGAATGCCATATCCCCGTGCACCTAGCCTAGCCTCATTCCCAGGCCGAGGCGGCGAGGAGAAAAGGGCCTGGTTTCCACTGTTTGCGCATGCGCTAAATCGCGGTGGAATTCCACCGGCACCGTCGATGTTCGATTATGGTTGTGCACTCGTGATGTCAAAGTGGATAACGTGATCCGTACAATTAACTGTATGTAGTAAGCGAGTGGTGTGTGTTACCACAGCTCTGGGTCGTTCTCTCCTATGCCCTCAGGTGGCAAGGCCCTCCTGAATTGAGCTAAAACAGTGGCCTGCAATTGAATGATGGGATGTTTTCATGTGGCTGCCGTCGCACCAACCGGGGGGAGTCAGTATGCTCTTCCGTTTGTTTTGAATAATGAATGTCGGGTGAATCTGTTGCTGGTGGCAGTGCAATTGTGGTTGTGTTACTCATCTCGCATCTGGAGCCAGTGTAGCAAAATAGATAGCATCACACGCTTGACCATGTGACTGCGAAGACATCATTTGCACCCTCCCCCTTATCAATACATGTTATGGTTACAGAGATTTAAGCTCATGCGCAAACAGTGGACCTCCCTCACTCGGGCCTGGGAACGAGGCTAGTCCTAGCCATGTTCCCAGGCCTCCACACCCAGCTATTGCGAGCGACAAGAGCTGGGCTTGAAGGCCTGGGAAAAAGGCTAGCAGGTCCGGGGGTCCGTTAATATAATGGGGGATGGCGATGACATCATCACTATACCAGTGCATCACCAGTGTTCCCAATAATATTAAATTTTGTGATTTTGCGGAGGCCACATATGTGCAAAGCCAGGTGCCATCTAGGCTTTATCTTTTGTGCCTTCTCTCCTTTCTGCTCTTCTGAAGCCCGTCGATCAACTCTGTCATTCCAAAGTGATCCCCTTGATGGTAATTTGGGATCCGACAGAGCTGAAATAACGCCGATCGTCAGTCAATTTCCATGCAAGCAACTGAGTCCATCAAATCACCACTTGACTCATGTCTGGGCGGTTACATAGTCTGCACACTAATTAGCTTATGAGGGGGCAAGTGGAAAAGGCGGATACGGTCGGACGCGGACACGGACGCGGACGCGGACACGGACACGGACTCGGGCGCGGACTCGAACCGAAATTCCTTTTTCAGCCATTTGCAGTGTAGGACAGAAGTCGCTAAAGTTGCTTGCCCTTTGCAGTGTAGTACAGAAGTCGCTTGCTTAGCCTATTGAACCGCCTTTCATGAGTCAGCAGAGGTCAAAGGCCACGTACGTATTTAATGAGCTTCAACGAAAAGATTATAAGAGCATTTATTTAGTGCAGAAACCAAACTCAGGCCTTTTCCAAAGCATAGGTAGCATATTCCTATACATGTAAGGTAGGGCGGGGTAATTCGGGCCACTTCAACGTTGCAACAGGAAAGAAGCATCCATTGGATTCTTGCTTCTAGTGAGTTGTAGGCAGGTTGAGTCCCTGGATATACATGGCCAGAAGTTTGCCTAAAGTCTGTCCGTTTTTAGTTACCGTTGACCTGAAGTTGAAGTGGCCCGAATTACCCCGCCCTACCTTACCATCTATGACGATGGCTGATCGAAGTTCGAACATTTATTGTTGAAGCTCATTAAATATGCACGTGGCCTTTGACCTCTACTGACTCGATCGAGGTAAGACATGAAAGACAGTTCAATAGGCTAAGCAAGCAACTTTAGCGAATGAATAACTTTAGCCAATGAATAACCATGTTTAGCTTCTGTCCTACACTGCAAAGGGCTGAAAAAGGAATTTTGGTTCGTGTCCGTGTCCGCGTCCGCGTCCACGTCCGCGTCCGCGTCCGCGTCCGACCGTATCCGCCTTTTCCACTTGCCCCGTATGAGGGGCTTCTGTCTAGGAGAAGCAAATTGGCAGAAGTGCTCACTATCGGGTTCAATTCCTTTTTTCTCTTTCCCTAGTGTAAAATGGGACGCTGTAAAATGCGGAATACAGAATAACGGAATAGTGGAATAACGGAATAACTTTTGGAAATTAAATTTCGAAAATATGCTTTGTTCTTTGCCGACACGGCACGTGTACTATCATGCATGCATGATCAAGGGAGCTGCGCTGCAAGATTGAGCCACTGCTAGCTGTATCTGGACTTACAGAGGAGCTGCGAATACCGGGTATGCCGTGAGATGGAGACTGCACCAAAAACTTGACCTCCTAAAGCTCTCACTACCCATGGGCTGACGACGCAGTGACGAGGTTATTCGTTTTGGCAGTAATTTGCTTCCACTGCATGTGTGCCGATGTTGCGAGGGCAGACAAAGATCCTTCGATCTATATTGAAAGCCTGGCTTTCCAGGATGGCAGAGTCAAACCTTCGTAGCGTTGCACATACTTTTCTGAGCCTGCTCAGTGCTCAGGCACGTATGGCACTTCTCAAACCTCAACTTTTATAGGGCAACCATCTCAGCGTCTCCCACACAGCATTATTCGGTATTCGGAGCTCCTCTGTAAGTCCAGATACAGCTACGTAGCAGTGGTTCGATCTCGCAGCGCAGCTCCCAGATCCCTCGATCATGCATGATTGATACTAGTACACGTGCCGTGTCGGCAAAGAACAAAGCATATTTCCGGTCAATAAAAGTTATTCCGCTATTCCGCTATTCCGTATTCCGCGTTTTACAGCGTCCCGTGTAAGATACATGGGTTGATCAGCCAGCTGTTTTTACCCTGTGCCTAAAAGTCTTATTCACTACACACCAATATAGTTACACAATTTTTTAAAGAAAGATAATTGTCCAACCAAAGAAACTTAATGGCCAGGCAAAATTGAATTTGACTGGACAATTGATACATAAATCAGCTCTGGGATCCCCACTTGAAGCAGAATCAATTAACTCCTTCTAGAAAGAGTTTAACTCTTTGCCACACATATGGCTGCTAAATCCTGGATGCAGATTCTACGCCTGCGAGCCGTAGGTCCTACTATAAGCGTCTGTACACTTATAATTATGATGCAGCTGCACTCCTGGTAGGGCAAGCTCACTGTCATGATGCCTCGTACCTTGGCTTACTCTCACCTCCTGGATACTCTCAGCACACTTGGATTGCATCCACGTACCAGCTCGTGCTTGCTGCTCACCCTGATTAATGCACACATACGTAATGTCACGTACTGCCTATGATGGGTGAAGCATGTACTGTATGACTGCCAAGAGTAAGATCATATCTCTACCCCTGAGAAAAACGACGAGAGTGTCAGTACATGCAAAAGTGTACCTTTCTGATAAGATTGCGTAGGTCTCCTACCGGGAGTGTTCAACTGATACCATACCTTATGACAAGTGATTCACTTGTTTCAAACCGAGTCTTTATCCACTGCCTCCACTCATCCAAGACCTGTATATAGCTGTACCTGTAGTTCCCCTGGAGTCTGTAGCATATCCTCAGGGAGCATAACTTACATGTGTAGTGCTTCTGGCAAAAGTGTGAGGGATGGGGGAGGGGTGGGGGAATTGGTCAGTTGGAGTGTGGGAGGGGAGGATAGATCAGTAAATCTCTGGATGACCTACACAAGGCACTGACCCTCACCCAAGATGACATCATCATTACATCAGCATACATCACCACTACATCATATTGCATCGTAGTACATCACTAGTACATGAGACAATATTTACTGTCCGTATAGTGTAGTTGCTAAAGCTCCGTTGCCATTGGTTACAGTTGTGGAGGAGGTGGGTATGACATGGTCCATTAGCTTCTCACCTCAATGTTGTGTATGACCCTTTGACTAGAAAGGTCCCCCTCCTTACTTGTTATGGAGCGTATCCTATGTCAAGTCGCGACATGCCTCCTGTCAGTATGGATTCATTCACGAGTACATGAGCAACGATGACTTTTCTGTGGAGGGAGAACATGACCGCAGAACTTTATTTCAGGGTTTGATTCCTGCTCTCTTGAGTTTTGTGCACTCAGAGGTCCGCTCCAGGGAGCCACCTGGTACTGAATAGTCTGGCCTTGAAGGGTGTTTTAGGCCTAGCTAGCGCAATGGCTAACACTACTTCACAGGCTTGAATCATATGATGTGCTCGTTCTCCACCACATCATACCACCAGACTTCCTCTTGTGCCTTCTTTAAATTGGTGTGTCAAGTCCATGTTTAGCTTCTTTATTGGAGGTGAAGGTCCGACGTGTGGCTGTTTGTGGGAGCATAGATACCCGGTAATACAGTACTGACGTGGATGTGAAATGGTACGCATCCGCGGAGAGTACACGGAAATTCATTGAAGTGATCATTGCAGTGGGTGTATCGGACCATTATACGGAAAACTGCCGGTCCACTGGTCAACTGTAGTACCTCTGAGCACTGCCAAGGTTTGTTGAACATTTTTACCCAGTAGCAGTTATGTAGCTGGATTATGAACGAGCAGCTATGACCAAGTACACTAAGCAACCGCTGCGTTTATCTCACACAAGCTTTTGTGTGAGATGATTACGGCGACGGAGGAAGGCAGCTGGTTTTCGACGATCCTTCTCAACTCATTCAGAGTTCAGACAGGGATTGCTGCCTTAGTATCCATCCAGAAAAGGGTTGACTTGGGTCGGATTCTTCAGCCAATGTGAATACCGGAGTCAATATTGTCCATATACCAAAGCAAGGGCTCCTACTACTTGTGAGGACACCGACTTCTGCTCTGTGATGGCAAATTGCATGCTCTGCTGCTAAAAAAAGACATAAACAAGTAATAAAAAACATTTGAAAATGTAACAGGATGTAGGGATACCAGAACGGCAAAAAGAAGGAAACACGGCAGGGATGATCGCACAAAACAGTGAAGTATACAATCCACCTACATATCTTTTTTCATTATACACGTATATGGAAAAAGATCTCTGCAGGGGGTTGTATACTTCACTGTTTTGTGCGATCATCCCTGCCTAGTTTCCTTACTTTTTGCCGTTCTGGTATCCCTACATCCTGTTAACATTTCCAAATGTTTTTTATTACTTGTATTATCTATTGTGGGACTAAAATATAGAATCTGCACTCGACTCTGTTCTGGTCTAGTCATCCATGTGTTTTACACTTTTTGTGCCAAAGTGAGTTGTTGAGTAATAATCTTTTTTCTATTTAGTGCTGAATGATATTGACCTCTCATCTAATTAGAGTAAGTTATATACAATTTAGCCTCATACTTAGGCCCATACACAGAGCACAGAAGTGGGCTGGTGACACTTGACAAAATTCCTGTATGTGCTGAGGTCAGCAGTCTTGATTTCAGGTGGGCAAATCATGTTTGTCCATTGCCAATTACTGTGTGGTACGTAATTACGTTCTTTAAAGTGTAATTTTTTGATAAAACTGCCTTCAATCTGGTCACTCCTTGGCAAGGACTTTCTACTTAGCCATCACCAACAGCTACTTGCCATCTGAATTCAAATGCATCCAAGTATTATGAGTAAGGAATGTAATCGCTCATGCAATTGTGCTGACTAAGCACATATGGGGATTTTGCCAAGTGTCACTAGGCCCTCTTCCACATTCCGCATGTGGGCCTGGGTACAAGGCCACATACAATTATGGCTCATGTATTCATAATTGTAGTACGTGAACGAATGTTTGACATTCCAACATTCGTTCGATTGTTGGATCTAATGTTTGAAGGGGAAAACTCCACATATCGACTATTACTACACGTGGCGGGTATACAGTCAAGATGGCGACGGAAGAGTAGTAGTGCTAGCTCTGAGACGGAATGTTCTAACTGCAAAAAGTCTGACGTTTGTCAGAAAACTGAGCCTAAGAAAGCCAAGTGTACACTGTGTGAGAAAACCTATGCATTTGATGGAGGCACGAGCAACCTTCGCGACCATCTACTCCAATTACATGCAAGCAACTTCAAGCCGAAACAGCAGCCTCGTTTAGATGATTTTGTGATTCGGGGAGAGTGTCCTGACAGTCGTGCAAAGCGAATAACTGAACTGATTGCTGATTTGGTTGCTCGGGATCTTTGTCCAGCCGCTGTGGTGGAAGGAGACGGATTTAAAGTACTTTTGAAGTTTATCGAACCTGGCTACAAGGTTCCATCAGCGACGCACATCGCTCACGTTGTTCACCGCCAGCATGAAAGTGCTAAAGTAGCTCTAAAGCAAAAGCTGAAAGAGGATGCTTTGAGTCTGGCTATCACAAGCGACCTTTGGACTAGCTGTTCCAATGATGCCTACATTTCTCGCACGGCTCATTTCATCTCTGCCGATTGGCAAATGGTGCTGGCCACAAGTCCATTTCCTGAGCAGCACACTCGCGTTAACATAGCCGAGAAGCTGAAGCAGATTGTGATCAGCTATGGTATTGATATGAAACGTGTGAGAGCCCTATAGTGCATGACCAGGGGTCAAACATGGAACTGAGTGCTGCAATACTGGAACAAAAGTTCAGCTGTGAGAGCCTGAGTTGTGCCGCCCATCGCCTTTAGCATTAAGGTTTGGAAGTGTGTGCCATTGCAGGAGCTGTTGGTGATGCTAAGAAGCTAGTTGGGCACTTTCGTCACAGTGCTCTTGCCACTGCTGAGCTCCACAAATGACAGGAAGCAATGGGAATGCCTCAGAAGAGGCTACAACAGGACTGCCCAACACACTGGAACAGTACATACTACATGGCATACTACATGGCAAAAACTTTGCTGGAGAATAAGAGGCCTGTAGTAGCTGTTTGTCTGATGAGTGTGTCACAAAGCGACAATACAGGTATGTTGCTTGATATGTCATCGGAGAAGTGGGCGTCTTTTGAAGAACTGGTTAAGGTCTTAGAGCCACTGGAGGTAGCTACTGTTTTTTTTTAGTAAAGAGCAGAATAGCGCTCTCTTTCTGCTGTTTGTCCAGTTGTGTACAAACAGCAGAAATGCACAGTATGTACTGTTCCAGCATGTGGGACAGTCCTGTTATAGCCTCCAGTTGTGCATGGGTTAGTGGTACTGAAGAGGATTCTCAACCTGTTAGATCTTTCAAACTGAGAGTGGCAGCAGCAGCTAGGAGGAGGTGGGATTTGGACAGCCTTGATGTTACTCAGGTGCCTCTGCTAGCGACAGCTCTTGACCCAAGATTTCATCACTTAATTTGTGACAGATAACAAGAGATTACCTGTTAGAGCCAAACTCCTGCAGCTTGCGAACAGTGAACAGTGAAACTATGGAATCTGCAGATACAGACACCCACTGCAAAAATGGCAGTGGCACTGATTCCCCTACTGAGTGGGCACCACTCCCAAGCGTAAAAAGACTGCTTTTGACGTACTGCTTGGTGAAGAAGATGACGAAACAAATAGAGATACGTAGCACGAATAATGAAGAGCAAATTAGCCAGTATTTTGCAGAGAAACAGCCCCTCGAGACTACTATCCATTGAAATGGTGGAAACAGAATGAATTTCGTTTCCAATGTCTGGCAAAATTGCCAGATCCATCCTGTGTGTTCCAGCGACCTCTACTGCCAGTGAGAGACTGTTTTCAACAGCTGGGTTAACTGCTTAGAAATTGTCTTAAAACCAGATTCTTTATTGGCTGGACATTGCCAAGTTCAGGTGTGTATGGGCACGAACGTGGTTGTGGAGGGTGAGAGGAGGGGAGAAGCACTTCCACATGTTTACATGACATCATCAATGCATGTTTGGTTGTCAATCAGAGAACGCGATAGCGTTCTCTATTTAGGGATGGCCAAGGAAATTTCGAATTTACCATACTGATGCACTAGCAGGAAAACGGTCCAAGAAGCTACAACCCCCAAACCAAGCATGCAGACAGAATTACACTGCCTAGCAGTTCACAAAAACACTCGCAAACGTACCTTAGAGTACGGAAGTATCAACATGTAAGTCAGCCCTCTTCAGGAGCCCAAAAGGTAGTCAGTACCAGCTAGTCCAGGTAGTCTCTGACACAGAGTTGCTGTAACGCACGTGACGTAATTACTGTACATAATACTAGTGCTGGGCGATACCAAGTACCAGGTATCGATACTACCGATACCAGGATCCAGGATTGTGGTATCGAGTACTGAGACTGGTATCGATCGATACTGAGTACTGTACATTATGTGACCACGGCACGTGCTAGAAGCAGAATCTGACTCTGAGTCTGATCTATATCTATACGCCTTAGCCTTGTAGAAGAGAAAATCCTGTCTTCATGTGTACATGTTGCTTTCTTGGACAAAAATTATCATCATTAATGAAGGGGGTTGACCATGAGATTGGTATCGGTATCGGTATCAGTCAATACCAGCACAAAAGTACTTGGTATCGGTATTGAAATTCAAAATGTGGTATCGCCCAGCACTACATAATCTCTCGCGTGACCTACAGTACTAATACGGATTTTTCACGTGACCTAATGTACAAAATACGGGTTTTTATCAACTGCGCTTGCGTACCAGGCTTTCCCATTGACTGCTGTACATTATTCAAACGTAGGTGTATGATAATGACCAGTACTGTGAGGCTGGAGTTTTGAACTTAATTACGTGGAGCCATTGCAAGTACGAGACCTATAATTATGACTGTCGACATCAAGCTCTATGATCTGATGAGGCCCCACCACCTCCCTGCAAAGACTATAAACGTTGATCACAACTAGCTAGAGCAACATGGGCATGCAACCATATTATCAAAATGAAGCATCAAAGCCTGCTCAATGCCCAGCAGAAGGTCCACATCCATCATCCCCATACAGCAACCTGTTGATAATTGAAATAGACTGCAAACCAAAAGGTTTATTCATTAACGTAGTGCCACCCTGAAGTGGGTGTTTGGTGGGTTGGACTAAACTAGTGACATACATCACCTTTGTACTTTGCAAAGACCAAGGGAGCAGTTGTATACATGAAAGACACTGCACTCTGCAAATTGGTTGCTATGTTTCCCAATTACAAGATTTCATAAGAAGTGTGTACAAGTGGGCATCTCAAGTGGATAGCACTTACAAAGTTATGATAACAGAGTAAAATTAGTGACACAAAATACATTCTTTGACCATAATTATGAGAAATTTCTAATGATACTCCTCTAGTCCAATTCCAACAAAAGTTCCTGCGACTCAGGGTACCCTTACAGTGATACCTAGCCTCCTTCCTAACGAAGCTAGGTGATAATAAGCTACACATTTCATGCGTTCAATAAAGTGCACAGACTAGGGGCAAAAAAAAATTCCCCCAAAAATTCTAGGGGATTTAGTGATGGCCTGTCACATTCCATGCACCTCACAAAAAACCTAAGAAACAAGGGGAAATGCCATTAACCAGCCTCAGTCCCATCCCATCCTTTGTGAGGTGCATGGAATGTGACAGGCCATCACTAAATCCCCTAGAATTTGTGGGGAATTTTTTTTTGCCCCTAGTACATTAAGGGACCAGGACACTATTGCACAAGGCTGTTGAAGTAATGAGGATGGTAGGAGGGTGTGGGGGAGGAATCGGATAGTACGTAGGTGAGAGAAAAGGAAGAGGCGGTTGTGTTGTGGAGATGGACAATGAATGAATTAACAGCCAGGGACCACTGCAGTGATTAGTGCATATTTGATATCCATCCCTTGTTAATCTTCCCTGTGATGTCATCCCCACACCAACACCCACCCACACCCACACACCTCCTTCCTCCACCAGCACTGGCAGTGTGCTGTGTAGTGTGAAGAACCCGGTACGAGTGACCACAAGAGTGGCAACATTGAGATCCCAATCGCCATAGGGTTCCCTGTAAGTACAGCATGGAAATGTGTATGTGTGTGTGTGTGTGTGTGTGTGTGTGGGGGGGGGGGGGGGGGGGGGGGGGGGGGGCTCTGTATGAAACCTTACTGAGGACTGCTGTTTCAGTCTGATTACAGTGATTGAAAAGTTTAAGGCTTTACAAATAATTATAGGTTGCCTCTGTCCCAGGCTCTCTCCTCAAAACTGGGGGAGGAGAGCAGGGGGGGTGGGACAAGGTCCGTGCGCACGTGGTACAATTAACATTCCATAGGTATAGTGCACAATAATATACAAGAAGTATGTGGAACTAGCAGACTAGTAACAGCTCTAGCGCTGACTTATCATCGCTGGGGTTCGATGGGGTTCGATCGCTTTATTGACTTCCTACCTGATGCTAAACACTTGAGTGCGGTCGACAAGTCTGCATTCGCTGATATTCTCGGTGAGTCTGCATGGTCACTTACATAACTGCTCAGTACAGGCACGTAGTAGTGTGTAGTGGCTTATACCCAGTTCGGTCACAGTCTTTGCATGGAGGTTACTCTTCAGGATGCATTGAAAGCGCAATGCAGCCTTCTTTCACGGAGAAAAGCAGTAGAACGACTTTGCATTACGTCATACAAAATGACAGTGCACGTGATCTTGTCCTACCCCCCTGGGAGGAGAGAGCCTGGTAACAGTCATGAGGAAAGCTGTCAACTTCTGGCGCCTCATGATTCATCATTCATGTGATAAACGAAGGACACTGCTACTTTGTGGTAAATGTCACGCGAGTTACAAATCGGTCACACGCAACTGAAAATATCACTCTTCGTTTTCAAGGTATCCCCACCTTTATCAAGGCCCTTGACAGCGAAAATTTTCACATGATCAGTGACCTTTGAGGAGCCTTTATGTCATGCTGGTTGCTGGCAATTTAATGCGGACGTGTCTCACTTTAATTTAGGATTTGACTCTGCTGATCATCATGTGTTAGTTTTGGGCTCGTGGGGTACAGTCAATCCAATGGGCAAAGCACACTACTCCTGGGGGACTGGGCTGATATTCAATTTAGGAAAGCTGCTGGGTGGACCAGTACCTGTGAGAGTCAATCACTCTGGTCATTTTCAGATTTCCAGTTGCATTGCCCATGCAGTCTCAGAAGTTGGGTTGTCTGTTCTGACCTTTAGGGCCCATAGCGCCAAATGTCATCATAATACTTTCAGCTTCATCATGTGACTTCCGGCAATGTCCTTGGGAGATAGGTTCTGCGACAGCAGAAAGGGCGGGACAGGGGGAGGTGGGTGGGTACACCCGGAGGGTGCAAATAGCATGGCCGTGTCTGGGCTCCGCGGTAGGAAGGTCTTGGTCAGCACTGGGAGGGCCATTTCTGCCGTTTTCGGCATACGTAAATGGACTTAGAAAGTAGCTGTCTTGCCTTGTAGGCCCTCCATTTCCAGTGTTCATGGTCCGTTTTTTAGCTACGGCAGGTTGGCCACTTCTCAGGAGGCTTGATTGCAAGTTCGTTAGTTGGTGGGTGTGGTTAAGTCACATATGTAGGTAAAATTACCTGTGTGAGCAGTTTCGAGCACAGCAACGCCAGGGAACAGAAATTAGTGTATGTAGTGTTCTATAGACTGAAAATGACCTAGAGAAAGGAATTTGGGCCCTAAAGAGTTTTAATTAAGCCAATGCACTTGCAGCATATGTGTGACCTGCACATGACTACTGCCACTGATAAAGATGGGCAAAGCCTCTAATCAGGACTTACAACACCTCTACTTGTGACTTAAAAGGCTTGTTTGGTAATCTTATTTGCCAGACAAAACTACATACGTATGTATGCACTCATTAGCCTTGTTCCCAGGCAACGAAAAATATGGCAGCCTAGCCTGATACCCCTCTGTACATTTCTTTACCGTGCGCACAGGGGGGAGCCTGGGAACGTACAGGCATGTACATGTAGTATCCGCTACATGTACATGCCTACGTATGTAGTGTTAGTGTATGTAGTGCACGCACAGGGGGGAGCGTGTATGTAGTGTATGTAGTGCACGCACAGGGGGGAGCCTGGGAACGAGGCTATGCACTTGTCCTGAAAGGAGGTTACCAGGGTGCTCACTAGCCTCGTTCCCAGGCCTCCGCCCTGATTTTATCTCGCTGCCATGGTGGGAGAGAGCCTGGTGAAATATATCATGAGATATCTGCCACTGACGTCATGAGGACATCAAATGATAAGTGCAAAACATTACGCATGTGTCCGACGGTACAGTGAATGTGGCTTAGTTCTGTCTCGATCTGCAGAGTTTACCAGACATGAACTGTCCAACGCATGCGTACTACTTCATATACTGACCTTGCACTGGGTTCACAGGCTGGAATTTGCCCACCTGTTCACCAACCATATGACCTGGACTCTCTGACGATGTCCACCAAATGCAAAATAGATCGCTCTGAGCTGGCACCTGGAAAAGCTTGCTGCATGCAAGATTTTTTTGGTTTTCTTGAGCAGTCATCCTGCCAAGCTGTGAAGTGCTGCTGGACAATGGACTTAACTCTTTAGGGTCAAAATAATTATATTGAAATCTCCCCCACAGCATAAAATGGCATCTGCACGCAGCGTTGAGCGTTGCCCAGGGCGCGCAGCGTCCAACAAAACTCGGGAGGGTGCCCCTGGCTGTTAACAGCAATGATTACACTCACCGTTGACCAGGCAGGAAGGGGCGGAGGCACTGGGTGGAGCCGATAACTGAGCTAGCTGTCTGGTTATCGCGCCGTTCGACCAGCTGCTAAAACTCGACTGTTGTCTTGCCGTACGCGGAGGACCATCGCTACTTACTTTATTGCTGGAGAGGACAGACCAACAGTAAGTCAAAGCAGGAGCGTTATTGCAAGTAAGCGTATACTGACGGCGAGAAAAGGCTTTTTAGCTTACCGTTCGATCAACTTACAATGGCGGCCTTGTTTCTGCCTGTAACAGCTGCCAGTCCAGATGCTTGGTGCCCTTAATTCTGCAGTTATACAGAGGGGGACTACTGACAAGACTCCAGGAGCAGTGCTAGTCGAAGGCTGTCCGTCACCGCGAAGTGAGAAGCCATAGTGTGAAAGGACGCTAATTATGCGCCTTTTGGCGCTATGGGCCCTAAAGGGTTAAGGTTACAGAATAGTGTGGTTTTATATATACAAACATTTTCATTAATTTTACAACTACGCTAAAGGCCATATGAAATGAAACTTGGTACACATAAACACCACACATAGCCAAGTTCCACCCACCACAAACGTTTTGAGCGGCATTCAAAAAAGGCCATTTTACAGTGAACTACGGCGTGCTTATAAGACGCCCGCTCCTTGCATGAAAATGGACTTATATATTCATAGCTGGTCATTGATATTCACAGCTTACCGCAGCGCTTATTGTGCTGAATGGGTGGGCGGATACTACATGTACATGCCTAAGTAGTCTGAGTACGCATCTAGCGCCCATCCCCCTGTTCAGAAGCGTTCTATTTTCCCCAAACCCTGGGCACTTAATACGTAAGCCATTAATTATGCCGCATGTACATCAAATAGTAGAGAAGAGGACAGGTGCCCTGAGACAAGCCGGGAAGGAGCGGAAGAACCCAAGCTGTGGAAACAGCTTTGCGGCCGATGTTTCTGATTACCACAGCAGCCAGCATCACTGCGAGACCAGCCGATAGCGTGGTCAGCAACAGCAAGAATGGCAGTCACTGCTTATACGCCGGTCAAGAGATGGTCAAATACTGTGAACTTGTGACTTAGTGTTTGACAATGGCGTAAAATGATTTTAGGTGTTATTATCATATAAAACTTGTGTCAACGTCATTCAAATGCAACAGGCTAAACAAGTTACTACAGGAAGGACCAATAGATGCATGGCCCATGGCATATATACCCAAGTAAGCATTAAGGTTAGTGCTGTGCTAGTAGCCTCGTTCCCAGTAAGCGATGAAAAGCTGGGCGTGGGACTGGGAACGAGGCTACTGTACTGTGCTAGCCCACTGGTCACATATTCATTGCACCACAAGTATGCTTCATACTTGCTATGGCATTGAAGCCGCATGTGCACTCTTGTCAATGCGACCACAAAGCTGCAGCAGTTTCCTGGGCAACGCAGTGCTGGGCTAGCTCGTGTGTGAGTTATAAAGCGGTGATAACTAGCTAACTATACATGATCACTGGCTGGTTTTTGCTGCATGGGCCCTTACTACACTGCTTTTGGACCCTGTGCAGTAATGTTCGCGTGAAGAGGGGGGTGGGCATTAATTTTGATACGTGGTGAGCACTTGATACATACTCTACGGTACTTCCTGTTTAACTGGGACATACACAGTGGCAGACATCGTGTGATAAATTTCACTAAGCCTTCTCTCCACGGCTCCAAGATAAATCACGGTGGAGGCCTGGGAACGAGGCTAGGTGCTCACCCCTCCTTTCCTGTCTCTGATCTGGTGATCGGAATGCACTCACTTTTGTAATATGGTTGGCGTCCCGGGTCAGCTTTAGGGAAGCACTGGTAGAGACTCGCATGCACCATACGCAAGCTACATGTACAATATGAATGAACTGTTCTCAATCTGCTGCCAAATTGGCTATGGCCTCATGCACATTAATTTTGTCTACTGAGTTAATGTGCAGACTAATGTACATACCGTATATAGGGAAATTTTCGTTGTTAAAATTTTTTCACGAATGCAACAAATGTAGTTTACAAATACTGAGGAAAGTGGATAAATTACGGTAACGAACACATGTACATTACTGCGCAATTATGGTAAGTGCACAATCTTATTGTTATGAACTCTTGCTGTCGTTCACTGATGCTTACATGCCGAACTCACCGTGCTAGTGAAGTTGTGAGTGCTGTAATGATTTCTTGTCTTCCCTTTGCCCGCCGTGGCGATCGTGTAGCCACATGGCATATGCGTTAATTGGAACCAGGGTTGCAACGGTTACCAGGAGTGTGGTTGCCCCTCGTAGGTAGCATAATAGAACCGGGAGAGTGGTTCTTCACAGCTAGCTGACCCTTGTCTGCCTCGTAAAAATAGGCATCACAACAGGTCATTTCTGGTTGGCTGCTGAGCCTCAGCAAGAAGAAAGCCGAAAACCCCAGTCCAAAGGGCCTAACTTGTTTTGAGGCTTGCTGATATTCACTGTATGAGGCAGTGATAGTCAGTAATGCAGAGAGAGAAAGAAATTGAATCCACAGAAAAACTGTGGCTTAGTGGTAGTAACGTCTGTTCAGACCATGGGGTTGAATCCCAGCTGGTCCCTAACCTTCTGAGCATCACAAATCGTACAGGGTATGGTTCTACAATGTACAGAGGTTTTCAGGTTGCTTGTCAGGTGAAAAGTGCCAAGTGCAGAGTCCACTTACCTTAGAACTAACCACTGCAGCTCAGCACTGTAAGGGGGAGAAATCTAATCAGTGGTTGGTTAAGGTAAGTGGACTCTGCAGTTGGCACATTTCATTTTGACAAGCAACCTGAAAACCTCAGTAGTAAATGTACCTGTATCATTAAACTTCTTGTTGCTGCAATTTGGCAAGGCATGAGTCATAATTATAGCACATAATATATTATTGGATATTCACACATTTTGCTGTAGGTGGAATGAACAGATCAAGAGCAGCCCCAGTAATATACAAACAGCTGGCATCATTTCTGGATGTAGCGACCAGGAGCTAAGCAATGGAACTTGACATTAATCAGTGAACACAGATGTGTATTGTCTTGTGATATTTTTCTCATGCCCCTGATTTTTATGAGTTATCTCTGATCTTGTATATAGATAGCCCTGGTCATGTGCATGTTTATCCTCGATTACACATGTATAAAAATTCCCCGGGCTGTTCAGAGACATAATTATTCTGTCATTCGCCATTGTCACTTGACCAGCTGTGCATAGCCGTGCAGGAGCAAGAAAAGATATATGTCCACTACAGGAAGTTCACAGATTGCTTTGCTGACCATCCCGTTTAATTAATGTGTATCAGGCAGATCCCTATAGGAAATCATCTACCAATCCTATACAAGAACCCATTGAGCTTTCACTTGGTAGATGCTGCTTGGTTTCAGGCATAAATGACTTGTTACATTGTACTTAGTTATGCATTACGAAGCTAAATTCTTTGGTTGGGTTACGTCCAGTCTTTACAAAACAGATCCAGAGTGCACAGCATCAGCAAATCTCCTGCGCGTACCAATTTTACGGTGCACTTCTGGATTCCCTCATGACGTAATTGTGCATTACCAGAGGAATTCAATTACAGCGAGGGTGATTTCCTGCGACGTGCAGTCCAATCGCCACTGTACCGGAAATCCATTCACGCCTGTACAAATTTATTTACAACGGCACGTATGCATAACACGGAACATTTCCGGAAGTATACGGTATAACTAAAGAATGAGGTTTGTAAATACGTGTGGAAATATTGTAACAACCCCATCAGATTTGGAGCAATGAGCTCCTGAACTCAACCAATATGTGTGAATTAGGTTTGTGGGTGACTTCATGTGGCCGTATCTCAAGAACGCTACATGCTATGGACATGAGACTTGCACCATTGCATACACTAACGACTGAGGTTTGTAATTCGTGTGGAAGTATTGTGACAACCGCATTAGATTTGGAGCTATGAGCTCTGAACTCGACCAATATGTGTGAATTTGGTTATGTGGGTGACTTCGTGTTGTCATATCTCCTGAATCCTACTACTAGTACCTATGGACACGAGACTTGCACCACTGGATACAACAAAGACTGAAGTTTGTAAATACATGTGGAGGTGTTGTGACAACCCCATCAGCTTTGGAGCTATGAGTTCCTGAAGTCAACTATGTTTCATGAGTATTGTTTACGTGGTTGAATTTGTGTGGCCATGCATAATTATTATCTCCTCAGCCCTATATACAACCTATGGCACATGAGACTTGCACTGGACACAGCAAGTATTCTGCTATACAGTGCATTTATGTAGAGAGTCAGGAAATTTACAAAATGGAATCATGTTTGCAAATTTAGCAGGTTTCTAGCAATAGCTATGTTGCTGTAGTGCTGGTGAGGTGGGATGTGCCGTCAACACGGAAGTTTCTGAAACTGTGGAATCAAGTCATTGACCACCAGGCTAACTCATCCAGAAACTATAATGCTCACGATGTGCTGGCTTTAGAGTCCCCAATTGACTTGCTTGGCCTGTTTGTTTATTGAATGAGGGACGTTCACCCTCATCGTAACAGTCGTAACGATCATGATCAGAAGTATAGTAGTATAGAATGGAAGGCAATGTGGATCTAGTCGCTTATCAAAGCCCTTTCAGCAAAGAATCTGATTCTGACACCACTGATTCAGATGCCACTAGATGTGATAGCTCCGAAGAAGTTATTGAACACACTATCACATTCAAATGCATAGGTACTACCAAAATTTAATGTGGTGACTACCAAAACATTCTGAGTAAGGCTAACAGGGAGTTGTCTAATTTCAGTCATGAGTCCCATGCATTGACAAGACAGCAATAGCAATTTCAGTGCTACATGAATGGAAAATGGATGCGAATAGGATATATTATAATACCAGGCCGGAGCGCATGACGCCAAAGGCTTCGGCGGCTCATGCACTCCTGATAATAATGCGCTAAACATAAATTAAATTCAGATATAGTGATAGGCTGCATGGATACAACCAAACAATGATCACTTTCACAGGCACAGAATTCCATGGTCCATGGGGTAATCTCGAATTCATAGTTTGAAGTCTTAAATCTCCAGTGTGAACTAAATCCATGAAAGTTCTGATAGCAGCTGTGCATAGCTCCAAAGCTGATGGGATTGTCACAATCCACGCATCCTTATAAAAACCTTGTATCCAGTGGTGCAAGTCTCAGGTCGTAGGATTCAGGAGATATGACAACACGAAGTCGCCCACATAAACCAAATTCACACATATTGGTTGAGTTTAGGGGCTCATTGCTCCAAATCTGATGTGATTGTCACAATCATGTGTATCCAAGTCTCATGTCCATAGCATGTAGCATTCTTGAGATACGGCCACACAAAGTCACCCACACAAACCAAATTCACACATATTGGTTGAGTTCAGGAGCTCATAGCTCCAAATCTGATGGGGTTGTCACAATATTTCCAATGTCATGTATTTACATACCTCAGTCTTTGGTGCATCCAATGGTGCAAGTCTCGTGTCCATAGCATGTAGCGTTCTCGAGATATAAATGCACCCACGCAAACCAAATTCATGAAACATGGTTGACTTCAGGGGCTCATAGCTCCAAATCTGATGGGGTTGTCACCCCATGATGTGGCTATTATCTGAAAGTACAGAGATGGGGATTTCATCAGGCGCAGGTCCAATCATCGTAGCACCCTGCGTTCTTGCACTACAGGCCCTTGAATCTGACCATCTTGAAACGCTTCAAGCTAGACCCGACTTTACAGCGTTCTCACACAAAGACGGGAGCAGTCTCAACTGTCCTGATAGCTAAATAGACTCTTGACCACCAGAGATACACATATCTCGAAGGATAAGTCGCTCGCATGAACACACCTTGAAACAGTCGGTGCCAAAATCTGCTTCTCGAAGCCGTCTGACATGGCTATCTCGTTACACGGAAATCGCATAACTCCGAGTTCATAACAATACTACCGGAAGCGGTAACGGACGAATACGAACCTCCGTAAGCTTGCACTCCCTCCTCTTTCTGATGGTGACCATGGAGAACTCGCTACCTACATCACTGCGTCTACCCGGCCAGAAGGGATGTTGGCAGGTACGTGCATGGAGGTAGAGAGGCCTGAAGCAGAAGGGAAATAAACTTTTACTAGTACAAGGGGTGGTCACTCCCATAGACCCTATACAGTCACAGCTGCGCCGCAGTCGGTCAATGCATGGATAATCTAGTACGCGAGGTGGATAGGAAACGTTGGTAGTATACGGAATAGTCCACGGATAATTATTTGTCAGTCCTTGTAACGGCTCTTTTGTGCGAACTTTGTGCTGGGTAATCTCAGCAACAGAAACAGCTCTGATCAAAAGCTGCAGGATTCGTAGAGAGTAGTACCGGGTATACTGGGTGCACTACGTAGCAGCCTGCTAGGTATTAGTAGTGCCGCTCAATAAACGTCAGAAATTTCTGAATAATTTTGCCCTAGTAATGCTGTTTTGTGCGAACTTTGTGCTGGGTAATCTCAGCAACAGAAAGAGCTATCATTAAAAGCTGCATGATTCATGTAGCATAGTACCAGGTGTACTGGGTGTGCTATGTAAGAACCAGCTTGGTATTACCAGTGCTGTTCAATGGGCGTCGAAAGTTTCCAAATCGGCCTTTCCCGGCCCTTGCTGAGCACCAAGTATGGTATTCAAGCATCTCGTGCCTCAGACAGACACGCTGCTGCTTTCTGTCTTCGTTCTCCCAGTAGGGCCATGATAGTAGTCTAGCCTGTACATAGTAAGAAGGCCTGGTTGTGTTTAGCTGTTGATATTTGCCAGCACAAAGTAAACCGCAACGCGGATTGCAAGCAGGAAAGTTCCGTACATCATGTGCGTTGCCTATCCACCTCGCGTACTATATTATCCATGGTCAATGGTCAACGGTCAAAGCCGCCCAAACGACGGTCAAAGCGGCTCAAAAGTACAGTCAACAACGCGCGCCACCCTATTATGTATATATAGCGTGCCGGCCGGTACGGTTTCGCTGGTTTTTGTGTCGTCTGGTGACTGCTCTGGGGCTCACCTCTTGTACCGTCGGGTCGGCCTTCGCCGGTGTATGCCCAAAGCGGTACGTTTTGCTTCGGAGTCCCCGCAGATAAAATTCTTGGGCTGTCCAACGACGGCAACGTAATCCCGGAATTGTGGTAGACACCTCTGGTGCCACACGGAAACCGTGCTGAGGCTCACCTTTCATACCGTTTGATAGGTCTTGAACTAGCCCGAAGAGGCAACTTTCACCAACGGCGATGTGCAGGTAGCTGAATCCCAACAAGGCAAATACAGGCCTGCCAACCTCAGAAGTTCAAAAACCTTGAGATGCCGGGTATTTTTAGACAAAAAAACACACAAAATTGTACAAGTTCAAGTTTCCATTATAGCTATAATTATAACATCACATTTGTTTTGTAGCACGTTTTTCAGCTTTTTGATATTATAGGTTTCCATTCAATCCATGCATGCACAGGAATCGGTGTTTGCTAGTCTCTAGCTATCGGGTTCCATTTGAATCAAGACTTGATCGACAGGGAATTATGTTCGATCAAATCCTGTCTTCCCCTCCATTGCTATGAGGGATTGCCAAAACCAATCTGGCAACACTGGACTCAGCTTTCGACAATGACTCGAACCTGAGAGATCTGTGTGCATACTTCATGCCTGAAAGGTAAACCCATATGACGTGGTATTGTTTTTTGTTACCATCTGTGCCTTTAGACTCGATGCAGGGCTGCAATCCATGTCACTTTCATAGCTATATAGTCCTTGCGCAAAATGTGCACGCATGCGCATTGGACTTTGCTTTGTTGCTTGGTCTCATGTAGTCTCGGCCCCAGACCCAAACCACCCCAGCGCGGATCGCTTCCAGTATCACGCAAGGGGAGGGAGGGTCTGGTGAACTTGCTACATAAAAATTAGTCGTCCACGGAATTTCAGAGGGCTGAATCTGATTGGTTGATTGGCTAGTAATGAATGTTCACGCCACGTGCGCCGTGCACTAATTCATGCTAGTTAGCTAGCTAGCTAGCGGGCGTCTTTATTCACTGGACTGGTGGACTGGACTGGACTGGACTGGACTGGACTGGACTGGACTCACCCAAAAATCCATAAAATGCCTGTTTCAGTGTAGGACAGAAGCTAAGCATACTTATTCATTCGCTAAAGTTGCTTGCATAGCCTGCTTTCGTGTCTTTCTTCGAGTCGGTAGAGGTCAAAGGTCACGTGCATATTTAATAAGCTTCAATGAAAAGATTAGAAGAGCATTTGTTTACTGCAGAAATCGAACTCCAGCCTTTTGCTGAAGCATAGAAAACAGAAATAAATATCCCTCTATCATCCACGACTAGACTGCAGCTCAATGCTGAAGCTTATTAAATATGCACGTGACCTTTGACCTCTACCGACTCGAGCAAAGACGCGAAAGCAGGCTGTGCAAGCAACTTTAGTGACTGAATAAGTATGCTTAGCTTCTGTCCTACACTGAAAAAGGCATTTTACAGATTTTTGGGTGAGTCCAGTCCACTCCAGTCCAGTCCAGTCCAGTCCACTCCAGTCCAGTGAATAAAGACGCCCGTAGCTAGCTATATAGCTGCTCAACAAAGTGGCGATTAGTAATCATTACAGCTGTATTTTGCCGATAAGGGTTGAAGGTCACTAGCAACGGTGAAGTTGGAACAGCTCGAAGTCACAAGAGAGCTGGTGAAAGGACGAACTGATGCATGGTTTGAATTTTGTATCGATTCCGACGGGCACGATGGAATGTCGCTCTGCTGTAGTGGATGCCTCCTGCAGTGTCAGGGAGAGCTGATTGTCGTTGTAATGAACCCTCTGAAGGTGTTTATGTTACCAGGAGCACCGCTTCGCGGCACTAATGGCCTCCTGATGTAGACCATGGACTCTTTGTGCTACCTGTTAGTGCCGAAAATCGGGGCGTAGTCATTGGCAGAAGGGTACAGGACGGGGGCATTCTTAGCCTGGAGGCAGTAGCAAGTGGAGAGAGAGAGAGATCTCAACACCAGGAATGCCTTGATGCTGTCTTTGTAGATGAGGCACACTGCATTGAGAAATGGCGAGTTTCCACCCTTCTAGCTACCTAAGCTTCCGCCCTCATCTTTGACACTAGCGTAGATGGTATCTTGCTGCAACTTGGTGTAGGCCCTAGCTTAGAAGCTGTAGTCCTACTCCGGTAGGACAACTAACTGTTCAATACACATAGCTCCACTGGGCACTTTTGAGTATTCTCGCACCTACTTGAGTTGTAATCTTGCACTGGCCACAATTACTATTCAGAATGACTGTGGCATGCTACATCCCATAATGTTCTTATGTAGCAAGTTCACCAGACCCTCCCTCCCCGTGCGTGATACTAGATGCGATCCATGCTGGGGTGGGTTTGGGTCTGGGACCGAGACTAGGTCTCATGCCCAGGCTTGCATGTGAACGAGGCTGCCAAATACTGGTTCCAAGTTATGGCCGCCAGCCGATAGGTAGTCTAGTATGTGTTCAAGCTCGAGTCTCTCAGCATTTCCGTGAGTTTGAGCTGGTTAACCGTGAGATCAGTACTGAATCCGTGAGACTCACGGATTTTCCGTGAGAGTTGGCAGGCCTGCAAATAGCTGATCGGTCAAAGGTCAACGGACAAAAATCGGCATGTTCAACGGTCAAACCCCCGAAAACAGCGGTCAAAGCTTTGACCCGCGGTCGCAGCTGTGACTACAGTGTCTGTGGGAGTGATCCTCCCTTGCTAGTAGTCGTGACACGAACTGTTTTCAATAAACGACGTGGATAATGGTCCGGCACTTCCTGTCGGACCAATAACCACTTCGTTTTGCAAACTGCTTTATATCTGTACATGTGTACAGTTCTGTTGAAGATACTGTGGTCCACTTCCAGTGATAGCTGTAGCTAGCTATATTTCCCCTCCGTGCAGTTAGTGCCGGTGGTTGAGAAGATGCCTCTTGGCAAGGTGCACAAGGCCACGGAAAAGCATACTAAAGGAGCAGGTAGGAAGAAGAACTCTCCTGAAGGTGGAGGAAGGAAAGGAATGCAGCTGGATACCTCAGTGATGTTTGCCAAGTGGTGAGGATATTTTTTGCTGTTGTATTGAAGCTGTTACTCACTCACTAACTGCCATGACCATGGATTAGACGAAATGGGTATAAACCTTTCTCCTTTCAGTCCACAGAAACGATGTGTGCCCGAAGAGAGCATTGGAGGTGAGGAGGTGGAGAGCACCTTGCTGGAGGTAAGAGGACGATTGCAACTGGCTGGAGTGCACTGGAATACTCTCCCTCCCTTCTATGGCCCCAAGGAACCTAAGAGGCTCAAACAGGAGAATGGTGGTGCAAACAGTTGTGGCAGTGGTGAGCAGGTGATCCGTAAAATGGGTAACAGTGAGGAAGCTGTTGAGGTGACCCGGAAAACAGCAAAGCTTGCCTCGGAGCTACTGTCAAGACCAAAGGTAGTGTTTGCACTGAGAATGCTACGTGTACTGTGCTCACTACTTTCCTTCTTCCCTTAGCCTCTGCTGCGCTGCCAAGAGTGTCGGCAGTTCCTAGATAAATCTACCCTAACAACGTTTATTGGAGACCCAGAGAATGCAGTGAGCTCACTAAGAGTAGTTTACTGGAGGGTTATGAGGTGTACAGGTAGTGTAGCGCACTCCGTGTTTGTCAGCTCAGTAAGGTGG